>JAOQGH010000077.1:26605056-26681373 GCA_025769975.1 Gallinago jamesoni | reverse complement strand
TGGAACAGGTTGCCCAGGGAGGTGGTTGAGGCCCCTTCCTTGGAGACATTCAAGGTGAGGCTCGACGAGGCCCTGGGCAACCTGGTCTAGTTGGGGCTGACCCTGTGACTGCAGGGGGGTTGGACTAGATGACCTTTGAAGGTCCCTTCCGGCCCAGATGATTCTATGTTTCTAAATCTTTTAGAGGTTAGAGTTAGAAGTACCACATGAAAGAATACCCTGGGGATCGTCCCTATATCTAAAAGTCCCCTGATTAAGACTGTCAAGAAACTAAATGGGTGAGAGCAAGGACCAGTAGTAGCAGCTGACCAGGACCAACTGACAGCAGTAGCAGAGGCTTTTAGGCAAGTTTATTAGCCAAATGATCTCAAGTGTTCCCATTATTCACCACTCCAGCCACTTCAATTGTGGAAGAAACCTTTCCTACCTACTTAGCCCAGCCTGTTTACCATGGCTTACCATTTTATAGCTGGGAACATTAGTTTTCCAGGGACACAGCTGAAGACCTCATAGCTACATCATATTTTGCTGCCAGAAGAGATCACAGATTAGCAAGTCATTGCAATGGTGTAGGTACTTGTTTACCCAGACCTTTTCTCAGGCCTACTGCCAGCCTACCCATCTCGTCAAAGGAGTGGCTTGGCAGCAGTTTTGTACCTCTGGACATTTATTCTAGCAAACTTAGCAAGTGATCTTCTACTGCCTGGTGCTTTTGCAATAAGGTCCCAGTTGAGGCTTCCAACTGAGAGCAGTTTGCATAAGTTTCTGAATCTCTGCTTTGCAATCTTCACGTCTCATTCCTTCTGATGAACATGAAGATTGCTCCTAGCGATACCTGAACCTAAAATGAACCGAAAATGTATTACAACTTTCAAGCTTTCCAAGCAGTGGAGGAGAAATTCACACCAATCCCAGCTCTCAGAACAGCTGTTGTAACAAGGTGATATTGCTAAGGAGTCTCAAAATAGAAGCCAAGGCAAATACTCTCCCTGTAGGGTTCTGCTGTATTTTGTAGTCTCCAGCTGGAACCTGATTGCAATTTAAACCCAGAGCACAAAAACCACAGCATTTTCCACTTTTAAAGTTATTTTAAGCAATCAGAGAAAATTAAATAGTAAATCATAATCTAGATTTTCTTAGAAAAATCTAGATTCTCCAGAGAGGTGGTAATTCCTTTATTCAGTTGAATTTAGCAAAACACTTTCTGTTAAAATAAGAAGATGCCAAGGAAGATAACACTTTGTTTCATGTGTTTCCCATAATGCTCTATCTTTTTCAAAAAAGGATGGCAGCAGATACTAGGTACAGATGTAAAGGTAACAAACATTTTTCCAGAGATACCCATTATTTAAAACCATCTCTTAACTGAATGAGAGATGTGGAAAAATTCCATAAGTTCAACTATCTCGAATAATATTCTGATAATAAAGACAATTGACACAATTGTAATTATACTTGCTGCCTGGCTGCACTCCATTACAAGGGGGTTGAAGGTTGCTGTTCAAGGTATTGTGTGCGCAGACTGATCTATGCAAACACAATATCCTTTTGTCTTGCATGAGTTTATTTACCCATTTATTTTTAAACCAAGCTATCTTATTTACATCCTTCTGTATTAACAGGGTAACATCTACATGCTTCATCATGGCTTTGTTTGATGTTTGTTGAAGAAATACCATGTTTCCCCTTCTTGATTATGTACTGAGGATTTATCTACTCATCCAAGAAAAAAAAACAGAGCACTTCATTCTTTTTCCTGTCCCAGTCCCCTGTACCAAACGCAATATCAAGAGCTACCGATGGGGGCAGTGGTCCTTGGGTTGGGGAGTTCTTTGTAGATCAGATTGCACTTCCTGTACCTGTATTTTAATCTTCTTCCAAATGGAAATTCAAACAATGTGGCTTTCCTCTGTAAAGAGTTATTCTCATACTTTTTTTTTATTTTGCACCATCTATGTTAGTATTTCTAATTTCTTTAAATATGCACCTTTATCAGTATCCAGAAAAAGGATCATAAAATAATCATAAAGCATAACCAATCAGTTACCATGAAATCTGTTACCCTTCCAACCTTTCCAAACCATCAAGGCATATGACCTTAGAACATAAACCGTCTCTTCCTAATAAAGATTTCAAATATGGGTGGTTAGTTTTTCAAGTGTGCTCTTTTTCACGTGTCCTCATCTGCAGAATACACAGAGTAATGATGGATTTCCTACTACTTCTCAACTGAGGCGTTTCTTCCCGGTGTGCGTCGAGCAGGAGACCTAGCTAACCTATTTAGGTATAGCAGAAAGCCATTTGAATTGATGTCAGAGCAGCTGTAGCTGCAGGACAGCAAAGGTTAAGTCATCCTGCTGCAATAGGGAGAGCCTGAAACCTGGATTCGCAGAAAGGAAATGTCATCACTGGCTAGCACTGGCTAGCAGAGATTTGCACATTAATCTTGCTTAGAGTTCTTCTCAGGACAGCTGGTAGAGCACACCTCAGGCTATGCTGAGGCTCTTCTAAGTGCACGTGCTCTGACAATACGCTATATCCTGACAATGTACTGTTTTATCTTGACTCATTTTAGCCATGACAGTCTGACTCAGCAATGAGACTGTTGAGACATCTGCCCATCAAAATGAGATACAGTTGAGAAGAGAGGTGACACCTCATATAAACATTTGCTCTCCTTTGCACAGAATTGCAGACATGAGATACTGTTGAGGTAGACATCGTTATTTTGTCCACTTTTGGAACACTGCCTGTGGAAGGGGAAGGGAGAACCAACAAGATGGGTGAGAAAAGTTGCATGCTCCTTCTTTGCACTGCTTTGACCACCACCAAGTAAAAGATACTCTAAATCCAGGTGATGGCCGCATAAGCAAGAAAGAGTCCTTGCTGGTGGTGACAGTTTCCCTGGATGTGAATTGCTCAGCGCACTTAACATTTCCTGCATCATTCCCTCACTAGTGCACAGCAAATATACGTACTCCTGTGTGACCAGAGAGCTTCACTGTTCTCTGCTTCCGAGTGACCAGCCTGAAATGGTACAATAGAATCTCATTTCAGATGAGACATATTCTGCACTGTCTCCTTAAAAGTGTCTTATTTTAAAAATTTCACCTCTTGGCTGTCGAAAGCGTTTCATTCTAAAGTCCAGACACTGTTTTTAAAAGTTCATAAGCATTTAAATGCATAAGGAAACAGCAGTGCACACAAAAGGCTCCTCAGAATTTACCAGAATGTTTTATTTTCTCAGTTTTATCTCCTAGATGTTCCTTACTAAAGACACTACTACAAAAAGTGATGATGAAAAGTAAGACTTAGCCAGAGCATATTTTGAAATTCCTTTGAGATAATTTTAGGCAATTTCCTATTTTGTAAAAACATAATTAACTTTGTTAGAAGAAATTCTGGGATTGTAACACGTGTCCTTGTTGAGCTACGTCATCTCTGCTCTGTTAATTTATAATATGTGCTCCTCTTTTAAAATTATATCGGGATATACATTTTATTTGGTAATTGAGACAACGAAGCATAAGGGAAGATTTCAATTTAAGAATTTCAGTTTGCAGTCCTTTCTACGTAGTATAAGTTTGCCATTATAATAAGAATTTAAAATTTCTGATGCTTTTCTGAATGTTCTAGGTACAAAGATGAGGTGAGATGAACAAAGGAAGAGTAAGGTGGCTCTTCATCTGTAGACCTGAAAAGGACAATTTTGTTTTGTAGCAACTTCAGAAATTTCAAGAGTAATTTTCATTCTGCTTTAGAACAAAAGCAAGATGTTGATATTATTTACATATAAGTGTGACTTTTGAACTTTCTAACTGTAGAAGGGAATTTGCAAATAGTTCTATGATCAGGACATTATCTGAGGATGCAAGAGATCCAGATAAGCTTGGGATCTACCTGACTCAGCGCAAGTTTCTTTATCTGAGTTTACTCTGAATTAAACAGACCTTGGCATCATACAAACTGAACAGACTTTCTCTCTTCTCTTTCCTCCACAGGGAGAAATATCTAGGTCTGATCTGAAAATGATGTATTTCACTATCATTCAGGTTTTGAAGACAGCTCTAAAAATCTCCATTGAAAAAAAAGTGACTGAAGTCTAGAAGTTATTTTTACTTCAGGGAAACAAGATGATTGACAATTTGCTGCAATTAATCGAACTCATTCCAGTAACATTAAATATCTCAAAACAAGTTTCTGAAATAATGCTTATTTTAGCTGAGTGAGCCTAATTACCTGTTCTGGATAAATGGAGTATTTAAAGATATCTCAGTTCCCTCTTTCACATAGCTACAGATACAAACAACAAAAAAAGTAATGTCTCAAAAGAGGCATTTTATGCTGTGATTATTATTTTTTTACCACGATTAGTAATAAAACATGAATCTTGATCCCTTTTCTATTATCATCATGGCAACATTACTTCTCAGAGCTTCACCTATAACTCTCCTGCTGTACAAGTAACAAATACCACAAAGGGTGGTGACACTGGTAGTTTTGTTAAGTATGAGCACTGTGCTGACATCTTAGATTCAGTAGAGGACTAACCTACTTTTGCATTGTAACTCTCCCTTTGATCATGATACATTCTCCATAGCAGTAGACCATAACCTCTTGCTCTCTTCATGCTCTAATGAGTGCTAAACTCATTTGTATTATTGCTTTAATATCATATGATGTCAATGGTAATAGTTTAATCAATCTGTACCTTTTCTTGACCGGTCACACTAGCTCTTTCCCATTCAAATGAATTCTGGGAGTTTAATTAAATTATCAGTTTTTAATGGACTTTTTATTAGCCTTTTTTCCTCTATAGACTCTTTTCTGAAATTGCCTTTCAAAAAACGTCACTGCAAGCAGAAGCCAGTAGAAACAGTGTTTTCAGATTAAGATAAAGTTTCTGAGAAGTCAGCTGTGTTCACTTCCAGGCCAATGAGATCATACTGAAAACATGAAACTGGGATGCATTATGCAAGCACTGCACAGTTTCCTTTACTGTACTCGCTCAGTCAGGATTGTTGACTTCTTTTATGGATTAAATACAGAAGCAAACACAAGTGACAAGGCACTGACTTGACCCTGGATTTGTATCTGATCCTCAGGATCAGACAGGGGACAACACAAGTTTAGTTTTTCTGTGCACAGCTCTGAAAAAACCATATAATGATAGACAGCTCCTGAGCCCTAATTCCCAGTCTCTGCACTGAAGTGCATAAAAGCAAATATTCAGTGCAAACAGAGGCACCCAGACGTGGCAGGAGGGTCACAACACCTGGCCAGAATTCAGCTTGACTCCCCACATCCATTCACTAGGTAAGCTTTCGTAGATTTTTCTTTTCATTTACCTAACCAATTTTACTTTAGCCCATACTTCAAGATATCCCCCCTTCAAGATTATAGTTACTTTGGAAACTGCAGAAATTGGAATAGAAATACTGAAACACACTGGAGCTTACCATGACAGGTAAACAAGGGTTATTGTTCATCTGAACAATTACAGGACATTGTACAAAATGGGTTTACAAGAGGGCCTCAAAGCCATGTGGTCCATTCCTCTATTCCAAGGCAGGAACATTCTAACCCAGGCAACTGTTAAGGCATTTATCTACCTTATTTTAAGATCCTCCTCAGAAAGCTTTCTGAACTGATAGCTATTCAAATTACTATTCCACCATCTTTCAGATTGCACCACCAAGCTTTCCTTAAATCTGTGTTATTTAAACATGTTAATCCATTACAGACTGGACATAGAGCACACAATGTTATTTACCTGTTTTTAGCCAGCCTTTAAGTGTTTTCAGGGTTACTGTATGTTATGCTTCCTGTCTCATTTAGATTTTCTTACCTTACAGGAGGACCTTGAAGCAAAGCAAACAATAGTCCCACCAAAACCCAGCTATGCTATTGAAAAATCCTGCTTATTCCACCTCCACTCAGCTAACGTAGCACCTAATCCTGCAGTCACTAAAGCAAAGCTAATCTGTAAGCAAGACACTACATATCAGGACACAATTCATAAACATTGCATTTTGTAATCAAAGATAAGACGCAACTTCAAAAAATATGATCAAATAGATGCAAAACCGGCAACCCCCACTGCTTGCTTCTCCGCTCAGTGTGTTACTCAAGTGCACGTCAACGGGAGGCTGGAGAGCCGACAGGAGATACGGCTTGCCTTAATTTGGGGAAGGAGTCCTGTCATAGCTCTGTTTACTAGCACAAGCATTTAATTCACACAGCCTCTTTCAGAGTTTGAAATACAACATGCTGCAACTGAAGGCCATTTCACAGCCGGTGTCAAACACAGTTTGCTGTATATGCGTGTGGGGATAATAAGGTTGGTTCCCATCACTTCATGTTGCCCAGGATCTATCATTTTAATGTGATGGACTGTGACACACATCAAGTGAAGAGAGCACTTGACACAGTGAACTAGACATTTTGAGATGCCTTTAAGTAAAAAACCATGCATCTAACATCTCTAACAACATTAGGGTTATGCTTTGAAAACTGCTCAGAGATTCTGAGACCTTTGGAGCTCATGGAAATGGATCTGAGCTCTGGACCCATTCAGGGGCCACAGAAACAAAGCAACTGCTCAGATACAAGAGTTTTAACCTGTTCTCTCAAGATATTGTAATTGATAGATCACAAACCCTTTTATTCTGATGGACATACATCCTTGTACCTTGAACATTCCTAGAAGCATCGTCTGTGGCAGGACTTTACTATGATAATTGCAAAGTTACATTAGACTGTGTGGAGTCTGTGTAGCAACATTAAATTAAATTTCTCATTGGCTTCAAGGCTTGCTATCTGTAATTAGTGGCTTCTGTTCTTTATTACACTGATCAGTAGTGCAGTGCTATTCATCACCACAGTCTCAGTTAATTATCCCTGCTAATGATTTTCACTGTGAAAATAATCTACAGGTCCCATTTGGAAAGACTGCTTTGCATTGAAATTATTTGCTGGTAGGGCACCATTGTGAGCTGACAAGCTGTGGGTAGAGAGTTACTTATCCTGTAAGATGGTAGCTCAGTTGATGCAATCAAGAGAGCAAAGTATTATAATTTCACAATTTGGCAGTGAGTTCGTGACTACTATCTACCAGATGTGTGAGAGGGTGGGAGCGAGGTGTCACAGCAGCATGCTGAGGGGAGCTCAGCTGGAGGCGACAAAAAAAGAAGAAGGAAGAATTTAAGCATCTCTACAGATTTTAGCAAGAGCTGCTACTGACTATTGCTGGTCTTCTAATAACAGCCATACCTGCATGTGACAGAGAGGGTGGCACGTGTTCTGAAGCTTGAAGCAGAGGGGTTATCTCTGTGCTGAGTGGTTTTTGTTCTGCAGATGGGAGATTTAGCCAACAATGTGGTTTGGGGGAGGTTGGGTGTATCTCAGAAAACTGAGATGCGGCCATTCTTTCTCAGGTTGGAGGAAACAGGCATGGAAAACAGAGCCAGCAGGAGAGAGCCATGCTTTTATCTTTATACAAATACAGGTGACAGAAGATCCTTGAAAAGGGGAAAGTCATCTGCCAGAATCAAATGAGTTTTGTTTAACAATTGCTTTTGATTACCTAAAACTCTTAATAGCTATAAAAATCCAAGGATTAAATTTCTCATGCAATGAAAATACCAGACTGAAATTAAACAACAGCAGCCTGCCACCTGCCTTCCACACTTAGTATTTGTTCTGCACTTGGAGATACAAACACGGCACACACATTAATTTATGGTGCACTCAGCACATGCTGTACCCTCAAATAATCAAACTAAAGCAGTAAGGGAAAAAGGTGAAAGGACTGTCACAGAGCTGATGCCATTTGTCTCTGGAAAACGTTAAAGGAAATACGAAATCACCATTATTACAGAGGCTATCAGAAGTCATATACAATTCACTAAGATAATAGTGAAAGAACCCAATGATGGGGGAGAATAAAAAGAAGGACAAGGCTTGGTAACAGATGCTTTTCAGAAGTAAGGTGTCTCTCTTGTGACTTTACTCAGTAAATGTGAAGTCAGCTGTTAAAACGTACAGATAGAAGTGAGAAGAGGGATGACACTGGAGCAGAACGGCTCCAGCTCTAGCAGCCTCTGTCAAATAAGAGCCTGGGATATTTGATTCTTGTCACAGTGCACCTCACATGTACTGCCGGGCTGCAGGCAGCGGCATGGATCTTCGTGGGTATCATGTATTTATTCAACGGTGGCAAGAGTCCTACAAGCTGTAAAATTTGTATCCAGCAGAAATCCCCAGAGCAGGAGTTATCAGTTCTTAATAGGGGAAAAACCTTTTCTTATGAAATGGAGATGCAAAGGGTGCAAAACTTGAGAGCATGGTTTAGACCTTGAAGCTCATGTAATAACTAGCATTTGTTAGTAATTAATACCTTTAGAACTAACCTTTTAAAGTTAAAGCGAAACAGCAAACCTTTCCTCTCTATTTCTATTGAATCTTACTGAATGAACTCATTTGCTTTTGTCTCCCATAAAAATGAGCTTTCATTCATAACATGCCACATCTACTGCATACAAACCCCAGAAACTCTACCACTCTGCAGGATGCCAGGGACTGAGAAGCTCTACCCTAAATCTTAGTGCTCCACAAATACAGGCAGTAAAACAGCTACATGCTGTACTGAGGTTTTCTCTAGCACAGATGTGAAATTCTAGCAATTAGTTATTTTCTTTACTGTAGAGCACATAATGGAAAAATCTTCCTTTCTGTCTGAACCTTGAGGGTCAGGGAATTTACTCCATAGAAGCTTGGGCGACCACACAACTGTAGTAGCCTCTTTATGATAAGGAGCAATTGCAAGGGCACATTTTAAATCCCCAGGGGTGTTGAAGGCATTAGAAGGGGGTAACTTTTTTCTCTGCAACTATTTCAGCCTGGAATAGGCAGTGACTTGAATCCTAAGTCTGTCCAGCGCCCAAACCAACAGCTTGGGTCAGGTGCTCGATTTTCCCCTTTGAAAGATACGCTGAAATAAATATGTTTATAGTTCTATATGTTTTCTCTCCTCAACTGCTGGGAGCCAAACGAAGTGTGATGTTGATTTCAATCTTCTTTGCATAAAATACACAAAACAGACCTTTACTTTTCCAGCACTGGAAATGGCACCGCATGAAAGCTGCTTTCAACAAAGGCTCAGTCTGCATCTCCCTGGTAACTGGCTTATTGTGACTTTCTGATGGTAGCAAGCTGTCCAAGCTTTATTCTCCCCTCTCTGCCAGACAGCAATAGCACAGCCCCCCTCTCACAGAGGGCTAGGCTGGGTCCTGCTACTGCAGCACCATCTGCTTGGAGGTTCCTTGGGTGGATTAACCCTCACCTTCTAGTTTAGACAGTTAAGTCACACAAACAATGCCAGGTACATCAGAAGTCAGCTTCAATTCAACCAGTCAATTAGATGAAGTGGGATTACACCTTGTTTTAATTATGCTAGAAAGTCTGTGTTAGCCCTCTGTGTAAAAGTCCCAATGCCAATACATAGAATACTTATTTCTCAGGCACCATGCTAAAGAGTTGGCTATCATTTTTTTCTCCCACAGGTGCTCCTGGGAGCTCCTCCAGAGCTTCTAGGAATTTATTAAAAACCAGCTAGTTCTACACATGCCAGGATCACCCTATAATGTGCCTAGTTTTTACCTCCCTGTAACTTTATTCACCAGGTCATTTTACAAGAGCATCACCTTCCCTCCTATCTTCTTTTAACTCAGATCTGAAGTTCAGGCTGCAGTTAAGTGACCTCTAAAACAGACCTAATGCACAAAACAGCTTCCTATGTAGTATACCTTAGGCCATGTTTGTGAACAATTCTGAAGTATGGATAAGTCATAGTAATGTGTACAAGAAAATAGGAAAGCAGTGCAGGTGGCTTGCATAGAGGGGAAAGGGAGACATGAGAGATGTCCTGTAGCTCAAGTAGTAATGAATTTCAAGCATGACTTGAGTGTGAACATTTTTGCAGATGTTTCTGTTGTGGAGGTGAGGAAAGAGGGAAGCTAACTTTGGAGAGAGGGGAGGGAAGAGTAACTAGACAAACTACCTAGTGGCTCTATGATTTAGCAAAAGTAAGCAGAATACACTGTTTTGAGAGTCAAATAAGACACTTTGCTTATTATGGAAGACATAAAGGCTAACAACTGAATTATGAAGCTGGGAGTGGTATTTTGCAACTATTTCTGCTTTCAGTGCTCTCTAGTATCTGGCACCCGAGCCTTTTTAACAGCCTTTCCCAAATAAATTAAGGTACAACACTAAGAAGCATAAAAGAAAGAGGTCTCAACAATACATTTGATAATACTCAAGTAGTACAGCAGTTAGTTTCAATAGCTAGTCCTAAATCCCTGATTTCACTGGATTTCTAGCTGAATCTTAGTATTGTTTCAAATACGTGCATTTGTGTTTTGTCCACCCCTTATTTCTCAAACTGAAAAATTGCCTTCTAGTTTAGGATCAGAAGTCCAGAAAGAAGAATTATAGATTTCATGCTAAGCTTATGCCTTCCTGAAGACCTTTATCATTAATGATCATTTTCATTTCCTGTCTCTGAAGCAGCATTAAAGACTATGGAGTGTAGTGAAGTCATAACAACTCCATTCAGAAAACAGTGCAACGTTTTCAGCAAGATATTGTTAGGTCCTAGATGGTTATGTTATTTGGCTCCTTTGGAATGAGAAACCATGATGAATTTTCCTAGTGTGATCTATTTTGTTATTTATTTTGGTTTTCCATTAGTCAAAAATTAACTATTCCTTAATATTATACAGGACTAATACATCTGCTGAAGGGTATACAAGTCACCAGAAGTAATAGAAGTGAAGGGAAAATAGTGCTTAAAATGTTCTTGTTATTTATAGCTAAGTTATTTATCAATAAATGGCAGCTGTGTATAAATAAAGTAGTTTTGAGCATTTCCAAAGACAACCGGTAGCTTCCATTACCGATAAGCGAAATAGAAGGGATTCTAAGCAAGATAGCTAGGATATATTGGTCGAGAAAGCTATTAGCTTTCCCCTCTCCCACTAAGTCATGGAAGAAGGCTGCCATTGACAATACAGCAGATGAAAACCTATGAAAGGTGACAAGGTGGAAAAACAGCAAGCAGTCAACAGACAATCAATTTACTGCAGGGGGTCTAGTGACTGTAGCGGCATCACACATCAAATCATCTAATAAAGTCAGCTTCCACCTACCTGCAGGGACATGATAACCTTCTTTCTCCCCTCCTCTCCTTGTTATATCTTTAAGTGATTAATTTTGAGCTCCATGTAGTATGTGACATTAAAAGGAGGACAACGGAAAGCAGTTCATATTTAAGCAGAATGAGGGCAATTAATTAATCCTACTCTGGTCATTGCACTCAGTTTAGAAACTTTCTGCCTGGAGATAGTTAGTCAAAGCTTCACTCCAGAGAGCGGGGACCCTGTGCGTAACAGGACTCAGTCTGCCCAGAAGAGTCAGCTCTGAGCCCCATGGCCCCCAGCCTGTCACTGCTATACTCCCAAACTTAGCAAAGCAGCTGTTCCCCCACCCCAGCAGTCACATTGCTCATCCTAACGCCAAGTCTTCCCAACCACCAGCTCCCCATTTAGGCTGTTGTGCTGCACGATTGTACCAAAGTGGTCCAGCTCCGGATCATCACCGAGCTTCTTGGTCTGCTGATGAGCAAAAGCAGCCAGGTGAAACAAGCACAATATATGGTAGCAAAGATGCCATGCTTTAAGCATTTTCTGGCTTGAACACTGGAACACTTACGAAAACACTGCTAGAGTAAAAAGTGGAGTCAGACAATGAGAGAGTGGTATGTGAACCACTTAAAGTCAAAGCAGAGTTTACTAAGACTAAGCTATCTGCTAACTGATGCAGCATGAGCTCTGCTTAAGAAGCTTTAAGTACTCTTAAACTACTTGCTCAGGAAACACTGTTAGTTTACAGAAATAAGAACACAGATTGGCATTTTAATCTACTCAACTTTAAAGGGGCAGGAAACCTTGTCTAAAGAAGAAAGATCTTCCCACACCTTCACTTATAACTTGGGATTAAAATAAACTACTTCTGTACTTGAAAAAGTACACTCAAACTGAAAAAAGCTGTTTTCATCCTCAGCTGCAGTAAATCTGTACATCCCTGCTGAAGAAAGTGAAACAACGCCAGCTCCCACCAGCTGGAGAGCTGTCCCAGACATTCACACCCAGGGAAGAACATAGCATGCTGCACCTTAAATAGATTATACTCTTAAATATTTTATTGGATTTGAACAGTTCAGCCTCACATTATGCCTGTCTTTGAAGCAGAGCTGATGATTGCAATTATTTTCCAACTTCCCATGATACCATAAACTCGCAATTATACCTTCATTGCAAGACCAGCCCATAGGATTAATCTGGCTGCTGGGGAAGGCAGGCTTTACTCGGACCACAGGGATGTCCATGCAAGAGGAAAGACACAATGAGTTGAACAGCAAGCCCAGGAAACATTAATACAGGGGACATTTTTATATAGTGATAAAGGTTTTTAGAGTATAATCCCCAGTTTGAGTTCCCTGTTTGACAGGAGGGTTTGGAGTGTTTTGTTTGTTTTTTTTCATCCTACCATGATGAAGGGCTAATAAAGGACCATCTGAACTTCTGTAACTGCTAAACTGTTGTGAGTAAATGACTTTGGGCACAGGGACATGGTGGTGCAATACACCAAGAAATTCATTTGTGTCTGGCTGCTGTGCTGCTCAGGCAGCTTATCAGATGACATAAACAGAAAAGATTAGAGCTTGCTTTTGTTTTGTGCTGCCTTCTAGCTTCCTGCACATTACCTTCATCCTTTCAAAGGTTTTAGATAAGCATTTATTGAGAGGGTAATTCTTGTTACTGAAAAGTGGTTCAATGTGTGTGGAGAGGAAAAAAAACAGTAGTCTTTTTAGTGATAAGGTAATAGCATATTTTAGGTAACATTACAAATTATTAGCATCCCATTAGTTATTTTTTCTTCAAAAAACCTCCCATGTGAAACTCTTGAGAACACTAATCCTTATTATTGTTACATACATTAGAAGAAGACGTGCTCTGCTTTAGTAAATTGTGTTTTGTTACATTTTCTACTACACTTGTATCAAACCCGCTTATTTTCATCATGCTAGGCCACCTTCCCTCATTCCGAATTAATATCTAATAGCATGTAATGTAGACGCAATACCACGTTGTCATAATTAATTTATATTTAATAGTATATAAATTGGTGCCAGGGTCTCATATCCATCTTCTTTCAGATGTACCAGGAATCTGAAGCAGGGTTTCCAACTCTTAAAACAAAAGAACCTCATAACAAGACAGTAGGATTCTAACATACTTACTACTGTGTTGAAAATGAAGATTTCTCAGACTGTCCTCTCCTGTAAGGTGTTCTTGTAATCAGGGTGGTAAAGGAGGAGATGCCACCAAGACACAAATTATAAAGGAAGCAATAGGTTGAGCTACACTGTTGAACCAGCACTGTCACAGGGTGCACAGAGGTAAGTACCTTTTCCTTGCACAGTTGAATAAGTGTGCCCAGCTTTCATAGTTAAATTAGCTAGAGGAATGGGCTGTGCAGGAGAGCAAGTCAAGTGGTCCTCAGGAAGAGGACAAAGATGATTGTAGCGCAAAATTTAGATTAAAGACCAAGATTAGGGACAGATCTCAGTATTTATCTTAGGTTAATATTTCTTCTAGTTGAAATAGAAGATTCACAGGTTCTTCAAAATACAGAGGCATCAGGACAGAAAAGCAGAGTGCTAACAGGAGTAAGGAAGACCCTCAGGTATGGTTTACTTTATTAAGATGACAAATCTTGTCTACCAGCAGGGTGAAGCAAGAGCGGGCATGGCCAAAGGAAGCAGCAGTGAGAGTTGTGACATTTTTCTCTGAAATGACAACCAATGTCATTTTTCCTGTTTACAGACAGAGGAGGTACTGGGCACAGCTGCCATCCAGCTATGGGCACATTCCAGTCTCTCACAAGTTTCAAAATGCTGCTGTATCAAACCAGTTTGCCTCATGTTGAAAGTTAAATACTCCTAACTGCATCTTCTAGCCAAAAGAAGGTCGAGAATGTGTGTAAGTGACCTGGACTACAACATAATGCATTTACTTGAGGTTTCAGTGTCATTTAAACTAAGAGGTGTTAAAATACAGGAAAGTATTTAAACATCACAAAAATGTGAAACTATTTCCCAGTAGTTCTGTATTTTAAAAAGCTGCTGTACTAATAGATACAACCTTTTAAACTTTTTAGAAAATCTGTTACATCATTAGATAGCATATCTGCAAGTTAGTGATAAATCCAAATCAAAGACCAACAATAGAACTAAACAATCATTTATTTCAGAGTCTTTGACAAAGAAGCAGAGATGTCTGTCAAATATTAATTTGTGGAAACAGTTTTCTTTCTTGAAAAGCCATTTTCCAAGATAAACTAAAGTATACCGAGGGACTGAGTAGCACAGTATTTCCCCATATAATATTTTCAAAATGCACCTTGTTATTGATGTGCATTCTTTTAATACTTCACTGTGCTTTTCTAAAGTTATTGACTGTAGTGACATTAAACTTCAAAGTGTCTTGCATTTCAAGTCAAGACACCTGGAACTAACAGAAGATTTAAAATCTGAGCTAATATGCCAGGACTCTTTGCTGGGGAGACAGACTGCTCTAACTGACTCTAAAGAACAAGCACAACCATGAAGATTTCAAAGTAACCATAACTGTTTTTCACTGAATGGCTGGCAAATACAAGAGATGACTAGTAGATTGTTTGAATAGCTCATGCCTGGTTTCAGAACACAGCCCTTAAAACAAATATTGAAATACATAAATTTACAGAATTCTAAGTAAGAGAATCAAATTCTTTTTAAATCCTTTTGCTGTTTGACTGTTGAATTTTTTTCACTTGTAAGACTAGGTAAAAGAGAGGAGAGAAAGTGTAATAGAGGTCAAGAAATAATTCCCCTCATATATTGAAATTGTAAGATACACCCCAGTTTATGACATTTTCATAGCCTGATTAGCAGGCTTCTCTGTTTTTCTAGCAACTTTGCACTTCCTTCATAGATAAAGTTACAGGTAATCCTTTCAGCTGAATTTGTCAGCCTAACACCGTCAGGAACATTTTAAAAAAAAGTATCTCTTTTCTCAAAGTCCTACAAAAACTCAGAAGAGCAGCACCAATGAGAAAACCAGATGTGTCTAGCAAAGTATTCCACTGACTCTAAGATATAATTTTATGTGACAGTGATGCTCTCATATCAACGCTTAAGAAATGGCATATAATGATCTGTGCTTTCAGAGATGAAAGAAAAACAAATGTGAGAGGTATTAAATAAAAGGAGGATGACATGGGAATCTTGTTAAGTGTTGCTTAGCAAAGAACCATTATTGCTATTTGTACGGATGACACACACATTACTTACTTTGATAGAAGAATCACATTTATGTTTACCCAGAAAAATCTAAAGGCTTCACTATGTGAGGATACTGATGCACTGCTGACTGGTTCATAAGAAACTGCTCCCCCTTGAACTCATTGTTGGATACAGAGAAAGAACTGGCATATGTAATAAAAAAATAAATAACTGTACTCAAAGCACTAGCTTTGTTTTATTTTCCCTTCTTTTATAGTGGCTAAAGCAATGTAGTGGGGGTGTTCGGAAGAGCATCTTGTTCCCTTCTGCTTGTTCTTTAGACAATACTTTATTTTTTTTTCCTCTTCTATCATTCTCTCAACATTGTTTTTTTAGATAATGGAAAAAGCAAGCTTCTTTATACCTCTAGATTTTGTTTTCTGCCCTTAAACTTTTAAGAAGTCTCCAGATAAAATGGAAGTTAAATCTCTAAACACTATTAGGATCTGGACATCTTTCCAGAGCTGCTTAGCACTAGTAACTGAAATATAACAAACAAACTGAAATACATCCTAATTGAATACAATACAATGAGATTTTACTGGTGTGACATGCTAAGTGAGTGCTATTGTAAAAAGGAACAGACCGCCTGGGTATTTGTCTGAAGTGACAACATTGATTTGGGATAGGTTTTTCTTGGCTGGGGATTTGATCCTACACTCATTTGTTGTTATGCCATGTTTCAAGCTGGCAGCAGTGTGGAGCTGTCTCTCCCACACCTGACCTGCTCTGAGGCAGCACTGAGAACTCACCTCATTTTTTCCCCTCCCCGCTTTTTCACTGAAATTAAATGCCTAGTAGTTTAAAATAATATTTGTGGGTTTTTTTTCTCCTCCTATGGGAATGCAGCATAAACTAAAACAAACATAAGACAAAATTCATCACAAATTATACTGATGCAAACCATCTTTAACTGATTAAGTGTAACAATATAAGAAGATAACTTTTTGCATCATTTTCCTTACGAGCTTTCTCCTCTAGTAGGTTTCCTTTATCAACATATATTTCACATATTTTAAACACTGAAAAACTCCAAAGAGGTCTCTGATCAGCAGCAATTCATAGGGCACATTCCCACACTATTCAGCGAGAGCTGACAAACCCCTGAAACTGTGCAGTTGGAAAAAATCCTTGTGCAACTCAGGTAGAGGCAGCCTGTGACACCGCACGATGGGATCAACCACCGGGTCAACGCTTTGCAGTAAAGCCTGTAAAAACCCACTCATCAGTACTAAACCTGCCGAGGTCATAAGGAAAGACAACAAGGCGCAGTTGTAGTTGTAACCCAGTTGGCAGCAGCTTTGGAGAAAGCTCTTTGCATTGCCATTAGAGGCAGAGTTTGGTGTAATGGTCATGATATTGCCTGCTGCAGTGCAAATGTTTTACACTGTGCCCTGGCTGCAGGGCAAACACCTAATGATCACTTCTGATAGCAAAGCTCAGATTTGATCATCAGCCAGGAAGGGTCTTAGGCATAAAAAAACCCAGTGTCATTGTCCATGTCATCCATGTCACTATAAACAACATCCTCAGTGCCAACACTAGATCAATACAAGATTACATATCAAAATAGTAAATAGCTCAATCAAGTCACTCAGAGATAGTGAGATACACAGATTCCACTTTTACAGACCAAAAAGAAATAATAGACTGATTCTCCAGTAAGCACTTTGCACTAGCTGCAGTTCTTCAGCACTTCAAAGAGCAAAACATAACGAAGTAGGTGATGCTGAAAAATATTCTATTCACAGACTAAAGATATCTTCATCATCAATCATTAAGATTATGAAAACGAACAAAGTTTTCTCCCCATCCCATTTCTAACAAAATTATATTAATTCAGAATCAGGTATCTCTCTCCTAGTCTCACTGTATGCCAACAGCATGCTTCCCTTCTCAGGAAGATACGAGGCTTCTGTGCACAAAGAACACAAAACCCCCTGCATGAATTGAGAGCTCTGGAGGAGCCCAGCATTATTGCACCTCGTCAGGACATCTGCTCTCCTGGAAGACTGCATTTGTTAGCATCAAGTGGTATGTTCTCAAATACTCTGACACAGATCTTTAGGAATAAAGGTCCCAATCCTAGAAATGGGGAAAACAAACCTCCATTCAAGTCTTTATCACCTCCCAACTCTGACAAAGGGGAGGAAGGTGAAAGAAGTAAGTAATCCATCTTCTCCCCCAGTAACAATTACAGCTATTACAAATTGCCAGGATAACAGTGGCAGAGTTTAGCTTTTATTTAGCCAATTTCACCACCACCTCCACCAAGTTGCATCTGCAGTGTGGAACATGGATATGTTCTGTAAAGCAAGTAGCATCCCTTGCATTGGACGAGCAGCGCCCATTGTTCTTGCCTTCAGCAGCACAGAGAGCACAGCTCACAGGCTCTCACAGTCAGCGGCAGGATGGGCCAGGACCAGGCAGAGCTTGTGGCTAAATATCATAGGACATGCTGTACTTTCCCAAAGAAACTTCCACATATCCCCAAAAGCTTGCTGGTTACATACAAGCAGGGGCCATGCAGCAGATGCATGCTCACCCCTCTCAAATCTGCACACAGGTCTCCATTTTAAGGAACTAAAGTTCATCCTCTTCAAACAGCTGCACCTTCCCTATAAAAACACCTCCCAGCCTGGCTCCAGCATGCTCCCACACATGCTGATCATCGCTGATGATGCTTCCTTTTTTACCTGTTCTCATTCAGGCTGCCATTGATTTTTTTTAAATTGCTATAACAAAAAACTCAGCAGCCTGAGAGAGATACACCCACTGCATTGTTATTTGCATATTTTCTTCCATGTATGTCTAACAGAGCGATGTGTTTATTACAATCTTACTGGTTATTATATATTGTTGCCTGAGTGACTGCACTTCTGACTTCTATTAAATTAACAAACACAGCAGTAACATTAGTAACCCCTACCCTGCTAGGTAAAAAGAAATCAGAGTAAGAAAAAACACATAGCATGGGGTCCTCCCACTCAAAAAACTCATCTTATTCAGAAAATATAATTCATATAGATGTTAGAAATATATTGCAATTGTTTAGATAAAAATGTACATGGCATATAATTTGTTCCCCCAAACTTCACATATTTTGTCAGATGCTTAACATTAGGTTTCAGAATACATGACATGCATTTGTTCACCTGTGCACATTGAACCAGTGCTACTCCTACCATTAAATACAACTTTACAAGAAATTTGGGTAAGGATGATGAAACTATCAAATGAGTTACAATATACCTCTCTGCATTCTTCTGAAGACCTGACAAATGTTACTCCTTCACTACAATAAACAGTTATCAGATGCGATGTGGAAATTTTTGACTACAAGCCTGATCTATAAGCTGAACTTTGACACAAGATCTGTAGAGCAGAGCAAAGCATACAGCTGCCTTGCAAAGCTGGTTATGGTGGGAATATGATTTGTAGTCACTGAATTGCTGTCATGGGACCTCAGTTTCATTACTGTCAGAAAATCTTTAGCCATTTGAAAGAGGGAAAATATCACAATAAAGAAAAAAAAGCTCATTAACATTTAGTAATCCCCTGCAATTGAAGGCTTTTGTGGAAATGAGGATAATCCAGTAACATTCTTGGATCAACATAACCTGATTCCTTCCGTAGGCTTCATACTCCATTTTCACACTTAGAACTAACATGCTCCAGTTTGATACTTTGGAGTTCATTCGGAGAAAATATTTTGATCTAGATTTTAATTGCCTTCAAGGACCCAGATGATCTCCACAGGTCCCTTCCAACCTCATATCATTTTGTGATTCAGTGGAACTATAACGATCAGGAGAGTTTAAAACCTGCTGTGTAAAGCCAATGAAGTTTTGAACTCTTTCCTTCATAGCAACATTGGACAGTTCTGATAAAAAGACTTTAAACAAGTCCTTTTCAATAGTCAAGTGTAAGAACTTAACAGTACCCAGACATCAGTAGACTTCGGCTAGAGGTTTAAACACCTAATATGCACATAAAATCCAAATGTGTCATTACTTTACTGAAAATGTCTGCTTCGTGCAATTGTGTAATATAAAATCACTTTCTCAGGAAGTAATATCAAATATGATGCTCTATCATTTTCCTACATCCACTTGCTTAAAGCTTTGCCAAGTGAAGGGGCTATGTTTTTGTGATTTTCCTGTTTTGAAGACAAAAACAATAATCAAGGAATAGTTGTTTATAAGTGCATCAAATAATAGACTTGTCAGTACTCGTACTGTGATAATATTGGATTGAGTACACCCTCCATAAGCACAATTGGACCCAAATTTCATCATGCTGAAATACAGCCTACATAGGAAGGGAAAACCATCTGACCCTCCAATCCACCTGGAAGCATCTACAGAGCAGGCTTTTAAAGCAGGAAGTATGAGAAGCTCTGCAGAAAGCCCTGTTTTACTGCATCCAGCTAGATGTGACATTATCTCCAAAGAAGTCTGGACGGGTTTTGTTAAGGCTGTGGATAACGTGGCCTCTATAAGCAAAGAAATTGCATTCAAAGGATGCGGCTTTTTCAGGCAGAGCTGGTACATAACACATAGGCACTGACCTAAAAAAACAGCCAATGCACAGCACAGTAAATACTTAAATCTGCAGGAGCAGATGAGATGCCAAGCTAGAACTGCTCAGGCAAATGAGCTGCTCTATCACTACTTCAGATAGTTTCTCCTTATGAAGGCTGAAGCATCATATATAAAATTTAAACAAATGTATGCTGCATTTGTTACACAGGTAAATTATCTTCCCTATTAAATTTAATAAGTTATGGTCTGGATTATTCATCACATTAGGTTTTGAATCCATTTAAGCATCTAAAGAGTGTATTCTAGTCTAAATAGAAGTGATGGGCCTCACGTAGGAATTGCTCGGTGATATTCCTATGGCATACATAAAGAAGAATTTCTGAGTAGCTGATATTAATAGTCCCTCCTGGCCTCAAATCCAGTGGCATCACTAAACTCATTACATGAGTCCTTGAGTAATATGCATTTTGTTACCATGTTTAAGATTTCGGTCCCACGTGCATTCAGAGAGCTTTTCTCAGTGGCCTCCTATGTACAAAATCAGGTTTTGTCAGGCTGATGAAAGGGTTAACTCCAAAGGCGGTATCGCACAATATCATTGCACTGGATCCCAACCCCTGGAGAACAGCCAAGATAACACATAATTCCAAGTTGCCATCACCCCTCCTCTTCAGGGGTTATTCTCAGAATAGCTTTATACAGTTTGCTTGCTGTGTCTCGCAATCCCTTTGAGCAACTTGTACCATTGAGAATTTCTACAAACATGTCCTAGTGCTGAAGCAAGCCCATCAGGGCAATTCCCCTCCAAGCAGGGGACCAAAGCAACATTTGCTAAAGCAGCAGATGGGGTAGAGCAGAACAGGCTGAAGCACCCCCTTCCCTGAAGCAGGTGATTTAAGCCAGCAGTGGCTTACACGGAGCTTTTGTTCAGAAATCACTCTTACTATTTATTTACAGGCCAAAGCAAACAACAGAATTGGGATTTCCCCTGACCCCGCTACTTCTTCCAAAGCCTCCCCCGAGACACAGCCCCCTTCTTTCTGTCCCTTAACCCCTCATCTGGATCAGCCATTTAGAAATCCAAGTATCCTTCTCTGTATTTTGATGAGAGTGTTCTTTTTGGTACATGAATACTTCCTTAAGATAAAAAACCCCAGCCTTTGCTGTTGTGATTTTGATTACCTGCCCTGCCAGCAAAGGTGCAGGGTGCTTACTTGCCTAGGCTGACCAAGTACACTGCCCTCCGGTGTTTAGGGGGGAGCCTATAGGTAGAATCATTAATTTTTGATATTATTTGACATGCTTGGTACAATAAATTGCTTGTGTAACTCGTTTCCTTCATCTCCCTGAACAATGTGGTTCAATACACCATTTTAGAGCTAAAAACTAAAGATTTTTTTTTAATATTAGCTCACTGCACAACTAGAATCTGACCTTATAGCAAGACTTTATGGTTTTGTTTTGAATACACACACATATAAAGGATCGTTATAAAAGTACTGTTTGTGGTTTTCACACTGGCATATGCTTTAGCTTAACTGCATTCAGACAAGACACTAGTACTTGGTAGATAATCCCCTGTACCATGTTGCTAAAGCAGAAAAAAGCTCCAACATTCTTAGTGATACTCCCCAAAAGAGTTAATGAAAAGATTTCTGGCATATGGGGGAGGTGAGGGTTCGCTCTTTAACATGAGAAGGCTCAAAAGACGAAAGCAGTTATCTGTGAAGATACTAATTTATACTGATAGCAGTTTTAATAACAGCATAGGTTTTTCCTCTTAATGTCACTTTTGCTGTATTACTTTATTTTCATTGCACAAAAAGGTTAATTGTTAAAATTACACTTAGGAATAGAAAATAAGGTTGAAGATGATATCTAGCTTCTGATACTCTGTTTAACCACTAATACAAGCTGGTAGTTTCATTAGCAAGCAATAAGAGAACCTGGCAAGCAACACACAGGAAAGCTTGAACATGGAAAAAGAGAAAAAAAGTCACAGTAAATTGATCAAACCACACATAATTAACATTAAAAAGGATAGCATCACAATAATCCAAATATACTGCTGACTTCTACGCTATTAAATGCAGAAATTGCTGGAAACCAGTTTCCTATTTCTTTCAACACAATCCTGACATCAATAATCTTTACTTTTCTCTTGGTTTTGTTCAAGGCCACAAAGAAAATCTACTGAGAAAATAAGAGCTATGAAAATCAAATAGATTAGTTATGTCAGCTTGATTCTCTCCCTTGTGGCATTGGTGAAGCAGTGAGTTGCTTATCGGAGTTCTACTAATGCCAAGTGGTGTAAAGGAGGAAAAGACTTGGCTCTTTCTGAGTCATCCTGTGAAAGAAATCAATGACAGAAGGTTGCATTTGACAGACCTTCTCTTTTTTATTTGTTTCCAACTTGCCTATTATCAGCCTCCACTATCCTTTCGTATTACTTTATAGCTCCCATCCTGGGCTGCCTTCACTATCTCTTTCTTCATGCCAGTTTTCTTTCAGTTACGGCTCTATTTATTCCAATATTTGGAGCCTAATTCTTGGTACCATTTTACATGGCCGTAGGCTCAAATTAAGACAGATTGTTGCTCTTGCCATTCAGATGTGCTGTATACTCCTACTCTCCAGCCTAGCTTTGCAGATGTTCTGTAAATGGCAAACCATGTTTTCTTCTTTCTGCCAGAATCTTTCATCTACTCTATCCTTACCCTGTATTTATCACCTTTATGTTTTATGAAGCTCTCAAAAAGAAAAAAGCCACCCACAGCACTGTATGAATTCCTTTTGCTTCCTCTTCTGCCTCCCAATCTCCTCTCACTTGAATCATTAATATAGTTTCAAACTACTTATCTTGATGACAAGCTTTAACATATTCATTCACGGTCAAAAAACAGAAAAAAATATTCCTGTTTCTGTACATACAAGTCTTCATTATTCATTCAGATTTCCCAAATTCTTTCATCAAAACAAGCTTCTTCCTTTATCATCTACCAACCCTAAGAAACTAAGCCCCCTGGGAGCTCATCTATTCTGTGAACTGCTGTCTCGGATGTGCCTTTATTCTGTATTTTCACAAAAATAAAAAGAAAAAGTTGCAGGAGCTTTATCAGTGATAAATCATGAACCCTTGTGAGTGTTGTCAGACAAAAAAAAAATGAAAAAAACAAAAAGCATCTTCCTTGTTAAAATGTTCAAGATGCACAATACAGGCAGCTTTGTTTGCAAGACTCTCTCATTGCCTCTCAGCACATTTGCATATAACATACATCTTAAGTTGCAGTCCCTTTATTTGACTAGCTGTGGCCCTCACTTTTGCCTCACAAAAAGGTATTTCATTAGAAGCTACCCTTATGTAGCTATATGCAAAAAAAAAAAAAAAAACCCCACCCCAGAGAACTGAGAAAACACACACAAATCCCAAAAAAGTCTATTTAAAATTATTTTTCTTCAGAAGCAGAAATTTGATCTGAATTTCAAGGGTAGGAGAGATAATTAGCTTAAGAAAACACATGCTTTCATTATTAAATTTAGCCACAGGATCTGTCAGCAGCATCACCCAAGTGATTTATATGTAGACAATAGTAGGAAGAGAGTCACAGCAAGTCTTAACAGATTCAACTTAAGCAAGCATGGATTTCATTCATATGAACGACCATAAGGTAGCGTATGTTATTCTACAGAAGTGTGTGGATGCAGCAATTGTACTGATTTTACCGTCTGGTGATGGTCATCTTTAAAGATTATGTCACTTCCCCTACCTCCCAAGTTCACACCTCAATTTCACCTTCAAAGTTGAATAAAGACAACCACAAGAGCCCTCCTATAGTCTCCCCCTTCCCTAGAACCCAGCTGGTTGCAGCAAGCACAGAGGTCACACAGGAAGTTCTCCCTACACACGCTCTACTCCACAAATCTTCAGCTCAGCCATACAAACTTACATCTAATAACTAACCCTCAGAGGGGTGGGACAAAGTCACAGAAGAAACAAAGGAAGCAGCACCAGGGAGGAAGACTAAGAATTAACATTACAGAGGCGACTTTACGAGACAGCCAGGAAATCCTGAAATAAGCGTAAAGGTATTCTGTACTACTGCCTTTGCAGTTTACTTAATAAATCTTAATACATACTTTACTTTAATACATCTCTTGTATTTTTTTCAGCATTATCCTGCAAACTTTAGAAACTACAAAAGGACTAATTCGTGAAATAGCAGTATTGAGCTAAAAAAAAACAACCCAAGAATCCATAAAATAATTGTGAAAAAATACCTTTAGAAAACAACAGATGTTTTTTTCACTGTAAAAATCCAGAAGACTAGTCAGCATACCTAGGTCCTTACTGGTTCTCAGCTCTTCTGGAAAATACTGTGTGAGCTGATGCTTTTGTTACTTGGGTGTGACTTGTGAAGTCCTACAGCTGAGGGACATAGGAAAGGTTTTAGTCTTTGACAGCAGCTGTAGATAGTTGACTTCAGTTTAAATGAGAAAACAGGACTAATTTGCAGCCTGCAATCAGGGGAACCAACAAAAAAAAGGAGTAAATGGTTGCATGGACATTTGGGAAGGGACGACAGGACTCCACAGCATGATGTTCCTATGACCAGAGACAGCCTGTGGATCTTAATTTCCCTGCCCTGCACTGATAAATTTGTTGCTTTCTTAATTTTATCTATTTCATGTGCATAAAGGTAGAAAGATGTTTTTTCAACATCAGAGTGAATGCCTCTGGACTGCAAGAGCTGGAAAACTATTAGCTTCATCTTCACATTTCTTTCTCAGTTAAGTTTGTAAATTTATCACTGCCAGCTTCTCAGTTTGTGTTGTACCTTCTGTTCCAGATTAGCACTGAAGGCAATGGATGCCAAATGTAAATTTCTATTTGTTGCTATCAGGCCACTAACAGTGAGCAACAGCCCTTATTTTGGGGTGTCATCAATACATTTTTGATGTAGATGTTTGCAGTTGCTTTTCCAACTGGTTCTCAGAAGGTACCAACTGTTCTCAAGGGACTGGTAAAATATCTTAAAGTAACTATGACCATGATTTCACAGCTGAGATATCGTCAGCATTTGCAGCTTCAGGAATTAAAGCTCTTAATGAGCACAGCAGCTTCGAAGTAGCCTGATTTGGTTCATGCAAAAGCCAAGAGAAGTACTCTGCCCCATGTGACATTACAACTTTGTTTAGAATTTATTAGCGTTGGACACAAAAGGTCCTTCGGGCTGTCTGTTACTTGTAGTTTAAAGGAAGCCATTTTTAGTGAGACAAAGAGAGAGCATTTAATAATGTCATTTGTGGAGGAAAATGTACAACCATTAAAATGAAACACAGAGTTTCATAGCTGCAGCTATTGTCTAACCACCAAATTTAACTTTTTTTCTCCCAATATCTATCTCTATAACTCTGCATCTAATCTCTCCACTGTGGATTATTTATAACATGATTTTCTGTGGGACACAGTGGCAGCTGATTGCTAATTTAAGCACAGTGTCTCTGCTACAGAAGACATGGAAATTTTTGCCCCAAGTACAAAACTATCAATTAATTGTTATTTTTTTTAGAATCATTTAACTCTACCAGACCTACTGTCCTTCTTCATTCACACCACAGTTACATTTGGACCTTTGTATTTCCTACTAAGTGTAATAAAAGAGAATTCATACTGCAATTTGTGGATAGTGATGAATAGCACTAATTCAGCCTCGTAATACACCCTGAGGTGTCAAAAATATTTGCATACGTGTTTCATTAATAGATAAATTAAGGTCCAACTTGCAAAAGGGAGTAAGACTAGCAGACAGTAGGATAAGAATACCCATTTCTTGCTGTGATGGAAAAGCTGTACACTGTTTTTTTTGTATTAGACTGAACTGTATCTTCTTATAAAATATTACTGGATCCCCGTATCGAGATACTCCTTTACTTTTTTTTAATGCTACCTTTTCCAGTCTTGGGCTTTTTTTTTCTTCTACATACATTTCTGTATAACTTTCAAAAGGAAAACGGAGTGATTTTCTTACTGACTCTAACACATTGCCAGGTGAATTGCTGAATGAGAAACCATTTTTTTCTTAGCAGTTTTCTGGCTTAAATGTCTGTCCATAGGTTTATCTCATAAATTACATTGTAAATGAGCTGAAAATGCTCAGATCTTTCTAACCCCTGCCAGTTTCTGTGGACTAAGGGAGCCCAAATTCTAGACCTGGGGATGTTTATTCAGCACCAAAGAACTCTACCAAAAGCTTTTTATTCTTCTTAAGTAGACCAAGTGCTGAAATAATGCTCAGTCTCAAATTAAGAGACCTGGTCTGCAGACAAGGTTTTACTCTTCTTGCAGAAATGAACAGGTCTTTGCTTCCAAAGAACTAATTATAACAGCACCTGGCAGCATCACTGGAGATAGGGGCCTGTCAGCATTTTCTCCAAACCCTCTTATGTAGACATTTATAGCTCAGTCATTTAAATTTCCTTATGCCTAAAACTTAATATAAAATTTGTAGTGGTGCTTTTGTCAGATGTGTTTTATATGGCCAAATTAATTTATTGTAGGCAACTTTTAACAAATTCAGTCCAGGAAAGAGTGTTTTTGATAAAATTGCAGACGTGGACTGCAACTGATTATTTTCCTCTTAGTATCTTTAAAGAAGAAGAATTGATAATGAATTTGTTGGAAAAGAACTGATTTCGTAGGTGTACATTTGCCAAATATATTCTTTGAAGCCCTCCAGGGTTAGGAGGAGCATCTTGTTCAAAATGACAGGAGTATATTTAGCAATACATATTTATACAAAAAAAAAATTAACATAGAATAGACAGCAAACAAACCTTATCCGTGAACTGACTATACACTTTTTAACATCATATGTTATGAGAAACTACACAGTAGATCTGATGTTTGGCTGTAAAATGGTGCCATTTCAGTAAAAACCTAAGCAACTTTTTTGAACTGGAGGACCGAATCACGGCAAAATTACATATCTTCCCCCTAGTATCTATCTAGCTGTCTATTTTTTAAAAAAAAGAAATGAAATTCATTCAATTATCTGGACTATTATCTCTTGCAAACCGATACACTATAATCAATTCAGCCTTCAAGCTTGAAGAGAATTTTGTATCATCCAACTTTGCTTAATCCAGCTGACCTCTCCAAAACGAGAAAGGATTTTTAACACTACAGAAATATTCTATAAAAGCTAGATAAGGAAATGCTCTTGACTGGCTTGTTCCACGTGGTATACCTTCTTTCTTTTGTTCATGTAATTTCTAGTTGTCTTCAAAACACACATTAGTATTTCAGGTAATTCTAGTTCAATGCACTGATTTAATTGCTTACCAAAGCCTTTCTAATGCCTCACTAGAAAACGAAACAAAGCAGAGAATTATATTTTTAAAAAAAGGAGAAATAACACTGTGGTGTTTAAAAGTTACGGATTTCCATAGAAGGATAACTTTATGCATAAGCCACTGTTCTAGTACTTCTCTGGCAGTTGTTATCTTTCTAGCTCTTACATCCAACAATAAGTAAACTGTGTGTTAACTATAAAGCTAACTAACACAATAAAAAAGCATCAACAGTCAAAAAAACCCATTGAAACTAGCTTCCCAGTTTGAAGCTATGAAAAATAAACCCCAGAACTCGATTAAAAAAACACAAACAAACCCACAAAAAAACATGAGTTATTTTACATTGAAGTATTTGCTTTAATTTGTCTGCTTCCCCAGACAGACTTATTTATTTTGTAATATGTATGGTGGGTTGTTTTTTTTTTTCAAAGGATGGAGCCAGGGAAAATCTTACTGTACAGTCTGTTTGTGAGTTTTCTTATAAAAAGGGGAACAATGTGCAAAATGACATAAAAATGCAAATTATTCTATAACATCCAGAAGTTTTCAGTAGACACACTTCAGTAACAATTGCCTTAGTTTCTGGTATTTGAGGAATTAGAGAGAGATGGGGAGGTAGGGCTCACCTGGCTGAAAGGACTTGCTAGAAATAAAAAGGACAAATCTGTGATATTAGATGGCCCCTAGAGGCTGACAATTGCCCTTGGCTCACACTGGTGCTCACGTACTCCTTGAGCTTCACATAGAGCAGAGAGCTGTGGTGAACATGCAAGCAAAATGAATACATTTGTATTAACTTGATGATTTTCATTAAAAAGCGTATGTTTAATTGCAGAAGCAGGAAAAATATTAAAATTATATTAAATTTAATTAAATTTAAAATAAATGTATTATTTATTATTAATTAAAATTAAAAAAGAAAACAATATTAAAATGTACAGAAGTTTACTATGAAAATGAAAAAAAAAGGAGCCTTACTATTTTTAAAGAGCAGTTAAGTAACTTAACTACTTCGTACGTAAAGAACAAATGAGAAAGGTTGGGTTCTCATGCTGCCAGATGATCAGCAAGAAACTGTCTCTATCCCAAAAAGCACAAATTCTGCAGAATGATACTTAAGTTATAGTTGTTACTACTATACTCTTCGATACTCTTCCAAAGAGCAAAAGCCCCTAATTGGGAAAAAGATTAGTATTTCTGGAGTGAAGGAGAGGTTCTTCTGTGGTTTAAAATGCCCTGCACTCTGTAGTTAGGTATTGCCCCTTACTTTGCCCTCACTGACATCAGGCTGAGCCATGACTGCTGTCAGGTGACAACAGTAGCTCAGATGCAGGCACCCAGATACCTTCCAGCAGCGTTCAGGCCAACCCAGCTGATTTTGCCCAGGACTAGATTAAGAGTGCTGACGTG
This sequence comes from Gallinago jamesoni, assembly GCA_025769975.1. Classification (NCBI taxonomy): domain Eukaryota; kingdom Metazoa; phylum Chordata; class Aves; order Charadriiformes; family Scolopacidae; genus Gallinago; species Gallinago jamesoni. The sequence continues at coordinate 26,652,618 of JAOQGH010000077.1, read as the reverse complement.
ACCTGATTATCCGGGGACAGCAACCTCTGAAAGGATGGGAAGGGACTACCCCGGCGAGGAATGCGCATTAAATGTCTATGACTCCTTCCAAGATGATATTAATCAGGCTTCTCCTAATCCTTCTGGTATCCTGATAACTATCTCAGTATTCCCATTATAAGTTTTTTAATTATTAATTCATTAGGACAGAGGTTAGAGTATTGGAAGATACATCTAAGTCTTCAGCCAAATTGTGACAGAAGAATCACTAGAGTCCTATATTGCAGCTGTGTGTGTGATGAAATTTTTTTGCTTTTGCCCTGAGGTGGAATCAATTATTTCTCGCTAGGAAGATTTTTCTGTTAGCCTGGTGGGTAAGATTTATTGGATTTGGACCACCGGTTGTTAAGCCCAGGTCAAGAATCCATCTATCGCATTGCCACAGCATCCATGCTGTACGGCCTCGCACTCCTTTTTCTTATCCCTTCTTAGGCCTTGCTCCTTCCCATTGACATCTCTTATTTCCCAACTAAACTCTGACCCAGCATCTTTTTATTTGCTTTTGAGTTACAATAGGTATTAATTTGAAACGGTATGTCAAACAATATTCTTCTCTTAAACTAAGAAGGTGCTGGCATCCATGTACCAAGCGCACACTGTTGGCACTTTTCTGTGCAAAACCATGAATGAAGAGATTAGCTGGATCCAGGGAAGGCATTTGTGCTTTTGCATGGGTGCATGATCAGAAGGATGGAGGCTTATTTTTACAGGGAGTCATCTAAGTTTGAAATTAACATTCCTTAACTACTCATGCATGCCCTCAAAATAAAAATGTAGAATATCTTGTTTTATAGGGTAACAAATAAAAAAATATATGCACTACGCATAGAAAAGAATAAAAAAAGCCACCCAAATGCTGATAGGGGGTCTCGGGTGTTTTGAAGCAGAAGCTCTGCCTGATCCCTGTAAGGAAACTTACGGACTCTCCTTGCCAAGCTCTTACCTGTGGTACACCACTGAGAGATGTACTCCAAGTTTTCCCTTGAATTTAAGCATCATCATCCCCCAAGTCCTTCACTTCCAAAGCTCTGACTGCCTACACCCTTCTTTTGAAATCCAAGAGTCCATGAAGACTGTGGCAGCCTAAGAGAGGAGTACAAAACCACACACTTTCTAACCCGGGTTCTGTTCTGTCATTCACATACATAACACTTAGATTTTCAGTGTCTAAATGTTTAAGTACCACTGTTTACTATATACTATTTAGTACTTGCTAAATACTATCTAGTGTTTACTAAATACTACTTACTGCTATTTACTAAATGCTGCTGCTATTTGTCTTTTTCTAGAAGGACTCACCAAGAGGTGGTTCCTGACTTCATAGCCCTGGTCCCGTGCCTGGAGGTCATTTGCCTTTACCGACGGTGCAGGACCTCCAGGCTCCGTGCTCACACCCTGCATAACCGAGGGTATGCACAGGGAGGGAAATCTTCTGTGGCGTATCTCCACTGGTTTGGGTTGCTCAGAAAGCAGCCAGACCCTTCAACCACTAACACATGATAATTAGTAACTAGACCTAGCTCACATGCCAAATTATGTTCCCAAGTAATTTCCTAAACCAAGATATTCACTTTTTAATGAGTCATTAGAAAAGTAAATGAAAACCTCCAGGTGTGAATTCAAAATGAAAGAGTTTAATAGAAAAAGATATATACCAAGAAATTATCGTCTATTAATAATATTGAGAGAATTAGGTGGCGGAAATACTTTAAAATCTAACCCAGAGAACAAGTTATAGTGACATTCCCTCTGGCAAGTTGAGCCAGAAGTACATGAACTTAATAATCCATCTGAATGACAGACAGGACAGTCAATAAAACAGCAAAAGATTAACAGGGACAGAGTTGGGCAAGGAAAAGCAAGGAGTGAGGACACAGCCTACAAGTGGCCCTCCATCCCCTGCAGGAGATGTGAAGGACCTGCTGCTTCCTCCTCTCACGTCAGTGCTTATCACAAATGACCCATAAATAAGGCTGTTACAAAAGAGAGACCAGTGAGTTTAAGAGGAGACCCTTGCAAGCAGGCTAAAGTAATCTCTCCATATGTGTGGGATGTGTCAAAATATATATTTATAAATATATATCTGTGTTTATTTTTATGATTGTGCCAGGCTAGAGACTTACTGCCTCAGCTGCTACATAAACCAGACAAGAAATACAAAGAATGCATGGTCAAGTATATACTTATGTCATGTCAAAACACACCAGCACACAAACACATCTACATATGTATATATGAACCATAAAACAAACCAGAAGCAGTCTAAACAACCAGCAGATGGTTATCTATTTTGCTGGTTTGTTCAGGAACTGACTGAGCACAGAGCCTGTATATATGTAGGAAAACTGATCTCTTCTGTGTGGAGAGCAAAAAGAAAGAAAAATATTTAAGAACATTTCCAAGTAAATGCTAGGCAGTTACTTCAAACTCAGTTTATTGAAGTTTTCCCCCGGTAGATAGGTATTACTCTGTGTGCTCCTGAGAGCATTTGAGCCCACCACAGCTCTAGTGAGAGTTAACTCACGCTAAAATTAATTATGCTTTTAACTTGGACATCCCCAGTTCAGTCTCCAAGAGGATGGTTATTGCATATCAAAGGATATAAATAAGACTCTGTGACTAATGAAGCCAGCCTCACTGTCCAGATGGTGAGGAATGATTGGAAGTTTTGAGAAGAATCCACAGGCAATAATTTGTTCACATAAGTGATCTGACAAACAATTATGAATAAGGAATGAAGTAATAAAAGTCACATTCTTCTTATGGATATTTTGTAGAACTGGAAAAAAGGTTAAATTATTTCAATAAATAATTTTTTTAAGAACAGTTTGACCAGATGCAGATATAACAAATAGGGTGATATATGACCCCATTGGTGGCCATTAAAAAAGCTAGTGGAGAGCAAATGACACGTGCTCACCAGTAAGGCAGGGATTGTGTGACAAAAATCTTCATGAAAAATCATTGCTTAAAGTGGGGAAAAAGTAATTTGCTACCTTTAAGTTGAAATAACAGCTCAGTTCCAAGCTATATATTTAATAGTTGTCTATTCATATATATAGTTGTCTATTCTATATATATATAATAGTTGTCTATTCATCTGCCATTTCTGGTCATAACCTGCTTCAATGTGTAAATTTCCAAAGTAAAGCAAACTAACTTTTATCAAACTAAAAGCATCCTCCAGGCTGGAAAACTACAATTCTGCAACTGGAATTAGAGTTAGGGACTTTAAGACTACATTCCCTATGCCAACCTGTTGCCTTTCTGAGACTGTCTAACACAAAAATGGGATGAAATCTAAAGAGAGACAGTTGGTTAAAAGGGATTGCAGGTTCCTTGCATCACTCAGCCCATGCTAATAAAACAGAAGTTTACAATCAGAACTCACCTGGTATAATTTTGAAGATGTCTTTCAGAAAAAACCTGCAACTTTAACAGTTGCAGTTAACCCAAAGACGTGTAGTTGTTCCCTAAGCATTTCTCATCGTTCTTTCTTTGAACACAAAATAAATTGAACAGCTAAACAAGCTGATAGCAGTGATATAAATGTCCTGCCTTTGCTGAGGGATACTGAAATCCCCTGAGGAACCCTTTTATTCACAGGCTTGCTCCACCTCAGGTGCATATTTCCACAGCAAAAAGTTTGTTTGGCAAAAAGTTTTTTCACTTGCACCTGTGATGGCATAGAAGAGACTTAGGAGTTGAATTGTTCTCTTATCTTACAAAACTCTCCTAAATATTATCAATGGTTGGTTTTATGCTACTGAAGGAAGTTACTCTTTCCAGAGTTTCAAGAGAGAAACCAAAAAAGAAGCAGGTCTCTTTAGGCACACACCCTGCTCTGGATCTGCTGTGTTTCCCACATTCAGTCTGAAAGACCTTTTCCACTTTGTGTGAATAATTATGTATTGGGTGAGAGCAATGGCTTCTGTACAGCCTGGTGACATAGAGCTCGGTGTGTAAAGCACTATAGTAGCTTCTGCATTGCTGCATCTTTGCTATGTCACGTAAGTTTTCCAGTTATGAGATACTTATACTGGTTTCTTTCTCCTTTTTGATCTGAAACTTCATTTAAGCCAATGGCCATTTTAGCAAACCAGTATTTTCAGATAAAAGACCATCTAAAAAAATATCCCAATAACCTCTGTTGATGATGTAATTCCCGGCTATTGAATGAGAATGTTACGAAAACCTGTTCTCAGATTCAATACATCCATGTGCTTATTTTGGGAAGAACTCATGACAAAGTTGGAAAAGAAAGCCCTGTTGCCCTTCTTCATAGGGACTCATGGTGTTAGAAATGGAGAACCAAAAGCAGCCATGTGGGATTGCTCTGACTTCTTCTGAAGATGTGAGAAGTGTTACCTTTGACTGCTGAAAGAGTAGGGTAGGCTTGAGGCAAAACTCTAAGCACCATCTTCACAGTGATGCTTTTAAGGCTCACAAATTCCATGTTTCATAAAGGCAGTCCGAGATTTTAATTAACATGGTACAGTTGCCTCCATCAAACATGTTTACTGTCTTTTGTCTTAGATTTTTCTTCTTCTACAGTTTTGTTGAATATCAAACTAAGGATAATTCTTGTCTTTGAGCCTATATTCTTCAATCAGCCATGTTTATCAAATTCATGAGATGATCTTGAGAGTATCAAGCCTTTCCAGTTTTATAAATTAAATGTGGTTTTCTCACTGTTAGAATAGCAGAGCAGTGACTGTTCCAAAAAGAATGGTTGCAGCAAGGAATAAAAAAGTTCAACTGCATCTATAATCTAATCTAAATGTTGTGATTAATACACTTCTCTTTTCATGGCCAGCTGTGTGACACTTACCCATGTTATACATTTTTAAAGCCATCAACTGCATAGATTTTTTTTTTCTAGAAGAATTAATCATATCCCTGAATGCATGGATATAGTTAGAAAAGAATCAGTCCTAACAAGCTCTGAGCTTTGGAGTTGTTAGGCTTTGTGGAAGAAAGGCAATCTGGCAAATAAATTTTTCTTTCTGTTTAAAGAAAAAAAGCTTGTCATCTCTGCATCTATAGGAAAATTAATCAGAGAGAGTGAGCTAAATAGAAAACTAAATGTAAAAATAAATGATAAGGAGAATATTAAGTAATGAATCGATGCAAAAAATTGTACTTTGAATCAATCCCAGAAGAAAAGTTAGGTGTCGTTAGGAATCCTTATTCACATTGTCCAACTGCAATGAACTAGGACATATGTACTCTCTCTATATAATACATAAAATATATACATACATTTACTCTCCCTACATATAATTGCACATGTATGTATATATATTTATATACAAAAATGCAGATATACACAGATATAATGATACAGACAATGTGTACAGTCTATACAGTATGGAGTTCAGTTCAGCTCTGTACTGAACTCTCCCTTGCATCTTTGTTCTTGTGATAATAAACATCAGAGAAAAGAAATACAAGTGGGATCACAGTACGAGAGAGACAATCTTCTCCTGAGGAGCAACAGCAGGGATTTCCTGCTACAGTACATTACTGTAAATGCATTCACTGGAAGGACTGAGGAGGTGAATTATTCCTTCCTCAGTGGCTACATTTTAGGCCTATTTCTGTATCTTTCCTTGATATGCAACTCTGGCTCTTGCAGACATCTAAAACACATACGGTACCAGATACAGAGCACAAAGACCCTAAGAAGTTCTCTATTGCCCTTCCCTGTTCAATGCTAGAGGAGTACACCAGAAGAAAGTTCACAAGCAGTAAAGATGGGGAGGGTAGGTAGGACAGGTAGGTAAGCATGTCTAGGAAGCCCACAGAGTATGTAATAGGGGACAGTTTCCTGAGTAAGTTTGGGATATCAAATGAGTGAGTTCTGATTTTGGAGTGACCATGAGCTGTAGGGCCTCTGGGTCTCAAAGTAAACGTGCAGGACAAAGGGAAGTGAGCAGCTGCCAGCAACAGGGGCGAAAAGTGGCACTTGCTGGAGTGACAGCGACAGAGTGCAATGTCTGGTCTGTCACCTGGACAGCCGGAGCTATGGAAAGAACTAAACGTGAAATACAAAAGCAGAGACTTCCCAGATCTCTCTCTGAGATATTGATGGAATGCTGAACTGATAAGTCAGGCCTTTGCACCAAATCTTGCTATGGAAACTTGCTATTTTTAATAAGATTAGTTTTAGTTCTTTTCATATAATAATAACAACAACAACAACAACAACAACAAGAAGAATGCTCCGTGCTTTCATTCCTCCTCAACATTATGCTCAACCCTCCCTCTGATGCAATTAATGAAGATACTCTGATAAGCAAAACAAGCCAGCAGTCATTTAGCAACGTACTCATGAAACATTCTCAAGAACATTGGCCCAGTTGAAAAGATGAATTTTGTTAACTGCTGTCCCAACACCAAGGTTTAACTGTGTTCAGACCTGTTTCTGGCTCTGCTGCATATAAGAGGTACAGTGAAACTTGTTCAGATAAAGAGCTTGCTGTCTGAGGCCTCAGAGGTGACAGAGGTGCAGCTGTCAATTACACCAATTAGTTTTCCCAGGACAGAATTATCTGGCTCTTAGCAAGTATCAACATCAAGAAAAAAATTTTTTAGCTTACAATAGAACAAATGATTGGTTAATGAAACCGCTTGTTAATTTTACTTGAGTGGCTGTATTTTATTCTATCTGGCAGAGAAATGCAAGTACAAAAGTACTGCAAGAAAATGTCCCATGGAAAGTTCCATAAGAAAACTTCATCAAATTTCTGCATTCCCAAAGTAAAGCACGGAGTCGTTAAATAGTGCCCATTTTATGCTTGTGGCTTGACCTCTGGTTAATTTGCTGAGCAGATCATATGATGTTGTTGCAACTCTATAGCATGATAAGAAGCTGTCTTCACTAAATATCAAATTCTACGGACCACTGTAGGGTGTAAAAGGCCCCAGTAAACAGGTATTTTTGGATCACTTCTTTCTGCATACAACATACTATCGAGGATCTTCATGCATCATTTAAACTCTCACCAAGCTGGCAATGCTCTGTTAATTTTCCTAACTCAGCCACATACTCAGAAATGTTCATCTTCTTTTTATTCTGCTTATAAAAACAGAAATGCTCTTCAAATCACCAGTGACTTTGGGGACAGGTGATTTTGAAGGGGTTTTTTTTACACATTATCAGTAATTTTTTTTTCTTCTGGTTAAACAAAGGCTTTTAGTCCGCACAGCAAGTTGTAAGTTTTTTGCCCTCATTGCCCTCAGGAAAAATATCGCCTTTATCTCATCAGTGATGCTGTTAGAGGTGGTTCAGGTTTTTCACTAAGTATACTGTTGAGCTACCAGGCAGGTCCATTTTCCCTCTACAAGAGACATTTTTAATCCCCTCACTGTTTTCCTCTCTTCTTTCAGTAGGATTTTAAAGGGGTCTGTCACTGCATTTGGGATTTATGCCCATTTATTGCCAAACATTCCAGCTTTTACTTCTTCTGGCACAAAGCCAGGACATAAAAACTGTGCAGGCATTTTTAGATCCCAATTTTCTGTATACATTAAATATCATGAAAGGCTAAGTTATATTCTTTGCACTGCTATCATTATTTTCTGATTTCTTCTAAAACACAGAATATGGTCAACACCTACTTGCATGGAAGTGGTTTGAAGAGACACGAACTTCTTCCTATACACTTAGGAAATGTTTAACCACCAATTTGCAGAGGGAAGAAATGGATATTAATTCATCATGGAAGGTAGGGTATTTGGTTGACTACTTTTTACCCCATACCATATTATAAACACAGATAAAAAAGCATAAAATTTAAGAAATTAATTAATGACTTATAAATGTGCTATTTTGTTGATCTGAACTTACTCCTTGTGTTTTCCTTGTGTCTCCCATATTCTTATATTTGAGTCCTCATTGCTCAGATGAAGTAACAGATGTATTAAAGATACTATGGCCTGACAAAAATATTTAACATTGCTTAAATGTTTAAAAGTGCTGCTTCTGCTAATTGATTATGACAGAGAAGTATGTGGGAACAAATTAGTGGCATCAGTTCACAAAGTAGAAAATTTTTCTTCCTCTAAGGCTTGTAATTTTCATAAATGGGCATATGTGCTGAAAGGCTCCTTATTCTTTTCTTCTGAAAGTGACAGGGTGTTAGAGTACCTGGAACGGCTGCATTTAACCATGACTGAATACAAAAAAAAAAAGAACCACAAAAGGTGCTTTATGATTCAGTCCAACCCAATCTATGTATTTCTAATGCAAATGGAAGCCATTCAAGAAACTACCTTGTTAAAAAGCTTTTCTGAAAGCTTTATTATGTGCAGAGATGGATCTTTTATATTGTTGGTGCTTTGTTTTGGTTTTTTTTGTTTGTTTGTTTTTGTTTGTTTGTTTTTTTGTAATTTCTAGTAGACTAGTAAGAGAGTTTGTATTACTTACTAGAAGCCAATCACTGGTGAATTATGGTTGTGGTCACATCAAGTATCCATATTTCTGGGTTGATTCTTTGTCTTTAAATATCTCATGTGAGTGTTCTTCAATTTGTAATGTGGAATCTCACTTTGAAAAATAAATTATCTTTCAATCATAAGGCTTAAGTTTCTCAAATTTACAAGCTCTACAAGCAGTGCCATCGCTTGTCTTCTAAGCTTTTATGACATGCAAAATTATTTCCAAATAAGCTTGTGCTGCCAGAAACAAAGAGAATAAAAAGTTCTCAGTTCATGAGCCATAATATATCAAACCTTCATATTACAGGTAAGGTTGATAGATAACTCTCTCACATCCATCTCAAAGATGCTCCCCTTGTCAATGCTCAAAAGAAAGCTTCAGAAACTCTAAACTTCAGGGATTTTGAGGAGAAAGTAGGGCTTGCAAAACAATGCCCAGGTACAAAAATTGTTTACAACTCTATCTGTCTGTATAACACACCAGAATATTCTGACAGTCTTAAGGGCTCAAGATCTTGTGGATTGCTTTCTGTCACGAAGTCAGTGCCAGTTAAACACAGCCAAGGCAGACCTTCTCAAAAACTCAGGCAAAGTGGAAGGCCAAAAGCACACAGAAGAAGTGCTGGGGAAAGAGGAGCAGCAAACTATGCTTGTTTTGAAGGGGCCCTTGCATGTACAAAGGAGGACTCATGATGGTTTCTCCTTCCTTGGTGTCAAGGCAGTCGCAGTCTAGAACCTTAGAGGTACTTCTCGTTATTCTGAATACTAATTATCTGGTATTGCATTCCTTTCCTTTTTTGACCATCATCCCATTAGATATTTGTCCATCCAGGTATACTTACTGATGGGAAAGACCCTTGGAGGACATGAGTACGGGCAATGATAGCTCTCAGGAGTTGCAACAAGGTCCCTGCTGTAAGCAGAAGTGGCTCCCCGTTGCCTAGCTCCCCACCGGCCTGGCTGTATTTACCAGCCAGGTGAGAAGGCTTTCATAATTAAAGTACTTCAAACAATATGAGAAGTAGCTACCTTCCCCTTTTTAATCATTTCAGGTACTGACCAGTCATCATCTTCCCCTTTAAAACTCACCAGTTGTTTCTGTTTAAGAACTAATACATTGTGGACACAAGATCTGTAGGTCACAGGAGTGAAGTCAGTGTAAACTTTGGAGATAATTTAGAACCAGATGGTTGAAGGCCTGACCAAAGACTGAGGAACACAATGCCATGTACACTAAGTACAACTTAAAGCCATAATCTTTGCTAGTTTCTTTTTTTAAAAAAAAGAACAGATACTTTTGTGCCCTTCCTTTTAACAGCCATCACAAATAACACTGTGGAGATTTTTATGAAAATGTCTTTAAACATGAAAGAACAGCACATACCACAAGATTTTATTTATATGACAAAGCTGGAAGAAAGAGTTATGATGCTTATCTGGCTTACTGTGTTTCCAAAAGATGGCTAGATAGTGTAGTTGTTTTAGTAATGCTATATAGGAAGTTGAAGAGATTAAGTTACAGCAAAATAAATTCTGATATTCCTAATTACTGACATCTTAAATTATTTTTATTGTTAAAAATATTACGTAAATGAGAGTAAGAAAGCCTTCCCTTCTTCCCCTTTGGTTTTTATGGATAGGATAATAATGTAGGTTAAAAATAAAAAAAGTGTAGACTATCACTTGAAAACACCAGTGGACAGTAAGCAGCCTGTAACAATGGCCCAGAGGTATAAAGAAAAGATGAAATTAAAAAAAATCTGAGAACAGTTAAAGTGCAGAAAATGGCATACCATTTTTTTTCAGAGGTTTTTACTCCTGATTAACTTTTCTGTTTTTTAAAATTTCAACTCTATTTTCTATCTCCACTTTCTGAAGTCAGAAGAGTTATGTATATTCCCTTGTTCATTTTGCAAGACTTGACAGAGCTGTCTGAAATATTTTACCATGCAAGTCACTTTCTTAGAAGTAGGTTCCTTTTCCTTTGCTAAATTCTTATTAAGTAATTCTGGAATAGCACCATTTCTTGTTTTCACTTTTCACGCTTATAAAGACAAATGTTTGTGATTACTGCTAGACTGGGCTTCGCTGCAACTGTTCAACAAAAGCATTATCAGTCATTTTACTATCAGTCTTTATACCTCCATCAGTTAAAATTCGTTTTGTCCCCACGGTGTAATTTCCTGGAGTTTCTTTGCAGGGTTTTTACAGAATTAAATTAATGAGTTCTGCTTTCTAAAAGAAAACACTATATCCACAGCTCTATTTATTTGATGAATCCAACTAAATAGAACTCAGCGATTTGACTTGACTAAATGGTTTCTGACAAGTTGTTGGAGTTACAATGAAAGAGGCACTTAGCATGCTGTTATATCATCTATCCAGTGCCTGTAAGGTGACAGCATCAGTTTGCTTTTTTAACACTGTGTTAATTTTAATAATTCCAACATGACCAAGAACATGAAAAAGTAATTTTCTGCATATGCTTTTCACCTTCAGTAAGCCTTTAAAATAAAATTGACTTCATCAGTCAATCTAAGAAAAGGGCATTCATACATCAAATGATAAAATATTTATACACATAGTATATGTTTTTCTCAGCGTCATGGTTCTTGTCATTGATTCTTATGTAAAACTTAAGAACATTAGGTCATTTAAATACCTAGAGTATTTAAATCTAAATCTTAAAGTCTCCAATCACCTGCAAGTGGATTACACTAGCATGTAAATGTACAGCCTGTGCACAGATTGTATTAGTTACCATAATACCATATAAATGATTTTTCCAGTGTATACGCCTAGGCAAGGTTTCTTTGTTTAACTAGCACTGTACTCCTAAGCCTATCAGCACTGTGTATTTTCCTGTATTTCAAATTTCTATATTTTTTTTTTTATCAATGGAAGTCAACCTTCTGTATAAATCTGTTTTTTTCCTTCTAGCACTTGGTGCATAGTACATCACTCCTGAGGGACAGAAGTATCTCTGGGAGAGCTACTGCTTATCCCCTACAATTTCTCTTCTATTCCTTTTCCATGATATGATATTCAGTTTTCATTGTGGGACTGCAAGCTGAGCTAGCTCACCCCAGGCAGTTTTGGATACATTTATACAAATGATCGAATCTGTGAAGTCTAATGAAAAGGCTTTTGAGAATAATCCAGCATAATGAAAATGCTATACTTTTCATAATACAGAGTTTGCTATAAGATCAAGCAATTATTTTTCTTCAGACTTTGCAGGTGATTTCCAAGAAACTCCTGCTGCCACAATTTGACAAGGTTTTATTTAAAGATTTGCTGAAGATTTTTTTTGCCTTCAGAATGAAAATCAGAGTTGGAGATGTTCTGCCTGCTTTTGCATGAATGGATCAAAGGTGGGTAGCCAAATGACTGAAAAGAAGCATATTGGCATTTTATTTGGCATATACACAGAAAAATTTCTAAATAAATGGAAAGATAGTTGTGCAGACTTAGTGCGTTGCATGGAAACTTTCTGCCTTGGCAAGAGGCATTGTGACCACCTGTGACAGAACACTTCTGAGAGCTTTGGATTTGCAAAAAAATGACAAAGCTGTTTCCTGACAGACCTTCTCAGTCCTTGGTGATTTTGTAACCAAACATTATACATGGATTTCTGTTCCCATTTTTCCCATCTTCCAGATCACTAAAATCTACCCATCGCCTTTCCTCAGTTCATTCTTTGTTTTTCATGTGGGCACATACAGCTATTTTAAATATATAATTCCTAAAGTTCTTTATCCTTTTCATAGCAACTTGTATCTGCGGAAGGAACAACTTGGTGATACAACTTAGTCTTGCACGCTCACTAGCAGACACCATTGAGATGTCTTTGTGCTATATAAGCAAAAAGACAAAATGTCATATACTCATTTGTGTGCTGAATATGGAGGCTGGAGGGGCCACAAAACTTCCCATTTCAGACCAGAAAAACAAGAGTACACCGAGTTTTCAAGCAGCTGCCACTGCAGGAAGTGATAGCACTTGCTATCATTTGGAGTACTTAGGCTTAACGTAAAGGATGTTGCAAACCCAGTGATTAAATTACCTTTTCTGGAAATGGCTCTTTTGCTGAAGCAAAAAGATTTTGTGGAGAGCTGTTGCTTTCAGCTAAGTGTTTTGGGGAGATGGGTAGGACACAGTGAATCCAAATCTCTGACATCCCTTCCCTGCCAGTTTAGGTGCTTCTTTTGCTACTATTGAGTTTTCATCCTCTGCTGTGGAAACTCTTCTGGGGTCTCATTCTCTTTCCTTCCTGGTACCATCCCTGCCCTTGCAAGCTTCCCTGGGGAAGCAGCAATTGTCCAAAGTAAAATAAGATGTCTAAGTACTCCAAGACTTTCCCATTAATTTTAACTCACAGTAACATACAGGTCAGATCTCTCTTTGCACAAACTGCTAATGAACTGATAAGTTTTTTGACCTTTTAGGTCCATCAGGCTGAACACAACTGGGAATTCATCACACATGATCAGCCCCACTTGTTCGGATGTTCTCACAGGCAAAGTGATGTGCCACAGGCCAGTATTAAAAGACTAGAGTTTTGTTAGTACTCACTACAGGTAGAAACAAAATCCTATTGATCTATGCAAAAACCATCCATGGTTTCCTAAACTGAAACTGTAACACAGGAAAATGACAGCCTTTTCTGGTTTTACTACATGTACTTTACACCACTGACGTTAAGAGTTATGAATAAATGGTGGAGAAGAAATATATACGAATATAGGATTTAGAATAATCTCTACATACAACAATATGTCATCTCTCCAGTGGTTGCAGTCATCTAAGTGTTACTTAGTTTTATTTCTCTCACTGATTTTATCCAAAACATGCAGTACAGGATTTCCTACTATGAAATGGCTGCAATTTTTTTTCATTCCATCTTACAATGTGTTTAAATCACTTGATTTAATAGTTGCTATACTAATATTTCTAATTTTCTGCAGCAAATTAGATTAGATTGAATTTACTTATTCTGCAATAAGACCAGACCTTTAGTCGTACAAAAATCTCTCTGCCAGTGTAATATAGCCTAGTAAATCATCCCTATGACAACTCTGGCTTTGTTTCTGTGGAGCAGACAGTGTTTCAGGGGTTTCTGTCAATCACAAGAGCATCTGCTTTTCCTAGTGGATATTTCCATCCACAATTCAGAGGGTGTGTGTTCAGAGATAACGGCTGATCTAATTTCATACAGGAAAATAAATGCATTCAGATAAGGTGAGAGGGGAGTAATTGAGTTAAAATCTGTCTGGTGTGCGACAGCAGAGATCAGATATACTCTTCATACATTTGGCTAAAATTGCCATTAATAACAGGGATATGTGAGAAATGGACTTTATCTTACTCTTCTCTGAATGGTTCCCCAAGCCAATGATTTTCACTGCTAATTACCTAACAGGAGTAGGTGTAAATTCCTTTGTGGTGTAGTGGTATCCTTCACAGAAAGTAACATAAGTGCACTTCTGTGAGGTCCAATAAATTGTTCAAATGAAAAAGATGCTGTGTGTTTCTGTAATGTTGTTTTTCTGTGATTCAAGAGTGGATGGAACTTGTTTTGAGCTATATTTTTCTCACTGACACCATCACAGCTAGGTGAGGAGAGGAGCGTGCTAGGTTTCCTTTTCTTTTTTTCCTCTCAAGATCATGAGGATCACAATACGCAATTTACACATTTTACTTTAGCTATCCGAATTTTCCCAACTCTGAGCACTTCACAGCCCTTTACTTCCACTTTACTCACAAAGTTCTGCAATTCATAACATTGGGCTATACCTGATGATTTATTCCTGTTACCAACTCCAGTACCCGCAGGGTAACAGACAGGTGTGCCTGTCTGGATACCACTGAACTAGGAACTTTGTCTTATCACAGAACAGAGCTCAAGATCCATTGCTCTTCTAACTGGACTGAACAAGACATCTGTGTTTGTCTGACCACTTTTTTTTTTTGAGGTAGAAGGCTAGCATAATGTACAACTAATCTAAAATGCCAGCCTGCAATGGAGAGGACACCCTTCAATCGGAGGTGGAACAGAGCAGCAAGAGGTTGTTGTCTGAACCTGTCCATGCCACCTGGCACAGATGGTGTGATGGAGTGAGAAGGTGCAGAGAGGAGTGATAGGGGCAGGGCGGCTGCATATGACATTATGGAATGTGCAGCAGTAAAATTCTGCTGGATTGGGACCTCTTAGTGAGGGATTAGCCTCTAGTCAGAGAGTAAAGTCTCATTAAGCATTGCAGATCTAACCCAGTCCCACGTATTCAATAAAGACTGCACCTAGAATTCCTCCTAGCATCTACCTCTGTCAAAAAACAGTTCCCAATGCCTCAGTGCATCTTTTTCCCTGTTTTCTTTAACATATACAGGTGGCAGTGTAATTTATTTGAACTAAACTGAACTAACCTTAAGCAAGTTAGCTCAGGCTAACTAAGCAAGTTAGCTGGCTCTACAGCTTCTCAGCGGGGAAAATTAATTCCCACAGATTTCCAAATGCACTTAGCAGGTTTATTTTGGTACCAATGTTATTTACATGTAACTATTGTTTTCCCATGGAATGCAATCCAATATACTAGGTGTAGGAAATCCCTAAACCAAATATTTCAGGAAGCTATAGAGTATACAAAGAGAAATGTACTATATATTTAACATGTTCTTTTGCCCTTTATGAGGTACCCACTGATTCTTCTTTAGGGCCACTTAAAAGAAAAGGTGCTGGGCCAGATGGGCCAGGTTGGCCATACTTTTGTCAGGAATGCCAGCCTGTTCTTCATCACAGTCTCAATGATCCTTTTCCTTTTGCTTTACAGACTCCCTTGAAATCATTTGTCAGAGGTCATACCCTGAGTCAAAGTGGAGCTGAGAATAGATACAAAGTCTTTGAACTTCAGTCTGTACCTAATAACAGACTTCTCTTCTTTTCCTGAAATAATCTCACATTTGAGACTCGGAGGAAATCTTCCTTCTTTTCCTTCCTTTTTTGTCATACAAAATATTCCTGCCCATTCAGTTTCTGTTATATTTCTAAAGAGAAAAATTTTATTACTTTCAACTGTAGCTTTATAAATTTGTTCCATGTATTAAACTATATGAGAACCTGCAAGGGATGATAGAAATAGTAATATATGCTAGGAATATTTAAATGTACCTGCAGGTCTAACGATAAGTGCATTTGCATTATTGTGTTTCTTTTCTAACAATACAAAAATTTTATCACCGAAACCTTCACTTGGCAGAGCCTGAATATGGATTTTTCTGTATGTGAATATTAGCCCTAAAGGCCTCAAATAAACCCAAGACACATTTGGACCACAGTAAATGTTGACTTCCTTCACTCATCTCTCCATCCATCTTGATATGCTTTAGCACATGGCAAACAGTCTATATGAAAACAGCTGTTGACATTTTTCAGGTTTACTGCTATGGTTTTCACTCTTGATTAAAAATTAAAAAGCATTTAGGTTTCTTTGGGTTTTTTTGTTGGTTTGCTTGATGGAGAGTTAAAGGTGAATCTATTTCTACTTGAGGGTTCCATTTTTAAAGCTAATTTTTTCCCAATTCCACCTAAATAAGATAGGAGTTCTGCCATATATTTTTCTGAGTTTTGTTTTTTGATCTAAATGCATTCTTCATTAATATGTGTGAACAGTAAGATTTCCAGAAACACTTCACAGTGGCCTGGCATTGCTCCTATAGGTTTCTGATATTTAGACTTTAAAAAAAAAATGCACACACATGTATTACTTTTGGCCGAAATGTTGAAATATTTAAGAAAAAACCCGTTACTCTAATATTTTGCACTTCTACAAGTGAATGGAGTTTTTTTATAATAATAATGCCATCAGACTAGTTTAGTGATGTCACACCAGTTTACACTATGAATGGGCTAAATCTATTGACTTCATAGCAAGCTGGTATTAGCAATAAACACAGGTAGTTTTGATTATGTAGCTTCCTGAATCCTCTCGGATTACATACCCTCTCCTCCTTTCCAGGCCCATACTGAACATTTTACTGTATTTTCCAAAGGGTGCTTACTATTTTACCTTGCTTCCACTTAACTATTCTATGATAAATCCATTGGCACTAGGTTAATTTTAATTCTTTCTTTGACAGCTTATCTACTCAGGAGTCATTTTAAAGCGTTTTAACACTGCCTGTTCATCTCACTCCCTGTCCCTGCCATCATCCCCTCTAGTAATCGGTCCCCAAGTCATGACCCCCTCAGCTTCTTCCATAAAGTATGAAACAAAGAAATGAACCCAGGCGTCCAGTGATATCAACCTTATCTCTGTCATTAGCATGTTTTTCATGATCTCTTGGCCCCCTGTCCTCGCTGATGTGAGCCTGGATCTTTGCTACTTATGCTGCTAACATGCTCCTTATTGTTTGCCTTTTGTATTTCCTTTGCTGTATTTATGCACTTTTTCTACCATAGTTCCTTATCAGGCTTTTACATGGGTTTAGCTTCTATCTTTGTACACCTTTTCTATCCTACTTCCCATTTTTAATTTTCTCTAAGCTGCTCTCTTCTTTTATAAATCACCTTGCTAAGCTCTTTACTGAGCTGCATAAATCTTTCCCTACTCATCTTTTCTCTCATGTGGACTATTCAAACAGCGGCTCCTTGGCTGTGATGGCTACCAGCAGAGCAGTGGAAGTTTTTGTACATAAATCTGGAGAGGTTGGATTTACAAAGTACACACATGTGGTTTATCATACCTGACTGCAGTGTGACTGGGCAGAGTGGCTTTGCAGGCAGGCTTTGTCCTGAGGAATTACATTCTGATACTATGGAGGTTCAGCTGCGCTGAAAAGCTTGGCGCCTTATTGTGAAGCAGAGAAGGTAAACATGCCTCCCCTGAGGTTTAGCAAGAGGAACCATTCAAATTCAGAGACGTTTTAATTCTATGTTTATGGATTAAAAATGCATGAGAATGTGGAACTTGAATTCCCATGGCACCTGCAAACAGCCCATCTCCAACATGGCTTTCTGTGTGACGTGGTAGGTGGATTTGAATGAGAGGTAAATGCTATTGTGGAATTTTCTTAATTTTGACAGGGAAGGCTTGAGACAAAAATTCCCACAGGAGGTACTAGGGGGAGAAAGGCAGGAACTGTTTAGCTACATCTTGTGTGTTGTTGGCACTACATTCACCTATGCAGTAATGTTTAGGGTTTTATGGTAACTTACTGGAGGTTTCTTCCTCAACTTCTCAAGTATCTAAAGGGTGGGTTGAAGGAGGATGGAGAATTGGGTTTTTCAGCCTGGAGAAGAGAAGACTCCGTGGAGACCCTGTAGCAGCCTTCCAATACCTAAAGTGAGCCTGCAGGAGAGCTGGGGAGGGACTCTTTATCAGGGGGTGTAGGGATAGAATGAACGGTGACAATTTTAAACTGAAAGGGGGGAGATTTTAGATTAGATATTAGGAAAAAGTTCTTTAATGTGAGGGTGGTGAGACACTGGGACAGGTTGCCCAGAGAAGTTGTGGATCCCTCATCCCTGGAGGTGTTCAAGGTCAGGCTGGATGGGGCTTTGAGCAACCTGGTCTAGTGGGAGGTGTCCCTGCCCATGGCAGGGGGTTTGGAACTCGATGATCCTTAAGGTCCCTTCCAACCCAAGCCATTCTATGATTCTACAATATAGTGAGCAGATCAACAGCTCTGTATTTTTTATCTTTAATTACCATATATTTCCCTAGGTATCTTCTCCTGAATTTTCTTCTGCTAGGGAGATTTCTGTTTAAAATAAAAGCTGACGCCAGCCTGACAGGAGGGAAGCCAAACAAATTCATAAAAACTCAGGGATCCTGCTGAAAGGATTCCAGTGCTATTCAGCTCCTGCATTCTGTATCACTAGCAACACACTTTAAAGACCAGCAGGTAACTTTTCACCATTTTTGACAAGCCCCAGTTTTGGAAAAATCCTGGCTTCTGGTGGACTGAGAAGTTATTTTGATAAATCTAGAACTTCTCCACATTTCAGATATGACAAATTTAGACCAAGCACAAAAGGTGGATGGTAGGGTGCTCTTTTACTTCCATGGTTGGACTCAGTGTATTGGGTCTTCTCCCATATCTGGCTTATGTTGCTTATGCAAGTACAATCAGTCACCACAGCCTTCTTAATTCACCTTTCTTGATCTTTCATCTTCACAAAACTAGGATTATTAATGTTAATAATCTTTAATCTTAAGTATTGTTCTAGGGAAGTTCAATGCACTGTGAAAAAACTGGGACAGGCAAAGCTTTCAATAAATGAAGAGGACTAATTATGAGAATAGAAATGCCAAACCCGAGCAAGAGAGAATGAAGATTGTATGGAGGAAGAAATATGGCAAGGGGAAAAAAATATACATCAGTGGAGAATGTGGATTGTTTTGTTCCCTTGTTTTAGATTAATGGAAAGAGCCCTGATCAGTAAGTGGGATAGAACTTCTAAAAACTAGTAATATTTGTAGCCCCCTTCTTGGTGGTTGCTTTTCTTCCCCCCCCTTTTTTTTTCCCTTTAATTTGCACACATCTGGGCAATTAAAGCTGCATTATGTGAGTATATTATCCCTCAGGCTGTTAGTGCTTCCGCACGGGAAGAAATATGTATCTGTGTTTCTTTACTTATCAAAAGATATATCCATGGGAGTGTGGATGCATGAGACTGTGCCTGCCAGTGGGGACAAAGGGATGGCAGGGGCACAGTGCCTTGGCCCTGGTGTTATGGGTCATGCTGCTCAGCAGAATAAGCCTTTTCCCTGCTCAAAGTAAAGAAAAACTTAAGAACAAAACCCTTAAACAAAAAATGACCCTTCTATTCTCTCACTCCCATCTGTTGCTTCTTTATCTTTCCTTTGCTTTTCTCTAGTGCTGATGCTGGCAGACACAGCGGGATGGAAAGAAATTAATCTTCACACACACTAAAATATGTTTTCTCAGAGTGAAATCTGTGACTTGAAAACCAACTTGAGTTAAAAAAAAAAATCCCAAACCCACATACCCAGGAGGTTTTCACAGTTGTCTGATATATTTTTCAAATATTTACTAACCCACCATTCCTTTCTCCCCATCTTTCTAACAAAAAGGACCCCTGTCAGCAGCTAGGCAATAATGAATGGGTCTGTGTGAAAAACAAACCTCTCTAAAAAGTGGTCCACTGACAACCAGCTATCTTTCCTAGGCACAATTGTGTGGTCAGCTTGGTTAACCGAGCACCTTATCTAGATCATAGATTTTGCATTCATTTATAAATAACATTCCTCCTAAAAAACAACAGGTTTAATTTTTAGCATTGTCTAAATTTTTGTTAATTTCTTATATGAAGTGGTTGAGAGTTTGTTCCATGACTGTGTAGCTATTGTGTTCCTTCTAGTCTCCCTTGGCCTGGACATCTACTTTATTTTAATTGCCAATGTTATGTCAACATTATTTGATTTTATTTTTCTGTGCTGTTAATTTTCAGTCTCCTGATTTTTTTATGATATATGCAGAAAGATTATGATTTTCCATTTAATTGATACTGATCACTAAAGAATTTTTCCAGAATACTTACTTGCTGTGACTATGGACTTTTTATTTTTTTAAAAAATCTGTATATTGTGTGTTCTGCCCTAATAACTTTTGAACTACTTGGATAATTTCATTTAAATTTGGCAAAGAGAGAGCATTTTCAAGCATATGAAATTCCTATTAGTTTAATGAAAATTGGGTAGCCAGGACCTATTAGTACTGTTATTGAGAAAGAGTGAATTAATTCGAGTTAGAGAGAGATTATAAAAGCCTTGCTTCTTCAGAAAGAAATGTAATACAGATCCATAGGAAATGAAGCTATTCACTGAGCTATCCATTTTTCTCATCATAGCCAACACTGTTAGGCACTATTTCATTTTTTTTTTTTTTTGCATGTCATGTTTAACGCAATAACTCTTATCTACCAAGTGGCATATAAAAAGGTATCAGTAGGCAAAAAAGAGAATGTTTTATCCTCCAACATCCAACTCTACAACATCCAACCAATGGACAATATGGTATCTGTAATAAAATGTTTACATCTGTAAAAAGGGCCAATTTAATCTTCTTTCACGTTGGGACAACATTTACTCTTAAAAGCTGCTAAAGCCCTTAATTAGTTGCAGCCACACAGTGTTCTGGATTCAAATGGAATATTATCATGAGTGACATGGTCCTGCTGAGCAGTGCATTAACATCTGCATACAAAAAAGTGCTGCATGTCCTTCCTTTCCAGTGGGATATCATCTCATGGGATAGCAAGGAAAGCTGCTCTTTAACACTGAATGCTCTGAGCAAGCACTTTTTCTTTCACGTTTGCTTCAGTTATTTACTCTTCAACCACCTTCCCAAGTGAAATTTATTTTAATAGATGCTTTAAACCAGTAACAATACTACCTAGTCCATTTCTTTTTAATTGACTTTTTCCAACCATTTTTAGTTTCCCATATAGGAAGTCCCTTATTCAGCTGCCTACAAAACTCACATTTTGTTATTAGCATGCTATTAGTAAGCATGAACTGGGGAACTGTTAGGTCATGTGTTTGGTATTGCCTTGGATCTTATAGGTACATCTTTGTTTTAGACTGCCTGATGGTAAGCCAGCACTTCCTTGACAGTTATTTGAGTTTGAATGTCCGGGGACTGCCTAATTGGTATCTAGCTGCGAGCAAATTCCATCATTAAAAAAATACAGCTGTTTTTTGTATAACTTTGCTTATGCTTTTACTAGCATGGAATGCCTGAAAAGCTGGAGAATATTAAAATATATAGCTGATACAACAAAAAGTGGAACTAGTACTTTTTTGTATTCACTTCTCATTGGAGGGCAGCTGTGAATGAAATCCTTCTGGGTTAATTGGAGCGTCTTTAAATTTTTAAAACAATGATTCAAATTTTGCTTGGTTCAATCGTCTGTTATTTATCTAATAATTTCATTGTGGGCATAAAACTGTGTGCACAAATACTACATCGATGCACTTCTGATTGTCTTCTTTTAAACATACATAGATGTTTGGGTTTTTTTAAGAAGATAGATAGATATGATTATTTTGCATGTTGTACTTCACTTGTGCGGTGTTTTGAGTTTACTCATTGGAAGCAGATGGTAGTTTTCTAACCAGACGCAGGTACTACAGAGGCTGTGTGGTGCTGCTGTGTGGGTTTCAGGGAGGAAGTTGGAGGCAAGATGGGGACTTTGGCATGTGAGAAATGTCAGGCTGCTTTAAGTGTAGGAGGAAGCACTAGAGAAGTTGCCATGTCAAGTGCAGGGCAAAGAGATGAAGAAAGCAATTAAAAAAGAGAGAAAAAAAATGGTAGAAAGAAGAAATGAAGATGGGGGTGAACTTGATCAGGGTCTTGAAGGTAAATGTACAAAGTTGTTTGTCAGGAAAACCCCTGTATAATATCAAGTGTTGATTTTTCTACTTTTTCACATAAATGTGTTGCATGCTTTTCTGCTTAGATAAAAGGGAGGTTGATGTACCTTGATAGATACAGAGGATTAAAGTTTCATTTGAGAAATCCCAAATTACAAAGCAGAGGAGCAACCAAGCCAGGGAGGAAAGCTGCAGATGAACATCGTATTTGATTTCTGCAAAGAAAATCACATCTCTGAAATATGGTATATTCTTTTCTTGTTGCTGTTTTTAAGTAGTATTTGGTTTAACAGCAGAGCAGTCACCTATTTGTAGGGATGTTAAGGGGTAGAAACAGAAAGAATAAAGAGTTGAAGAAATTATTCCTTTACTGATGTAAAATTCCTTTACTTGCCAGCATTTCTCTACTCCTTTCTATTTTAATTTCCTGTTACACCTGTTTAACTCACTATGCCATCTACAAAAAGAGACATTAATTTTATGAGCCTACCCAAACAAAAACCGTGAGGTGTCTGCATAATGCTGTAGGAAGCTCTTGTGACAGATGCAAGAATACAGATGCAGTATACAGCATACAACACAACTTTGTTACCCAGTTGTTATTTCCCAATTTGTGTGTGCATAAAGCAGAGTCTTTAAGTATATCTGAACTGAAATCTTGAAAGTCAGTAAAAGTCGTAAAAAATGTTTGTGGTATAGAACATTGCCTAGACACAACTTTTTAAGCAGATGTACTGAACATCATTAGGACTGGGCTATGATGAGCTCCAAACATTTCAACTTTTCAAAATAAAAACATCATGGCTAATGTTATGCAAATTACAACAATACTGCGTAACTTTCAGCAAGGGCTTCTGCTTGTAAATGGAAACATCTGTGATACTAAATTGACAGAACTGGGTGGGTGTTTCTTTTTTTAGCAAGCAAACTTGTTCCACTTGCATTAGAAGGTAGGAAAAAAAAAGGGAAAAGGGTAAAACAATACCAAAAAACTAAGGAAGCAGTTAAACTCTGAATACCTGAAGGACTCCTGCATGCAGCGTTCAGCTAGCCCCACGATCCAATCGTTTGAGTAAAACATCCTGAAAGAAGTTTACAAAAGTTCAGTGGTTTGGATCTTTTTCCATTCAGTTACAGCAGATGACTTGCAAAGACATCAGTTTGTTTAACTATATTTTCTGAACTGGGCTCATTAAGAGTAATGTTTTTCTTACGAGCGTTTCCTCTCTTTTGTCCACTTGCATCAATTGGATGGACTTTGGCCATGGATTGAAACAGTGTCATTTTTAAGAATTTTTAAGGGGAGTTTGGAAATACATCAAGAAATTTTTATGCCACACAAGTAACTTTTATTTTCACTTTCAGTCTCTGGTGATGTGAAAAAGTGAAGAGACAGACATTGAAGACAGTTGTATTTTTAAACTCAGAATGATTCACCCTGTCCTATGTATTTTGTGGCTCAGATGAATTCTTGTTTTATCTTGCTGTATATTTTAATCTCAAACTGACTCCCATCTACATTTTGGTATGCTGTACTTTTGTTGTTGTTGTTGGCATATTGTTAGTGAATGGAAAAAGAATGAAAAATCTTCAGCAAAGACTTTAACATATTTTTGACTGTAGCATTCATTCCACAAAATGATTCCCACCAATGCAGAGGCCATGATAAAAAAACCCCACATTTACAATATTTTAGGCTTGGAGCTGGTTTTGATGTTGAAAAATTCAGCCCATGTGTTTTATTTTCTCTGTTGGCCAAAGATATGCTTTGTGCTGATGAGGTTTGGGAATGATAATTTCACTCTGTGCCTCAAAGCAAGAGGCTGAATTCAGTCCATTTTGTCCCTGTTTGCCTGTCAGTGCAGCACAATACTGTTTTGTGAGCCAAGGAGATATTCAGGAATGAAGCAGGTGCTGCTCTTCCTGGAGACATTGGTTCACCCCCACCAGAACAATACACACCTTGTTAAAATCTTTGTTTGTCTGTCCTAATAGTGATGTGCAGTGGAAACAATGCAATGGAGGCAACATGTAACATTTCTATAGCATTTTTTTTACTGATGCTTAACTGTTTGACAGAGGACTGGCATACCCGCGTGCCTACACAGAAGTCCTCAGTGGGGATTTTGCTTCCTAACACCAAGCTCAGAGATGGACATGCACTGCTTTGGAAGGACCAAAAGAGCTCAAGTTTTGCTCTTTCTACATTTCCAGAAATTGGCTTATTTTCCCCAAATAAATTGTCTCAATTATAAAGTATGGAAAATGATTGATTGATGTTAGCTTTGTCCTAAGATAATAAAGTAGATTTGGTCAGACTGATGGAACCCATGGAATTTATTCAGTGCTTTTCTCTTGTAGTTCCTCTCAACAGTCCAGAAATAAGCAGTTTAAACAACTTCTCTATGGATCATCAGCTGAAAACGATATCAATGGAACTGTCCTCCATGAATTTGTCTAATTTGCCTTTTTGGAGATATTTTTAGCTTCTGTCCTTTGTGATAACAAGTTCCAGAGTTTATCTGCATGTTGCATGAAAAAGTTTGTTCTTTCATTTGTTCCAAACCTATTTCCTTTTATTGCCTTTACTTTGATACCATGAAAATTGATGGATGTCTTCTTTAGTTACTGTACATCATTCCTTTTGGGTTCAATATTAAGAATTCTCAGAAAAGGAGCAGAGTATCTAACCCCTTTTTTTTTCCTTTTTACTTCAGAAGTAAAATATATACGTATCCATATACAACATATATTACTTTTAAAGTTATCTTTTCCTGATTAATTCTGAATATTAGATATGATCATTTTAATCCAAGTCATATATCTTTGATAATCTGAGTTGTACAGGTTAGGAAGAAATACAGATGTTAACTAGTGCTTATTTTTTGTACTGAAACTTGAATAATAATAATAATTCTGGAAGCCAAAGAATGAATTATATATTTAGAATAAAATCTTTCATGGAAAGTGTGAAACATAGTTGCATAAAAAAGGTGAACCTATAAAATCCTCCTTCTAAAATCATGGCACATTATAGACCACTTAATGCTTTTCAAAGTGGGGTATGAGAACCTGACTTGCTGAAATCAAATCGTATTTCTCCTACTGTCTTTGGCAGTGTCAACATTTTTGCCAACTGTTCTTTTAAGATCAAGATTATTTATACTATTAAGTGAAAACTGGAATTGGCTATCTGGACTCCATTTTTATTATTTAAAAAAAATAAAGAAAAAAAGAAAGAAAAAAAAAGAAAAATCAGTGTCCAGACTACTTACTAAAAATGAAAAATAATATATCCTAATTCTGGAAGTACATTGCACAATAGCAAATAATTATTTAGCTGCTGGACATTTCATTGGAAGATAATAATTCTGCACTCGTTAATCACATACTTTGTTGTTGTAAATGCCTAATTTACATTGGTCTTGCATTGCAGAGTTCTGACAATTTCTGTCATTAACTTGATTGGAGTCATCAGTGCAGATTGTTACTATATCAAACTTAGGACTTTTTAAAATACATTTTTGTTTTACATTCGAAATCTTACAAGAGTTTCATGGCAGTTTCACTATTTTCCTTTTTATAAGAAACTGTGAGTACTTGTTACAAAACTTACATCAAAAAGATCTGGTTTTATACCTGGCTATGAAGTAGATCAGTAACAATAACTTGATATTTTATTCCCAAACTTTTGCTTGATATTCATTATTATATTGATCTATACTGAATTATTTTTCATTTCTTGCAAAACATGAATCCTAAATAAGAAACCACAAAGCATACTTTTAAATGTGAATAAATATCTTGGCCCTGCAAATCCCCCTAAACCACTGGGATATCCATTAATTTCTGCAAGTGAAAGCAGAAATGGCCCTACAAGAGATGACTTGCAAAGGGCTCTGTATTATGCTTCTAAATACCATGAGGTTGCCACTGGAGGTTCAATATTACTCTCACACTAAACTTTACAGGTCTCTATGGGGCTGCACTAAGGAGCATTCTTGGCTTGCTGAATATATGGTAAACACCTCTGAAAGTCACAAGCATTTAAGTCATTGGCTGAAATTATAAGGTAACGGATACTAGCTGTCAGATTTCTCCCAGAAAATAAATTCATATGGAATAGACCAAACAATAACCTAAGATGTGACATTTAAGGTATTGTTGGTGTTTCTAGCTTATTTTCTTTCCAAATTCATCTTGATTTTGAGTGTTAAGTTGGCTTATTTTCCCCAAGAAGCAGGTAAACATAGTGGATAAAAATGTCCTGATGCTGAATGTCAAATTTCTGTCTTCCTTGAACTATCAGTTCCATGGCAAACAGTAAAATAGCCCATATAAACTTGTTCCATAGTTTTGCAAGCAAACAATTAAAATATTGTACTAAATAATCCAAACCCAAAGTAGGAGGAGGCAGTACATTCAGTCACAAAACAGTGGCACAAACATTTGCACACACACATACATATGTACTCACAGACACTCTTTTCATATAAACCAGTGTTACTTAATGGCACAGTATTGTAGCTAATCTCTTCAAAATGAATTAACATTAAAAATGCATCAAGTACTATATAAAACAGCAATAAAATAAGGACTCCTTAGAAAATAACAAACCTTCATAAATCAAAGTGCTTCCTTGAATAAACTACAACTAAACATCAATTCTATTTACTCATACGTATGTGCATATATGCATGCATGTCTGTGCATACATTTATACACACAACACCATATTTTTGCCCTGATTACACTAATCATGGTGTTTACATGCACAAAAAAAGTATGTTTTGTACGTTTTTGTTATCTTTCTGTGTATTTTACCAAGAATTGGGATAAGAAGTAATTCAGTTAGCAATGAAAGAGTCACTCTGAGGAACAAACTAAATGCCGCAATGTGATGATTTTGGTGTTATGCTTATCATACTCCTAGGGAGACACTCAATTACTGAATTTCTAGAACATCCAACAAATACCATGTACTGAATAAACATTAGCTTTTTTTTCCAATTCACAAATGTTATGATGTGCTTTGTTGAAAAAGTATATAATAGAAACACGTTCTACTTATGTTGAAATTACATTTTTCAAACTGACTGTAGTAAAACCTTTACTGGAGAAGAGTTGTAGAAATGCAACATGATAAACAAAAAAGAGAACTTGAGGGGATGTATGTAGTTATTATGTACATTGCGTTAAACAAGATGCAACAGAAATAAGAATATATTTTTCTTTACAGCACTGTTTCTTGGGTTTTTTTTTTAAATGCACGGGCCATATACTTGTTTCATACGCAGTATTTGTGCTTGATTGGCTCCTTGGCTCTGGGAATACAGCTTTTTACATTTTCTTTCTCAAACACTGCAAAGAAGTTAAATATTGCTGTTCCCACTTATAACGGGAATATATTGTATAATATTCAAGACCATCTTGAAGTCTAGAGCAGACAAAGACTTGAGACTGATTAGCAATAATAATCTTAAGAGCTCTGTGGAAATGAACTTTCCTCTGTCCTTCCACTCTGGAGCTGTTGGATGAAAAATCTCCACATTTGTGGAAATTCTTCAGGAGGACAAACAAATGGAAAATGTGACAAAAGACCTTTCAGACAGTGCAAATGACTAAAATGAGGTTGGTCATTGACTTCATTACTCCCTAGTATAAGGTCTGAACATACAACGATGCTTTTCAAAACTGTTTCAAGAAGAAGGTGAAAAAACAGCTTGTTCAGCTGTGTCGGGGTGGACTGGCCCCAGCCGCTGCTTTGGGGTGTTTTCTCTGCCCTTTTCTAGTGCATTTTTCCCATGCAGAATCACTCTAGTCAAAGGGCTACAGAGCCCATTGCTGGGCTAGCTCTCCTGCATCTTGGAGAAGATGTCCAGTTCTGGACTCCCCAGTTCAAGAAGGACAGGGAACTGCTGGGGAGGGTACAGCAGAGGACTACAAAGATGATTAGGGGCCTGGAGCATCTCTCTTATGAGGAAAGGCTGAGGGACTGGAGAAGACTGAGGGGGGATCTGATAACACATATAAATACTTAAAGGGTGGGTGTGAAGAGGATGGGGCCGGTCTTTTTTCAGTGGTGCCCAGTGACAGGACAAGAGGAAATAGGCACAAACTTGAATATAAGAAGTTCCACCTAAACATGAGGAGGAACTTCTTCACTTTGAGGGTGGCAGAGCACTGGAACAGGCCTGGAGACATTCAAAACCCACCTGGACATGTTTCTGTGCAACTTGCTCTTGTTCGACCTGCTTTGGCAGGGGGATTGGACTAGGTGATCTCCAGAGGGCCCTTCCAGCCCCATATCATTCTGTGATTCTGTGATTTCTTTCCTCTCTCATGATAGCTGAGGTCTCTCTTCTTGGCACCTGTCTTCAGTGAGAACCCTTGTAGTTAATGAGTTTGCTAATAACAACCCATGCACTGGCTCTGTGTGTTTTAGCCATATAGTACATACACATACATAAGCATGCATGGACTCCACGCTGTCAACTATCTCTCCTTTTTCCTGCTCCGTGGGCAGTCACTTACATGTCCATGAGGTGAGCAATGCTAATCAAAACCACACCGTGCTACTTTACACCATGGGGACAATAATGAGCAAGGGCATGTCAGGCATGACCTGAGCCTTCAGGCCCAGTTGATACAGCCTCCAGGCCCTGGGTATTTAGAATGGGCATCTGCTGAGATTTCCTTAGGGAGGGAGCTCAACAGTGTTGCTGTTTGTGCTCTCCTGACAATTGCTCTTGCTCAGCTCCCTCTGAGCATCTCCTCCAGGTGGGTAATTACCTCCTGTATTCCTGATATGCCCATTTAGAAACCCACGGTTGGAGCTGAGCAGAGAGCTGTAGCAAAACAGCTGGTTTACTTTTCCAAAGTTGTTTTATGTGTTGATTTGTTCAGACATCCCATTGCCCCCAAGGACTGTTAGCCCCAGAGAGACTTTGGAATAGATTTCTGGTTAGAACAGGTAGATGAGCTCACTTTTAGGGTTTTTCAGCTTCAGACTGAGTGACCATGGGGAGCCAGGCTGGGGAGGAAGAGATAATTTTAGAGGAGAAGTGGGGGTTGTTACCTTGATTGATTGCTAACAAGCCTTTGGCTCCCAGAGATAGGGAAAAACTTGTGGTCTGTGCAGATGGTTCAATTCACAGAATACATTAACAGCTGAGGAAAATATCATATGTTTGTGTTGTATATTATACTTTAAAATCTAGGGCACTCTCATTCACTCTCAAATGCATGTAGAATCTGCAACATGATCTACAATGTATTACTTTTGTAGGGTGAAAAATGTACTTAGCAAATGTAGAATAGTAGCAACAGAACTGTCTAAAACCATATTTCTGTGACAGTTTTACCTTAAAGTACTTTGGCTCAAGTAGACTATAGACATTAAAAGACGTGCAAGCATATAAATGGAAAGTTAATTTCTTAACAAGTTTTGATATTTTTCTAGTGTATTTTGACTTTTTTTCCACAGAATTTGTTACTAATTATCATATTTGTGGAAGTCTGTCTTGGGGCATTGCCTGGATACCAGAGACTGTAGGATCTTCACTTGTTTTGACACTCTTTAGTTTAGCTGTCTAGTTTCTGAGTGACAGTGACCACTCAGAAATCAGTGCAAATGAGGTGAAAAATAAACCATTTACACTCTGAGAATGTTCTGTCCTTGCAGACCAAATACGTCCATTACAAGGGAACATTTGACTTGTACAGTGAAAACCAGTGAAGTGTAGCTCGTTGATGGTTTAGATATTTTTGACTAGGCTAAGAACGGGCAGTGACCACAGCCCTTTTTGTCCTTTGATGTTATAAAATAGATTAATTGTATGGTAGAAGATGAGAGAAATCTGAAATAGATAAAATATATGCACACATTATATAAATCCTTAACTTAAGGATTCTCTTTAATATAGATCATATACTCTTTTCTGTTGTTAATTACTTTGGTTTGAGTTTGATGCAAGTGTAGAAAACAGGACTGCAAGAAGCCTAGAAGAGTATTATCATCCTAGTTGAAATCCAAACTCATAACCTTGAGTCAAAATTAAAATATGCAAAAATTTTCTATGGAAAATTTTCTAAGATTTTATTTAGAATTTTTTTGTTCATTAAACAAGAAGGAAAGAAGACTCAAGATTTCTTCAGTATTTCTAGAATAATGTATAGGATCTATTGCATTGCTTCAGGGTTTGATAATAGCTTTAGGTGTTTTGACCTCCCCAGACCCTAGACTGTGTGAACATACTGCAAATTTGTTATTGCTATTTATTGTTAGTAGGCAACAGACAACCCAGAACAAGTGTAATTAAGGTGTGCTGCAGTGCAGCTGAAGGAATGCTCTCTTCTGCTTGAAGAAATTCTTTCACCCTCATGTAAAAGATCAGCTTTTACAGCTCACTGTGGATATGAGTAATAATCATTGTCTGACTTCAACCTTGGTAAACTCCTGAATCCTGCCCATTAACATCAGTAGCCTTTCACAGATCTGGCAATGTTTCACTTGCCCATTGAGTGTCAAACAGCAGCATCACTTCAAACTATCACTATGGAACTATTACTATGGAACATCCTCTACCTTTGCCATTTTACAACTCTGAAAGGTAGTTATACATAAATACTTATAACATCAGTACATCTGAAGCATACTGATGGATATGTAGGCTAGAGGTTGACAACAACCAATGAATTAATGCACTGACAACTTCAAGATCTGACTTTAGATGCACTAAACTAGAAGACTGTTAAAAAATTTTGCAGAAAATATAACCTAAGCAGGAATTAAGAAAGCATTATAATGATTTCCTGTGCTCATCTCTGTAATAATTTATAGATTCTTACAAGGCTAGGTTGCAGCACATGCTATGTCAGAACTGCCTAAATTGGCTTAAGGAGCTGATACCTCTGGTTTAAGAAGCTGATATCTGCCTCATTCTCCCTCGTACTCACTTAGGCTTTCTGGCACCATGCAAAAAAAGTAAAAAGTCAGGAACTGACCTGGCAACATAGAAATCTTTCTTTTTCAAAATTGTTTTTTAACCACAAGTATCCCTTGATCTGCTTCACAGCACCACTCTTAAAGTCACAACATGTGGGCAGAACTGAGTGACCAGGGGCTTTTGCCACCCAAGTGAGATGCACGTCAAACATCTGACACTCCCACACATCCTTGTTCAGTCTTCTGATATCGTGCTATGGCTCAGGATACGTGAAAAGAGTGAAGTATGATGTGGATTACTCATTTTGGTGAGGAAACCAGGGCCTAGCACAGATACAGCATCAGTTCCAAAGTGTCCTGACACCAACAAGAATCTTATAGCAGATTTCACAGGCTTTGGTCCCAGTCCAGCAGCTGAATGGTCCTGTTTCCTAACAAAAGACTGCTGGGGAGGATAGAGGAGGCCTGCCAAGAGGAAAGTAGCCATACCTGAAATGCTACAAATGAGCACTCCAAGGTGTCTAAGGAAGAGATGACGTAGCTCTTAGGAAAGAACATTTCTACAGCAAATGGAACTGGCTGTGCTCGCTTACTTCCTGTGAGCACTGCTGCCAGAACAGTGATTTATCGGTTTGTTGTGTGAAACTCAAACAATGCATGCAAGAGACTCGACCTTTTTCCATAGGAATTGTTCTCATGGCAATCCTTCATGACATGGGTGGATAGTATAGGAGTTGGGAACACAGCATCCTTTTCAAACAATTCAGACATGAGATGACTGATTTTTTTCCTGACGCTGTTTTGGAAACAATGCAAGAGTCATTTCTCTGACATACTGCCAAGCCAAATAAAAGCCAAGGCTTAGAAAAGTTTTTAAGAAGTAAGGATATCTTTTTCATGCTCTTCATTATATAACTTGCTTTTAGATAAGTATCACAGAACACCATACAGCAAGAGAGCCAATTATAAGTTAAGGAGAAAAGCAAGATTTTTATGGAGAGAATTTAGGAGAAAAGGTGATTTATTGTCTCAGAGTGAATAAAGAAAAAGGGAGTTCCAGATAAATGGGGAGAAAAAGACCCAACCACAAATTAAATAGTGACTTCTGACCTCAGACTCAGGAAAAGGGACAGAAAGAGACTGGAGGAAAGATCTGGGTTGGATAGACTATACTGACTGGTGCTTTTTATTTTAACTATGACAAAAAAAATCATAGTCCTCATTAGAGATAAGAAAAGATCTATTATTCCGTACATGCTATGTTTCCTAAAGGTAGCAAGTTGCAGAGGGTAAGCTAAATCAACAGTTTCTTTATTTCACATGTATTACAATGGGTGAGCAACTGTATATTTTCATGTCTTTGATTGCAAGACTGTATCTAAATGGCAATGCCCTTTCTTCTAAGGCTAACGCATTTTAAGAGACTGTCTTGAGCTTTGATCGAATGTTGGAAGGTGTTTGCACCGAGACCTCTATAAGCAAATGAAAAAAGAAGTTGTAAAGCACTGAATATCAAGTTCTCCTTTGGAGCTTTTTATTTGAAGTTGTCATAGACATCAAAGGTGTTGATGAATCAGTTTTTTAAACACCTTTCCTTCCACGGGATCTGATTTGTGTAGAAAGTAGGAATATGCACAAGAGATTTTTTTTTTTTTATTTTCAAATAGTTCATTTATTTAGCATGGTCACTGAGACATGATGTCTCCAGAGTGTTGTTCAGAAAGAAAAGTTAGTGTTCTTTAGGACTTAAAATGAATAAGGTTTCTTGGGGTTACAGAATCAGTCAAAAGTACAGACCTCCTCCAATAGGGTTTTCTTGGGTCAGTTGTTTGGAAATATATTGCAAGAATCCTGAAATCTTGTCAGGGAATATCAGTAATGAGCACTGTCTTGTATTTCTGAGCTGCAGTTTTATCCTGATAATTCTTTTAGGGATGAAATCTGGAGAAGCTGTGAAAATCCTCACTATGTATCCCTTTTTTTTTTTTGAGAAAGGCATACACGACTATTTCTGTGATCTCTACCTCAGAGTAGTGACTCTTCAGAACTGGGGAGCTCCTAGTACGCTGCTCCTTCGTGTTAACATTCTAAGTGAGTTAAATTTTGATTTCTGAACTACAATCTTTTAGATGATGCCAGGAGAGGGACTGATGTTATGATAATTGCCCATGTTTCTGAGAGATGCATTTTTTCCTTGCTATTGCTATCCGAATGTTATCACCGCTTTTCTCCGTAAGTCTTATCTCTGTGAAGAGTGGATAAAAAGCAGGAAAAAAATAGTTTTTTTTGAGGTAAAGAAGGAAAGGAGGTCTGTTCCAAGAAGCTCTATAACTTACTTATGTTTACTTATCAGCTTCTTTACTCAATAGAGCACTGGGTACCTGGGACCATAGAAAGTAAGAGAGAAATTATGGGACAAAGACTGCAAGAGGGGGCAATACAACATGATGAGAAGTACTCTTGATAGTGAAACATTAACAGTTCGAAAGAGGTGCTGCTGCAAGAAACTATTGACAGATATCTCTCTCCTATAAGTTTTCACATTACCTCACCCAACATTTTTAAAACCATTCTGTTAAAGGCTCTGACTCAGAACAGCTTAAATAATCATAACAAGGAAGGACAAGCAAGGAAAAAAACCTATATATTGGATCTTTTCAATTTAGCTGCACTGAATATTTCATTTTCAATGTGTGTTTGCATGCTATAAAAAGGAAAAAGACTAGAAATATAGAAAGGGGAAAATACAAAAATGACTCTGAGAAGCCTCTGAGAGGTTTAACTCTAGTAAACTAGTAAAACGCTGAGGGGCCACCAGTGGTGAAGCCTGAAAAAAAAAGAGCTGAACATGAGGAAAGTCCAGCAAAGCAAATTAGCTTATGCATAGCGTTTCAAAAAGATTGAAGACTGAAAATCTTGCATAGCCACAATGACAATCGCTTCCCAAAGTCATCATACATTTCATACATTGTCATGGGTAACTCACTGTAATCAGTCACAAACAGGACATTCAGCACAGTCTTGCTGTGAGGTGAGACTCCTTCTTCTGTTGCCAAGACAACTCAACAGATGCTAATGGTAAGTTTATTTGGCAGCCCTGCTCTATACCACACTATGGGTATTAATAGGGGGCCTTCAGGCATTCATAAAACATCTAAAATTTTTATTTTTGCTATTTTTTAAAGCAGGCATAATATACACATAGGTATAAAATGAATACTGCTGTCCACAGAAAATTAATAGTACTGTAAAAGAAAGAAAATGAAGGTAATAAAAATAAGTGTATAGATCAAGTGAAAGACAGAGTACAGATCAGAGTCTTCCAGAAAGGCAAGGAAGTACTTTGTCTTCACGCTTTTTCTCTGTGTGGATTCCCAAGTGCTGGGACACTGACTTTGCTATGCAACCTGAGGATTGTCCTAACACAGTTGTTTTCTCACCAAGCAATATCCTGGAATCATTCAGCCACTGTCAGAGGATAGAAATTCAATGCTGATAGTAATTATAGACGTTTGCAAAAAGTCACAGTCAGCAGCTTGTATGTGTCTAGCACAATAAGCAGCACAGTCTCACAAATGCTTTTAATATTTCAAGTGCCAAAGTCCACTTCTTATGCTTACCAAACTCGAAATAAGCCTCCAAAAACACAGCAACATCACGTCCTCAGTAATGGATTAAAGAAACACATTCTAGCTAAGAAAAGGTAAATCAGGCTGCAAGGGAAAGAATACATGCTACAAGGACTGATAATACCAGTGCACTATAGGCCTTTTTTACAGTAAACAGAGTGAAAGCTGAAACACATAGTAGAGTCTTAAAATCAAATATAACACATATCTTAAATGACAACTTAAAATAAACTAAGGTCCACAGATGCATAAGTGAATACATGTTTTAACTATACTACTTTTAAAACAAACTTTCAGCTGCTGACAGATGCTAAGGTTGGAAACATCTGACGGAGAATGGCTCTGCTCATATGCATTTCTCATTGTTACAGATGAGTGTATGTTTCCAGCAGCTAAGTAAACGGAAACGCTTCCCTTTAGCAAGTTAGCTCTTGAACACTTACTTTCTTTTAGGTAAAGAAAAGGTAAGAAAGAAGAACTTAGGTTAAGAGATGGCCATGCCAAAGAGACTTTTTTTCTTCTCTGGTAAATGTCACTCTGAACCACAGACACACCATTTGATGGGTCCTGAAGCCACTGAAACTTGCTTTTTTCTATTGTTGGACTACTTTGGGAATCTGCTTGGGAACGTCCTTCACTGAGATTTTCAAAGGCAACAAGTAGGTTCAGCTGCTTGTTTAGCTATTGATTTATACAGGAAAATGCAACCTCAATTTGACCTTGAAAAATGAAATGCTTTGAAGTATAGGATTTGTTTAACATCAGCAAAGTAAAAACTATGTATGCTGGACTTTAATTTGGCATTGTGTGGAGCTCTTTTATCTTCCCAGATTTCCAGAGGACATTTATTTTCAAATCTCTGGGCAAAATTAACTTATACACTACAAATAATATTAAACACCAGCAGAAACATTGCTTTGGAAATAAATCACTGGAAAAAAATTACTTCAAATATACAACCATCTTAAAAGAAAAAGGTTCACATGTAAATTAGTCCATTCCAAAAAAGAAAAAAAGGACTCAGTTCCCATAGAAATTGAATATAAAATTCAAACTACTTTTAATGGTGCATAGTGCTTTTCCTTTACCCTCTGACACTTTTAGGTTGGACCTATAGGTTCTGTAAGAGGCAGTGAATGGTTTTCTGCCCAGATGCTTGGAAGACATTCTTAGGAGAGCTTTAATCACAGAAATACAAACTTTTCCTTCCCAGAAGAGTTTTCCAGATCAATGTTGCCAAGTGATCTGTTCAGAGCCCACAAGTGCCAGAATATTGATTTCCTGCTCAGGACTGGAGAAAAGGCAAAGGATAAGGTCGGAGAAGAGGGTTGATGAGACGTAGAGAAGCTGACGGAGCAGAGAGTGCAGCTGGGCACATGAAGGGGAGCAGCAAGGTCTGCAGGCAGTGGGGATTTTTGAAGATGTGCGTCTCAGAAGGGTAAGGATCCCAGTTATCAAAGTAGGGGGGGTAGTGGTTACTGCCTCTAGATATGCACATGGCCTGACACGAGTCAATACGCAGAGACACCACTGCTGGTGGCAAAGTGCTGCCCCACCACCTGCAATACTACTCTTCCTGCTTGTAAGCGCTGGGTACAAGGCCTTTTGTGAAGCAATGAGACTGATAGCCTATCTAAATCACACCCCACATGGATTATTTGGACTGTGGGACCTAGTAAGGTCTTTGGACTTTATCTACATAAAACACAGTACCATCTACTATCGTTCTTGCTACAGTAACCTTAGAAACACGGCTCTGCTGCATCTCCCCTGTCATACTGCTTCCAGCCTCTTCACCTGCCTCAGAGATTCACATGTCCAAATGTGTGATGACTTGGTATTTGAGTTTGTCGATAATAGGAAAGTACTGAAAATCCATTTTGTTCTTCCAGACTGAACTTCTGAAGCCTCGCAGCTTTTATTTAAAGGATCTTCATTGTTTTAAAAAGATTTCAGTTCATAAATCATTTGTTGCTAGCAGAGTTAAGAGGAGTTCCTCTTAAATAACATTTAAGGATTTTGCACATTTCCATGTGGTTTTGGCTACTGGAGATGGGAACCTATGCCCTACTTCCTTATTTTATAATATGCCCTACAAAACATACTATAAATTTTTTTTGTGACAGTAAATATTTCACAGAATCATAATAATAAATAATAAATAGCTTAACCTCTACTTAGTCTTGTATTCCATAGCTGATCTAATTCCATTCCTGGTCTAATGTTTGGACAAATAAACTGAATTTTATTCAGTAATCTGAATTATTAACTTTAATTAAAAAACAGTAACTTGACAAAGAAAGTTAGTTCAGTTCCAAGTTTGCAGAGGACACCAAGCTGAATGATGCAGGAAACACTCCTGAGAGACAGAATGCCATCCAGAGGAACCTGGACAATCTTGAGAAGCAGGCCCATGTGAACCTTATGAGGTTCAACAAGGCCAAGTGCATGATCCTGCACCTGGATTAGGGCAACTCCCAATATCAATACAGAATGGATTGAGAGCAGCCCTGGGGAGAAGGACTTGGGGGTCTTGGTTGTTGAGAAACTCAACATGAGCTGGCAATGCATGCTCACAGCCCAGAAAGAAAACCATATCCTGGGTTGCATCAAAAGAAGTGTGGCCAGCAGGTTGAGGGATTCTGCCCCTCTATTCTCCTGTGAGATCCCACCTGGAGTACTGTGTCCAGCTCTGGGGCCCTCAGTGCAGGAAAGACATGGACCTTTTGGAACAGATCCAGAGGAGGGCCACAAAAATGATCAGTGATGGAACACCTCTCCTATGAGGATGGGCTGTGAGAGTTGGGGTTATTCAGCTTGGAGAAGAGAAGGCTCTGGGGACACCTTATTGCAGATTTTCAGTGCTTATAGAGGGCTTACAAGAATGATGGGGACAAACATTTTAGCAGTGCCTGTTGCGACAGGACAAGGGGTAATGGTTTTAAACTAAAAGAGGGTAGTTTTAGACTAGATAGAAGGAAGAAATTTTTTACAATGAGAGTGGTGAAACACTGGAATGTGTTGCCCAGGTGACCTTTAAGGGTCCCTTCCAGCCCAAACTATTCTATTATTCTGTTCTACGATTCTATGAAATAGATATTTTTTATTGCCTTTTCCTTGAACTAAACTGAGGTGCTGAAGAAGGCTGGAATGGTCAATTAAAATGCTCCATTTTCAGTAGTCCCTTATTTCTGTTCAGTACTATTTTTCATAATTCATTTTTCCTTATACCCCAGTGGTTCTAGCAGAACTTTCTAAGGATGGAAGATTATTACTAGATTAATATATCATTTTATTATAATTTCTTGTACATACATGCTCACAAGCACTAGCAAGCAGCAAAACAAAACTGTTAATAAGTTCTTTAGAACCTCCTCGGAGAACAGAGGTCAGGCTATAAACTGAATTTCTAATGGGTTTATTGCTACAACATGCAGAAGTTCCAGTTCCATATTCATTAGGACTCATATTTGCCACTAAGCAGCATAAGGGTGGGGGAAGGAAACCAAGAGGTCAGCCTGGCACTAGCAGCAGAAAGTTGCCATCCATGTATTGGATGGAAAGAAGTAATTTAAATAGCAATCAGTATAACACAGTCAGTGATCTCAGCATCTACAAGTCAAGTGTATGGGCCATCAGAATGTGGACTTGCCCCTTGCTGAAATCGAGGTCAGGATGCTGCTGTCCTTTCATAATAACCTCATCCCTATTACATCTCCACCCCAGCAGTGCTTCCAGGCAGGCACTCCTTTCCTTCCTTTTATGAGAAATGTGGAGGGAGAAGGAGGAGGGCTCACTCATACCTGTCACATTACATTAACAGGACCTTTCACATTAAGTGTTTGGGTAGAGAGCAAAGCTTCTCTGGAGATGGGAATGCTGCTTTACTGTTTGATAAGAAAAAATATTGGCCACATTGTCTTGCTGCTTCTTCTGCTTTTGTAGCTATCTGTCTTGCCTCTACTGCAGCTTACAAAAAAATAAGAAAGAAAAGGAAAAAAGCAACAAAAAGGACAAGGAAAAGGATAAAAAGAAATGGAAGAGGGAAGGTTTCTCTGAACACTTCTATTTCTCTATAGGGCCAGATCTGCTGCAAGTTAGAAGAAAGCGTTGCACAACTCCATAGCTAATCGCCAATAAATCCATGGGGTTTATTTAATTACGCATAGAATAGAAAACACAAAATGAAATGGTTTGCCTACTACTTTGTTCCCAGTCCAGCTGTTTTCAAATAAGCATTTTCTAGGGGATCAAAAGATTATCTTTTCCTTGTAACTGAACAGACAAACACATCTAACACTCACTGTTATGCTATTAACCACCATCTATTTAACATACAGATCATTTCTATGTTACATATATTGCATACTTTTAACTATTATTGATAATTGCTTTCTAACTGAAAAGTCCCTTTTCTGACACATTTTTTCCATTGTATCATCACTAATACTTTCTTTTTGGGCTCTTGTTTCATACCTTATTGGGCAAACTACTCAATCCCAGGAGCACTCAGTATGCTATCACTTCCACTGGCAGTGATCCTCTATGGCATTGGAGTCCCAGTGATGAGTGTGGAAGGTTCCCGTTAAACTGAGCAGGGCCATGGGGCCCATCTCACCTGCAACGTGCTTGTGCCTCCCTGGCCCTGCCTGCCATGGAGGGGGAATACCAGAGATGCAGAGAACTTAGCCAAGATCGGTGCACTGAGCACTGTGTAAATGCCAGTGTGTCAGCCACTCCTGGCAAGAAATTAGTTTAATCAACTACAGGGTGCATTTGTGTGCACCTAATATATGCCGCTAATCACATTGAGCTATAGTCGCCTAATGCTAATTCCAACATGATATGGTGAATGAAGTTGCGTAGCATGTTAACGCTGGCTTAAGGTACTCAGCAGCTATTGTTTCCTTGGGAATCAATAAGAAGTGGAAGCATTGACTCCAGCAATATATATTAAAAATAAATAAATCATTCTTTCATGCTTCAAGCTAGAGGTTGGTACAGATTTTACCAAAGTCAGCTACATATTAGTGCCCAAACCGTTGCAATAGTTGCCGTGCCATTTGTGTGTTTTATCGGTCCCATTTATTTCTTTGACAACTGGGAAAAAAAAATGAATCCCTTAGTTACAGTCAGATATGTTAACTGGAATACATTGGTCAAGCACATTATTCCTCTAGACATCTTTTCAAAGTAGCAATATAATAGGATATTGACTGTGTATGAATTGATTGGAAGAATAAAGGCCAGTTGTGAGCAAATCATTGAACTTTGCTGATTCAAGTTTTGATCAATAATGTATTAATTTAGGTCCCTGAGCAGAAGCCTTTTACCTTTTTTTTCCTCTCACACACTTTCTGTTTGTCTGTCTCTTTTCTTTTTCTGGTCTGTTATCACTCAGTATTTCAAAGGGACCCCATCATGGTCCTATGCAATGAAATGGAGGCAGTGAAATTGTGAAAGGTTACCAAATTGTAACTTTTATAGAAAATGTGTTATTGTGTTGCTGTGAAAAGACTTTTTAGTTATTGCAAGATACTGGAGAATTGTGAGTGAACTTTGGAGCACTCACCCTCTTATTATCAAACTAACAGCAAACACTCTCTTTTCATCTGTTGCTGTCTGCCTTAGCTGACATCTTTCATGTCCCAGTCAAGCTGTAAGATTCTCAGCTCTAGGCACCCTCTCAGAAATGCTCAGCTATATATTTTTGGATTATTGGATTCTGGAAAATAGAATTTATATCTGGTGGTAGCAAATAAAATGGAAAGGATTTCATTAAATGCCATTTTACATATAACTATGTACTTACATACTCATGTTAATTTCCATAATATCTAAAAATATTATTTTTCAATTGTTTTCATGGAAGATAGAGAAATCTTAAATCTGATATACTTCACTGTGATTTAAGAAATCCTCTGTCATAAAATCTACATGTGACTGTGTACAAGTCATTTTGGCTGCCAATTAAGAAAGCCCTGGAAAACATACTTAATCTTAAAAATATGTCCTTGTTTATTCAAAATATGTGCTTGATATTAAACTAGTACTCTATACATTCTGACCAGGAAGGGGACTCTTTCTATGCCTACAGTTAGTTATATCACTTCAGCCTGGAGTGCATATTATCAATCAGGTTTTTTGTTTTTCTTTCCATTGGAGATGAGTAATTTCCTGATCTGTCTTTTCACTTTAGACTGTAATCTATCTGAAGTTTATAATGTGTTATTATATAATGGAAATGTCATCTAATGTGAGGCAGCCTGGTGCCACTGTAATAGAAGTAATAAACAGCAATAGCTCATAATATAATCTAATGGCTTTTTTCTTCTACAAATAAAGTCAGTGGCAAGGTCTTATATTAAGGTTCAAAAAGAGAGGAAAAAATATATCATGGTTCATATATTTTCATAATTAGTTTCACGATGAACTGCAAACATGGCCTAATTTATGTGATTACCTGATCAAGTAAAACAGATCTCTTTAAAAACTGTGATCTGCAATTACTGGAGACAAAACCGCAGTACATTTGCTATGCATATTTTAGCTTGCCATGAAAGAGATTTCTTGAATGCATTTTAGCCCAAAACTCTTAGTTATTTTGCACAGAATTAATAACTGCTAGGACAAAATTGGAAAAGTGGAAAGGATTCTCTCACACAAATGCCCCATAGCATATGTTTATCTTTAATTAATATTATATTTTTGTAAATACAGTTACAGGTGCAGTTCACTTTGAAGCTAATGGATCTGCTTACATCATATATTCAGACTAGGAATGTATCTATGTACAAACATCCATATGTGAAATTATCCTGACTATACAATTCCCTCTTTAAAAATAAGACACTGCTATTTGATTTGAATATAGAATATTAAAATTGTAGTTCTTTTCTCTTTATCCTATTTATCTAAAATAACTTCCAATCTCTAAATGCAAGAATGAGTCATATGCAGGGCAGGATGAGATGCTTGCAGTATTTTGGTGTTCTGTTTCTGGTCAGAAACACATTTTAAAAGTAGATTTTATGAAACAATATGCCAACCACATGCTGTATGTGGCATTTTTCAGTAAACACAGTACTCTGTCTATGACTGGGAAGAGATGAAAACAATTATTGCAGTTTAAATCCAAAGCCAGACACTTAAACAAAACGTACTTTACCGTGTTTTATTGCTGTTTGGAATTCACAAACAGGGAGCTGTGTTCAAGTATATTTGTTTGCTAAAGCTGAGTCTGGGACAAAACTCATCTATTGACATGAGTTTAGAGCACTGATTTCATATATACAATTCCCTCTTTAAAAATAAGACATTGCTATTTGATTTGAATATAGAATATTAAAATTGAAGGAACTGAAATGGGAGATCTTAACAATAAGAGATTTATTTCTCCTGTCCTGGACAGCTGATCAAGGCAGCAGGGGAGGCAGTCAGAGATCCTTCTAGGAAGCACCTTTTCTAACACTTGGTGTCCACAGTACAGTTAGTCATTCTGGGATCTTTTTGTACCTAATGGGATTTGTAAAGAGTGATTTATACAGCTCCATTAGGGTGATATGTATCAAGACCTAGATTTCCGCTTTGAATAAAGTTTGGATGAGTCTTCCATTATAAGCGTTGCAGGTGGTATTCTTGGTCAGATGAGCAAAATGTTTCTCTGTGGAAGTGTTTTTTTCTATATCACACAAGCAAATGAATCACAAGAAGGACCTCCATAGGTCATATCATTATCACCTTACAGCACAATTTACAGAAGTGTGTGTGGGTATTTTAGAAATGTTTTCAAATTCTTTTACTAACTTATGATAGAGTCAACGTTCCCGTCTTCAAGATTTCTCCTGCTAATCAAGACTTCATGCTAATGTTAATTCCCTCCTGCTTTACTCTGTTTTGCACTTTATCCCATGCCGAATGCAACATGAGCTGAGTGTTTAGTGCCTTTTCCTTCACCTTGATGCAAGGCTGCAGGTGGGAAGTGTGCCTCGCCAGGAGGGCTCCTGTGAGCACAGGGTTCTGCTAGGCCAGGATGGGCTTCTGCTTTGCTTGCTTTGGGAGGGAGAAACTGCTCCACGTCATCAGTTACAGGACTGTATGCTATGGCCAGCCTTTATGGAGGTTGTGCACAGGTTATTCTCCTGGCTTTTCTGCACTCCTTCAACTGTGCACTGTGTATCAATGTATGTGCACGTCAAAATCCAGTCCTTGCTTTGTACAAGGTATTTTGAGAGCATAGTACTGAAAGCACAAATGAAAACATTACTGCAAAATGCTTGCTATTGGTAAAATTCCACACTGATTGCATGTTGCAAGTATGTAGGAAAAAAAGGAGAAAAAGTTTTGTTTCACCTGTGTTTTAGTAAGAAAGATGCACTTTGTAAAACCTGATAGTGAGTCTGGCTGATACAGAGGTAGTGCTAGGCAAAGAGACCACTCAAGTTCATCTGTCACGCTAATGCCTACATAAAGATCTTGCATTTGCTCAGTCGCTATTACTTCTATGAGATACAGATCACTAGAAAAAATGAGAGAAAATAAGAAACAAAGAGAGACTGAACACAAAAGCAAGAGGTAAGAGAAATTCAGAACATGAAAAAAAGCACTGAAAAATAATAAGATCATTCAATTATATTTTCTTCTTTTCAATTTATGTAAATCTACAACTTCTCAAGGTGGGAGGAGGAGGAACAGCTGTTGAAAACACATAATGAAAGCAGAATTTTTATGTAAGGTCAACCAGCAGAAAGGCAGAAAAAAACAGAGCCCAGAAGCTACATGCATCATTGGCCTAAAGCCCCAACAAAACAGTCATTAGTTAAAGTGACTTCAAACCTCCCCCTACAAAAACCCTACTTCTCGGTGAGAAAAGCAGATATGAGACTTCCACTGGGGATAGTGAGAGGAAAGCTTCATCCTTGTTTTGCTGTAAAGCACACGATGCCAAAAGGAAGACTTTCAAACACAAATGTTTTCTCCTCTAAAATCAGTGTTCTACTTGTAACGCCTTGAATTTGGCTTACTCAAGATTCTGGGAGGCAGTGGGGAATTTACTGAGAAAAAAAAAGGGGTGATCAAAAAATTTTTGCTAATTCAAATAATAAAATGTTGTGACCCAGCAAAAGCTAACTCCTGCCAT
Source organism: Gallinago jamesoni (assembly GCA_025769975.1). NCBI lineage: Eukaryota > Metazoa > Chordata > Aves > Charadriiformes > Scolopacidae > Gallinago > Gallinago jamesoni. The sequence continues at coordinate 26,609,025 of JAOQGH010000077.1, read as the reverse complement.
CTTAGTCATTGCTCATCTCTTAATCCTCAAATCAGTCTCATCTCTTAACTCATCATGTCAAGTAGATTGGGAGATGTTTATTGGATTTACTCATTTAAGGAGCAGAATTTTAGGCTGAATGCACAAAACTATGAAAGAGAACAAAAATAAAGTATGGGCAGGCAAAAGCTAGGAAAAATTCCAAAATATTTTCTCATGAAAAAATATTCATTTTAGTCTTATATTCTGTGAGATTAAGTAGATATACTGCTTTGAATAGTTGCTATTTTATGCCTCCACACATAATACTGAAAACTATTTTTGATTCTTCCATTTTCTTTAAATAAATCCAATCATAGGGAAGACATGAATATACTGGTGGTGTGCAATGAAATCTGAGATTTGAGATAGATTATATTTTCCCATGATTTATTCAAAACTTATCATTGTAAGTCAAGGACTCTTAGAAACATGGGAGTTCTGAATTAAAATGTCAATTTGGTCCTTTAGAAGTAGAAATTGGCCATTCTTCTTTTCCTATATGTGATCTGAATTATTTTGTATTTAATAATATGCTTTAATGAAGACATTGATAGGATTGTTGTTAACTCATTTTGCCATTCCCCTAGGCAACATTGGTTCTGCCTCCATTGTTAAAAAAGGCTCTAAGACAAGGAGCAGGCATATTTTATTTTACCAGTAAAGATTCTATATATAGAGAATAATTTTTAGAGTTATCTATGTTTAAATATATATTTAGCATATTTCTACAAGGGGAAGAGTGGACCCATGACAACTGTACTAATTTAAGCCTTGAAGAGACATAGGTTCAGTTTTCTGACTTTTTCTGCTTCACTTATGATCTACAAAAGGGATTGGTGCCCAAAGTGTGATACAGGTATGATTTAGGTGTTGAAACCCAGAACCACAATCCCCAAATACCTTGGCATATCTCTGGAGGATCTCCATGTCATTGTCTTGGAAGAAATATTGGGCAAAGTTTACTTTCAGACACTTTTCACTCATCTCTAGGTCTTATGTCAAAGGAGGAAAATAAGAAGTTAGTAATGATCATGATGGAAGTCCTAGAAACCGACAGACTTTCTGGAGAACTTTCACCATGATGTCTAGTAGCATTTTAAAAATGATCAGATAAGAATATAACTAACTATTCTTTAGAATTTGATTTCAAGTATTTTTTTACCCTCTACTAACATAATTATTAATTTTCATAAATTTGTATTGTACATAAAATCTTACTTTAAATTATATTAATTAGGTCTTTGCATAGAATTTATTTACTGCATATGATTTACTTTTGTAAAGATTTTGGTTTGGTTTTTCTTACTGACGTGTTAACTTTATTACGAGATCTTCAATGCATTTCAGTTTTGTGCATGAGAAATGTTATTATTTTTAAAAATTACCTTATAAATATTCAACATCTCCTTCAAATGCTAAATACTCAGGAAGCTAGACTTGCTTTGCCAAGTAAATTATTGTTAGAAATAGTAATCCATAATTAGAATTTTAGTTTAATATATTATTAAAGTAATACTGCTTAACTGTTCTGGCAAATGCCATTGCTGTTGTCTTAAGTCTTCAATGGGCAGTATCTCAATTTAATAGGCTCCTCATAAACCAGTTAGTAATTTAAGATTTATTTTTCTACTGGGTTTCCTAAGTAATTTTAAGCTTCTGGTTCTATGAAGCCAAAGTCTTCCATTCCAAAAAGACTCTGTAAGCTTAAATTGAACAAGACTAATTTTTGTAAAAATAAAACACTTATTAATTAAGTTTTGGAAAAGCATGTTGTTGAAGAAGACAAATGAAATCCAAAATTAACTGGAAATGTTATCACTTTACCATTTACCTATTTTAATTTTTTGGAAGCTGGGAGTCTAATCATCAGGATTAACAGTGGACTATAGTACAAAGCTACAAAACTTACCTTTGTCTCAGGAGAAGACATCTTTCTGTGAAGAGTGGCTTGCCAGTGACAAATACAAAACCCATAGGGAGACTCTACAATTCAGTTACTGCAATTCACTACAGTCAGTTTCCTGATAGCAAAAAGGTGTGTAAAATTTCTATGAATTGCCTCCCTCCTGCTCAGTTCCTTTTGCTGAGGAAACTCCCTGAAAGCTCTGGGCACTGGAGAATTGCCAAGCCTACGTACCTTCACCCCCTCACAGGGGTGGCCAGGTGGAGACTGTCTGCTTTGAGAGCCCAGCTGGGCCATTTTCTCCCTTCATTTCTCAAAGACAAGAAGGCTGAAGATGAGTGGCACTTTCAAAGAAACCTGTAAGGCCCGAGGGTATTGTTTTCTTTGGTTTTCAGTAAGACACACTATCCTAATTCAGTCAGGTTATTTTGAACACTCTACCAATGTAGTTTGTTTTCCAAAGATTTTTGGTAATAAAGCGTGATGTATACTAAACCAGACATCCATTTTCTCCTGGCAGCTCTTCAGAAGCATAATTGTTTAAACAAATATTTTTTTACAGTTTTTTCCATATGAAGTTTGTAAGGATTCCTTTCACCATATGTAGAGACAAGTAAAATAAATGATGCTGACAGCTATTGGCCTACAGAGGTTAATCTCTTTTAAATGAAACCTAAGGCCAGACCTTTCTTGTTAACTCTAAAATATTATTCCCATAGGTCTGCCTATTTTCAGTCTTAAATATCAGGTTTTCACTTAATTGCTTAATTGTTATACACCTCATTCATTTAGAGCTGATAACGCTTCAAGAAAAATCTATGAAATATTCTATATTGCAAGGTCCAAAGAGGTTTTTTGTACATTTTGTAGGATTATCTCCCACGGCTTTTGCATAATACTCTTACCAATTTCATGTTCCTAAGTAATCCTAAAACCCATGTTGGAATTCCTTTACTTCTTTAATTATACATAAAGTTTTGAGGAATTATGCTTAGATTTTTATAGGGAGATCGTTATATATCGTCCATTTTGTTTCTCCTTTTGAGATACCGAATCTCTTGAGGATAGATTGTGAACATACTACAAATCAAAAAAATTTAAGTAGTGATCATATGTTAAAATAAAAGAAAGGCTGTATGAAATAGAGAAACTGATGTTATTGTAGTTAGGTAGTGGGTACACAAGCACTTTTACTCTAGGGAGACCACCAAAGAGGACACTTCCATTCTAAATTACTTATGCTGACATTTACATACATTTTTACAAAGTATGCACTGCCCTACTGCAAATTCTTTCCACTGTTTTTATTCACTTTTTATTCACTCTTTTTAATACAGATAATCCCTCATAACTGCAAGAAGGAATCTACACGAATAGCATCCCCAAGTTTGAGCATGCAGGGCTGAATGAGCTGAGATGGAAAAATCCCTTTTGCTTGTTAGCTGAGCACTTTCAATACATAATCATGCAAAGAACCCAAAGAAGGACCCCTATAACAGCATTATCACAGGGCCAGAAGAGAACAGAGCCCCAGGGGAGCTCTGTGCAGTTCCTGGGAGCCTGGGAGCTGATTTCAGGGCTACCCAGGGGTGTGAGCTTACAAATATCATCTGTACAGAAGCCTAGGAGACCTCACCAAGCTATAAAACAATAACTAAATAACCAAAAGGCATCCAGTGTCAGAAAGTGTTCGTCATCTCCAAAGTGTAGGTCTTACACTCCATCTGCACATACTCCCTTTTAATACTTATTTTGCATTTTAACCTGTGCTGGTAATTATGTTTTATTATGAATAGTCCACCTTTGATTGATAGGTGGAGTTGAACTATTAATTAGGATTTTGACCCCACTTCCTTTAAAGCCAATGACAAAACTCCTATTGACTTCAAATGGCATAGGATAAAGCATTAAAGAATGAGCTTTTATTGTAGTCATATCAAATAAATTGCTAATACCTAGACACTACTGAAAGATCACAGAATCACAGAATCTTAGTGGTTGGAAGGGACCTTTGAGATCATCGAGTCCAACCACATTAAAAAAAA
>JAOQGH010000077.1:26479004-26604956 GCA_025769975.1 Gallinago jamesoni | reverse complement strand
GAAAAGGACCTGGGAGTGTTAGTGGACAGCCAGCTTAACATGAGCCAGCAGTGTGCCCAGGTGGCCAAGAAGGCCAATAGCATCCTGGCTTGTATCAGATGATGATTATTAGTGGGGAAACACTGGGAGCCAAAGATGTCTTGCGTTTTACTACGCAGGCTTCAACTTCAAACTTTTAAAATATTTCATACCAAAAAGATACCTACTTTTATAATGCACAGGTTTGTTGTTTGAAATGAGATAATTGTCAAATGAAATGAAACAATTTTACAGAGGTATCTTTATTTTCTATTACTACGCATTCCAAAATATCATGGGAATTTTGCTACTGGCTTCAGCATGTCCCTGAATTCATTCCAGAAAACTGACAGATTTATGGAAAGTATATTTCAGTACGTTGTTTCCCCCACCTGTTTCACAGAACAAGAATACTGTATTTATAAAATCTTGTTTTCTGTATACACGTATTTCCTTTTCCACAGAAGGAAGAAGTTTATAAACAATGACCCTAATGTGATGTGGATAAGGAAGGACATCAGTAGGACAATTAATTCGTCCATGTCAGACATGAAAAGGAAAAGATACAAGACTAATCCATAGAAAGTACTTCCCATCAGTACAAAACTGCTTGGGCAATGTTCAATGAGACTGGTGTGGAAAATGCAGTAGTTGGTGTTTTAAAGAGTGAAAAAACTGGAATCTGGGGTTGCAATGATGTGTTTTTTTCCACAACAAAACTGGCACCCAAATCCTAATGCTGTTTTGGCCCGTGTCACCATTCATTTTTCCCTCAGTTGTGCTGGTATTCTTGTTTGTGGGGTTATTACAATACAGTGTCACACCGAAGGGGGAACAAACAAGGAACTTCTAAGATACTGGAGGAGATAGAGAATATCTAAAGCAGATTTATTCATGAAGACATACTTTAAAGTACAGAGGGAAGAATCATTTATGTGTAAATCACTGACTCATCTACTTTGTGTATATAAGTTGTATTAAGCACAATGAATCATGAATCCTAAAGTGTGAGTCTCCTCATACTCAGAATAGCAATTCTCAACATTCCAGTTCCAGAATTAATGAGACATCAGTTTTTAAGTGAGTTATCTTATATCAGAAATCTTTGAAAATAACACTGACATGGGCAAGGTGTTTTATTTTTTTAACGACCTCATTTTAGAGAGTTCTTGGAAATGCTGTTGCAGTTGGCAGATGTCAGGTATCTAGTGGAGTTCTTCACCCATTGGATTTTGGGTCCCTGATAAATCATGTTTGAAATTAGCCTTGGGGAGAGATACACCTTCAAGAGGCCAGATAGCTGGAGCTGCAATAGCAAGCAGATAATCCCTTTTCCCATGTTTTGGATTTAGCATGGTGGCTTAGGAATTTATACTCCTGTGTACTTCCACGTTTTGTTCTCTCCATTACACTTTTTGGCACTGATACGACACGTCTTGTCCAGGGGCCATCATACCCTTTGGCAACCCACACGTTTTAGAGGAAGAGTATCTTCTGCTACAGACTAAATTTTTCTTCTGCAAATAGGCACAGGACCAGCTGCAAAGGGTAGACAGTTGTTACCTCCTACCAGGTGGAAATGATTAAAGAAATAATCATGATCTGCACTGTCCAACTCATAGCCTTACACTTCCCAGATGAGTTAAATTAGTACAATTGCAGCCTGATTAAGCCACATCTCTTGCATCTTAATTTCCTTCTGGTATATCTGGTTCAATCAGGCTCCCTCCAATGGATTCGCATTTCCTTTAAGAGTATCACACTAGCCTTGTAGATCAAAGTGGACATTCATCACAGTCCTTTTCAGTAAATAGTTATAGTATAATGGGGCTCTCAAAAACTAATTTAGAATATATCAGCCTTCATAGATCTTGTTTTCATAGCAAATTGCTTTTAAATAAATGCCTGATAACGCCAAGAAATTGAATAATGAATTTGCATAAAATGAATTTTTTTAAGTTTCCTAAGTGCATACAAAAATATATTTATCTGATGGGATATATGAGGGAATTGGACAAAAAAAAAGTTTCTTCTCTCTATAAAAATATATGGTCCTAACCAATTTATAAGAAATTATATAGACAGCTATACACTTATTGATGGGAACTTAAGAACATAAGCCAATGATGTAATCACAGTTAAATCTGTTTAGATTATTTTTTAGGTAAATGTAATTGTACTGTTGAGTAGGTTTTAATTTCCACACTACTTAAGCCCATAACAAAAAACAACAAAACTAAAAAAAGCAAACGAGAAGTTGATGCATGATATGGAAGGATGTAGAATTACCTTAGAAGGGTGTCTTGACCACTTAATTTTCATGGACTGTTGACCAGTGTTCCACCAAAAAAAGCCACACAGGTTTGATTTGATTTTTTTGTGGTGTTGTTATTTTAAGAGATACTCAGCACAAATATTTTAGGTGTTTAATAGCATGGATAAAAATATGTAAGATGAAAAGCTACAGCCATGATTTAACATTTGGATCATTAGATTGCTCCTCAAATAGCTGGGGGTTCACCTGAACTTTGCGTGAAGTATGAGTCTACTGTAAAAATCTTGGTAAATAAGACAAATCTCCAATAGCAAGAACATTCAAATGCTATTGTGATTAGTGTTTTTCTAAAACAAGCTGAAAAGGATGCTCCAGGATAACAGGAGCATATAATTAAGTTACACAGATTTAACATATTAATTACAAGCTAATCATAATAGTTTACCTATTGTGTAGCTGCGAGCTCCCAGAGATGTTGGAAAATATGTTGTAACTATTACTACTCCTACATAAAATTCAGAAATTTTCGGTATCTGCTGCTGTGGAATTCTGAATTTTCTAATACATTTCTGTTTACTATCTCAAAACGAAGATAGGTTTTCACAATTAAAAGACCATAGCTTTTTCACAGTAGGCAGACTAACAACAAGTTAGAAATAGTCAAGAGAGGACCATGTTGCAAACTTTAAAATTAATTTTTACTGCTAGTATATTACTATTCCATTCATTTGATGTTAATATGCCCTATGAACTGTCTATTCGACATTGGCCTGCTGGATCTAAGCTGGTGCTACACATCTGGCTGGTTTTTGTAGTCTATGAACAGACTTCAAGGTAGGGCTTTGTTGAAACACGTTTCTGGTGGACAATATTTTATAGCTAAAGCAAATCCCCATGGATTTGAATGGATGTGTACAGATCAGTAAGTATAATTTTATATTGAAGTTGACTGTCCATAATGGACAGGAATGCCACCTATCTTTGGGATAAGTGAGCTGTTTATTTTTCATTAGATAACCTACCAGCCCACGTGGAAATGTATTAAACTAGAACTTTTACCCACTGCACAATCTTCCCTGAATTCCAGCTGACCCTTTTCTGTTCCACTTTAACTGGGAAGTGAATTGTGAAAGAACACAACCTGGCCACCTAAAGTTAGGTGCTCAGTGTTACAGGTCAAGTTTGTGTTATATATGCCATCGGTGTACACTGCTCACACAGTAAGGACGGCTTTGTTACCTGTGTACTTAAAAGGCAAAGTTGTCACTATCCAGACATTCATATAATAGGTGATCTCCACTTTGCAGTTTAATCTTCTATCATTGCCCCTACGGCAGGGGGACAGACAGGTTTAAGAAAAAATACAACTAATTAAGGCATTTTAATATAGCCACACTTTGGAATATGGTAGTTATTAGATTTTTTAACAGGCTGATATTTTTCTCTGGAATAAATGGAATCCATTTTAGTGATTTTTAAGCTGAAAGACTGAGGACTTTTTAATAATATCCATAATGTTGATTTCTTTTTTTGTCTTAAGGTCTGATCTCATATTGTTTTAATATATCTATTAACTCTAATGAAGGAAGCAAATGTATTTCCTGTCTTATATTTGTTAAGATCTGTCTTAAAATTGTTAAGAAATGTCAGTTTCACTTCTAATAAATAAGTTCAAGAAATTGAAGACCAGTTACCCCTTCAACAGAAATGTCATATACAACAATATAAAAAAATCTACCAAATTCAGCAGAAAAATACAGAATTTCCACAACCTGTTCAAATTATCCCACCAAGGATAGTCACCTGAAAGCCAGTTTGTGCCATTGTATTTCTGATTCTTGTCCAACCAATGAACCTCAGAGACATTAAGAATTTATTACAAACAAAGGCTATTCCCAAAAGTATATGACATGCTATTTTCAGGACAGTTGTTTTGAAATAGAGGAACACTTTTGTCTCAGGTGAGTCATAGATTTAAAAGCTGACTAGTATGTCAGATAGGATCTGTGAGGTATGCCTCCTCTGAATAAGTATCATCACAGACGTAGAAGCATTCATTTGGTGTTACGGCCAGGTACTGAACACTAATTAGATAACCTGAAGATGCTCTTGGCTTTTAGCAGCAGTTCTCATCCTAACATCACACTAACTATAAATATAAAATAACTAGACCTGGAAATTTTTTATCATGATCGAAATGGCCTCTGGTGCAATGTTCTCCAAGGTACAGACATATCAATAAATATCTCTCCAATAGAACCACAAGTTTTACAAGGGTAATAACACTTGATGACAACTGACTATGCCGTATTTGACAAGGGCTGCCTCAAGTCAAGCGCTTTGCCTATGAAATGTGTAGCACTGAATAATTTGGCTAATTATACCCTTATATCCAAGTTCTCAAGTAATTAAGTAATTCTGTCCTTAACTAATTGAATTCCACTGTACCATTCTTCAAATAAGGACAGTTTTCTGAATAAAAGTGGAAGATACATCTTTTATAAACCCCAGTGACCTCCTTTTAAGAGAAAGAAAAGGAACTAATGGTGAATGAGTTACTTATTGTTTGCCAGTAGTTATACCCATGAGATCAACTTTGTCTAAGCTAGTTGCACTTATTAGTTCTGGATACCATAACATATTTCTGTTAGTGAGGTTATAAAGTATGTGTTTCTGGGATGCTGAAAAAAACATCTATTGCTTGCCTACAAGGAATTAGAAGATTTGACTAACAAATACATTCCCAATACACCAAGAAGACTACTAGACTTTAAGAAGAAACTGGTGAAAGTATTTTTAAGCACTCCCTTATAGCGATTAATAGCCAATCACTTATCTATGTTGTCAGTATAAATTTCTCCTAACCTTTGCCTCTCACTATACATTAATTTGTAATTTAATGTTTACTGATATTGGTATCAATGTCATCACAGTAATGACTATACCTACTACTCCTTCTGCAATTAGGAGATAAACCAATGTCTTCCAAAATGACGGTAAATTATATTTTCTAATTTCAAGATGCCTTAAAGAGGTCTGTCCATCAGACAGTTAATGTTTAACTCTTGAGAATCCAGACTGTATGAAAGATTACTAAATTATGCATCCAAAGAAGGATTCGTAATTATTACTCTTAGTTCAAAAAAATCTTGACCAACATGTGACTGTAGGGTAAATATCATTACAGCTGGCAATGCACTATAAATATGAAGTTCCTAAGCCTCTTTAAAAGTCTGCAAGGTAAGAAGCTGTGACTGCAAATTTTACTGTGTAATTTTGCTCTGTACGTATTCATGTACAATACTGAATTGATAATGACAAACTTTTTGCATTTGATTAGTCATGATAAAAAAGCCAGAGTGAAAAAAGTAGTCATAAGGATGAACTTCCTAAGTGTTTTACTTCTGCAGCAGTAATGGTATTTCTGCAAATTCAAACTGGATTATTTTTGAGTTATTTCAAATCCAGCAGCAGCATTAAAGATGAACTTCCAACACAAACCAAAGCAGTAAATGTACATTCCACTAATATTTACACAAAACCAAACTTTATTCTAAATTCCATTTTAATTAAAAAGTATTTAATGATAAACTGATCTTACTACACATGTCCAAGCTTACATTTAAATTTGCTCTTCCCTTAGAACAGTATTTAACCCTGAAAGAACATCTGAGCTGTGCAAGAAATCAGAGCTTCCAAAATTTTTAAAATACTGGGAGCTGGTATAAAACACTAAGTTAATATTCAGGTGCTATATTTATTATACATGACAAGAGATAATAAGGTGTTATTAATACATAATAACTATCATATATTAATAATGTAAGGAAGATACAGTCTCTGACTTTAAACCAATTATATCATTCCACTGTTTTATGCTGAAAAATTTGCCTGAACTTTCTTAAGAGTTCAAAAGGAAAAGAATCAATATTTCTTGAATATATTGTTCTGTAGATCTAGTCATAACGTTGCCAATCTTTCCTGTGAGTCTCAGTAGTATTTTCTAACTGAACTCCTAGATGTACATGAATATATTACAAACCCATCTTTGCCTTTAAAAGAAGGCTGTTTTTGCAAAAAGGAAAATTGAATATGGGACCATACATGTGCCTAGGAGGTCTGAAAGCCAAAAGATAAATTCAAAGCGACACACACTGTGTATAGATCAGCCTCATGGAAGCCTGATTCACGAAATTTCTGTGCTTGAGAATGGCCGTACTGGGATGTTAGAATACACTGTTTCCTCACTTCTTGTTCCTTGAGTAGTTTTTCAATATTTTCTTTCATTGACCTTTAATTAAGATTTTAAGACACTAAAGCTCATTGGGGCAGGAAAATATTAATATTATTCATCGTCATTCAAACCCAGTATTCTTCCTACCTGGTTGTGTGTTTGTATCAAAAAAAGTATCAAATTGAAAGTGTTACATTCAACTAACAAATGAGTTTGCCTGTGGTAGTTAAAGCTATATATTGAGAGAAGAATTTATCAAGTCCACTGTATTGAAAAGCTGCTGGAAAGGGAGATGCTGCTTGAAATAAGACAAATAACAAAAACGTGACAGGCTAAAGTTGTTGTTAATAATAGCTGTTATGACTATAAATTAATAGATCACAGAATTATAAGTACAATTATAACCCCATCACAGCCATTAAGACTAGCAATGTCTCAGACTATATAGAATCTTTATCGTGAAAAATTCCAAATATGCAGATGTAACAAATTACAGAACAGACTCTTGGAAACAAAGAGCGGTGGAAGGCATTGTCCGTGAATAAACCAATGTGTCCTTTTGTTAGCTTTCACAAAATGAGAGAAGAAAATCACTGTCTAGCTCAGAAATGCATAACTTACCTACAAACTCTGCTTCCCCAAGAGTTCCTGCAAGCCCTGTACAGCTCCACATCACACTAAGCATGGAGCGGTGCCTCACAAAGCAGGTAAGAGCTCACACCTCCTTCTTTTGTAAAACGTGCCTCCTCTTTCCACGGCATATAGACATGAAATTTAATGCACTAGGATGAATTGTTCAGAGGTGTGACTATAATTATTTGATTTTTACATATAATGAGTTCCTTGCATTTATCTCTCTCAGAGAAAAAACAAAGCATTCCCTAACAGCTCCCACTCCCTAGCACCAGGGCAGAGCAGCACACATTATTGATTAGAATAAAGAAGGAAGATACCATTTGCTGGGCTTGGTCTGATGAATTTTAAGGCTTTTCCAAATCAACATGACTGGTTTTGTTATTTTTGTCTTGTGGTTTGGCATTCTTTTGACAAGGAGCAAATACTTTGCTGAAAACTACTTTAATGAAATGCAATCACAGTCTTCCAATATATTTCAATAACAACTTTGTTTTCCTTTGGCATGATTGAAAATCTTTGGACCAACAGATATTCCTCAAAGAGCAAATAAGAAAAGGATGCACAATCTCAGTATTCTGGCTTGTTTTTAGTATGGACTTATTTTGGTAAATACATCATCTTTACTGATGACAGCAATGTCCTGTGTTGTAAATTCAAAGCATTTCACAAATGTCAATGAATTAAAGTTCTAAGATATCTGAGTGATAGAAGAGTTTTCAATTTCAAACAGATGGGGAGCCACAGAACAGTTTTACAGAAACAAGACTCAAGTGCAACTTGCTGCAACCTGAAAGGTAATTTAACTCCTCTTGTCTGTACATAGGTGTTCTTGTCCCTTTCTTTGCACTGCAGTTCTCCTGACCCTACCATGAGATTTCAGGAGCAAAAGAAAACTTGCAGATCTGTTTCACACAGCCTTAGAAAAACCCTGATGCTGGCACAAGAGAAAGAGGTGGCTGAATAAAGGGAAGCTGGAAAGCTTATTCTGGCAGTATTTAAACTAATCAGCCCTGGCTAAAATGTCAAACCACATGCATGTCCAGTGGCAACTCATCCGTTCTGTGTGCTGACAAAGTAATTATAAAATAACTCCTGTTGTATCATAGCTACTGTTGAATTCAAACATTACATAAAGACAGAAATCTTGAAAAAAAACCCAGTAGTAGAAGCAGACTTAAACCTGACCTGTCTTCTCTGTTATACATGAACACAAATAGCTGCATGTGGGATTTTGTGTATTGGAAACATCAGCTGGGGCTCCAAAAAGAGTAACCGCCTTATTTCAGTCTATACACAGAACTTGAGATGAAGGCATCTGAAAATGCACCACATTCTAGAATAACTCTTTTTTTTTTTTTTTTCCTTTCTTTGGGTAGCGGGAGAGACATTTTCCTTCAGACATGGGCTGCATTAACAGCTTTCCTAGAACAGTCTGGCACTGGTGGGAAGTGAGAAGGGAAAAATGAGAGAGAACACTACAAAGCTTCTCCATACCTATGGCAAAGAATCCCATGTCATTTTCTGTACCAAACTTCTGTACCTCCTCCTGTACATACTGCCTAAGATTCTGCGGAAAAAAAAAGCATTATAAATAAAAACCTGCATTAAGCAAATGAATCTTCAACTGATGCTGAAAATATATGAGATGCTGCAAAGCTATAGAAAAAGAAACATGGTAATTTGAAACAAGCTACAAAAGGAGTATGGAGGGTTTCAGAAGTCTCTCACAAATCAAAGGTATCATTCTTCTGAATAGACAACTTTCATCAAATTTCATTAATTTTTTTTTCCTACATGATTTTGAAATGAATGATTCAGCCTATTAAGATCAAACAAGGTGAAGGAGGTACCATATATTTAACTTTCTCTGCTGCCGATGTAATTATCAATCCATGTAGAAAATAAAATCTTCACATAACCTACTTGAGACACATACCAGTTATTAGGCAAGACTATGTTTTGAATTTTTTTTTTTAAATTTTGTTTAAACAGTTTAGCAGAAATATTTTGAATAGTTGAATAAATGAAATTTAAACTCATTCCTGAAAACCACACTCTTACATAGATATGGAAAAAAATTAAAAAGCATGTTAGTATCTGGATTCCCCAAAACTTCTCTTTTCATGAAAATTTCAATGGCTCTCAGTAGAATCCGTCCACTGAATAAAGTCAAACAGTTCCAGTCTCTGCGTTTCCCTCTATTTGTGGAAATAGATGCCTGGGGACAGCTTCTGTCAAGAGAAATAAACCTCACCAGCCAGATAACAGTGGGCACGCAGGAAGCACATTAAAACCAGCATCTTGCACTGTGAAAGGAAAGTGATATGAGCTGATCCTCGTTTTCTATGGCAGATCATATGCCTGTAAACGAGCATTTGGTTAATAACAACTTATCTCACCTCCAGAGAACCTGTCCAGACAATATGATTGTTTTGGGTTCGTTTGGGTTTTTTGTTTGTTTGTTTGTTGTTGTTTTTTTTTTTTTTTTTTTACTTCATAGCGATGTTATTTGTGTTGTAAAGAAAAAAATGTTTTCTGCATTTGCAGAGGTTGGGCTACTCTTGAGATGGAGGTTTGCATTGTTGCATTTAAATAGGGGTTTCGTTTCTAAGGGCTTGTATATAAGGGACTTACTGCTCTTTCAGACAAATTCACCCAGCTTGGATGTTAGCTTGCTGGCTGAGGCCTAGCTGGCTGCTGGTATGCTGCTCTGGAAATCCAGTCCAGTGATGCTGAGACACACAATGATGTTCAGCAATGGAGGCAGACCACACCAGTGATTTCTGAATAGCCAACCCTATTTAAATGGAGAAGAAAATCTCATACCGCTCTGCACATGGTCAAAGAGCTACTTATCTCCCTGCCAGTTATGCAACTATTTTTAATTTGGAGCCTTTTGACTAGAAAGTCATGGAAATGACTTATCCAAAGAAATGTGAACTACTGTCTTCGTGTGCCACTGTCGGTTTTTGGAGGACTACTTAATGCCTGTTTTAGTTTGAACTGCTGAGGATCGGTACCCTGAGCAAGGGGAAAGTCCTTCCTGCCCCTAGATCAACAGCCTGCCGCTTCGATAGAGCAGGAAACTGTATGTAGAGTTTATTGTGGAGTTTCTGAATGATTGGGCTCATAACCCCACTGAAAACTTCCTGGAATAACATTATCTCATTTTATAGCACATAGTATATCTAAGAAATAGGCTGTTAAGAATGCAGTTTATATATGTAACATTGTAAACTAAAGTGGATTTGCAGTGTTGCGAACAATAACGCATGAAGTACTTTAAAACCATGTCTGGCTTAAGTTCACCCAAGTTTTCCTCTTAGCCCTTTGAAAAAAGCTCCTGCTTTGTAGGCAATGAATGGTGAAGTCAGATGACCAACAGCAACCTTCCCTATTGCTGAAATGAACCAGAAGTACATAATATATGACTAGTCAGTGTGTCTGGCTTTTAAACTGGTACCAGGATGAATTATTCTTGTCCCTTCAGAGGCACAGATAGCATCATAGCTGAGATTTGTAAATCTATCCCTTGCTCATCCCTCACTGCAATTTGTGCTGCTCTGATTTTGTATCCAGACCCTTCTGAGAGCAGAGTCCAGCTGGTTAAGCATTAGTCAGCTAATGTCATCCTTAGCTCTGTGGACTGTGTTTTATCTTGAAATGCGTGTGAAAAAGTAGAGAGTGTGAGCCAACCTATACTTATCAAAGCTGACATGGCAAGAAGAAATTCTGTTGAAGGAAGACATGGAAATTTAGCATGCAGATGACAGACAAAAGATTCCCAGGGTTGCATTGCTAGTGACGTCTCTCTTTCTCTGACAGATTCCCATTTGTTGTTTTGCTTGTTGCCCTTTTGAATGGTTATTTGCTACTTCACGTTGGTCATTCTCAGGCCTTCTGCTGACAGGCACGTAACAAGAGGGGTGCAGAATATCTTTCTTAGCATTTCTAGACTCCTAGGCACTTCCCCAGGAGAAGAAAGTAATGAGAATACAGCCTTGGCTTTTTTCTTCTGAAAGTAGTACTTGAATCACATGAGGAGGAAAAGCAACTGAATTTTTTTTTAAATTTCACACACTCACATACGTGCACACAGACTCACACACAAAACCATATAGAAGCCAGACAGATATGCCTGCAGGGTTCAGGCTGAGTTGAAGAGCAACCTGTTTTAATGAATATTTTGATCAATCTTGCCAAATTGATTTAGAGTGTGAGTGCAGTCTGGGAATTTTTCTCATTAGTACTGAACTTCATCATAGAGGAACATGGAGCAGTGAGCTCATTAGTATCAGCCTGCTATGTCTGAAGGCGTACATGATGACAGGATGACACAAGTGACAAGAGACAGGGGCTGTGGTGCTGCATGTTAAAAATATCCCTCGCAGTGCTGCTCTGAAATATTAATTTTACTAACATAGTTCTTACAATCAGTAATGTTGAATTAACAGAAGAATGAGGTGATTTCAAAGTAGTTCCCTAAAAGGAAATATGCTGGCTCCTTCAACGAAGAGTGAAACAAACACTCTTAACATCTGCCTTGCATTGCAACTCGTTTGCTTCCAAAAGAGGTATATGCAGCAGGTACGTCACAGACGAAATCACAGTTGTTTCCCTTTAGTGATCAGAAAGATACACAAGATTGCCAGACAGGCTTTACCTGTAATAAATCGGTGTTCTTAGAAAAACATTGTTATGAAGAAATAAATTAATAAAAATAAAAGCAAGAGTAAGAGCAGGGATGAAACACAAAGACCTACAGTGCCACATTGGACTGGCAGCCTGCCTTGTCTTCCCTTGACTGTAGCTGAAGCCTGGCAGTAGCTCCAAGGGGCTCTGGAGTAGCCGCTACAGAATAACCTGCCAGCTGAAAACACTGCCTCTTAACCCCTGTGAGTTAGTGGTTGCCTTGTGGCCTCAACTATTGGACTTTATGTCCTCTATAAAAACACTTTATACTCTCTAATGTAACACGGTAACTTCTGATTATACATAAAAATGTCCACTCTTTCTAAATCCCGCTAAATTCTAGCTACCCTATGGCAGCAAGCCCCACAGGCTAATTATGTGCTTTGTAAAAATGTCTTTATATATTTTAAATCTGTTGCTTTTTAATACTTTTGAACACCTTTTTCTTATTCTGTTGTAGGAAAATCTACATAGATTCCTATTTTTCATCTACAGAGATTTCCATAGAGTTTTTAATAAAAAAATTCATACATTTATCTCTGTTTTTCATTTGTTCTTCTGGGTATGCTTGAAATAGCCCCCAAATCATAATGACTTTAATACTCTTAACACTGTTTCTTAGTCCCATTGTCTCTGTCCTGTCTTTGAAATATCAGAAATGGGCGTGTCATCCCAAGGAAAGCTGTTTATTATAATCATCTTCATCACAAACATTTTCTAGATTGTTCCTTGTTTCCTGTATCCTAATATTTTTATTTCTTTCTTTGTCTTCTCTTACATTGACTATGCAACCAATCAATTCAGGGAAGTTTGAATGTCTGTTCCAAGTCACAAGAATTGTATTTTTAAACACAGCTCCAGTGTCTTATGGGATTTGCATTGTCCTCTTTATTTCTGCAGCCAGAGCCAGTGATAAAGGTCAGCCAATGAGCCAGGCAGAAGGAAGGGATACCTGGAGGTATTATTTCAGAGGAAGCTGCCTGCTTAGCATGGCAGCTTCTGGGTCTCAGCTCATCTCTGAAGAGATTGGGAAATAAACCCATGTATTTACCAATCAGGTGCAATTGAAAAGAAGCTCTTGGTCAAATTCAATTAAATAATTTTGTGGGAGAGATTGGGAAGAGATTGGGAAATAAACCCATGTATTTACCAATCAGGTGCAATTGAAAAGAAGCTCTTGGTCAAATTCAATTAAATAATTTTGTGGACTATGATTTTATACCTAAATGAAATGTTTCTTGCACTTCCTAAAGGAATACTTTTTATATTCTTCATAATAAAAACAAGTTACTGCTAGTGTGTGTTCCTTGGCTATTATTCTGACTTTTTTTTTTAATTTTGTCACTATTATCTGTTTTCTTGCTGTACAGGAAACTTTTACAGTTTCCTTCTAAGACCATTGTCTCCAGTGGCTGCAATTCCTGGCAACTATGAGTAGCAATATCTTACAGTGGAACTCGAGCCACTGATATTAAAGATTATAGTAATGGTAAATCACCTAAAAAGTAAGTGTGCAAAGCCCAAGAATCACACAAAGGCCAGTACACATAAACTGAAATTAAACTTCTTAAATAAGAAAAGAGAGGGTGATGAAAAATGCTACATTTACAGAAGCTATAGAAAACTGCCTTTTTTAATACACCTGGAACTATCATCCTTTCTGAAGTAAAATAAATGAATAAGAAAAGCAAAATGATAATCTGTTATGTGTCCCTTGCCCAGACAACTCTACCTAAGCTTGCTCCTTGCAGAAAAGGAGAGTGTTTTACTTCATGACAGGAAACATATAAGCATGTAAATAAATATTGAGTAGACAAGGTCCTGGGCGTTATATGACGTAGATTACTTACACAATCTGAATTTTTAAGAAAATGTAGGAGCAGATGCTCTCCTAGTATAAAAGACATTAGCTCTTCTGTGTAAGGTTAAGATGTCAGTTGTTTTCTTCAACTATCAGACTTAACAAATCATAAATGTGGTGTGAGCAAAGGCATGAAAGATAGCCTTTACAGTCCTGCTGTTTATAGAAGGCAATCTAAAAAGACAACAGGCCACTGAAAGAAATTAATACTTTTTAATGAATTTGTTTATGCATCTATGTTTTAACTTCTGCATGGTGTTAACCTTCCATTCACCCACTGCAAATTACTGGTATTACAGTTTTTATGCTGCTTATCTGAAAACCCTAATATTTAATCCCTTCTTAGTCAGAGTACTATACACTATTCAAGTATTTTCCAATATGAGACCCCTGTAGCACTCATCTTTGTCTTTAAAACCTAGAAAGAAAGGTTTATTTGAAAATCGTAGTTGTTATTTTGCAATTGCATACTTTGCCTACCTTTTAAAGTTTGAAATAAGGTGTGTGAAAGCACAGATTTGGAAAACCTTCTTAAATTTCTGCCAGTGCAAAGCAGTCATCAAGTCAATAGCTGACAAAAGGATAAATCTACATTTTTTTTGTAGCTATGTTACTGCATTGTTGCTGTGGAGTTTTGCAATGTTCCACTACTCACATTTGTAATTGTTAGTCTCTTAGCAGATTCTGGTACAAAACCATTTCTAGTCCTCTCTCTGACAGATGGCATTTTCTCCCCATAGACAGAGTTTTTTTATGTGTTATTAACTTTGCATTAGACCTGTTTTAAGAGCACCATAAAAAGTTATGTGCTACAGTTTTCAACAGTAAAATATTTATGCATGCCAGAATTATTTATATACTGTTAATTGAAGTGAAACAATTTGCAATTCTTTTTTTTCATAGTCAAATCGGTAATTATGTTGTAAACAACCAAATTATCTGCACTAATAACTTCAGCTTAACTGTATATACTTTTAATGATCAAAGTTTTTTTTCCATCTAATTTTATTCCCTGTGATTTTAGACACTTGCTTTCAAATACAGCCAGGTACAAGAGAACGCACCAATAATTAACTTTGAGGAAGAATCCAAAGTGCTCATTAAGTTGATTTATAACTAAAACTATTTGGGTTTAAGAACGTGATGCACAGAATGAATCACTTTTTAATAGAGTATTTCTTTTCTATGAGTATAAGAAGGTATACTGGATGACTTTTGCATATGTACTACATAATGTGAAGCTATCAGAATGATTTCAGACATGCTGTGCAATCTTCTTTCATCTGTCAACAGACTAGTGTTTGCTCACTTTAATCAGGGTAAGAGATGTAACTTGACAGAGAGCAATTATTTTAATTGCCATGGAAAGACAGAACTAAACTATAAGAGAAATTTGATTTTCAAACTTAGGTCTGTTGTGGAAGTGAAATAAGATTTTGGACACCTAACAAAATTTTGAACTTTGAGATTTGTCCTTTCAAAGCTGCAATAACATTTTCTGAAAGGACACATCCAATAAAGAAGAAATGTTTTTATCTATGACAACACTGTTAACTTTGAAAAGACTTGGTTTTGAGGTGTTTTTAGGGTTTCTATTATACAAAATAAATGCCAAGTAGCTTGTGCAGCAACCATGTAATCTTTTCATTTTTCTTTCTGTACCCTTAGACAGTTTTTGTCAGGAGTGGATCTATGTTCATTTTACAGTCATACTAAAATGACAATAATTTTGCTGGCTGACATTCCTTGTTCCTCCCTCCAAGCTGTTTTGAATTTTCAGAAGAAAACCCCGAAAAAAAGTCTTTGGGCTTCAGGTTGCAAACAACCATTATCGCATAGTGGGATTTCTATATAAAATTTACACCTACTGTAGATTGGGACATACTGGAGTCTCTGTTGGATAGTCATTCAAAATATAGCAAGCTGCCAGTTCACAGGTTTTTTCCTAGAATCATTAATGCCTTAACAAAAATGTGGGCCACTTTCTTGTGTTTAATAGGAGAAAAGTTATAGTCTCATAGGATGTAGTTTAAGAGATTTCTCAGGTATGACTGTTTCTGGCTTGAGCATCAACAGGTAAAAGCTGAACAAGGAGAGTATTTCCACACAGAAGGTAGCTGAAATTTGCTGGCTGTCGGCATGTTGCTAGCCCTTCACGCTGTAATGACCAGGTGGCTTTGACACGTCTCCACCACGCTGACTGACTGACTGGTTTGCATACAGGTCTCTCCAAACTCATAACCTAGCTACAGTCTTGTAAGGACATTTGTATCATTTTTGTTTATATTCTTATATCCTAAATGAATATGTATTGGGTTTGCTTCTTGAGAGCTTAGAAAATCCTCAATACAAAACAGAGATCCAAACATTCTCAAGACCTTCTTCCTGACTGCCAATATTTGCTGTTACTTCCTGCTCTTACCCTGCCTGCAGAGGGCTAGATCCTCAGCTAGTATGAGGTTTTGTGCCTCTAACTGTTGTCACCAGCAGATGACATAACCATTTTTCCTGGTTCCACCTTTTCCACACTGTTACAATGTGAGAAGAGAAGCTCTGGGAATTTCTTGTTTGACATCATCCGAAAGCCAGGGAACGCACCAGTCTGTGACTTAATGGTTCATAGTTTAGGCTGTAACTAAGGTCACACAGCTTAGCATTTTTGTAGTCTTTTCCTCTGAGGAAATCTTTTCTTTTGCAAACTCTGTGCTCAGAAATATAAAACAGAAGCAAAAATATACAGAAATCTATCCTAAAGAAACTATGCCACTGAGTGAAATGGAGTAGGTGAGAAATATTTTCAGTTCCCTTTGGAACATTCCCACCCAATTGCTTTGATTTATCGTCTGTTAATGAAAAGACTGGGCCTGATACTGCGTGAACAGAAGCCAGCTGAACAGAGTGGAAGTTTACTTATAAGTAAAGTTTATACAATATAAATAACTGCAGTTGGAAAAAAAACCAAAACAGACAGGCTTTTAGATGCAATAGTTTTGGTGGTTATTTTTCATCTGTAGCTGTTTCCCTAATGAATACTACTACTAGCATGGCTGTAAGTTCTTTACGTATTACTCCAGGTAGATAAGCTCCACAAAAGTTCTCACATATGCAGGGGACAATTTCCACAATGCCTAGGACAGAGGATGGCTGCAGACATATCTTAAAAGCCCCTTGTGCACCTTGAGTAGTTTTGCAGCTGTCAAATAATTACTTGGTACAAAGACTTGTGGAAAATACAGCACTTTTCTTCGATTTGTCAAGTGACATCTGGAATCCTTAGAGAACTAGTTAAAATTAGTTCCACTGCAGATGCCTCCACATAAAAGTGGTTATTAGAAAAATGGATCATAAACATTTTACATATTATCCATTCACAGAAAGAGTAACTCTTATAATTTTTAGCCTTTAGTTTTTCCTTGCATGCAAACAGCATGCCAATGTGGTTTTGAACACTGTTTGAGGCACAAGAATTGTCAATCAGTGCTTTTTAGAGGGATACAAGCATGGTAATCTTGACAGAGGCTTCAGTTTATGCTTTGTGGTAGGAGACAGGAAACATAAATGAGTCAAAAATCAGCAGATGGGGGCCTCTATTATTTGGTTAAATGCTCTGTAATGTCTGATCACCAGCTGGCAAACAGAAGAGTATTGCTTCCTGAAGGTGACTGTTCAAACTAAGATGCAACAAGCAGACAGGTGGTGGTGGGGCTTTAATACTCCAGTATCTTTCATGGATCTCAGATCTGCGATGGTCTCAATCACCGGGTGAGGCACTCCCTAATTGCTAGGAAAGGTCTATATGGAAGTAATTAAACATTAAATACCATCTGTTCAGATGTTAGCAGGGGTGACTCAGCACAAATCCAATGAAATGGAGTATTTGCCTTATGTGTAGTGTTATTGTATAAAAATGTTTCCTGCCTTTACCTTTCCCTGGCCACTCTTACGCGTGCTTTTCTACAGTTCCTTGGCCATCTCCAGCTGAAACTTCACAAGAATTGCAAGTGATTCAGTCTGTGACAAAACTCAGTGAAAAGGCACCCATCAGTGAGCACGGCAGAGATACCTCGGGGCATGACATCTACCTGGGCATTGTACCGTGAAAGTCTGAGAGGAAACAGCCAATAAATTGCTGCCTCTGCAAGAAGTTTACAAGGTTTCATTTTTGTTTCTTTCACGTATTAATACTGCATTTAAAGCTGCAGAAGCTTACGGCATCTTTTATTGGAAGGTTAAATGAGTGATATGGAAAGATCCCAAGAAATTGTTTATTTTTCTATATAGGTATGCCATATGAGTTTGTGTTACCTGACCATGTCTTGTTAAATGCAATTTATTTATGGTGAGTACTTAAAGCTTATTGTAAACATTTATTTCTTTCATTTATACAAGACTGTTCGATATAACATCTGCATACATGCTTCCTAATAGCTTCATCTACTGATCTTTGTGGTTTTGGCATGCTAGCACTGTAAGACACGCACAAAAGATTTGTTGTTGATTATAAATATAATCTCTTTAAGTCAACTCTTCTGCTGTAAAGAGTTTCTATAGCAAAACATGTTTTGAACTCTTTTTCAGGCGCTAATATTCCTTTCAGTTTATGACAAGGTTTTTAAATTATATTGTATCAACTATTTCCTTTTCTGTCTTTTTCTGTGTGTTTTTTTTTTCTTGTTGTTGTTTAAATTGGTTCTCCTGACAGAAAAAAAAAATATTCTTCTTTCTGAAGATACACATGCATACACAATCTTTTAATTTTAATGACTAACTGAACAATATAGGTTCGGTGAAGAGCTGAAATACATTTTAAAGGAAAATGCTTTTCTCTCTATCCAGAATGAGAGCAGCCACCTGAGGCCATTCCTTATTTGCCAGGCAAAACCTATAAAAGCTAGAGGAACCTGGCAAGTAAAGGAAAATCCAACACAAAGTTTTACTTAGAGCAAGCCAAAACTCATCATTTTTTAAAAAAAATCATTCACCTTCAAGTGAGGACAAATAATCAGGTGCTTTCACAGACCAGAAAGCAATTGACATCTATAAGAAGTGCACAGAAGGCTGTGCTCAAAGTGCAATTGATGTGTCTTATTTCTGCAACAGATCAAGATGTAAAACAGGGATTAGGTCTGACTAACCTCTTTTACTGTGAGGCTGGTGAGACACTGGAACAGGTTGCCCAGGGAACTTGTGGATGCCCCATCCCTGGTGGTGTTTAAGGCCAAGCTGGATGGGGCTTTGAGCAACCTGGTCTACTGGGAGATGTCCCTGACCATGGCAGGTGGGTTGGAACTAGATGATCTTTAAGGTCCCTTCCCACTCTAACCATTCTATGATTCTATGACCTAGGCCACATTTGAGGCCACAGGGACAATGTCAGAAGAGTCCACTGGAAAGGAGCACTGATTCATACAGTCTTGAGGTAAGTATGACTGTGAGCAAGGTTAGAAAGAGAAAATATAAATCATTACTAGCAGAAACATAATGCATCTGGAGAGAAAACAAACTGCTCTGGGTACTTGGAAATTCTGACTGCAGAGACCTAAGAGTAAAACCCTCAGCATACGTAATGACCTGCATATGGAGTCTGCTTTGAGTATCAGCTGTGAGATACTATGTGCTGCGCCTGACTTAACTGGTGAATGCAGGAAGAGGGATTTCAGTAAACAAGCAGCTGCTCCTTACTGTAAAGAGTTGAGAGACACTGAAATTTAAACGTTAATTTCTCCTTATGCATGTAGATAGTGTGATATGCTGTTCTGTGTAAAGTACGAGAATTCATGACTTCTTGCTAGTTAATTTTGTAATTCTGCAATGTTTCATCCATATCTTTCAGAACATTTAATGATGTCAATCAGTTAGGAAAAAGGAGTACTGAGGGTTATTAGATATGTTATTATATTATTAGATATAGTTTTGAATATATGAGCATAGTTTTCATTTTATAGGCTTGATTTGTCAGAAACCAACAGTACATAAGGGGAAAAATACCGGTTTCTCATAGGAATAGCTCATATTCCTGAACTAATTACCTGCCACTTGTGACTGGAGAATTTAGAACTCCAAGTAACACTAAAAAAATCCTTGAAGCATGATGAGGTCATGATTATGAGAGTATTCTATGTAGTAGGGAACTTTTATTTACATACCAAAAATCATGTGAGGGTTTGAAAGAAATGGTAATTCAACTATGATTAGATAGGTACAGCCACTGCAAAAGATGCTGTTGCCTTTTTATGAAGTCCTCTACTGATTGTTTATGATGCCTGAAACAGAGGGATCTCGTTAAATAAGAGTGGCATTAAATTATGCATATTCATGGAATTGTTTTAAAATGAGGTCTTCAGCTGTCATTTGAGAAGTCCTAGGCAATCCCGGACATCAGCACTGTGCTGTGGCAACAGGCAGAGCCTGGGCCAAGCTCCCAAGTAGCTCTGGGCTTACCACCAAGTTCTGGATTCCCAGTCTGCACTAAGTGCTGATGGATGGAAGTTTTTAGAGTTTGAACAACAGCATCTTTATAAATTAAAAGATCAGTAAAAATACGATTTTTAATCTTTGTGGATTCTTCAACTTGGAATTAAAATTTTCATGTAGTTTCCACTTGTATAGTTTCTACTTCTACCACAGTCAGTGATATCACCATATAAAGACATCTTTTACAATTGTATTTTACAAGGCATCTGAGCGCTGGTGTTAACATGCGGAGCCCCCTGACAATTGTAGAGACATTTTCGTCCAGAATATTGAAATATTAATTTGTACACCTGCATTTTCCTGGAAACTTCTCCCCAAGAACTTTTAAATTAGTGATGTATTCTGATACCCAGCTGTACACTTTTATCATGTCCTATTGTACACAGTAAGTATGAAGCCACACAAATGAAGACATAAACCCTCATCCTATGAAAAAGTACTTTGTGTGCGATATGCTAGAACTTGAGCTAGTCTACACTGAGACAGAACTGAAACCTATCAGAAGGTGGAACAGAATAGATTCTGAAGAGTGGAGTCCTTTCCACCAAGTCTGCTGCCACATCTTTTTCGTACTTATAGCTATACATTACCCTTCATTGTGAGAAGTGCTATTTCATTCCAGAAACATTCCAGCACATTAAAGAATGGAACCAAGAGAAATCTCACTTTATAAATTTGTCTTTTTATTCCATTGCCTCACTATGTTGTTTTTCTAGTGATTGCTATGATACTTTATTTTAGAGCATGTAAAACAGTTTCTGTCTCCCTAATCCTATCTCATGGATTTAGACAAATATTCTTTTATTCACTGAGCAGTTAAATAGGGTGTTAGTTTTCTGTAGGCAGTTCATAATGTATTGACATTTGAATGACATTTACTAGATTAGATATTCATAACAACAGTGGATAAATATTACGAGATACTGGATCAAGCTAGGGGTTTATAGGACCAGGGTTCTGTTTCAGATGACTCCAGAAAACAGTTTTGAAAAGATGATAAAATATAAGGCAAGTATAGAATGATAGGAACTCAAACTAAAGGTCACATTCAGACCATTCTGCTACTAGTTGAAAGATGAATAATTTATGTCTGGACTTCAATAATATCTGAGAGCAAGGAGTCCCACAGTTAAATCATGCTCCAGGGTGTAGGGAAAGTACTCTCTTTCTCTTTCCTTTAATTTGCAGCTTAGTAATTTTAGGTAACCTATGGTTTTGTTGTAAAATTAGAGAAATAATGTTAAAATATCATCTTTGTTGAACTATCAGCTAGTCTACAGTAACAAATCAATGCTCACAGTTGTAAATACTGAAGGTGCTTAGCAGAGGTGGTTTTTTTCAGACCGCACTGTTCTAAGTTTATCTATGTCCCTTTCTCCTTTGCAGTACCATAATATTTGCTACAAATTCACCAGACTGTATCTCAGAAACTGGAGAGAGATAAACAGCAAAATGGAAAAACAGCAAAAATTCAAGAATAATGCTTCTACCTCAACTACGAAACCACCACACATGCTGTTGATGTTACAGCCTTTTGAAAAGAATGGGCATGTTGCCACCACACTGAAGTTTCTGTAACCAAGATGCAGCTGTGAAATGAACGGCCATGATGAAGCCATTGAAGTGCCTGAAGGGCCACTCTGAAGTAAAAGAGAAAAGTAAACTATGAACCACCAGGAAAAGAGAAAAAAAATATCCATTATATTCATGTAAAAGGCACACACATTGATATTTCTCAAGGTGGACTGGTTTGATAAAAATTATGACCTTTTTTCCTCTACCCTATTTTATTTTCCAGTACTAAAAATATTGCAAGTGCCTGAGGCGTAAGTCAGAGCAAACCTCCATTATCACTCCAGAGACTTGGCACTTTGCTCATTAGGCTCCTTAGGATCTAACTGAGTGACCTTGTTTGGTGGGAAGGCACAGATGGAGTCTGTCAGTAAATCTTGTTAATGTAACAAGTATTCCTACTGTTAGATGAGGTTTGCACCTCATATAAGCGTTTCTATCCCAAGTAAACAACCACCATTCCCTCCTACCAGTCAGCCCCCTCATTTCATGCTACCAGGTACTTCAGCATTTGTTTTTACTGTGAATTACCAAAAAAGAACATCTTGCTGTGAGTGTAGGATGATCTTTCTCTTAAAGGCAATCATGCACCTTGCTTCTAAAGAAAGTGATGTTTGCTTTGAAATTTGGAAGTGTTACCTGACAAATACAACAGCTTTCTTCTGCCGTGAGTCTTTTCCTGAGCTTAAAAAATATTTTTATGACAGGAATGCAGATTTTTCCTGGATTCATGCTCACCCAGTTATACTAGATGATATACATAAAATACACAAGATAATAAATAAGGGGCTTATTTATGAAAAAAAAAAAAAAGTGGTTTAAAATTTTAGAATGTAGCCACTATGCTGTTCCTCTCAGAAAATAAAAGCTGGTTTCAAAGTATATTCAGCTTCTAAAAGGCAATGCTGAAAAGGTGACACTACCTTAGTTCAATGGACCTCTTTGGGTAAAGGAAGAGGGATACAACACTAACTGAGATACTGAATTAAAATTCAGTGTTGTGAAAAAACGCTATGATCCTGCACACCAGGATAAATTTCATGCTGAATAAGCACTCTTATTTCCTAAGTGTTTTGTGTTGTTAAAGCACAGCAGCAAAGCTAAGAGTGGTTGAGTTAAGGACCCCTACTTTCCATTTCTATCTTCAGATGTTTACTAAGTTTCCCAGTCCAAATGTTATTGTGAAGGCACAGTTTGAAAGCAATAGCTTTGCATATTTTTAAATTAAATTCTATCCTGGTTTGCAGATGGAAGAATCAAGCTTGAAATCAGAAACTGAGATGAATCCGCATTCCCTTTTCAATAACCACTCGGCTTTCCAGGCTAGTTCAGGGCTCCAATCCCCAGATTTTAGACCCAAAATAAGAGATTAAGAATAGCAACCTGAGCTACCTTGAACAAACTAGTCTAGTGAGAGGTGCCCCTGCCCAGGGCAAGGGAGTTGGAACTCAATGATCTTTAAGGTCCCTTCCAACTCTAACCATTCTGTGATTCTATGAATAGTCTTGCTCATCTGTGGCTGCCCCTGCATGAAGGGTTTACTCCAGTGAGGTCTCTGAAACACCACCTGATGGCTTAGATTGCTGAAAAAGAGGAGAAAGAACAGACAGAAGAAACCACAATGCTTTCACTTCCATGCCTTTCCATCCCTCATCCCCCTCCTAAAAGCCAGTAAGCTTCTGTATTAAAAAGCCACTGCTGTTCACAAATTTACTAAGGACTGTGTTTTATGGTGTCTGTTTTCATTTAAATGTGTTAATTTACATTCTTCCATGTATATTTCCACCTAGTTCTTGTTGCTTCCAACATTCAAACATTTTTTTATTAATTAAAACTTCTCTTTGCTACTTGCTACTGTAGGGATTATAAAAATAAATTAGATTTAGTGTACCAAAGATCATCACAGGCAAAGAAATAAAACCTCCCTGCAAGCTTAATTAAAACAAAAAGATGGCCAGATAACATATAACATTGTTAAGTAGGCACCAAAAGTAGGAACAGGCCTACAGAAAAGGATAGACTATCATTATTGAAATCTTTAAATTGCATGGAAACTGATGTCCAGATCTTGCTACCACAATAATAGTAAGGGCTTTTCAGGATCTGGGAAGGAAATTAGCACAGTTCGTTAAACAGATAAATGGGACAGAAGCAGCTATGGTAGGCAGAAATATGTTGGAAACACTTCTTTTGAAGCCTAGTCCAGGCAAACTGTTTTCAGCATTGTTAATGGTAAGGTTTGAGTAACACTGGCTTATCTTGGTTTTGGCTTCAGTGTTTTAGATAAGAAGTGAAATTATCATCCAGTGTGATCCATGAATTCAGAGATAAGTGTCACTTCCAGTCTGCGGTAAGAAGTTAAAAAGTCACATAATTGCTGTTACCGCTTATCTTCCTATGTAAAAGGGGATTATTTCATTCCTTCCTTCCTTTCTTTTTTTTTTATTCAGGTCTTGACCTGGCAAAGGCTTACCCATTTTAAACTGGTCCATAGCATAAGAAATAAATACATCTGGTATTGGACAATACAACTTCTAAATTATTCCTTTGGTAAAATTGTCCCTCAAGATGTGTATCTGGATGGTCTGGAAGACTGGCCTCCTAAACAACACTGTAGACTTAACCAAAACCATATTTGCTTAAGCAAATATGTAAATAAAATAGTAATAAAAAAATTTTGAAGAAAGCATTTCAACTTTACCCTTTCCTTCAGTGAGCTCTAATAAGGACTCGTATAACATGTGAAGACCTTTCAAAGACGTCAACTGTTATCTGTGGCAATTTTACATGCTGTAGTGAAGTAGAAAAAATCTAGTTCTCATAACTTAGCTTTCTTATTTCTAAGATTGATAGGTCAGGGTTATGAAGCCCTTCCCTTCACTTGTTCCTGTTCACTCAAGCTATTTTCTTGTTACAGCAGCTCTGTATTGTAGTGATCAGTGTATTCCAAGTGTCCTGTCCTACATTACTATTACAGTAGGTGCCTGCAGTAATGAAACAGCAAGCCTTAGCAATTCTCTCTTGTAATGGTTTGTTCTCATAGTTAATTGACATAGCCATGGAAGTAGAGCCTTAGATTGCTTCTGCATCACTGCGGACACACTTTCAGAGAAAATATTCTGGTCCTAGGAAAATACCATTCCCTTAAACCGAGAGGCCCTGCAATGAAAGCCTGAGGCAGGTGGAAGAAGTGGAGCCTGAAATTCAGATTGCCCTCATTTTATCAAAGCAAAATTACCTTTTCCCCCCAGGTAATTCATAAGGTATTTCCACTGTTAGTTGATTTTAGCCAATTCATCCTAAACCTTCCAGATATTTTGGTGACGTGTTGTCTTTCATTGCATTCAAATGCATTTTGCCCTCATACAGTTTCTCTATTTGTACTGTCAAATTATTACAATTCTAGCTAACCTGCTAAATTTATAAATTAAAAGATATTCAGCAGTGAGTAAACTATTCTGAGACCAAAAACTTTAACGCAATGACTGTATTTTTCTCTCCAAGTTGCGTTTCTACGCAGAGCTACACTTGGCAAATACCTTAATAATTGAGTTGGTTTTTCAAACACCAGAGCAACTTTGCCATTGATTACAGTTACCTAGTATTGTCCTGGAGCAGTATTTCACTTCACAATGCTGGTTTTTGCCACTCACAATATAAACTTATTTGCTGTTGATTTGTTGAAATAACTGTGCTATATCTTGGGATTATGACTATTCTATTTCACATCAGTATTTTGTGGCTCAAGAAACATCCCTAAGGTTCTTTCAGATCATTAAAAACACTGCAAGGGAAATGGAAGCAGTTATTCCTTCATAGCTTCATTAATTTAAAAGTCATTGTTTTCCTTCTTACATGCCACTGTCAACACCCTTAAAACAAGTTCTGATAGCAAAGTCTATGAGTTGCTATTTTGGCAAGTTTCTGATTTCATTTAAATCAATGTAAATCCAGTCTAACATCATTAAAGTGTATGGATAATTGAAATCCTTCCACTGAAACTATTTTTATTAGTAGGGACAAAGAATTTTGACAAAACTAGTCCTCCTTCTTAAAAAAAAAAAGCTTTGATTTTAATGCATAATTTCAACAGAAATATTTTTCTCATTTAAAAATTAGAAAAGAGTCATTTGGGCAAATTTGGGCAAATACTAATTTGTACCTGGGACTGGATCCAGGAGTCCTTTTCCTGCTTTTTATCTGGAATGATCCAAATCAAGCACTTGCACCTCCTTGTCAGTCTCTGCAGTGTGTGTGTGTGGTTTATATATATACATAAATACATAGGGTGACATATTTCAGGTTTACCACCTCAGGAGGACAGAGAATTATGTGCAATAATCTAACCAAAGCACTTTGTTGACAATTAATCTCTAGGAATAGTGAAGAGAACTAATATTATTTTTCTATATTCTCCCAGGATATACAAAACAGTCTTACCAGGAACCTGGATCTTAACTGTGATTGGCATCAGCTCCAATGTCCTTGGTATGTGTCATGGCATGGATTATTGCTCCAATCAATACAAAGCAATTTCCAATCAGGGAAAACAATTGTACATTGTTTTGTTCTGATCCATTTTCAGATAGGATTTCTACAGCCTCCCATGGATTTGCAGCTGCTCAATTACAGTCTAATTGCATGACCCTTGGAGCAACACCCAAGAAGCGTTAGTGGTACACGGTGACATTCAGAACAAAGCAAATACGGCGAAGCTTGCAATTCACACAGGGAGGAAAAGCTACCACATGAAAATAAAGACAGCACATTAAGGTACGGGTGTCACATGTTCTTGTTTACAAAAGCTCTAGAGTGTTTGTATGGTTCTTAAATGTCCACCTGCTCATTAACTTATTGTAAGACATATAGAAATACTCATTCAAAATTGTATGTTTCTTATTTACAGAATAAAGAATAAACCAAAGGTAAATAACTAGGTGTGGTAGCTTATATAATAAAACCCCTGGGGAATTTCCTTGTTAAAACTAAGCAAACATCTTTTAGCAATGCTAGACTACTAGACAAGATCACAAGTCATTGGAGAGAAGTGGGAGGGCCCTTCAATCTTCTATATATTCCAGGTCTGGCTCTCAGCCTGTACTTTTGGGCATTTTATCTTTCCAGTAGTCATTTTTCTATTGCTAGAACCTCAATTTCTGTTGATGCATCAGGGAATAAAGGCATAGCAACAGCTTATATCAGGACAGTTTAGAAAAGAAAGTGAAAGATATTGTTTCTTTTCAAAGAAGTGGGGAAAATAGGTAGGCCAAAGTCATTTCCCAGGTTGAAATTTTCTATAAGATTGGAGATTGCTGTCCTAATCTCATGAAATGTGTGGTAGTGAACTCAGGTGCCAGGAGAGCTGCTTCAAGTTTCAGCTTAAAAGAGGTCACCCAGTTCAGTATCAAGACACAAACAAATTCACACAACTGTTCAGGATGTGTTGAGCTCTAGCTGGATACATGAATCTGATAAATCTCCCTGCCCCCACAAAGAGGACAAATTCTGCAATTAATTCTGAGGGGTTTTATGGTGGAAAATATTTTTTTCCTATGATTTTCCTGGAGATGTTTAACCTGTCTCTTTTTTTATTATTAGTTAGAACTGCTGAACTTTGGAATAAATTGGTAAGAGCACTGGGTAAACTTAAAGCCATCATTAAGAAGAAATGACTCTGCAGTGAGCCCTAACTCATAGGAAACCTTTCTGCCTGCCTTTAGAGCAGCTGGAAGCTATTCTTTGCAGACTTGCTGGGGATGACACTTGCTTATGTATGTCTTGTCACTGGACTTTGCCACTATACAGGTGTCAGTAAACCACAAATTGTCAGCTCTCAGTGAAAAGCCAAAATCGCTTCTTCCCAAAGGCTCTCATTTTATACACTAAAAGAAAAACTTCAACTATACAAAAACAACTCTTAAACAGGAAAGAAAAATAGTTAGCACAGAATAATACTGCCACAGAGGAATGCAAAAGCCAAGCAAACAATTAGCAGGTATATTCAGACCGTTTCGACTGAGAACTGAAAATAGAGTCTCTTAACATTCAGCTCTTAAGTCTGCAGGGATAATTACAGGCTGGCTATGTCACTCCAGCAGTGAACATTAGCTCTTGCTATTCTGAAATGTTGTGACCATAAAGGGAGGTGATGGGCTCAAAAGGAGTACCTGGCAATTCTAAGCCAACTTAGTGATGAAGTAGATGATCTGTAGTGATGAAAGTAGAACATTTTGATCTGCCCAAAATAAATAAAATATTTTTTAAAATAAAATGAAATAATAATAATTAAAGAAAACACTAAATGTAGGTTAAGTGTTTTTGACATCTTGACTTCTAGGACCCGGATGGAAGTTGAGAACAGACTTCCACATGCAAGCTTCATGCAAGCTTCCACACTTACTTCATGCAAGCAGGAGGCTGAGAGGGGATGCCAGAAGAGATTATCTGGACTATGGTAATATTCCAACATAATTGTGGGTAGTCAGTAGGAAAACCATTTCAATTAGGCTAATATCAGAGTAAACTTTATTCATACAAAGATATGATATACTGATATTATAATGAAGCTGTAGCTCTTATTCACACACTTCATGTCTTTTTAACTCATCTTGTAACAGGGCAAATGTATAGCACAGTACATTTGTAATTTAGGACAAAGATCCTACAGGGTAACAGAAAACTATTTTCAGTTTAAATCACAAAAAACCAACTTCTAATAAAGAATCTGCCAATAGTGCCAAATGCAAACCCAGTAATGAAAGTAGTTGGTCAACTAACAGTGTCTTAATTCCCATTTTATACATTCTTCTCCATAGCCCGTAGTCTGGCCATAGTTGCTTAATCTTGGTCAGACCTTACAAACTTATTCTACCTTTTTGTTTTATTCTGTTTTGTGTTTTTTTTCCCCTCACCATTAGTTGTATCTAACTGCTGAGAGAAAATAATTTCTTTGTTGAACTTTCACTGGTATATTTCTGGGAATGAAGGGTGGATTTAACTCAGTTTCATTTATTCTCATATACTTTTTGCACAAATTAATAACAGCTTAGTGTCATGTATTACTTTTCTTCCTCATTAAATTACTTTCTCACATTGTAAGGTGTTGACAAACAGCTTCTAATTCTTGGTAGACTTTTTTAAATGGTTTCTAGAACTTTCATTGAAAAGGGCAGCAATCTGCCAAAGCACAAGGGCATCATTTATATTCTCCTTACATCTGTTTCATTTCAGAATGTTTTTGCAAGAAGAAACTATTGTGACAGTATTTATTATCAATAATGTTGAACTGAGGTGAAAGGCAGTTGTTTCTTCCAAGAGAGCAATGCCCTAATGATAATCTTGGATAAAATCTTAACTTTGGTGAAATATCACTGTTGTCCTGAATTGGCCTCAGAAGTTATCAGTTTTAACTTTGCATATGCACTAGAACTCTTATTTTTCCTACAAAAGCAATCTTTAATTTTCGTTAGTTTGAAGTGAAAACTTTAGGTAGTGATAATATTCTCCCCTTGACTCACACCCACTCCTCTAGCTCAGAGTATTTGATTAAACATATGTATTAGATGTGATAATACATAATACCTGCTTGATTTTAATTATCTTGGACTCTGATGCCAATGCCAGGGATGATAGATGCCAGTGGGAGTTCTGAGTACAAGTACAGAGCAAGTCAAGGGTCTGACCAAGCACTCCTTCTTGATAGTCTTGTGTTTAGTTTCTGAATTACTTTAACTTAATTACCTATCCCACAGTTCTAATAAATACTATCATATGGATGATGTTTATTAGGCAATATAATTAAGACTCAATACATGCTTTTCCTTTAATATATAAAATTGTTTCTAAGATAAATGTATGAGTAATTGGAATACAAACTGATGCATTTTTTCCAAAGTCATCCGCACAAAAAATATTAAGGGGAATTGTGATAAAGCTACTACAAAAGATAAAACAAACTCACATTGATATTAGGGTTATTTTTCCTTAGGGAGTAGTACTCTTTAATAACATTTAGTAAAATAGAAACTGGCCAAAAGTAGCAATTTTATGGCAGCTGACCTTTAGACCTCATCATATGCTACCAAATACACCTTATCCAGGGAATACTCCTTCTTTTTGTCACACATAATTGTATCACAGAATGACAGGAAATGGATTGGTGAGAGAACTTCTACCCAGTTCTACCCAGTCTATTTCCTATGATGTTTCAAGTCAGGATCAATTACTCCATTTGCTTCTGGCAGGATGTTGTGATAGTGTTATGCCAAAAGGTTTGAAGAAAGTCTACCATTTACAATGTTGCTGTAGATATTTTACTGCTTATTTGAATCTATTTGGATAATTTGCTATTCACTTCTGAAAAACTTTTTAAAGTACATTCTTTATTACATCCACTTTAAGGAATGTCTAAAAACAATTATTATAGCTTAAGTATCCAAAATAATTATATCCATTAAAGAGTTAAGAAAATCATTCCACCAGTTTATATCATCCTTTTCCAGACTAATGTCTTAAAAGAGCAGAACATATGTCTTTATGACAAAGCTTTTCTACTCGACCAATAAGATTCTCCTATGTCCTAGGGGTAATTCATGCAATTGGAAGAAACAAGTGAAACACAAAAAGACAGTAGGCAGGGGATAGACTGACAGCAAAAGAAGCTGCAAAATGCAGTTTTCAGTGCTCACTCCTATAATAATTTCTAACACTGGTCTAATATAGACTGTGATCGTTCAAAACATTAACCATAAGATATTTTTTAAGTATGAGCCAATACTTCTAACTTAGAAAACGCATGTTTATTGCTTATGCAGTTACTAAGATTCAAGTACACACTTCAGATGCTTTTCTAAGTGAGATTACAGTGGGAAACAGTAGATTCTAGAGCTCTTGCTTCAAGTATTTCCACTTCTGATTGTACTTCCACTCTCTAAGAAGCGATTATGATTCAGAGACAAATCCCTCCAGAGCTTTCTTGGAGTTTTTTTATGATGAGTATTTTAGAAAGGCAGGTGTGTGCCATGTCAGATTGTTGTAGAGGCATCATTATTACTAACTGAAGTGAAAAACAAGGACTACATTCTCAGATATCACAAGAGAAGACAATTTTCTTGGTATTTGGGCACAAGTTAAATTTAAAACTAACAAATTTATTTACGTAAAAAGCATTAAAATAAAATAACTGAAAATCAAGCAAGGGCTAGAGGTGATGTAATTTGCCTACTTCCAATTTTGGAAACCTAGTTGGAACCCTAAGTTAGAAATCCTAGTTAGTCCTGAATGCTGCTACTGATGAAAAAATTAAAATCATGCTGTGTGTACAGGCTGAAAAGAAACTTTGCAGTTATGTCCAGTGACAGAGAACCCATGGGAGTTGTTTTGTCAATTGCATTTGGACAAAGCAGAGGAACACTACTTCCTGCTGATACAGAAGTCATTTATAGCCTCCATGTGCTGCTGAACACAGAACCAAGGCTTTTAGTCTTTTGCTCTCTGTAGGGAGCTGGTTCAAATTGATCATCTTACACTCAGACAGATCAAAGGTGTAAAAGTTTTTCCATGACTCTTAAGAAACTAGCACCCTGACCCAGCAAAGAATTACCGTCAGTGCTCAAGCATGTATGCAATTCCAGTAATTCCTTTTATTTTGTATAAATATACTTTGTATAAATAAACTTCCATACCTGTATAAGTCTGGCCTTGGCATATCCATTTGATACTCTGCCTTATGTTTCCCCAGTCTCTCCCTCCAGCTTTCACAGGCAAAGCACCATCTGACTCCCTGGCATTTTGCACAGCCACACTCATCAGAGTGCTGAGTATGTTAAAAAAAGTCTTTTGTTGTTGTAGGTGAGAATATGGGGTTTTTTTCTCCATAATGAAACTCTCAAAGATAAAATTTTACTTCTAAGTTAGAAATTATGCTAGATACAGTAGGTATTACAGAAGGTCATCCTCTACTGATTAAAGAGAATAGCTTTTTTTCTGTGCTACAATTTAATCCATAGTTCCTTGCCAGTTCTGTGGCTCCAGTTGCTAAGCCTGCTATTACCTTCTTTCCAACCCTTTTCTACAACCTGGAAGATATCCTATCAACAGATAGGAATGCAAATATTTCTGCTAAATGCCATTACAAGATTTACTTATGAACAGGGAAAATATTCTTATTAACTTTGACATTAGATTTTAAATAATCTACTAATCATTTGCCCAGATGACAAGGTGATAGAAGGCAGCATGTATCTAAATAGTTTAAAATCATATCCCTTTCTTATCTTACCTAATGCATTAAGAACTATGCACACAATTCACTATTTTCATAAGATCTTGACAGTTGACCTAATTTTTTCACAGCATTTTTAAAATGCATCTATTGCGCGGCATCCAGTGTGCAAGCTTACATAAAAGAAATCTTCTATTACAGAAGAAACTCACATAATTTAACCTTTCTTTCAAATAATTAGTCTCAAGGTGTTCCAAGCAATAAAAAACAAAGGAAGAGAATGACAGACTGTGAAGATAAGAAATGAGTGTGGGGCAGAAAGTTTGAATAGAAGTAAACTGTGGACAGACTGCTGCTGCTTTTTACTAATACAAATTTTCTAGTGAGGAGTCCATTGGGTTTTCTGGACTAAGCTGGTACATGCTTTTAATTGCATGAACTGTAACCCCATTTAATTTAAGGGTTGTAAAAAAATACTTGAATATCAGAAGTAAGAAAATACTCTTGCGATAACTGATTGATTTGAATAGAGTGAGTCAGCAGTGATTTCTGCTTCAAAATGGCCAAGACAAAGTACTAATCTGACCATTAACTAAAGCAAACAAAAAAAGATATTTTAGTAAGATGGCCTTTGTTTTGTTTTGTCGATTTGGTTGGATTTTTTTAGCTCATCCAATTGACATAAGATTACAAAAAGGCCCAAATCTATTAAAAATAGTTATATCTTTCACACAGACTCTGGAACTGTCTTTTCTGACTACTCTCTGGTACTAGTAATAGCAAAGATATGAGGGATTTTTCCACCCTAGCTAGACTTTTTACATCTGAATGAGAAAATTTGGTGTCAAAAAGGCCAGCACATATACAGACAATATGCATGAATCAATCCCACTCGTGAAGCAACTTGGAAGGCACAGGTGGGAGCTGAACCTGCTCCTAACATGGTCAGTACAAGTTCTGACTTGACTTCACAGTGAGCTTCAGCCTATGGGTCTCCCCCTCCCAGTGGAGCACCATTATTTCAAGCTTTAAAGTTTTTCTGACCTGCTATTTGCTGGACAGGTTGAGTTTATTTACATAAGATAGGCCAACTCACGCCCTGTCTGCTAATCAGTTTCCTGGTTTTCAGAAAGTCAGCATCTTTTCCATCTTTCTCTAGGGGCTGCATTGGTGCTTTGCATTGTCTTTCATGCTTCACAGAGGGACGTTTTTTAACATGGCCATTAACCCAAAGGCTGGCTCAAAATTTGCATTTTTCTGTGAAGCATGAAGAGAGCAGGGAAGAGCAAAGCACCTATGGCACCTGAGGAAAACCTGGCAGGTGGTGAGAAGCCAAGTCCTCTGTACACTGAAGTTAAACATCTCAGCCGGAGCAAAAGGACAGGTGGAATAAGACAGAAAAGTAGCAGTAATGCTGTATAGTATTGAAGGTTAGAAAATAGTGACACAGAATTTATCAAGCAGCAATGTCACTGGAAAAACAAGGGGCAGGACACATGGCAAGATTTTAAAGCTATAACCTCAGTCAAACAAAAAAAAGTGGTGCAAGTATCTTGAAGCTAGTATAATTTTGAGTTCTGGCAGATTTTCAACCTAGCATAGCAATTTAGGGTAAAGGATGAGCAATAAATGACCAAGGTCATCTAATTACCTGAATCAAAAAAGGTTCCTTATTCTACTGGGCATCAAGATTTTACTCTGAGGTGTACATTTTGGTAGTAAAATCTAATGTCATTTTTTAATGTTAAAAATGACAACACCACATTTGGGAAAAAAGGCAGCTGGAATTAAACATCAAGTTGTACTTTGCTTCTGAAGGGGGATCCCCAAAGACTAAACATACTGTGCTAGAAACATGTACAAAGCGTCAGTTATTGACGGCAAGTAAACCATCACGCTCTCCTCACCCTGATGCCAGATTAAGTCATATTATTATGCACATTGCTACCTAAGAATGAAGATAGTCAAAAACCACAGAAAGATTCTCACTGATTTACTCATTGGCAATGTGGTATCAGCTACTGTAGGTAAGCAAGATTAACTATCAAACAACATAAATGAAAATGTAATTAGTCAGCTTTTTCTAAGGAAGAGAGAAAGGTCTAATATTCAAATCCAAAAGTCACTGGGAAAATAGACAGTAATGACTGAGATGTGAAATATTATTTAGCAGTAGCCCAAGGGAAAGAGGTGTTGATAGAGAAGAAAGATCTGGTTTACAGCCAGTAGCAAGTCTGGAGACAATATATTAACGCAAGTAGATGATGCGCTATTTTACAGCCAGAGACTACCTAAGTGACACAGAACAGGCTCTTATAACAGGGAATATTGCTACTCATGTTGACCACCTGCAACTTTTGATAAGTTTTAGTGGCGTCCAAGAAGATTTAGAGACTTGTCATACATATAAACAGAAATGCCTGGAAGAGACAAAAGAGGAAAACTCTCTTCTTACAACAATCAGATGTTCATATTGTACAGACTACTTGCAAGATGGGGAAACGAGGCAGTTAAGATGTCTGGAAAGAATATCAGCAAAGGACACTTGCACAAAGAAAGACCTAGTTATACATATGTGAAACTGTCCTTTAATTCGACTCCTTTGAGCTTTCAAAATGCAGATTGATGGTGAAGACTATATGCAGCTGCAGTCCAGTGGCATAGGTTGTGTTATGGATGAAAAAGAGAGACACTGAAATTCTGGAAGAAAGTTAGACCTTCTCCTGACCCTTCTACACTATAAGACGCTAAGCAATGGAGAGATTTATCACACTGGGGAGAAGTCCTTAAGCTTGTGAGACTGCAACCACATACAGAGAGAAACAAAACCAAAGATTTTAATCCACCTTGTAATGTTTCACATGAATCAGCAATAATGTGTTACAGAAGGAAAAGAGAGTATGTATTTCAGCCAACAATTTGTCCTCTATATTAATTGTAACTCAGCCTCTCCCAAAAGATTTACTCTTTAAAGTGTTCTCATATTGTCATGCAATTCACCACACACTCTTGATATTGCTCTTACTGCTCTCTTCTTCAACAGCTTCCTGAATACTTAATAATCTTGACACTTGACATTTAAGAATCTGGTTTGCTTCAGAAACATGCTAAATCCACCACGCTAATCTCCATTTTGCCCACCTCACTGGTTCAACTCCTACTTACTCTCCAGATGGGACCTGCAAACATTTTCTCTGTGGTTTCTTTTGTCTTGCCTTTTCTATTTGTTAAGCTTCTATGAGAAAAACAACCACTTTTTGCCAGAAAAACTCCTCCTTTGTCCCAATTTTCAAGTCCCAAACAGTGCCAGATATGATTTTTAAAAACTACATTTATTTTTCACTGTCATGGAGCTACTCCCCAAAGTTGCTGTTTACAGAATCACAGAATTGTTTGGGTTCAAAGGGACCTTAGAGATCAACAATTTTCAACACCCCTGCAATGGGCAGGGACATCTTTCACTAGACCAGTTTACTCAAAGTGCCATCCAAACTGGCCTCGAACACTTCCAAGGACGGGGCATTTTTTATGCTTTTTCATCATGTTCTCATTATTACCTAAGCTTCTCAGACACATTCTGTGATTTCTCCTCCAGCGAGTGCTGAAAATGGGAAGAGAGAAAAAGAAAAGACCAGTGCAGCTGTTTCAGTCTCTTCCCACCTCCTTCCCCTGATGATATTCACACCTCTTCAGAGAGGGGATTTTAAAGTCTGTTTTTTTCCAAAATATCGTCATTTGGTTGCTTATGTCCAAAAATGCTCTGTGGAGAATCCTATGGGATACACTCAATAGCAAATGTATCTATTCTGGGATTAGAAACTTTTCCCTTCCTTTAAATACCGTTGAAGTCACACGGTATTTTGGGGTCCACTACAAATAAATCTATGACAAATATGTGTAAACAGCAGTGACTGAAGCTTCTAGAGGTCTGGCAGAATTGTCTCCTGAGTTTCAGACAGCAGGAATCAAGACCAGGACAAATTTTTGCCCTATCACCTTTCAGGATGCTTTGGTTTCAATCCATGCCTGAATTCAAATTTGGACTTGTCGAATTTCTATTTTCAAACAATACATGCTGATGACCCACTTTAGTATTCTTTCAACTTGTATAGCAAATCACCAGGGCAAAATAATAAGAAAAAAAAGATGAAAAATATGAAAAATACTACCTTTCAGATATTAAGATGCCTACTACTTAGGCTGATACCCAGTTATGTTGTTTTTAATGCTATGGTGTTATATTTATCTACATGCACGTGTGCCTACGTGTACATCTACACATATACGTTTGTATATATATAACAATACATGCAGATACATTATATAGGTGTAATAAGAGTGATGAGAAGGAACTACTTATTTACTGATTTTCCCTGGCAATACCTGGTTGAAATAGAATAATGTGTGCTACAGTCAACAGGCAGAGAGCAGGGGAAGTTCTGTTTTATGTTGAGGAAAGATATGTTCCTCTTTTGTTCCTGTTTATTTGGTTTCTCATGTGAGCTGTTATTATTTGGCAGCTTATCTTGATTCTGCCTGAAAACAAGTGAAACTTCTGAAAATGAAAACAAACAAAAAATTCTCTACAAGTTTAAACGCATTTGGCTATTTTGCTGTGTTGGCTGAGCCAAGTAAATTTTAATTTTGCCAGTTTTTGCAGGTCCATTTCTAAATTCATGTTTTGAAAATAATATTGAGAAAAACAATTCACTGGCTGTGAACTTTTCATCAAAATCTTGGTTTTCAGAAGCAGCTAGTGCACGCCTAGAACTATATTCATTCCCTCAGTAGCTGGTAAAGGATCAGATTGCAAATTACCAGCTGAAAAACTGAGATACGAACTAGCTACCCATACCACATTGTCAAAGCAATGACAGTGTTTAATCTTTAACAGCTTCCATTTTAACTAATTTTATTTTGACAATAATGTAGATGAATAAAAACAATTAATATTGTGGTTTGTACAAAGGTCCCTGTCTTTTGGACATGAACATGGGGAAAGCGCAAAGACTGAGGTGGTATTTCAGACATTCATTTGGAACTGCTGTGAATGGTGCGAGGAATTAAGTGTTCTCATTGTCTGTACAGTTTAGGAAAAACATGGAGGTCACTTTTTGGAGAAAAACTGTTGGAGAACTGATGTATGCCCTTGTGTAGCTCCTCTGCCTTAGATGTAATGCAGTTTGTTACCATGTTAAGTGTTCCACTGCCCATGAGGCCAAAATGGAGGGAATCCTTGCACTAACTTTTCTGCTTAACCAGTAGTATCATTCTACCGAAAAACTACATAACCCAGAGCCAAAGAATCTCCTCATGGTAAATCCTAGGCTTCAGACTATAACTTAGGACTGAGTATATGTTATGGTATAAATATATTATCCTGCCCTTTAAGATACAGAAATATTTAACTGCTTGTGAGTAGCAACCACTGTTGTGATTTTTCCCATTGCTTTATATGATTTAATCACCTGGAATTAGCCCTTGCAAATTGCTGCAAGGCAGGCAGGAAAGCTCCTTGGTTTCAGCAGAGCAGTTAATAGCTGACAGAGCTATACCTCTTCAGCTGTGTCCAATGTAACTGAATCCTCTCTAAACAGCAGTTACTATGTTTTTTACAAACAGACACAAAATACAGGCTGGCTT
This sequence comes from Gallinago jamesoni, assembly GCA_025769975.1. Taxonomy (NCBI): domain Eukaryota; kingdom Metazoa; phylum Chordata; class Aves; order Charadriiformes; family Scolopacidae; genus Gallinago; species Gallinago jamesoni. The sequence goes on along the minus strand of JAOQGH010000077.1, from coordinate 26,567,329 downwards.
CAGCTAGAGAGAGCCAGCTTCTCCTATGCATGCTCGCAAGGCCACTCCTCTTCCCAGATCACCAATTATGGTCACTCATAACAGTACAGTGCCGCAACTAAAACAATAAACCTTGACAGTCAATCTCTGTAGTGGGTATTTGTCTCAATCTGTCTCTGAAACACAGCTGATATCCAGCTACCTGCCAGGACTCCGGTGAAGCACAAACAACATAACCACTGTGTTTGTTTTCATACAACTGCACTTACCGTATTCCCAATATAAACAAAGAGGAGCCCCAAAAAAACGTTTGGGATGCTCCTTGTCTTCATGAACTGATTTTACAGCGATACAAAGGCAGCATGGTGCTGGGACAGCCACTTCAGGTTTATGAAATATACAGCTGAAAAGTTTAAGAAAGAGGAGCCCAACATCACCTTGTATTTAACTATGAAGCATTTGCTAAAAGATTAACAGGAGATAAGGGTCCATAAAAGAACACAGTTCTGCAACTCCTCTCCCACAGCCCACAGAAATTAGTAAAAGATATATTATCATCTAAGGAAACAAAAAGACTTCTTAATTTCCCATTCTCCCTCATAAAAACTAAAGTAAAAATCCCTTGCTACTGCTATCACTGAAATCTGCTCTCTTGCTGCTAAGTGAAGATAGAATATTGTCTGTTTCCTGGAATCTGAGTCCACTGTGGGCTGCTGTACCAATGTTATTTGAAAGCCTAGAAGTAAATACAAACAGTAGCCATATTAGTTTGCCTGCATCTCCCCCTTTCCACCAAACCTTCTCAAATGGAAGAAATTAAAGAACCTGGCATACTCTCATTAAATAAAGTTAAAAAGCTCAGAGATGGACTCAAATCTTCTTTCTCCTCCTTGTGTTGCATCTACCACAGCAGCTTCCTTTGAAGTGAAAAGGCAAGCAAACAAGCCCAGCTGTTGTCTGTGCTCTTTATGATTCACCGAGCAGCAGATGCTGAAAGAACTGTGTTTCTAAATGCAACACCTGCTGCTGAACCTGAATTTCCAAGCTGTAGCATACACGTACAGAAAGATGAACTGAGTAGGTATGTAACACTAATAGCCACTCTTAGAGTAAAATCAAAGACAGACTGTCAACAGGTACTTGTAACTGAAAGCTTTGGATCCACCACAAAATTTGCAGTAGTACAATGACACAGAGTTCTTCAAAAAGCATAAAAAAATGCAATTATTTCACTCTATTTTTTCATACATTGTTAGACAAACACTTTGAAGATCACTCTAATTTTTTCAGCATGTCCCTGTATCTGGATACTGCCACCACAGATTCTAAATCCAATGCTGTTTTAGGCAGACATTTCAGAAAATGTTTTGGTTTTGGTTGCAAAAACAGCATATAAAAGAATTAATTGCCTCCTTCTTTATGTACAGAAATGCTTACATAGCCATTGTGTAGAACTGCTCACTGAACATATTCAGGTTAAAACCAAATATTTCTCTACCTTTCTTTTTCGGAAGGAGAAAGAATATTTCTGATCAGGAATCAATTAATTTGTCTGGTATACAGTACAATATCCCAAATTATTGTATCAAACAATGTAGAAGCCAATAAATTGTGGCTTCTTATTTCTAATTTTCTATGTCTTTGTTGTATTTTTGTTACAAAGCACTACTGCTACCTAATCCCGGCAGCTGTACGCTTCCAGTGCCTGCTGAACAGAAAGTATTACCCAGGAGCCAACACAATGTGTCACTACAGCTCAGGAAACCAGGTTGGCTCAAACAAAATACTCTTAATCCTTGGAAAGCTCGTTCGTTATGATCAAAGTAGTGGACAGTGCAGTGACACAGCTAAATCTGCTCACCACCTTTCAACGCCGTGGTTAGCCTGCATCTCCTTTTTTTCTCAAAGTGTTTTCTTCCCAAAACATATTCCTCCCTTTCATTTCTGTCAGAGTTTACAAAACCAAGCAGCTCTTAATCTCCTCTTTGATCTGAATTTCTGTGAGAATGACCATTGATTTTCATTTATGCTCACAACTTCTCAGAGGAACATGGTCTCCCACTTTAATAGCTTCAGTCAGTGGATAACCTGCTCCATAAGAGCTGTGGCATGCTCCCAGTGAGGCTTGCAATCATGCTGCAGTCTCACAGATGGCCTATTCTGGACCGGTCTGGTGGTCTAACGTGCTACCCCTCTGCATCTCTCTGCCTTCTGCCAAAGGTTAGCTTAAGCTACCAGTGAGCCTTGTGAGGGCTGAAAGTCCAGCTGAAGCACTTGCTCTGGCACATCTCTGCAAAGAGGTTTCTAGCAGAGGTGAGTGGAAATACCTTCAACACCTCCAGAAGCACAGATTGGACCCGCGCAGCACTCAGCGAAGCGCTGAGAGGAAGCTGAGCCACCTTGTGTTCCCAGGCACTGTCAGGTCTCAAGTATGGACAGCCAACTGTGTGTCTACTCTTGAGACTGACATCAGGGCAGCCTTTGAGAAACAGGATAAACACAGCCAAAGCACTTAAAGCTACCATTATGATTATGTTTTTGATGGTTTGGGGCCATACCACTAGTTGGTAATAGTTCTTGGAAAACTGATGGAAATGTAATTATTTAGCCGAATGTTGCTATTTTGCTATTCAGATCATCTCATCGCCAAATCATACATGTGACATATAGAAATGTTGCTGGACAATCTCTACCAAGAGTAGTGTGGAATATGCTTGCTAGTTTCTTTTAGCAAGGTAAGTGTTGCCTACTTACCTTGCAGTAACAAAAAGCAGTACCAAGATCACCTGAGGTACCCATTAAATCTTTATGAAAGGCTAAAGCATGACAGTGCTCATGGGGAAGTGTTACTGAATAGAAGACTGGTAATTAATACGCTAACTTGATGTAACTGTTCAGCTCTCCTGTGAACCTTGAACTTTGATAGTGATTCATCACTCTAAGAAGTTATAATACGGGTTAGGAAGCATATCAGGACTAGTCTTAATTTAATGCAATTTGTAATGCACTCTTGTCTTAGGGAATTTTGATGCACTAGATCAAACTGGTCTCTATGGTAACCAAACCCACAAGGCTTATCCACCAGTAACTGTGGTCCATTACAGTCAGCGTCTGTAGACACCCACACCTGCAAATTGAAGGCAGTTATTTCCATGTGAAAACAGCAGCAGCAATAACCCCCCCCGTCTCATGGCTGTACAGCTGTGTTCTTCAATTCCCTTTAAAAATCATGTTCCCTCTACATTTGATAAATTATTCTTTCATTGCTTGAGTCAATCTTTAAAAAAACATGGAACAATTAATTTGCTAAAAACAAATATAAGTTATCTTTTTTGCTTCTGTAAGCAGAGAAAAATCAGAAATCATGGATCTGATCTGGAGGCAGATGAAGAGACAGCAGTTTTAAGCACTTTCTCAGACTCTGGCCTCTAAATAGACATTTTTGAAAGCTAGGCACAATGTTTATGGCTTGTTCATAGGCATGGATGTCTATTCAAGTCTAAAATATTCCAGAATTGCTAAAATACAAGATTAAATTTGGCCTTTCACACTTATAAAAGGAAAAGGTGCAAATTTTAAGCAAAGAGATTAGTTTCCACAAAAGGTTTAATAACTGACCCTCTTGTCCAGTTTTTGCTCAGAGGATTTCAAGTTACATGAAAGATCGTGTGACCCAAGATTACTTCTAAGCTCTCAAATTCAGGTACATTTCTCCCCACATCCCTCACCCCACACTCCCTGTGCCCTGATATCCACACTGAAGACTCCTGAACCTGTGGGCTAGGGACGAATAACCTAAAACTGCAGGAAACTTGCTATTTCCTCCCTGACTCTGAGGTGGCATTTTTGCTATTAGAAGAGAACTTTGCAAGCTAAAACTTAGATGTACAGTCTCTTACAGCCTTCTCTCCTGGGTGTGTCTGGGGGACTTCTATTGCTGCTGGAAGGGATTTTTTTAGTGTATTCTGACACTTTCATGAGATCAGTGGTAACTTCAACAGCAGCAGCAGTGTCCATGCATATTCTGCATGTGTCAGTAAGATCAATGCATTCACAGCTTGAATTCTGGACATTTGAACCTGCAGTGCATTACGTTTCAGAGTTGGGTGGTCATTGTGCCTGTGACTATTCAGTTTCTTTTCATGTTTGTTTAAAACAACTTGCACATTCTTCAATCATTTCCCTTTATTCAAACCTGACCCATGTAACTCTAGAAATGATAATGCAGTAAGAAGACACTTTTTAAAAGAAATTAATTACCTATCCTGGGCAAGCTCATTACTTTTTTGTTTTAAGAGCATTTTGGGGTTTCTAAACGCAACTAAGACCTTAAAATCTTTGGCAAATGCCACTATCCAAAGCAATAATTTCTACAGACATTTAATGAACTCTGTTTTCTAACATGTCTCAGCTTATGGAGACATTGCACATTGTTACAAAGGTGACAGTGCCAATGTGGCTTTTCCCAAAGCATCCTGTCACCCTTTTTGTCAGTTTTAAGGACATATGGGCGTCGGAGCCACTGCATATGTCTGAATGGGAACATGCATCTCCACTGTGGCAGCTGTAAAGATATCCGATAGATTTTGTTCTCAGTTGCTTCAGAGTATACACAGACAGAAGCTGATTGTGGTGAGCTAATTTCAACGTTTGTTATGATGCTGCTAGCACTTTTTCATAAAAAGTTTATTTTTAATTCTCAAAATAATGGATTTTGATATACTGTGTTCCTGCTGGTGTTTACACACAACAACATGATCCCATGACTGCCTAGGAATCCCTGAATCTTGACAGCCACCTACTTTCCATGGCCCTGATGTGTGTCCCATGGTGGCATCAGAAAAGAAAAGCCACTAATCTTTCATATAAACTCCTCCCCTTGTTCAGCCATTGTCCTGGTTTAAGGAACACAGGATTAACTTCTCTCAGTAATTATACTTTTTAGTAAGGTCTATTGTAATGCTTGGGAAAACTACACTTTTAGAAGACTCTAGCCCCTGAATTTGTGAAAATATTTATTTCATAGCCAGCTATGGTATGTGGGTTTCAAGGTCTCAGATTTTTTGAGTGACCCAGGTGTGGGGATGAGGAGGAGCAAGACATGGTCACTTGACCCAAGCTGGCCAACAGGATTATTTCATACCTTGAACGTCACATTCAATATAAATTAGAAAGTTTGCTGAGGAGTTTTCTCTCTCCTATGATGGCTGCAATCCTGATAACTTCTTGCCCTGGTGCTAGACTCCCAAAATTTCCCTTCCTCCCAAAGCACTCGTAGTGTCTGACATTTGCTGTCCACTGCTGGGAATGCACAGCTTCCTGCTGATAGAATTGGCTGAGTACAATCCTTGCACATTTTAGATTGGTATCAGGATCAATATTGGTTCTTTAGTGTTATTAATGTTAATGATTTTGTTTTATTCTATTAAATCTGTTTATATTTCAACCTTGGGCTTCCTTGTTTTTCCTGATTCCCCTTCTGGGTGGGGATGGGTCATCGGGTGATATAATAATTGTCTGAACAACAATAAATTGTGAGTTCCTCAGACCATCACAGCTATGATCACTGTCCCTCAAGGTTCTCCAGTAAGAGTCTCAAGAGGACCAGTAAAACACTGGCAGTGGGATTTGTGGAAAAGGGATTTTCTGACACTGGTCCCTGATAGCTTACTAATGCTCAGCCTTCTTCTATACATGAATTTGTCATCTGAGAACATGATAATGGAGAGCAATGATATAGCTACTGTATAAATCTGCTTTCATTTTAAAATGGATTGTGATGTTCTTGAAAGGGTCCCTTGGACAGCAGCAAAATTGATTGCACATTAGTGGGCATAGTTGGAAGATCTGTCCAAGAACAGAAATTTCCAATTCTTATGTAAGAAGTACTTGACATGCAGAGCAGTCACTCTGAAGTGGCAGTGCCATTTGTTCAGACATGCCTTCTGTGAATACAGTATGAGTATCCTAGACTAACATCCTGCCTACCAACTATTTCATCTTTTGGGAAGACACTCTCAATAGTCAAAGCAAAGAACTTTGTATTTGTACCCTTCCCTGTGCTTCACACATAAACAGTTTTGTATGATACTGATTCTCTCTAGAGAGCTTTTGTCATATAGCATTTTGATTATCCTCCAAACTAACCATCCTACGCTAAGTAGTTTCTGTATTGTATTTCTGACCAGTTACAGAGCTTCTTACAGACTTTTTCTATACACTGTCTCCTCAGCAGTGCAAAGAATCTCAACATGTGCAGAAGAGAAGACATCTCAGAAGTTACTATAACAAACATCTGGAATAGATTGTTATTGCAGGATGAAGTGTAAAGCTGATGAAAAAATGAGAGCCAGGGACTAAGTTCTAAAGATCTGTCCACAAACATACATTCACATTTTTAAATTCTTAACTGTATGTATTTCTTGAGTTTTCTGAGTTTATTTTATAGAAACTATAGAGAATTCAGACTTTGGAGTGGAAAAAAAAATTCTTCAGAAACTCATATGAAAAAGTTAAGAATTCTTTACACAAGAAAACTTAACCATTATATTGAATTTGTTCTGAAAATTGTTTTAGGGAAACCAACTCAAAGGTTTGAAGATTTTTATTTAGACTCAGCTCAAAAGAGAATGGAATTCTCAAAAGAGAATGTTTTTCTGCAAGAAAACAAATAGTTGTTTGAGTTGATTTAATCATACAAATTTAAACCACAAATTGGTGTAACAAAATATCATTTTATGTAAGACATTAAGTTTATATACTCTCCTTTGCAGTTGCACAAGACTTGAAGAAAAAGGTATATTTAATATATATAATTATATATATTAATCTATATATATTTTGAATCTTCACATATACAAAAAACTCATGCTAAGAGGGCTTCCACACACAAGATACGTGATAGTGTATGATCTGATTTATATGGATTTATATGTCAGTTCAGTATTTACAATTCCACATCTATCCACAGATGTAACATTTCCAATAAAGTGTTCATCAGAAATTTTTAGTAATAAACTTATCTGAACAACCGCTGTCAACATTGAACAGAAAGGCAGATTAAATCTACAAAATTATGTTTTTTTAAATTATACACATTACTTTTGCAAGTGAATGCAGGTTGGCATGTCTCTCTGGATATATGGATTTAAATAAGGAAAACATGCCAAAGGGAAAAAAAAAGCTATAGCCAACTATAATAACTACAGAGCAGCTGTCATCAATAACTTCTGTCATATCTTGGTCCTGACTAAGGAGCATAATATAAAACCAGGACAGACATGTGACAGCTTCTGGACACCCATGAAATGGAGAGACACAATTGTTTTAAGAGCTCACAATCTAAGTATTAGACCTTACAAAGGACTTGAATAAGCTAAGTAAAACCCCAGACATTTGAGGCAAAATTCTGAATAAAAATATTTGTATGATTTAGTAGTTATCATGGGTTCACTTGATTTATCATAGTTGTTGCTGTGTTTACAGGGACATCTTCTTTCCTAATATAAATCACCATACTTATGGTTTATATATTGAGGATCTACCTCACACCGTATGCAACCTTATAAAATTTATATTTCTTATACCTTTTTTGATTTTACCTGAATATTTTGGTCTCTTTCTCTATTTCTAGTAATGTTAGCTAGTTTATTTCTTCTCTCCTAGCTAGGAATCCTGAAGTTACACTGAATTATGCTGTCAGTAAAACTGTAAATTTTTATAGAAAGATACAACCTCTCATTTGCTAGTTATCAGCCCAGAGATGCCCTTACAACTATTTGTTTCTTTAATGCTTTTATATATATTATTGTCAGACTGACTAACAGTACCAAAGATAGAACAACAAAGAGAAGATAAATAACAAGAAACAGAAAATAACGGAAATAGTACAAACAGTACTGAGAGCCCCAATGAACCATAGTCTAACAAGTGAGGATGATGAATATGATAACCTGAATACAAATGAGTTCCAGATAATTCTTCCTTGTTGTTCACACTTGCATTTCTCTACTTGATATGTGTAATTTGCATAACTGGAAGGTAATTTCCTGTTAAAAAATATGAAAAAAATACTTTGCAGTGTGTGTATCTCCATGAATGTGCTGGTCTGGAGAAGTAACAATTTGAAGTCTGTACGGATAGCGAATAAATAAAATAATGGAGAGAAAACAAGCAACAATGCCCCTTTTCAGAAGTCATTCTTTTTAAAAATTCCTGATGAGTGTAACTCCAAGAGTCCCAATTCATAAAACATTGAAGAAACAGTGAAGTCACACTTTTTGTTTTATGTTAATCCATCTTTTGAATAAGTTATACAGCCAAGGCCTTGACCAGGAAGGATTATTAAATATCCCATGACCAATTTGGTAAGTGATACTTCTTTATTATAAAAGATGGTTGGAGACAGGTTTTGCACAGAGGGCTCAAAGGCTCTGAAAAAGACACCCCACCCTACCCAGTTTACTAAAGAAGAAAAGACTCAGCTACAGTCTGACATATCGCATGGAGTTTTATGGTGGGTGGAGAAGACTGCAGTCTCCTGAAAGCCTCTTTCATTCATTTCCATCAGATTTTCCCTCTCTCTTAACTGCTGAGCTTTGGCATTAGTAAGTTTGAATCCCTTAGAGATCTAGCTCAATTTATCTTCCATAAAAAGTCAACTGCTTTGTGCAAATCTGATGAAAAGAGAAAACAGAAACATGTTTTGGAATGGGCAAAGCAAATTTGTATTTGTAACAGCTGAAGCTGCCTGACACTCAGTTCCTGTTTTTTTTCAGAGGTTCTGTTTACTGGGCATAAATTTTCACAACTATCAGTCATTGAAATCTCAGTGTGGTTTAATTTCACAAATGTAAACAGCACCTCTGGTCCTGATCAGACTTAGTGATGGGCTGTTAATACCTTTTGCACAGATTGAAATCAGTATCAGCTCATCCCCTATAAATCCTCATTTTTTTAGGAATTCTATTCCTGAAACAAGTTGCCTATTCTGGTACCAATAGCTACTGGATACCTTACCAAACACTAATGAGGAAAATGAGAGTTCATATTAATGATCCTCTATATTGACAATTTGTCCGAGGATATGTTATCTGTTGATGGAAGGGGAAATGAAACAATGGAAAATGATCTCATTACTATGGAGTATTACCTTTCACCTGAAGTATTCACATATTTCTGTTTCTCTGAAAGAAATAAGGGTTAGCTAAATTTTTGAAAATATGGTCAGCTATGTGACATAAATAACATACTTACTAGAGGCGTGTTGGTAAGTCATAACTACAGGTCTGCATAAAGTCATGCCTCCTCTGACTTGCCTGATCTGCTGGTCAATAAACTGCAAAATCTGTAGGAAAAATATACTTCATGGTAACTTGCAATTGCAAAGCCATGGTACAGCTTTGGACCTGATACCTAGGTGTCTTGTCAAGTGATGTACTCCTTTAATGAATGGCTGGGCACCAGGGTTTATGAAAAGTTAAGAATTCACACAAAATCCTCTCTTTCCAAAGATGGTTTCACTAAGTCACAACCTCTTCACACAGGAAGAATCTGGAATATACACCCTGCTTTTGTCAGGATTAAGACATATACTGATGACTGCAGCCTGTAAGTCTACCAGGCTAATGTCTGCAAAAAGAGATGCTTCCTGCATTTTAAAGCAATTTGATTACCACAGTTTGATTACCACAAAGTAGGTTTAAAAATATGCTTATAAATGTTATTATGTTGTACATTAATCATTTAATGTGTATAATTGATAAAATTTCTTGTTATCAAGTAAACCTTTCCATGATTTAGCTTCTAGCATATTACCTTTTGACACAAGATTCAACAGCGCTAAATTTTTTTTGGAGGAGAGGTAAATTTCCAGTATTTACTGTTTCTGTTGAAGTTTAAAAACCATAAAAGCTGCTTCTTGGCACTACCCTTTTAAAGCTTGAAGCTGAGAGTCTGAAGAATGAGGTGAGTTATGAGTGAGAAAGGAGGAGAAAAGAGAATGTGTTTTATCACACTGCCTCAGGCCTTAGGAAAGATTAGTTGGGATTCATTGTGAGGACAAGCTAAGACCCTTATTTTATTTCCTGTAAAGCTGTGCACCTGACTTTATTTTATTTGCCTGATTTCTCACATACGAAAATTACTCAAGCACACCACACCTCACGGCCACACAAGAGTTCACCGGAACCAAACCAGACTGTTGACTTCATCAAATATACCAACAACGGAGTCATGATAAATGCACAGGACTGCTGCCCACACACTGATGCATTATTCTTACCTGCCGTGCAATAAGGTATCACATTGCACATATACAAATCATTTTTCTGCTTTATGTTCTTTTGAAATCTCTTACTTGATTGCTCCCTTCTCTTGGGAAGTACAGGGGTTTGAAAATATATCCAGCATGCTTTGAGGCCATCTGAAGAAGGTAAACAATTATTTTGATTTTTCACTTCATTTTTTTGTAAATGAAATGCTATGCTACAACTCACAGGAGCATGCCGAGTACACGCTGGAGAGCAAAAAGGAGATGTTGCCCTGTTTATTCTTCATAAATGATTGAATATGATATTTCATTTATGTACCTTACATTTTTCTCTTTGAAAGACAGTCCAGCTAGCCATGCTGTAGTACACATTTAAATGGCCACTATTTCTTCATTTTTATTGTATAGACCTGCTGGAGCCAAATCACTTGCAGCCTACTGGGCTTAAGCTTGGCAGTCTAAAACACGGTTAACATTGCTTAGAAGAAGAAACAAAATTCTGGAAGAATGCATTCAATAAGGCACATTTCTCTATAGAGATGAAGCTAAACAAAATTTCTAATGTTTTCTTAAGGAGGGTTGTAAACCAAACAGTGCTGCTATTCTATTACTCATACAAATTATAACTGTATGTCAATAATTCATGTTCCATTAACAATATTAACAGAATCTGAAACCATTATAAAAAATAGAGGTTCATAGTTCTAGTCACTACACTGACATACATATAATTAAAAGAAGTCCTTTTTTCAAAGATCATGAAATAAGTACTTAAATATATTGAATACTGTATTAATATCTTTTTCAGCTGAAGCGTGGCTTAAATTTGCTAGGAAGAAAAATTCTGATTTGAATTTTGCTGGATTACACAAGAAATTATAAATCCATCATTCATGACAGCTTTATTAGCAATATAATGACAGACTGCTGCATTCCACCACAAATTCTGCTTTGTTACCTTGGGTTGAATGCATACACTTTATGTTTCCGGAAAGCACTTTGGGCTGTTTCGGGATGAATTTAATATCTTGCTGGTTCTAATTCCACAAAATACATAGAGTTGTACAAAATTTAAGCTTCAGTTGGAATTCTAACATGCTGAAAATTAAAAATATACTGAAATCTTTAGCTATTCAGAAGTCAATTACTACAGTTAACATACTTACTAAAATTCACAGTACAGTTTTAAAATAGTCAATATATCCAAAATCAGACAATTTTATTTTATGAGTGAAATCAATCAACTAAAGCAAAAAAGAATAAGGCTTAGAAATTATTTTGAAGAGGAAGATTTATCATGTTCTTCTCACTTCACAGACTTTTATAATATTATTATAATCTTAAAGTCTCTTCCCCCATTACTGTTGCTAACAGGGCAACACTGTCCCTATTGTGCAGCATTCTCCATTTTGTCCTGCATTTGTATACTTTACAGTTTCTGTTTTTTTCCTTGTATTTGGTGTAGAGGACCTCCCACACATAACATACCTTTCTAATTTCCTTGGTCAGGGTCTACTGAGTTTTAGCTGGGCAAAATAGATTACCTGTGCATGCTTGCAGCTTCCTGGAATGCTTTCCTTGGGCTCACCTACTTCCTCCCCTTCCACTTGTTTTTAATACTTGTTCACAGCATTGTATTATGCTGAGAAAAGTATGGTTTGTTTTCACTATCTCAGCTACAGCTAGGAAGGTTAGGTGTGACAGGTACGGGGAGGACTACAAATATTTTAATGAAACAAATGCCACTTGTTGAAACCATGGGGCTTTTCCATGCAAACTGTCAGCAGAAATTACAGGGCACGTTAGTGTTCTGGTTAGGGCTGTGCTGGCCACTAAACAAATGGCAGATGCTCTCTTTAACCTTTCTTTCCCTTCCCAAGAGAAAGGAGAGAAAATAAGGATGAGACTTATGGGTTGAAAAGAATACCAAAACTATTTTAATGAGATATTAATAATGAAAAGATAATAATATAAAAAAGAAAATTATCACATCTCTGGCAGGCACTGGGCAAGTCCCAAACTGGACTGAGCAATGGACAGGAACTGGATTTTGGATCTGGATCCAGGAATGCATGGATTGGCATCAAAGACAAACAAACAGACAGAGTCCTCTTCAGATGCTGGCCATTGAAGAAAGAGGCTGACCCTTCGAACCCTCAGCTTTTATACTTGAGCATGATGCAGATGGGATGGAATACACCACTGGACAGTTTTGGGTCACCTGTTCTGTCTGCTCCTCCCCACAGGTGTGGCCCCTCTATAATTTTCCACCTCCAGTCCTCCAACATGGCACATAACAGTTAGCTGACCTTGGTTGTTATAAGTATGAGCAAGAGCCTCTCTGCATACCATTCCTTGGTGTTAACTATAGACATCAGGCCTTATCACTCTGGAAACAGACATTGTGTGAAGAATATGCTGTTAATTTCAGAAAGTGCAGTTAGTTAGAAAAGACTTTACTGAAATGCAAAACTATGGAAAAGAAAATAGGTTCTGTTTTACCTCAAACTAGGACAGTTAGTAAAGAAAAGGAAAAACAGACATGCGGTAGTTCTGCCACTTTCCAATGGTTCCTCACTGATATAGGATCCCATTAATGATAAACTACAAATTATATTAATTACAACTGTCTGGGGGCAAGTGGTATCAGGGTCATGGTCCATCTTTCAAAAATGAGGAGGATGTCCATCTGATGAGACTTATGTGAAATAATCTGATCTCATCTCTGCAATTTCAGGAAGTGATAGTAAGTTCATATGTACCCTAAAACCAACAAAATCCATTATCAGGTTAAGTTTTGAATTTAATATTACCAACTACAGTACAGGAATTTGAAGAAGAGAATTTGATTATGGTTTAAACATGTCCTGAGAAAAGGAATGGCAAATAAAGAGAAGACCAGCATGATTTAGGATTATATAAAGGGTTTTGACTAGGAAACATGGGCTTGAAAGAAAAAAGAAAAGTTAACTATTCAGAAAGTTCACTGACAGCCCAATTCATTGTTTTGTAAATATGTTGCTACAGGAAATTTTTCAGTAAAGGAGGAATAGAAAAAAGGGTTTGGATTCTGATGTAAGATGTAGCAGCACATTAGGAGAAGGAAAGCCAGTAAGATCAATGGCCTTCTGTTTCTGTTATTCAGTTTACATTTTCTCACGCACTCAAACATTCTGAAACAAAGGAAGAGACACCATGGGAAGTTCAGGCTCTTTAGTCCTAATTTCTGCATATATTAAAATATTCCTCTAGACAACACCACAATAAGCATTATATGCTATGCTGTATGTAAAACATTGACTCTTCAGACAAAACGTGGGTTTCTGAAGGTTTTTTTCAACAACTGCTATGTATATAACTGTGTTGCTTTGTCTTTTTCTCTTCTAGGAATGCTGATCTGACAAAACTGCTTAAATGCAGACCAAAATACTTGCTAATAATTCTCCATGAAAAGCGTGGCTTCCAATTATTCCAGCTAGATTTCTTTACAAGGTTCAGTGTCTCTTGTCTCTCAGCAAGCCTACAGCCATACTAGTTCACCTAAGGCTGCAAACCTGTTAGATCTCCTGTGTTAAAAGAGGTCAAGCCAGGTCATTACTTAAATAAGAGAACAAGACAGATTTGAGTCACTGTTCTACTAACAGTGTCATCCTCTGGATGATACGAAAAAAAAGAGCTTCTTTTGTCACTGACAATCCCATAGCAGTTGTGAAATATGGTCTAATAGCCTCTCTATTCTGGCCAAATTCCAACAAAGGTGATTACCTTTTCACTACCTAAAAATCCTTGGGATTTCAATTTGATATGGTCTCACTCACTTCCTTTTGGTCGATTTCAGTGGTGGGTGAAACCATCCTGCATACAGAGGTTAGAGAGATCAGTGAAAGTGGAAGTATATTCTATTATTAGGTTATTTCATCTTAATTTCTTGTTAGATTTTTTTTTTGGACAGCACAATACAGTTGAAAAGCTGCTGAAGAAAGGTAGGCCTGCAGTATAACTCTGGGAACAAGATAAAAATTTTAAATAAGCTTCTACATCCAGCTATTGAAATGGAAAATGTTAGGATTACACCTTCTCATATTTCAGAAAAATGTCTGCTCTTTTTTTCAAGTCCTTATTCCTTCATCCTCTAAAAACATATGCCATACAAGTACCATTCAATACTCGATTTTTTTTTTCTTTGCTTGCCTCCTATCTTGCAGACATTTTTTTGAACCTGATTTTGAAACCTTGGTTATGTTGAATAGTCTGTTCCTTTTCTTTTGTGAGAAAATAGGCAGACAGGACAGAAGTTTCCTTGCATAAAGACCTACAAGTGAGCATAAAGAATTTTCTTGCTAACAACTAGTATTTAAACCCTATTTTAGAGGGGTTTACCAAGGGCAAAAAATAGAGGAAGGGGGCATGCTCCAAATATTGCTCTCAATGATTTCTTGTCATCTAGGTTGTAGCAAGACACAATATAAAGAACCCTGAGGCTATTGCAAATTATATCAGTGTCTAGGTTTTAGATGCTTTAGGATCAATGAAGAATAAAGATTAATTCATGTTGCCCTCAAAGACAACAGAGACTCACTTGAGTATTACATCAGAAAGCAAGGTACGGCTTTCTGCTGAGGGTCTGGCACTGAAATTTTGTTTTGTTTTCTCCTTCTTCCATCAAACTCTTGGACCATTTTCAGCACATCACACTGCTGCCCCACCTTTCTTGTGTTTAGAAGCTGAGGGAAGAAGTGCATCTCTCTCTACTGCCTCTTCTTCGATACTTGTCTCTCCTGCGTTGTCAGTTTGGAATGCAAAACCTTTGTGTAATTAAATTCAATCTTTCTCAATCTGATGTTGCCCCACATAGCAGTACTTCAATAAGGAAAGTGATATATGGGTCATTACTGCTTGATATTATCCTAAGCTTTGGCAGTTCTTTATCTCAAGTATTTCCCTAATCAAAAGTGTCTTTATTTAATATTAGTCATGGTGCTTACTTCATTTCATACTATGCAGCTAAATGGTTTTTGCTACGCTAATTGATGCCAAACATAGCTAATGAACAGAAATGCGAGCTTCTAGAGACTTACTTGTAATTCTGCTGAGGAATTTACTGTAGCTTTATTTTTGTCACTGTTATTAGCTGAGACATTTTTAACCAGCACTGAAAAGTAGTAAGTGTACTCTGTACTCTGATGTTTAACATTCAGCTCCAGCTCTTGCTTCCAGTATGACTGGAGCATGTTTCCATGCTCTTATTGAGCATAATTGCTCATAGAGACTTAGCCCAACTGTAAGATTTGAAATATATGAAATAGTATAATGCAACCTTGGAATTTCTTAGATCCTTTGTATCTCTTCAAGCCCTATTAAATGTAAGTGATTTCAGAATTGTCATTATAAGGACTTACACAGGCAAAGAACCTTTAAAACCATGTAATTACTGCTTACTTTAATGGGAATATATGTATATAGAAAGAATAAGCAGTGATTATGTAGGAATAGAACTATGCTTATACCTAACAGCAAAACGTAATCAAAGGGAACATTTGCTCTTGAGAAATTTAGTACATCCTCTGCTAGTGTAAATTAGCATAACTTCATTAAAAACCGTTGGAGCTATGTTGATTTAAACTCACTAAGACTCTTTGAGTACTTTAGTTCTTTGTGTATCTGAGAAAGAAAAGTAGACCTGGAACTAGAATGTCAGTATCTTGCACGTTAGTATGTTAATATTTGGGAAGCACAAATAAGCAGAAAAACGATAAAATGTTTTATGCTGAGTTGTATGTCCTTTATAGGAATGACAGAAAGAAAAAAATTACATGTTTTCAATCTGGCATTGACAAAAAAAAGAAAGAAAAAAATAAATGCAAGCTGATTTCTACAGTTAAAAGGCAGTTTTCTGACAGCTCTGGGTTTTGTGGTATTGTATTCTAGTAGCTTTAGGTAAGAATATGAATTTTGGTGACTTTGCAAATGGATATGACTTTATTTTCAGAAAGAAAAAAAAAGTTAAAGCAAAGCAGATAAATTTCATTGCAAGCTATATGGCACATATATTCACCAGTCAAACTACTGGGTTATCTCTGGACAGTCCATGCAGATAACAGATGACATGGCCATTTCATTTGACTGTTTGATTCTCAACACCTGTGTAATTCTTCAATAAGTGATAGAGTATCTAAGAACAGTCATAACACTCGATAGATTTACATGATCTAAATTCTCCTTCAAAGAATCACAGAATGGTATGGGGTTGGAAGGGACCTCTGGACTTCGCCTAGTCCAACTGCCCTGCCAAAGCAGGTCCACCTAGAGCAGGTTGCACAGGAACTTGTCCAGGAAGGTTTTGAATGTCTCCAGAGATGGAGACTCCACCACCTCTCTGGGCAGCCTGTTCCAGTGCTCTGACAACCTCACAGTAAAGAATTTCCTCCTTACATTTAGATGGAACTTCCTATGTTCAAGTTTGTGACCATTACCAATTGTCCTGTCACTGGGCACCACTGAAAAGCTCAATTTCTCTACATATCAAACCTACTGCACTTCCAAGGTCTACATGAGAGGTGGAAGAGACTGGATTTACCCTTCCAGCTAACACTGAAGCCACCATCCAGGCAAGACAGTCACATAGTAACTTTAAAGGTTCAAATGACCATTACTTCATTTTGCTGATACAGGTCAGGTTAAAGAGAGAGAGTGTGTGTGAGAGAGAGAGAGATGGAGAATAAGCTGCCAAATTCTGCTAAAAGCAACACTAAAGTTGTGATTTAACTCTTTTTATAATTTGACCTTTTTACATTCTTGAGATGAGAACAACTTTATCATTAGTTCCTGCTGAAGGCTGTGCTTGAAGTCACTACCTTGCTTTCTGTTTTGTTTTTTTTTTTCCTGCTTGCATTTTCCTGTTCCAGTCATTTAAAGCTAGTTAAACAGAAATTTCAGAACAGAACAGAACCATCATATGAAAGTGTACAAATTCTGCTTAAAGAGCTGGACATGCTAGTAAAGCACAGCAAGGTTTTACATGAGGAAGGGTGGAGTTCTACATACAAGAGCTCTGTGAGACAGGTAAGTCATAAGGAAAAAAACAAACCTAAATGACTAAATTAACATTTTTGTAGCAACTTGAGTAACATCAATAAATTCAAACTTATTTTTAGCTCTTGAGATACAAGAGAATAAAAAACGACCATACTTTTTCCACTAGAACCATTTGTAAAGTTCCCTTTCCAAATTCTTGCTGTATTTAGGGTCAAATAAAAAGAAAAAAAGACTGCTGCTTCTTAATTGGAAAGAACTTGTTCCTCTGTTTACCACGTTCCTTTCAATTCCTTTTCATTATTTAGGAGAAATCTAAATCCAGCAGGCTTTATGGAAGCTTTTGCAGTAGGGCTGATATTATATAGGTCCAGATGTGGTCTCAGGCTCCAGATGATGTCTCAAGCTTACTAAGTGATTATTCATTTTCTATTCCAAAATTCTTCTTGATTTTGTAAGCCTTCTACTTGAACCCTTTTCTAAGATGCTTGTTTTTTGTAAATACAATACCAGATTTCTGAAAGATGAAGGCATGTATCCCTCTCTTTGATACAGTGGATCCCTGAAATGAAAAGGTTGAATGATCCATTTTTATTCTTTTTAAATTCTGCTAGCCCTTTTGTCTACAAAACTGTTACTTAACTCTAGTTTTTCTTCTTATAGAATCAGCCAAACTGTTTGTCTAAATACTATGAGTCATATGGGAACTGTTCTCTTTGACCGTTCATTGCTAGCTATTTGTGCTGTCACATTAGATGATAAATTTTTTATTAAAAGTGAAATAAGATCTACTCCTTTATTTTATGACAACAAAAGCTTACCAAAGAGCAGTGTGACATTTCTTCTCAAGCTTTTTGAGCACTGGTGTTTCTTTATGCTTATAAATTTATCTATGATTTTTTTACCAGAAACGTTTAAGTGTTTAGTAATAATCTGTAGACCTTCACTGCAAAGCCATGCACAGCCATTGAGAACTTAAAGAACTCCATGAATTTCCAAGCCACACAAAGGGACATAGTGGCATAACCACTGAGACTTGCAATGGATATAACTAGGTTTTCCATTTCCTTCCTGCATAGAGCTTTTTTATTGCCGGTGACACCTCTGGCCGGATTTAACTCTATTTGGGCTTTAGCTTTCCTAACCTGATCCCTAGCTGCTTGGACAACTTCTCTGTATTCCTCCCAGGCTACCTGTTCTTGCTTCCACCATTTGTAGGCTTCCTCTTTGTGTCTGACTTTGTCCAAGACCTCCTCGTTCATCCATGCAGGCCTCCTGGCATTTTTGCAGGATGCATCGCTCCTAAACTTGGAGGAGGTGATGCTTGACTATTAGCCAGATTTCTCATATCTGAGCAGTAGATAGAAAGAGCTGGAAATTTTAATCACAGGACATTTCAAATTACAAGTTAAACCTGCCAGGATTCACATTTCTTAGACTAATTTGGAGAGGATTATGTAGTTGATTTCCTGAGACTTTCAAGCTTAGCTTTGATAATATTTGCAGTATGGTGCTGCTAATCATTCCACACTTGGATTCACAACTTGAAGGAAGAGGATGCCCCTATTCCTTAATTTGCTCTGAGGACACTTAAAAGATGGAGAATACATAAATTTGTAATTCTTTAGCAAAGCAACAGAGTACTCTTGTAGTGCACAGAATAATAAACATAAAGCCCTTGTGGTGTGTTGCTGCTTTGCCCTTATGTCCTTGTCATTCAGTACAAAAGCAGAGTGAAAACAAGAGCTGAACACAAGAGAGAAACAGAAAGACAGAATTAATAAGACAATTATTTAACATTTTGCTTAGTTCTTGTTGGTTTCTTTAACCTAATGGAAGTTTTAGTAACAGCAACAGTGCATTTCCTGCTAAGGAAACTTTTGTTCATAAAACTTTTGAAGAAGACATTTTCAAGAACTGCTGTAACTTCTTTCATGAACTTTTCTTTTCAGAAGAGAGAAGAAAGGCATTTCTATTCCCAGTTTTGAACCTGCTCTTTTCAATGACTTTATTCAATTACTTCCCTTATGTGTTTATCAGTAACACACATTTTATGTGTGTTGTATGGAATGCCACAACAATAAATTCCAAACTAGAAGTTGGGCAGTTATTTAGGATGGGATTTTCACAAACTTCAGAATATTTTTACTTCCATTGAAGCCACCACAGGAGGAAAAAGGGAAAAGGGAAAGTATTCTGATATTTATTTTCATATTTAAGAGGATGCTGTGCTCTGAGGAAATGCAAGGTTTCTCAAGGGCACAAGAAAGCAGCTAGTTTGGCTGAATGAAGACATTCAGGAGAACTGTAATCTGGACCATTAACTATTTCTAATGTATCATCAATGTTTCACTGATGCATTTGGGTTTTCCATTATAAGAGTATCCTTCTCTTACCCCCTCTCCAGAATGTGAATCCAGTTTTATTAGAGCATGAAAAATATGTCCTGTTCTGCAGTGATGTGGTTGAGAGGAATAAGAGATGGCTCTGATGATATATACTCTCAATTGCACTAATAACATCTCATTTTTTCCCAACTCACCCTGTTGCCACTGATAGAAGTGTTTCTGCTACTGCTGTGAGGTGTCACTGTGATTATTACTGTTCCCTTAGTGTCTTTTATACTCTGGGATCCAATCCAGAAAAGCATTCTGTTTCAGGAGATTTACGTGGCCAGATTGCACAAAGAAAAATGATAACACGAACTGCAGCCCTATTTTTTACAAGGACATTTTTACAAGTAAGTCTAAGACATCAAGCCAGAAATATCCTTCCTTGTAATACACAGTTCACTAACTCTACAGCTAGGCCAACCTTTGGGTTTTCTTAACCCTGAATCAAAAAGTTTAAATTTGGGTCATAGCTTGAGTAACCTATTAGCTACCGGTAAATTGAAGGTAAACAGAACTTTCAAAAAAAAAAAAAAAGTTCAATTTAGAAAAATTTTGATCCATTTAAGCTCTCTCCGTTGACTGACATAAAAGCTAGTGACCTCTTAGATATACAGGATATTTGCTGGAACACTACGAACATGTTTTCTGTGAAGTTACTCCATTAGTTATTTTGGGCACTGTGGTCAGTATCTTAGTAGGAAACTGATAATTTTTAATATCTTTCTTAAAACTTTCCATAATTTTGAGATGTTTTTAAATGTTCCCTGTCAGCCCTTGTGATTTCATAGTTTGACTGTCTTAAGTGCACATATGGCATTCACATATACATGTCATTCCACACCTGGCTTCCATTTTCAATCTGCATTTTAACTACTGCAGACTGTTTTTGTAAATAATGATGGGAAATCTCATTCCTTATAAAATGGATAATGTTCCTTCCTTATGTATGCACATTACTATTCTTTTTCTAGCCTTTCAGTATATTTTAAGAACTTTCACTTACCAATGGGTTGCTACCAGATGCTATTTTGTCCTTCAGAAACACTAAAGCTCATCAATTTTTTTTCATGATTTAATCCAAGACTAAAATATTATCTTGGCCAGAACTAGATTATGATCTATATTACAGCCATCAGTATGCTATACTCATCTGAATAAATACACCTGTAAACCATTTGCATCTTGCAAATATTATAACGTCGACTGTATTATATATTCTAAATTCTCATTTTAGTTAAATTGGTTAAAGTAGAATGAACTAAATTGACTGCACCATTCATCATCATTGAAGGATTAATGTCTTTCACCATTGTAAAACCAAAGCAATGGCAACAGCTTTTTAGCATTTTTTAATTTTGTATAATGGAATAGAAAAGAGAGAGCGAGTGCAACTAGTGCAAATTATGTATTTTATACAATATTGCCTAATTGATACACCACTCATACTTTTAGTGGTATTTTCCCAGGATATACTAACCTGATACTGGCCAAATCTGGCTACAAAACAGCTTGCTCATCTAATGCAGTCTTAGCAAATGGAACTGAAGTCGAGGAGCTCAGGAGAGTGAGACCTACATTAAAGCGTATAACCATGCGTGGGACTGTTTTCTTCTTTGTGTTCTGCCCTTCTGATACAATCATTGTGCATCTGTATCCTGGCCTCAAGGAAGGATTTAAACTGTTCTGATAAACGTCTGATGACATACAATTTTTATCACCAATTTCAAAACAGGAGCCTGAAAATGCCCACAATCCTTAATTCACTTTATGATCAAAGAATGTATTTTATAAAGGTGCTAAGGGGCTGTGTGCTGAAGGACAGCATGACTCTTCAATTTGGAAATAGTTTCCAAACAGCACCATGCATTTTTTTTAAGTATTACCTAACCAGGCAACTGTTGCTTAATTTTGGAAATAACTGTTGGATTGAATGAACAGGTTTTGTTTAAAAAGAATGCATACTGCTTGCCAAATTGACCGTGTGTGTTCTCATGTAAGCCAGCACTTTGGCCCAAGCTCTGCTCTGCACCTGGAAGGCTCCTTCCTACAGTAGGTACTGCAGTCACAGTCACTGTGAGGAGCAGTCAGACTCACATCTCTGTGACCCTGAGCAGTGGCAGCAGTTCTCAGGGGATGACGTTCGTAGCACTCACAGAATCAGCAGCTCATTCTCTGGCAACTACTGTGCTTGTGCATTCATATCTCTTCAAAGGAGAAACTGCGTAAATAAACATGCTTTGAGAATACTGCTTGGTCTGAGAGGTTTCCTTCTGAATTTAACTCTCAGCAGCGAGCATGATTTTGAAAAATCACATGAAGACCACTAGACATGACCATGTACCAATTTAGGTCTGATTTATAATAAATGATCTAGGATTTTTTGGTAATTAACATTATGTTCACACTGCTGGGAATTGTTAGTGCTAATACAAGCACAGTCTGACATCTTACATTTTTTACTATGCCTAAATATTTGTACTGAATAACTCCCATGACTTATATTGTGATTATAGGTATTTGCAGAATAAAATCAAATTAAAAATTCTGACTATAGAAATCTCTCCCTTCGTTCTTCAGAAAAAGAGAGACCACATTAACAGAAAATTATTCCCCCTATCCTTTTCCAGAAGCAATTCAAATGAAAGCTAATGTGACTAATAAAGTAATTGTAATTGAATGCTATGTTTCAGGTGTGTTAGAGTCTTCCCAGAAACTCAGACAATGAGTTCACATTTATGTCTCCACATTTTGAATGACTTCTTTAATCGGATGTGCTACAGCATATCCGATTTGCAGCATATCATTCAAAATGTAATGGGGATGGAGAAACATGTGTGATGGCTTTTAAGAGAGCCCTGGAGAAGTGTTCTACAAAGGGTAGATCAGTGAAGCAGTATAGTGCAAATTTATTGCTGTCATACCACACTACTCCTCACTCTACCAGCTCAAAGATGCCTAGGGAGCTGTTTTTGAAAAGACAGTTCCACATAAGCGTTTCGTTAGCAGTACATACCTCCTCAGCATGTTGGCTAAAGGAGAAATTAAGCAGCAACAAAAAAGCCAAAACCTATTTGTCTTCTAATAGTCCAATATCTATATCTTAAATAAAACAATGCAGCTTACCAAAAGTTAGCTAAAATTAGAGATTTGGAAACTTCCTCCATGGGTACCCAGCATCTGAGATGATTATTTATATAATTTATCTAGTGACTACACATGTCCAAACCACATGAAACAGTCCACTGAATAGGAAGCAGACCCTGGGACTCACTCTTGCTCAGAGATCAGTGGGCAGTAAATTGAAGGTCTCTCACAAGCTCTCCATTAGCTTTTCCCGAGACACCAGAAGGTCCAGTCACACAGCTCCTTTCCCCAGAGCCTGGAATCAGCTGGAGGTTAAAAGTCCTGCTATGGGTGAAGTACTGACTGTGATTCTCCTCAAAGATAAGTGTTAATTAAATTCCACACATCCTGGGGAAGTGCTCAGCCAATGAGTTATTGTACAAAAACACAGAAACAGCAAAGCTTCCTGTGGCTGCATTTCAGAGGGGAAAAAGCAGCAACTTCCCAGCTTTGTTCTCAAAATAAAACTTAATCCCAGTGTACTCAGAGTCCTAAAATTCCAGGATTAAATTTTATTTGGAGCCTGAAAGTTTTATAATAAACATTGCAGTGCTTAGGCCCCTTCATATCCTTTATATATCAGCCCCTTCATATATATCAGCCTCTGAAAAAATAAAAATAATATGCAATATGCTACAAAAGACAAATGAGAAATTTCTATAAGCAAAAGTGTGGCTGGGGTGACTATAACTCCCAACCTGGTCTAGAAAGGAAGATGAAACTAGTAGTCTAATTCAGTGCTCAGGACTAGTTACCTTTTACTATTTAATTATACATCTGATTCTTGACCTAATGTAAGATACTGAATGATAAACTTCATTGAAGACACAAAAGGAAGAAGGGCACAAGAAACATTACCTTGGTACCAGATAGCTTGGGGACCAGAACAAAAGACTGACAAATGGGACTGGCTATTTCAGTATGCTCTACTTAATGGAGTAGAACTATAGGAAATAAATGAAGATGGAGGCCTGCGGGTAAAAATGAGTGATATCAGGAAAATGGAGATAAAGTATGAGTTTGGCATGCTATTAGAGGATTAGACTGCAAATATTAAGGGATCGT
The DNA here is from genome assembly GCA_025769975.1 of Gallinago jamesoni. Classification (NCBI taxonomy): domain Eukaryota; kingdom Metazoa; phylum Chordata; class Aves; order Charadriiformes; family Scolopacidae; genus Gallinago; species Gallinago jamesoni. The sequence continues at coordinate 26,543,467 of JAOQGH010000077.1, read as the reverse complement.
CTGTTAATCCCTAATTATTCCATTATGTACATTACCAGTTACGCATTACTTACTGTTGCTATCATTATCTTTTTCATCTGAGTGATTATTTGGACTATCAAGACAACTACTGAAAACTAAAGCATCAAATGCAACTTAAAACAGAAGGGCTAAATGAACAGGTGCTTCAGATCTGTCATGGTTTGTTTTAAAACATCTAGAGCAATTTCTCAATTTCTTTGATGCAATTAAAGTGTAGCAAGGCACCAACTTAATTTCTTATGCCAAAACCACAGAATATATTGGCACCAATGATCTTGTATATTAGCTCAATCTAGAAGATACCATTCAGCCTTGAAAAGCAATGGGTATTTACTATACACCAAGCAAATTCTAGTCACCAGTCCAACATCTCAATTTTACAAATCTTTAAGTATCCTCTATTTTCTAGCTGAAAAAAATCCAAATAAATGTTCCCTCCTTCTACTTGAAAACATATTCACAGTCCTGAGATTCTACGTGTTAATGTAATCTCATTGTCCCTTAGTGGAAAAGGAAATGTATGTCATTAAAAAAGCTGTAACAGCAGGCACTTGGTCCTAGTATTTAATAGGTAGGTTGAAGCTAAAATACTTTTGGTTTCTGACACTAATTTTAGGTCATTTGCAGACATTTCCAAAATGCATTACTTAAAGTAGTTTTCTTCCGTCAGCTAATGTTTAGTTACCTACAAAGCAGAGCTAGTTAGGCAATTAAAAAACTACATTTTTATGGTTCACTATTTTTTATTAATGACTAGTGAACAACAAAAAAAATATAAAATAAAAGGAGATTGCTTTAATAACTGAAACTGTTTTCTGTATGTCTTCAAGCAATTCAAATAGCCTAATTTAAGAATAACCATTTATATTTTAATAGGTATCTGTTATGGTTAGAAGTACACCACTGTTCATTTTATCATGTGTATATGCTTATTCAGACACACAAAAATATGTGCATTTCTATATGCATTGTATGGAAAAGCCTATATAGTGTCCTGAGGAGAATATAGTGCTTCAATTACTGTGCCTAGAAGGACTCAATTTATACATGTATTCCATGTCCAAGGAAGTATACACTGGAGTTTTATACACTACTAAAGTACACTAACATAGCACAAAAGAAATACATATATATATATATATACACACACACACATAAAACAGCTTCTTGTCATTCCTGTTGCTGAGCCTTAGCAGTTATGCAAGTTGGAATGAAAGGTACTTCAGGAAAAAAAGAGGGAAAACAGGAGAAAGCGTATAATCTTTCCTACCTTTCTATCAGGTAGGACCCTAACCTCGGAAGAGTCATTCAGAGATCTTATCTTTTGCTACCTATATCTCACATCAAATAGTTTCTGGGTAATATGCAAAAATATGGGCTTTGCTGCAGAGTAAAACACACATCACTATGTTTTGTGTTTCTTCTTTTTAAAAACAATGTTACTTCTGTCCACTCAATCTTATCTATGAATATTAATTTTCCATGTATTGGGGAAAGGGCAAAACAAAATAGCAGAAAGTTCCCTATGTTCATTTGTAGCATAATATCTCATGATTTTTTTTTTCTCTCATATGATGCACATAACCCCTAGTACACAGAACAAGCAGTAGCTTCTTGGAATTCTGCTTTGAGCAGGAAACCAGATCCAAGGACTTTAATACTGTGAAAAAGCTTGTTATAAGAATGTTAAACTGGGCTTGGTGTAACAGCCTTTTATTTGCTGTGATCCCACTGGGCAAATTATTGGCAGTATGGTTCCCTTACAATCTGTGAGGGTCTGTTTCAAAGACAAAGACGACGACGACAAGACTGACCCTTTTTGTAGAATCAAAAGGAAGAAAAGTCAATAGGAAGCTCTTATATACTCTTGAAAGGACAAGATTTTCCATTTGAATGCTACAAATTACCTATTCCATTGAAGCTACTTTAAAAAGAAACCAATATTTTCTTGAGAAAGACTTAAAAAGTCCTAAGTGTTTGAGTGGTAGAATTATTAGGAAGCCCTTTCTTACACGATGTCTACAATACACATTTGTGTTGGTCTGGATATCCAAGTTAGAGCTACAAAAGAGTATGCTCTGAATGATATTATTCTGTTTAGATAAAAAACCTGTAGCTATATTTCTTGCTGCTTTACAGACCTATTGGAAGGCTGAAGGGAATGGCTGGCATTAATTATACACCATAAAGCAACGTTTCGCTAAGGTGTCTGCTAGATATTAATTTAGGTCCTAGGTTAAGCCAGTTCAAGGTAATTCTTTAACTTGGCTTAAGGTTTCCAAGCACAGAGCTCAGTGAATACCAAAAAACACTTTTCGTATGTATTTAGTTCAATTTAAAAAAAGAAAAACAGCTTTTTCTCACCTCCCCTTTGCATTGCTTCTCCACAAAAAGATATTAATTTTAGTTCCTTGTTGGCCATATACAACAACTATCTGGAATAGACATCTTTACAGCCTGATTTGTGTATTCCTACAGCAATAACAGTAGTACCAGTATGGAGTAAGACAGTTTCTGGCAGAGAGGTACCTTTTAGGAAGTCAAAATAATCTTTACATATTAGATTACTGATGGATAAACACACCTTGTTGTCAGCGGGATGGTATGGATACAGCAAGTCTGTACTGCAATTTGCACTAGGAAATACCTAAAGCAATGGTTTGTTTAGGATTAATTAATTAGATTAGAATATGGAGGTACTAGAAAATGAGAAATTTAAAGTACCTAAAGTTATCTATTTAAAGTACCTAAAGTATTTAACGCTAAATTTAAATCTATCTATTTCTTATAGGTCTATTCAGCTGTATTTAAAAGTGTTGCTTTTCTAAGATACCTCAAGTTACTTCAAGTCCTCTGAGAGCTTCTGCATTTATCTTGCTAGGAAAGAGAAACAAACCTGTATTTTATAGCTTCTGAAATACATTTTATCAACAGAGCTCAAGCTTCAAAAAGGATCAGTAGAGGGATGTGTTAGGATATATGACAGGAATAATTGGTGATTATTTTCCAGAAATTAATAGTTTGCTCTTTTGATTGGATTTGTATTGGACTATCTTCTATTTTGAGTTTGTAGTACACCTAGCCTAATGATACCTCAGTCACTAAGCAGGACTTCTAGCCATTATCATAGTACAAATACTAGCAATAAAAATAGTAATGAAAAAGGTGTTAGTTATTTTACTCTAAGTTAATATTCTTATGTTAGTATATTAGTAAAAAGACTTTAAAAGCATAAAACTTTAAAGTTTTAAAGATAACCAAGAAGAAAAATTTGACATAAGTTAAAAATTAGAGCTTCTCAAATTCACACACCTTTGCCAGTCCTCTCGGCATTCTCAGATGGTTGTATATACAAACAGAAAAAATAGGCCTCGTATATGCAAAATGTAACTAATCTAGTCCCAGATGACAGACAGAATGACCGAGATCTCTCGCTGTCCACAGCAGAACACAAATCTGAATCTTGCACGTTGTGTGGATGGGTGCATTTATGTCTGCATGTCTGTATGTAATTAAATGCAACAGTGACTTTGCTCTTAAACTCATCCTAACAGCATGAATCAGGAACAAGGGACTTTGATTTCACGTAAAGTGGTTTTAAGCAGAACACTACTTCTAAGACTTCATGTTGTGCTGCTGTCAAAAAAAGGCAGAGGAAGATGTGAGAACCCCTGAACCAAAGGCAGGCTGCTAAACAGCTATGTAATCCATCAGATTTTAAATCCCTCCTTGTTAGGCTCAATGGTAGATGTATTCATTTTGATTTATGACCTGCATGGCAGAAGTCTTGCAAAACAGTTTCACTCAGTAGAGGGGGGTCATCCCTAATGAATTTCACTCTGGTTTCTTGGTAAACAAATCTATTCTTTTCCTATGGACGAACACTGCCCAAAGGATGCAACTGTTACATCCCCTTTCTCTATAATTCCATAATTACATTCTAGAACTGTGTTGTTCGTTTATCCACAGTTGCTAGATTCTGAGATTACCAAACCAAAAGTTGCACTGTGGCACCAGGCAGGCCTGACACAGACTTCATACAATAAATAGATTGGTGGTACCCTATTTGAATCTTTTTTGTGATGCTCAAGCTCCCTGGTGACCAGGTACTCCAATAAAGATACCTGCATTTTTATCTCTGAGGAAATGAAAGAAATGTGATTATGACACCCTGAGGAATGAAAGAAATATTAACTGACAATACCTGCACTTAAGCAATGTTGGGCCTTCTGAAGCCCAGGCTCTCATTTTTATTTCGAATTGGGAAGGAACAGAAATACTTCAGTTGCTTAGCACTGGTCTGGAAGGAAAGAAGGCGAGTTTAGAGGGAAGAACTGGTATAATCTAAATACCACATTGTTATTTTAGACTGAACTGTACAACCATTAGTATGGAAATGTGAAAACTTACTGAGGCTGTACTTTTCTCAGTTTACATATTTCTTAATTATATCCCTTCTCCTCATGTTTCTGAAGCTAACCTGGAAAAAGTTGAGCTGCATGTACACCTTGTAATGTCTACTTTGCAGACAGAAGCCTGAATTAAGAACCAACTTATTTATTTCAAATGTCAAGTCTTCGTGGTTGATTACGTAAAGGGGAAAAAAGAGAAAATAGCTTTGTCTCATGATCTAGACTATCTTTCTCATCTTCCTACTACTCTAAATGCTAGATTATATTTATTCAAAAAAGGCACCTTTAAAAAAGAGAAACTGCACTTTATTTCTTAAGATCAACAAACAAATTCAAGAGATCTTGTAGTCAAATTAGATCCATCTTGACCATAGGTGATAGCTCATTATCACCCTGAAATACTGATCCTAGGCTTTCAGCCTATGGAGTCTTTGAGACCTTTAGAAGAAGAAGAAACTGAGACAGGAATAAAAGCTAAATAAAGTACTTTCAGGTTTCAAAAATAATAAAAGAGCAGCAGACATAAAGGCAAAGGTCTTAACTTGCAAAATAAACCTACAGTTTGGACACTAAGCTCCTTTGCCCTTACAGAATTTGAAGCTTAATTTCTGAACTGAAACAGCAGAAAAAAAAAACAAATCTGCATAAACCCCTGTCCAATATGCATTACAGTTCAAATATAGGAGGTTTTTTTGTTAGTCATCAAGCAAATCTTGCAAAAGATTTAGTCATCTAGCAAAAGGAGATGAACAGTTGAGGAGAAAATTCAGAGCCATTCCATTCTCATAATTGTAAAACATAAATCATGATGGTTCTGCATGCTTCCTTTGCACCTCCCTGGATCAGAGCATCTCACTGGATACCGACACTTTTTATAATCCAAAATCAGCTAAAATACCAGGTCCAGTCGATGTCATCTCGCCACTCAAACTACACAATTCAGTTTCTGTAGAGAAAATTTACTCTCTGTTCTGTAAGTAGAGGACTGAGACAAAAGTTTTAATAATTTGTGGCAACTTTAAAAACAATGTTTCTCTTTTTTTATGTTTACTGTGTTTACTCCTTAGATTTCATAGTAGAAAAAAAAGAAATATAAGTCTAGACAGTGCTTAGTGAGAATATATGTAATTGTGTTGAGATTTGAGGATTTTTAATCTGGTCTTTTGCTGTTTAAAAAGATTATGTTGAATTTATAGCCACTGCTGTTGTTATTGTTATTCAATATAATATGGACTCTACAATACAGTCAAATGATCTCAGCATGATAGAGAAGTGCAATGAAAAGTTCCTAATCAGAGTTAGGTTCCTCATAGATGCAAAATGAATGCATTCATATTCAAACAGTAAAATTAAATTACAATTTACCAGGGGAATTAATCTTGATTTACAGCTATTTATGATAAATAGGATTCAGGATGCTGATCTCAATGAACAGCTTTTTACTGAGGCGAGAGATAAATTTCAGCAGCAAGACTTCAGGAAAATTAGCTACCAGACTTACTAAAATAACTGAATGATGAGATGCAGCAATTAAAAACTATATAGCAAGTTTCCATATAGGTAACTCACTAGCAGATCACAGATACTTCAGCTTCATAGGGGTATTCTATCTCTTTGAGGCATATAATAATTGAAATGGCCATTAGTGGTAACAGGAGTTATGCATATTCTTCCCATTCATTTATTTGACATAACAGATCTCAAAGTCTATTTATGTTGTTTTTTTCCTTATTATAACCAACTTTACAAATCTACAAATTTAAAATATAATGCCTAAAGTTCTTAAAAAGTTGAAGAAAAATATTAATGTAGTCTGCCTTTCCATCTTTACAAAAAAATTGGAAAGAAAATTGTTTCAAAATGATTAGCAGTATTGCATGGGGATGTGGAAACCTGCACGTATGCATGTACATATTTGTGTGAGTATGAATGTACCTGGCTCTTAAAGAAAAGACAGAGGACAGAGAAGTTATATCCAGAGTGTGCCTGAAAGATTGACCAGCCTGGAAAAAGCACCAAATTCTCTAATATGTATCTCTGTCATGTAAGGTAACAGAGATGCATATTATGTATTTTACAGTTATATAAGATAATTGAGCGGCTTAGTTATGAGATTCTTACAGGACACCCATTTATTGTAAACCACAGAGCGCTGATGCCTATCAGGGAGCTATTATGCTGCCTCTGAAGATCCCCAAAATGAGGGCAAATCTGCGAACTTTTATGAACTGAATATTACAGTACTAAATATTCAGGACAATTTTAGATAAACACACGTAAGAACCTGACAGAACAACAAGAGGCCTCAAAGCTTACTTGCAGCAAGACTTCTGTCACCAGCGTACTGATAACAAAGAATGTATGTCCTTGGTTCTCAAAACAACTGTACCTTCTGCCCCAAAAAATTGCCTGCCTTACAAGGCCCAACACTGCTTGTGCAGCAGAGGCAAGGGGGACTCATGTGGCAACCATATCCGACAATGACTGAATGAGCACAGGTAACTGTCACATTGATTGGTCAAACTACGAGTCAACAGGAACTATAAATTACCGTTATACCCCACTGCAACTGAGGAACCCTCACCACCATCAACCCTTACCACTGTGAAGGCCTGAGAATGGCACTGTTGACTCCAGAGGATTGTTGACCGGTCGTGTGGACCAACTGTGGTGGTGATATATTATTTCATGGAATCACCTAGGTTGGAAGGGACCTTTTAAGATCATCTAGTCCAACCAATAAAAAAAAAAACAACCCAAAACAAAACCAAAACAAACCCACAACAACCACCCACACCACACAAAACACCACCCAACACTAATCCATATCTCCGAGCACCATGTCAACTCGTCTCTTGAATACCTCCAGGGATGGTGCCTCGACCATTTCCCTGGGCAGCCCATTCCAGTGTCCAATTTCTTGCAGCTCTCCGAGATTCTGCTTCTCCTTTCCTCCTTTCCTATACCTCTGCTTTGTCTCTATTGCGATTTAGTGTCATTTTTAGGAAACAACAGTAAAACTATAGTAAATGGCACCTGACCTCATTTGTGTATTAATCACACCCCCAGAATCATTTCAAACCCCCTCCCGGACCAAAAATCAGACTGGGGCCTAACAACATATACTACTGAGAAAATGACTTAAAACATTAAACAGTAACAACAAAATAGATGGAATATTTTTAAAAGCTCTCAATACAGAACACAGGCTTGAAACCTTAGCCATCTATTGTTTTCATGCCTGAAAGCATGACAACCTTCATGCTTGAGTAAACAATCTATTTGCCTTCCTTTCACGCCAGGAATTTTTTCTCAATCTAGAATGCTTGTGCTCCAACCCATGATAATATCTGCTTATGATTAGGGACAGCATTTTGCCAGAACACCAAAGCTCAGGAAATTAGCAGCCATAAAAATGTTCACCAGATTTTCTCCCTTTTGTCTCTGAATTTAGTTTTCATGGAACAGTAAGTTAGCAGAAGTTGATGGACATATCAATACTAAACAAGTATCTTTTATTTGAAAGAACAATTTTAAGGCAACACATAAGGACTAGGTTAACAAATTGCCATGTACCTGCTAAATGACAGTCACTGAAAGTGCTTCTAGAACAGAGCTCTGTGGGGCAAAGACTTGGAAAATGAAGTTTGAATGAGATGAGACAAGAACCAAAATTTTCCACAGCAATCTATACTCAGAGATAATCTTTCCTCATGAACTGAGTGAAAGCAGATGTATATTTAGAAAGGGCTGAAAGAACGGTACCAAAATGAATGCTTTTGTGTGTGTATATATATGCTTGGGAACATTCCCATAAAAGAAAGGATACATTTTAAAACTAAATCCCTTATTCAGGTATTTAAATGAGTTCCTAATTCAAAGCATTAACTATTCCCCTTGAAGTACCATCTTTATTACTGTATCTCCTCTCTAATTTTATTCCGAGTCCTTCTATCTTTGGTAGATTGCAGGTATGCTTAGAAGAAAGAGAATTGCCTGGGTAGAGACTTCCATCCCAGAGCTCAGCCTGTGAATGCTGTGGCCTTTTGAACACTCACTAATTGCATGACAAAACTTGAAATCTTTCTTCACAGGCGAATGGCTGACAGTCGCTTTAAGGCTACTTGAAAATTCCAGTGGAAGGTTTGCAACTGAGTTAGCAAAGAAACACCCTTTACTTCCATCACGATCAATAAGAAAATTCCTAATTGGCAGTCTTCACCACTTCAAAATAAGCTTTGAAATACAGTTAAAATAGAAGTAAAAGTATGCAAGTGGTAACAATATCCAGAGCCAAAACAATCTGCATTTGTCTAAAATGTAAAAGAATGAGGGTGAAAAGCTGGGGCTATAGTCAAACCTTCTGCCCATAATACTGTAACATTTAATAAATATGAACGGGTTAAAGAAAATATTAGTGGCCTATGCTAAACTACAGACACAATTTCTTGGGGTCTAAGACCACTATGAACAGAAAATATCCACTGAAGTAAGAGTAAAGCTGTTGTAGTGTAGGATTCAGAATAACTTTCCTGGGAGAAATTATTGTCTTCAGTTTTGACTGTACATTGAAAGACATAAACTGAAATATTCCAACTTGAATATTTCAAACATTTTTTATATAAAACTTGCCTTTGCTAAACTTGTCACATGAACAAGATGTTACAAACAACAAAGCTCAGCCTGACAATTTGTAAAAACATCTGTCAGATTTCTGCATATCTTTTCTGCACTGATGCCTCTTGTTCTGAGCTCAGCTGAGGTGAGGTGAATGACGTAATGCCAGCTCAGGCAGAATTAAAGAAAAATTTGTACTGGTTACTTGCCTCAAGTAAGATAGAACAAGGTTAAAGATAATGACAATATCATTTGTTAGCAGAGCATGTGTATGTGCAAGGGTGTCTCAGCACAAGGTGCAGTTAAAGGTTTTTTAAAGGAAATACATGGAATTGATGGTGACGGTCCTTTTACAAACACAACTAGTTGTCCTATATAATATATGTGCATATGTATACACAAACATATCATATACCCTTAATACAGGAAGTTGTAAGTGAAAGGCCTTGGAATGTAGGTAGTGCTATGCAGATGTCTGTACTGACAAAGCTGCCAGTCAAAGGAATTTCTCTGTCCGATTGTGACATTTTGTCTTCGTAGTGCATATACAAAATGAATAAGAACCTCTATGTTTCCTTGCCATGAAGATTTTAAAGAATAAACCTGTTTCTTCAGGTAGAGAATATTGATGCCTGCTTTCACAAATTATACCCTCTTACTGCAAACACATTCTTCCTTTAAAAACATATGCCCCAAGTGAAATTGACTAATGCTCTTCTCACCTCATCAACAACAAGAATATGTCCTCTGTATTCCTTTCAAAAAAGTCAGGAAGGATTGTGTTGATTACAGGTCACTATTAGATTTATGTCAATTTCTTTCCCCACCACTTTGCATATTTAATGAGGTTGAAATATTTCTTATTAAAAACTGTATGTGGATTATTTGTTTTCATACTTATGAGTATTTAAAACTGTCAAACTTATCATTACAATTCCTTTGTAAACTCAAACGTCAGCAGTAAAACTAATGTTACTTACAAACCTATCCTTATTTTTCACTTTCACTGGAAATCTTTTACCTCCTGCAATCTACTCCAGAGAACTTTGATGCTGTTGGCAACCAGTACACAAAGGAGGATTACAAATTTTGAATTTTCCTAGTGATTTCTCCCAGCAATATACAGTATATACAAGACATGATATAAGAGAACATAATAATACTAAAAATTCTTTTGTTTCCTTTCTATTTTATTCTTCCTATATCATAAAAACACTGCAAGTATCATTATCCTTTCATACAGTTGCTGCAAGGCTCCTGTGTCTCCTGTGTGTTTGCACACAGTGTGATAAGTTTTTAACTTCGTTTACAGAATTCAGCTTACCAAATATCTGCCAAGTATTAACTTTCAAAAAATGTTGCCAGTGAATACAATTACTAAACCAGAAACTCACACTGCAACAGCAGCAAAAACATGCAGAAAAACTTATGAGTTCTAAAAATTTACTATGTAAATACGGTCTCTAAGAACACCGGTGGTTGTCTGGGATTTTGGTTTGGGCTTTCCCCTCTTCTCCAAATTAAATTCTTTTTTATTCATTTCATGAGTATAAGTTCAATTTTGCATCACATCTTTCCATAAAACCTCGTTAAGTATGGCACATGAACAGTGTTGAGGTACATAATTAAAACATTTTATTCATGCTTTCATTAGCAATTGGCAGAACTACCAACTGTACCAAGATGCTACCTTTCCTATGGGAGTTACATATACACAATGCCATATGACACCTATATGGATAGGACAGTCCAACCAAATAATTTTGTATAAGCATGGTGTTGAACTTTGATAGGAATTTAAACATAGTACAAAGTTAACTACGTTAACTAAGTGCAACATTAAGCTTTTTTTTTTTTTTTTCTTAGGGAAGAGCTGATTAAAAAAGACCGTAACACCTCTATTGGCCATTAAAGGTTTAACTTTAGCAATAAACAGTATTTTTGGTCAGGAATAGTTTATCATCTGTTTTGCAATAACAGTTTTGTTTAAAGACCAACTAACAAAGAACTCTCCCAGATAAATGCTCTACCTTTTCCAGAAACTTTTGTACAGAGTTCACCTAGCAACATTATAGAAATTGCTTGCAAGTGCACCAGATCTGCATAAACATGTTACGTCTGTGCACTCACATAAATCAATTACTGCAAATTCTTTGCATTTCTGTTAGGTATCTATTGAAAATAGATTGGATTTACTATCAGGAAGACACTGCCATGAAGGCTAGCATAAATACATAATGCAGATAATCACAGAATGGCAAGGACAATGTTAAGAATATATGTAAAGGTTACTTATTTTCCTAGTATGATTTTATCGACATACACTTAGAATTATAGAAGAGAAAAAAATTTTGTATGCAGATAGTTGCATTTGAATGACTTCATAAATATTGCTATGTCATGTCCCTAATAGGTATATGTTTTAAAAATATTAATCCTTAGTTCTTTGTCTCCAAGAAAGAAGAAATAATTCCCTTGGAAACAACAGAAATACATGTTCTAAAGAAACTGCGCCATATTCCATGTTCAGTTAAAGTGTCACAAATACAGTATAAAATTCTAGTGATCAGAATTGATTATATTAATGTATTAGAAGCTGAAACTTTACCAAAAAGACTAACAAAGACTTTATAGAAAGAGTATATACACACATATAAATACATATGTATATACACATACACGAATATACACAAATACACTTTTAGGAAGTGAAGTCCTGAAGGGGAAATTCAATTATTTTTTTTTTTGTTCAGGAGTTAAAGGAGATCTATGACCAGGAGAAACAAGCCTGAGGAGGTAACTCATGAGAATGAGGTATGCTTTTGATAGATTAACTTTACAGTAAAGCAAACCAAGGAAATTGCAGGAAGAGGCCTAAAGCATACTAATGTATCATTTCCACAGATTTTTTTAGTTGAATTCATCACTTGTGCATAGCAAAGTGCACTCTGTTTCCTACGATATTCTGCTTTCACTCAAGAATGCCCCACCTTATTTAATGTAATTTTACACATTTGCTTTAGGAATGTGTTAGTCACAAGCAGCATCTTACTCGCACTTCCCATACCCCTAAGTCTACAATACCAGGTGTCTCAGCTACAATGAGTCTGCCTGCACTAGAACTCAAAAGATCCAGTGTAAAGCCCTAGGAAAAAAAGAGATATATTTATGTTTTAATCAGATTAAAACCAGAGTAGCCTCATCTATATGGTAAGAAAATTTCATATATTTCCAAGGAATCTTACTCTCTTGCCAAAAAGAATTACACAGAATAACATACATGACATCATGGTATATGAAAGCACACGTGAGATATCAGCTTCTGTGTAGCTGCATAAAAGTTCTGTAACCATTTTAGAGTGGTTTATGTGTATCACTGGAACTGGTGTGAAAAGACTGGTGGCAGCAGTGAATACAGTACTAATGATCCTAGGGGAAGGCAATAAAGTGTCAAGCTGCTCAGCTCCTACTCTCAATAGCAGTTAAGAGTGAGATCATCATGTTATTTCATTGTGGTGGAAATGAAAGTTAAGGGTATGCACGCTATATGTCAAATTGGATAGTTATAGTCAGATTTCATAACCATAAATAGAAGCATATGCAAATTTTAAAACAAACCTGCATCTGAAAAAGCCAGAATCAAAATGGAACGCTACTCATTGTTCAACCTTTACAATTACATGTTAATATTACCTCAGATGCACTCAAGCAATAGTTGTAGCTAATGGTAAGGCAGCATTCAGTTTACAAATCTATTCCTATCCTGCATTCCCTCATTGAAATTCTGAAGCAAGGGGAAAGTAATGCAATGTAACTTTAAGCTTTGGATATGTCTCTGTGATAGAAACTCAGTTAAGGTCAGTTCCAAATAAATATAAATACAGGAAGGATGGAAACAAAAGGGCTGCTAGTCCTTGTGGTTTTACATTAGCAAGAGGCCCATCCTGAAAGTGAATTCATAGTGATTGTTGATTGGATTAACTGCTAACTTGTCTTATCTTCTTTACTTAAAGATTATTTATTTCAAGGGAAATTAAAAAGACTGTATTTTGATATTGGTAGGGAGGTATCTGAGAGGAACTTATAAAAAAAAGACAGGGAACTAAGAAGGCTTTTTTCCCTGTAACAGATTTGTAAAGGTGATCTCACACTCACAGCTGGATGAGTCCTAAGCTGGCCAGACCATGGCCATGACTCTTTGCTACTAACTGTACCTGTTTGATTGAATTTGCAGAAGAAAGCGCTCTATTTCTTCCCTCTGCGCCTTGTTTGAGGAGGATATCATGTAGATTCCCTGGAGATGAACTATCTTTTGGGGGAACTGAGATATTTTTTTAACAGAAAGTAATATTGGGCAGGAGTAATCTGTCATGTGAACTGCTGTCTGTGTGAATGCTACTTCCATTACAGATGAGGTACGTGATTTTGTCAGCTTCTTTCATGGCAGTGACGCTATTAGTTTACATGTGATCATGTTTATAATTATCAGTACTTGGGATTCTTTCATTCCTATTGTGAAGAAGATGAATCAAATAGCCATAATACCATCATCGTAAGATATATAATCACTCAAGAGGGTCAGAGAGGACAATGAATTACTCTATATGGAGGTAAACTGTTAAGGTGACCCAAAGATATATTAAAATCAGGTTTTAATATATGATGGGTGGTAGGCTGTGTGAGGTTGAACCTAAAGTTAACATGTAAACCCACCAGATTAAATGGCCTGGTACAGACCATGGCAGTAAAAAATTAAAAAGAGAAACAGAAAATAACTGTGGACAGTAGTGTAAGTAAAAGAACATATATTCATATTCTTACAATCATCCTCAGAGGCAACTTGCATCAGTAATGGCAAAGCAACAGGTACAGAGTGCCGAAGTGGCACAGACAGTGTATTCAAATACAGAGAGTGTGCTTATATTTAATAAGCTCAGCAGGTGAGCAATTGGATTTGAAAGGGAAATTAAATGGGCTGACCTAAGAGCAGAGGCATTTATTGTCTAGCTCTGTGCTTTCTATTCCATGATTACTGCAAAGCACTTTTGTAAACTAATATGAAGGAACACATTACTGTGATTGTGCATCAGCTAAGCACAGTAGCCACAGTAGGAAATAAAAAAAAATAATAATTTAAGAAGTCAAATTCAATCAGCTTTTACCTCCGAGCTTCTATATTACTTTTTCTTTTAATCTCTTTTCCTGCATGATGCCTGCTTTATGCCTAACATTGTTTGCATTAATGCTATTTCTAGATGCCTGATAACACAGTAAGGTAGAAAAATTAGCAAAGACTGTAAGGGAGACAAAACTCATATTCTAGCCCTCCCTAAGTTAAACCAGATATAACCATTTAGCTGGAACCCCAAACAGACAATTAGTCTCAAATTGGAAGATTAACTCAAAAGGAATTGCAAGGAACAAAAATCATGAGTGCTACAACTTGTTATCAATTACAGATTAAAATTACCTTTATGAGTTAAGACCATTATAATTATTAACACTGAATATGAATATGAGATGTAGCCAAGGAAAAGAAGTATGAAGTTTCCCCTACCTGACGAACAAACTCCAGAAGCCAAGGAAATAAAAACACTTAAGCTGGAAAAATATTTGTCAAAGTTCTTGTAAAAATACTAGTGAGTAGTTTCATCTTCTCTCCTGAGTAAACAATTAGTAGCATTTAGCTATTGAACCTCACACATCTTACTGTCCCTAATGCAATTGTTAGAGACTTTCTTGAGAAGCTTCCCAGACATAAGCCCATATTTCCAAACAGAATGCAAATCATTGAAAACGTGAGTAAAATAAAACAAATTATCTAAGTGAAGAACAGAGGATATGAAAGCAGGACAAAGGGTGTCACAGGTAATTATAAAGATGCATCTGGTCCCTAGTTACTTTTGACAAAGCCGTTTTTGTGATTTATGGCAGGTGCTTGTTTATAAACCTATTTCAACACAGACACACTGAAACACATTCATCATTCTGCCTGGTCTTCATTATTGGATAAACATCGTTTAAACAGAACCTGAATCCAGACTTCTGCTACCTTGACATAAAAATCAGGATCTTCTATTTGCCTGCATTTATTTATTTATTTCTATTGACCTGTGGAGCTGGGTTGTGTTTGACAAAGGTTCTACACTTACCCCACACTTAATTCAACAAGGAAAGCAAATGTAAGTGTGCTGAGGTTCAGGAAATAACGCTAGCAAACAGTACCTCTTTTAATATCACTATGTATTTTTGTTCCCTGCAGTTGTGTTTTCTGGAAATGCAGGATAACCAACGTGCAAGTTTAAACAACTATAACTCTGGCAAACAACCAGAATCAGCTGCAGTTGTGTCCGCTGAATACAATAGGCATCCACATGGCAACCTATTCAAAAGAAATGGAGCTAGTTTGGCACTTGTGGATTTTTTTTTATTTTTACTTTTGCACTTTGCAGTTGGTAACTGAAATCTCAATGTTGAAAACATCTAAAAGGAAAGACTTGTGGTGGGTTTTTTTGGAGGGGGGAAGTTGAAGGGTTTGGGGGTTTGTTTTTTTTTTAAATAGTTATACATTCATAGATTATCCAAAATATGGACCGAACCATACTAATTCTTGACTGGCTCTAGAGCTGTTTTGCTTGATACTAACGCATTGTCAGCATGAGTACTGGAAACTGACAGAAAATATGAAGTAAAAATGAAAGGCTTTGTCTTTTCAAAGTAGCTCCATATATTGGAGAAACAGAAAAACAAGTAATACTAAAGGCTTTACAGAAAACCTTATTGGCAACAATGATGCCAGCTATTGTAAGATTAGTTTTTGATCTGCTTAAGTCACTTCACTTCCTATTAAAGACCACCCATACAGGTTCAACTCTTACCTCCTTCCTGTAATTTGGTGGCTGAATGCAAGTCAGTTGGACTATTGCTTAACTGCAAGTAAAGACTTGAAATAACTTCTTGTTTTAGCAGCACAGCAGAATTACTTGGAACATTTATTCACTGTAACATTGCATATTGAGCACATGTATGCACATTCTGTAACACTGATCTAATGACCATGCATGCATTTCTCCATGATTTCAAATGTATTTAAAATAACATTATTTGCTAGTTAATATGAATAATTAATCCTTTTTCTGTGAGCTGTTATTATTCAAGTTACTGCATATGTTCAGTATCTGAAATTTACTACATCGATACAGTTTTGAAGGAACTTAAGGCCTATTTTAGCACAGCATCACTGAAAAGAGTTTTGGAAAGGATATCAAGGAGTCTTGTTGGTCCTTTCCTCGCCCCAGGATTAACTATATCTATATTGTACCAGCTAGATGTTTATTCTACCTTCCTGTAAAGACCTCTAGTGTTGATGTGAAGTGGCCCCAAGCCAAAATTAGAGTCTTCAGGTCAGATTGTCTTGCTATTCATTAAAGAGAACATGTCATCTGGAAAATTATTTCCAATTTCTACTCCAAGGGTTTTTTGTTGCTACTGTTATTGCCTGGAACAACGTAACTCTTCAGGCAGACAAACCTTAAAAGAAGAGGGCCTGAAACAAATCTCTCATAAATCCTTTGTGTCTTTACAAGGCAGGTGGCTCCCTTCAGATGTGCTTTTAATCCAACAACCCAATCCTTTCCTGAACTATAGAGTCTGAAATTAAACCCAGCAATATACAACCTTTCACTTTGTTCTTTTTCCCCTATTTAGAGGCAGGCATCACAAATGTATTTTTCATTTTTCTGCTCCCTTGCCAATCCTCCACGTTCCTCAAAACCCACAACTGCAGATCTGGAGCATCCACAGATTAAGATCATCAGGCTCACCTGATTTAAGAGCAGTTAAACACTCTCTATTTTCTGTTCTTTCCTTGATCGGGCTTGAAAGTTTTCTTCATTTTTTTTTGCCTTCCCTACTTTCTACTGTTCAGTTTACTTCTTATTAAATGTTTATTCAAAAAAAAAAAAAAAAAAAGAAAAAAAAGAAAAAAAAAAGAGGCACTAAACACTTTTACTTTCTCAGCATCATCTGTCAACAGCCTTCATTCACTCAGAGGCGAGTGCACAGATTGTAAGTTTGAGTTGGCCACTACACATGCTGTGCAAGGGAAAGGAGGGTTTCTTCACTTCGTTACACTGCTGTACATCCTTGAAAGTGCCAGATACACCAGCCAAATTTTACTGACAAATTCTACATACCAAAATCCCTTTGGCATTACTGGAAGCACAGGAAGGGATGATCTGATTTTCACATTGCTAACTAAAATTTTATGCCCTCTATAACATGTTAAATAAAGAACAGTAGCAAGATGACCTATTTTCTAAGGTGTAAAAAGCCTCAGAACCACACAGCTAGAATTCTTACCATGAAATTCTGGTACAAAGCAATTTAGTTGTATGTTCAGCATTTATAAATCCTGTTTCCTACATCTTTCAGGGACACAGTTATTTTTAATTATGCAAAAATGATCTCCAAACAGAATGCCTCACTACAAAGGTCTACATGAGTAAGAGCTATAGACTGAAGTCACTACCTATAATTACCATTTCATTTGTAATCACCCTTTTTTTTTCTTAGAAGAATTATTCTGCTTATTTCACTGGATTTTTAAAAATTCTCTTTCTTTTTAGGTCTTGCTGTAGTGGATACTTCTTTAGGGATTTCAGTTTCTAGGTTACAGAGCAAGCACTCCCCTTTCCTTAAGGTCTCATGTCTATTTTTAAACCTAACTTCTTTCCAAATATCACATTTTTCACTTTCTGATGTAGAAAGAACCCTCTTTCTTTCAGCTTTAGCAATGCAAAACAACTCAAAAGGAAAACACTGGTTTACCATGGAACTTCATTGATACTGGGAAGCACACATAGGGACACGAAGTGCTGAAATGTCACTTTACAAATAAACTGTCACTGTTTCCTTTCAGATTTCCTTTCCCTAAAAAAAAAG
Source organism: Gallinago jamesoni (assembly GCA_025769975.1). Lineage (NCBI taxonomy): Eukaryota > Metazoa > Chordata > Aves > Charadriiformes > Scolopacidae > Gallinago > Gallinago jamesoni. The sequence goes on along the minus strand of JAOQGH010000077.1, from coordinate 26,525,474 downwards.
ACTCTGAATTCTGACATGTCATTAGGATTACTTTTCAAGAATTTTAGTTAGCAGGAACAGGAAACACTCCATGGGTTGCAGTTTGTTTTCCTGTACCTTGTGATATGGAAAATACAAATTTCAGTTGCTAGTGGGACTCAGAATTTACTGGCACAGATCAGATAAACCAGACAGAGCAGACTTGAAACATGTAACAAGGAAAGGATTCATTGTGACTGATATCTATATTTACAAAGGATCTAAGAATTAATGTTTTCCAAGAGACACACTACATCCCACAGTAATGAACTTTATTCTTTGTGGCCCTTTTATATAAAAGAGTAACAAGATCTCTCCTATTGTATTTTAGATTTCCATACTGGGGAAAAGACCTTCCGAACATACTGGTATCAACAACATTTCCATGAAAGAGAAATGGCTCAAGGAAGATTCTCTTTAAAAGAATTGTTACAAAGCTGCTGCAACAGAGAAACTGTTCCCTGTAAAACACTGGGAAGTTAAACAAAGGAAACTATTTTTATTTTCTGCAGTATTCTCAGCCCATGGTTGGCTGACAGAATCCATATTCATACATAGCTACATTTTAATAAAAAGGTAATATATGACAACTAAGCTACCAGTGACCAGCCACAAGCTATATAGAGGCTAGCCTGCTGACCCCTGACTGATGTAAATTCTGAACTGCTCTCTGGTATCTCTAGTATACTTCTTCAAATGTTATCATTTCAGACTGTGCACACACATTGCAGCACATGAAGAGCAAATTCTCCGAATCACTTCACGTCACACATTTAAGCTCAAATTATAGCAGAAGTAACAGCTGAATCTTCTTCAGTGCTTCTGTCATTTACTTTCTTCCTGTCACAGCAACAGATACTTCCAAAAGCAGTTTCTAAGATATACTAATGCTTATTTGAAATCTGTCTGCTTAGAATTTACGTAGACAGTGCACATTAATGGTTGATTAGCAACAGACGTTGGCATGAATTTCATAGTTTGCACTTTTCCAGATGTTAGTAGGCAAAGTCTAAGGTTCATGCAAAATACTAAGGCAATTTCTCTAACTAAGTGTAGACTTCTGTGCTGGTGAACCTTGGCTTTTTAAAAACTTTACAGCACAGCTCTTAAGAGTTTGTTTCAATCTAAGTGTTTACCTTCATTCAGGATAAATCAGCTTCAATAGTGCAATGTCTACTGCTAGATGAGGTGAATTCTACCTTAACTGGATGCAGAATAGAAGACTTCTAGCTCTGTAAAATGATCACAGTAAGCATGTTCACACAGTTTTTTCATCCAGGATTAAGATATAAAACTGTTCAAGGAGACATTTTTTTCTAGTCCATTCTAAGTCTAACTGCCCCTACCAGTATAATGCTTTTATTCAGTGTCTAGCCTAAATTTCCCTTTTACAGTGTAATTCTTCTCCAAGCAACTGTACAAAATAGTTTATTTCATTCTTGTTTATTTGATGGTTGTTTCTTCCTTTACTCTAATCTAGAAATACATTCAGTTCAATACAATGCATTCTAACTTCTGCAAAAGTCACATTTTCTAGACCTCTGGTCATTCTTTGTGGTTCTTTTCTTGGTTCTCCCAGACTGATCCATATCCATTTTAAAGTAAAGCGTCCAACACAGACATTATACTCCAAAGATGATCACATCTTATCACCTATAAGTGGTGACCCTTCCACTCTGCTGGATACATATCTATTAGTCATACAAACCACTTCACATCGTACTGTGAAATTCAGAGATTCTGCAGAAGCATGTCTCATATTTAACCTCTACAGCAAGCCCCAGATTTTTTGATGTAGAACAAAATGTCAATTTTCTTCCACCTTTATTTATGTAGCCCAATCTTTAAAAAAAAGTATCAAAAAAATCTGAAAACTGGGCCCTATGTTTTTGGCTTCAATACTTTCCGCAAGTTAAGCTAATTTCCAGATTCACCTCTTCTACTATTTTCCTTCCTGCTCTGGAAACAAGCTTACCCAATATCTACTTGAAACTTGCAACTCTGCCTTGTACGCTTATGAGGCCCTATAAGCTTATCAATGTTCCCCCCCCCCAAAAAAAAAAAACAACCCACCCCCAAAGACACCCTACATTATTGTGTGTCACTCTCCTTGTTTTCTATGTTGTGTGAAAGACTTACAAAAAATTAGAAGACAGTTTGATTGGAGCTGACTTTATGAGACACTAGACGTACGAATACCTGTCCATGGGGAAATAGAAAATAAAAGTAAGGTGCTGCACTGTAGCATTGATGTTTGTAACATAATGTATTTATCATGCTTTTCAGGACTTTCTGCAATACATAAATACTGTGCAATACAGCCAAATTCACCACAGATATTTAAACAAGGAATTATTTTTGTTGTACAAGTAGATTGACAGCTGTCCATAAAGAAATTCCAAAAAGAAAGAAGGTGCCATTGATTTAATTTCACATTTAATAAAAATGTGAGCATTTATTCTCTGAAGATTACGGAAACAACATTTCTGAATTACAATATGGCACAGAACTAGGATAGAGAATTGAAAATAGCCTATAGTGTCTAGTAAGAATAATGTTGCACATGAAGGCAGGGTTTTGTTTCTTCACACAATATTTACTTATGGTTCTCCTGCCTTTTCCCACCTTCTCACTTTCAATTCAGAAAAAGCCTATATCTTTGAAGTAAAGTAAATTTAATGTCCTCCTTCGAAGCAGGAGGGATCCAGGTGGAAATCTATGAAAGATGACAATGAGTATGTGCTAAAACAGCCTTACATTGATTTAAATACTGCTCATTCAAATAACATAGTTTCTTTTCTCTTTTGTGAGTTTTCAGCTTCATATGCTCTACACTGATCATGACCTTGTGTTTCTGAGATCAACAGGGAAATTATAAATGGCACCACTTAGCAGTAGATACCTGCCATCATTCCTAGAGTGATGGACATCTAAGGACCTAATATGGATTGTCCTGCTGTTGCTTATTTAAATTCTAAGATTCTTCAACATGGATATAGCCTGGATATACCACAGTGAAAAGTTTGTGGAAAAATGCATTCTTCTGTGAATGGTTTGTATGTAAGATCTTATTGTGAAGGTGTTTGTTTTCACCTTGGCAGCACTAGGTGCATCAGTATGCTTAAATCCCAAACCAATTGCCAAGAGCAAAGGACACAGTACATTTACGGCACAGGACAGGGGAGAATTAAACCAGGTAGGGTCTTAAACCATTCTGATTAACTGCAAGAACTAGTAACTGGAAAGGTATCTATTTTTAAATATTTAGGAATTCTTTCAGAAATATTTCCACTGGTGTAATAACCAACCAGGATCAGAGAACTACATGTTCCCATGTAACAAATGGGAACTAAAACACCCTTTGCAATCAAGCAGTTCATTTTATCTGCTTGAGAACCCGATCCTCAATAGAGTCTTAATGAACCAAAAGTTAAAATAAGAACTTCACTCATTCAGCATGTCAGGCATAAGAGAAAAAGGTACAGTCAGACAATCCGACAGATAAAATGAAACAAAAAATAAAGATAAGGCAGAGAAAACAGCTTGCTACAGCACATGGACAACAGTTATTGTCACATCGGTAATTAATCTTTGTACTAACCTCTCTCTCTGGAAATGGGGGCTCAATAGTACCTATATAATTCACACAACTGTTTGTTAGGTGAGATTGGATGCACACTTCAAGTCCACCCTTTTTTTTTCTTGATGATTTAAGATATCCTACATGGCTCTTATTTAATTATGGGGGTTATATGACAATATTATTTTCAATCAAAGAAATGTTCAGTTCACACTTAAGCTATGATAGATACAGGTTCTGTGTCTTTTTTGCCACCTTTACTTTGAGGTGGAAACTCTCCTGTGTGTCTATCAGGTTCCTGATTTTAATGGTCTGCTCTCTGACATTAGTCCAAGAGGACAGCTGTTAAGCCAATGGATCAAGGTATCAACTACTTGGTGTAATATAGGTTATTCTTTGTCCCAGACTATCAAAGTGACAGGGATCCTGAAGCAAAATCTTTCCCTTTATGAACTCTTCACAGATCATCTTGGTATAAATCTCACCCCTGAGACTGAAAAATAAGTAGGAAAGGAAAATTGCAGTCCAATCCGTGTAGTAAGTTTCCACTTACTATATCTAGAAGAACTTTAGAATATATTTGGAAGGGTTAGAAGGAGCTGAGAAAAATCTTCATCTATCAATGTAAAACATTATAAAAATAGCTGAGGAATATCATTACTTAGTAAATTTTATTTTGGGGTGAAGGGACTAAGTGATGATAATGACATTACAACTATGGTTTTGTTTTTCATGGTGAGAAAAGACACAAGGCTGTGCCCATGTATCATAAGATCCAGACTGCTCTTATTTAATAAAATTTGAATTCACAAGAGGAAATTTAAAAAAATATCTCTACTTTCCTCCTTTTGAGATATTTATAATGTTATCACAAATCTGTTATGAATTTCCTCTATTTCTATATTGTAGATAGTGAGACCAGAAAGAGCAATTAAAATAGACATAGTCAATATTATGACATGTTTTTTGGTGTTTAACTTCATGTCGCGGTTTAGCCACCCAGCTGCTTGCTCACCTCTTCCTCCCCTGGCAGGATGGGTGGAAGAACTGGAAGAAAAAACCAAAACTCCTGGGTTGGGATAAAGACAGAATAGCAAAGGAAGAGCAAAACAACAACAACAATACTGATAAAGGAGTGACAAAAATGACTAATGTGCAGTTTGAACTACCCACCAACTGGAACCCAAAACACCTAGTCTGCTCCCAAGCAGCAATTCCTGGCCCCCAGCCAGCTCCCAAGCTATCTAATCAGCATGACATCACATGGCATCGCATACCCCTTTAGTTAGTTTGGGTCAGTCATCCTGACTGTGTCCTGTCCCAGATTCTGGTGAAAATTAGCCCTAACCCTGACAGAACTAGAGCACTTCACCTTTGTTATTTCTGTTTTCAAGGATTTTATGTAGGTTGCTGATGGTGTTAAATAGGATCTTTAGAACATGAAAAATGACAAACATAATAACAGCATTTAAGAAATAACAAAAATAATGCCAAATAGCAAATAACTAATGGAAAACAGCCTTGACATTTGCTGATAACTTTAGCAGATGATCATCCAGAAAGCTATGGAGATTCAGCTCTCTTTTCAGGATGAAGGTATTAAATTTCTAGGACTCCTTAATTGTATTTTAAGGTCTCAATATTAAAAAAAAAACAACAAACCAACCAAAAAAAACCCCCAACAATTTGAATTTTAATGCTCATTGGTCTTTCTATTAATAGGTATAGGTCAGGTGCTGTGCAAATTATTTTAATAGGCAAACACAAATTTTATAACCCAATCATATGCAATTTGAATAATATCCCGTATAGAGGATGCAATCATCAGCACCTGTTTTAATTTAACATTTTTGCCTACAGGCTTGACTATTTAACATGAAGCTAGAAGACAAAGTTCAAGATGTAGTGCCCCAATGAACTTTAAATTTTAAATCACAGTGATTGAGCAACAAGTTACACCTACTATTTATCTGTCTTATAGATGCAACTTAATCCTTTTAAGATTGCCAAAAGAGGCTGGGTAATTTAATGCAGAAATGATAGAAAGTATCAATTACCTCTGTGAAATATATATTCGTGTAATTGCAACTTGACTACACAAATAAGATTAAATCTGCTCAATATATAACCTATGAGAATACACTACCATAGTTTAACATACACCAGCTTTCACTGAAGTTTCTAAAACATCCTATAGTTCTGCAACTTAGTAGTTGTTTTCATAAGACTCAAACTACTTAGAAACCTTCAAGGAGAATGCATGTAATAATTCTAAATCTCAGGTATTAGTTTGTACAGGAAACTGGTTTCTGATACAATTTGCATTTCAGAAGTGAACATAAGTTATATTAATGGACAGACTGAATTAAGAAAAAAAAGAATATTGTTAATTTTAGATCAATTTAAACACATAGTCTTTAAACAAGTCTTTAAATAAAGACTTGATTACAAAGGCTTAGAGGAAATGTATTTTTGTGAAATATCTCTAGACATTTGTAGAAGGTTGCTTCTCTTCTTTTCACCCAACAAATGAGGAACTAACCTGAAGAAATCAAAATCTTCGGCTGTCTTGTTCATACTCTAAGTTTTTTATGAGGAATAATTTGCAAAACTATACTTACTTATTAAAAAAAAAGCAAATAGAATTTAGACAATTCTAACTACAGAAATGCTCCTAGTGTGATGACCTGAAGTTGCCCAGTCTTGAGACATCCAAATTATCCATCCCAGCCAGTAAGATCCAAACCTGACTTGCAAGTAGGACAAACCCACACCGTGCGTTTTGTGGGGCACAACTCTCAATTTATCTGAGGGAAGCTCGGGCCACAACCCTGCTGTGAGACTGCTCCGTTAACCAGAGTAAGGGGAATGGTAAGGTAGAGAGCCCCAGCTTGCAAGATAAAAAGCTCTGTTCATTTCAGAACTGCCCTCCTGTTCCAAAGGGAAACACTAATGCAGGCATGTTCAATGAAGTCTAAAAATTTGCTAGTGCAGAGGGAGATGCGAGTGGGTTTGTGTGCATAAACATGTATGTAAAACAGATTATTAGATTCCTGGAAGGCTTGCAGTCATATGTTTTGTCATAAATAGCTTTACACCAGAGGATATATAGATTTTCCCAGTTTGCATACCCTGATATGTTCAGTCACAGTTGTGTTTCAAAGTAGAATGTTCAGACTTAACTCACTTCAGCAAATAAATATGTATTGCCAGCAGATGACAAAAAAAAAAGGGGGGGGGGGAGGGGGAGTGGGGAAAGTAGCTGAACATTAGAAATCTTTTCCCTAGAACAAGCTATCACCATTTCTTCTCTTGTTTGCAGAGATGTACTGTGGAGACATATCATAAAAATTAGTTTTAAATGTTAATGGAAGTGAAATTGGAAGATAATCTCAAATGACCACACCAATTCCTGCTAGCCCCATCAACAGGATCAAGAAAAGAGGATCAAACTGCCTTGGAGAAACAGACATCTGATAAAAAAATTAACTTCTTTTGAAAATTAGGCTGAATGAACTTTGTGAACTTCAGGACACCATCCAAATCCTGACTCTTTTTATGAGCTGTCCTCAATGCATCACCTTAGAATCTAAATAAATACAGCTAAAAGGGAAGTTCAAAAGACAAAAAAGCCAGCTGATGGGATATCAATAAAATATACTAGACGGTTATTATTACAATGGTGTATGCTTAAACATATTACAGAGGAAAACCTTCTGTATTTATGAACTAGAGCTTATAATCAGGTGGTTTTAAGCTCCACGCGTTAGTTAGAATTGAGAACAAGCCTGTTAGAAATTAATAGACTGTGCAAGCAGAACCTCAACACCTTGTGTACTTCTTTTACAGAAAACCATTAGAAAATACAGCAAGCTTTCTTCATGTAAACTTAGCCTCAAAATCTTTAATAAATGTGACTCCATCACACTTTAAATAGCCTACTAACAGGAGAAGTAGCTCAGAGAAAGCGTTCATGCCAAACAGACTGTGTGACAGGCAACAATACCATGTACATGTTCTGAATACTCATCTGCTATTATCATAAACAGCTTCAGAAGGAAAGGTCAGAAAGGTGGTACGGTGAAATCTGCTTATTCTAAGCAGCCACAGTACCAAACGCACACGGAAAGCCTGCCTCAAGTAAAACAGTGCATGGACTACATCAGCCACAAAAGAGTGTAAAAGGCGAAATTTGTAATAAATGTAGTTCATGCATGTATATATGTATTTTACGTAGTACTAATAAGAAGAATAATATAAGAAATACCACCAAACTAGCTGTCTACATTACTATCTCTAAAAGCAATCACAATAAATAGGATAATCTTAACTATTCTTGGGCTGCCAGAGAGCTCTCTAATTGCTCTATTTAAATGGTTCCATTTCAATTAAATTGAGAAAAAAAATAATAGAATTAAGTGCTTCACCATTTACATTACTTGAGTGAATACAATTTATGTAATCTGTGTAGGATCCCCATTAGTAGAGTTCACGGTAAGAAACCATTCTGATTAAATCATTAAATGATATCCAGGAAGAGTGAACATTCCCATTGATACAGAAAGCTTTGATGAGATTTTAAACAATTAGAACCGTTAAGTGCTTTTATGAATAGCAAGGATTCTGAAGGCAAGAGAGGTTTTAAAAATAGTATTTTTAAAAAATAAGATGACACACACACTATTTTTACCCTAATTTGTTTCATTTTCTCTTTGGTTCATTAACACTGATACAATTTGCATCCACTTTTAGTCATTAGATCTCAGTTCAGCACTTCAGTATTTCAAGTTCTGGTCATTAATCTGGATTCATAGAACCTATTCCCTCTTCCACTCCCTACCTTTTCCTTAGAGAACACCCTTTTTAATAAATGATTCCCAAACTGCTGTTAGATAGCAATTTCTAATTTCTGTGGTTACATTTCCCAAAAGAGCTGATGATGATATGAAAAACACATTGGAGAATCAGTATAGTATAGCCAATAGCCAGCTCTTAGCTTTCATTCTGGTGAGGGGTTGTTTAGGATTTTTATTTTTATTAGTCTGGTAATCAAACTTAAGGCCAGAAAATGTATCCATCAAAATGTGGATCTCATCCACAGATCTTGAAGACAGTGTCTTATTAACTTCTTTGAACAGTTTTGAAACTATTAGAATATGTAGAAAAGCGGAAGTTTAAGAATAAAACCAAAGTGTCCAGTTCCTTGACAATACAAAGGTATTACTGCAAGTTTAGGTTGTGTTGTCACATTATAAATGAGAATGGCCCCATCTAGAAGATCAGCCATGGCTATCTCACAGACATGAGTTTATAAAGCAAGCTGCAGAGTTTTTACTTTTACATGATGTATTTTGTAATATGTTTTTAATAAATATTTTAATTCATATTTTAATTCATATTTTACACTACAACTTCTGTTCAAATCAAAATTAGAGGAGTACAATTGTTTGAACTTAAGATAAAAGTATACAATTATTCTGTGTAGAGATTTGGTCTTGCATTTTAACTTCCTTATTTTATTTACAAACTTAAATAGATCCTACAAAAGTATCTTTAACTTTGAGCTTCACTTTTGCATTTGAAGCAAGGCAGCTGAAGTTGTCAATCAGCCAGAGCAGAAAATAAAATCCTGCTTAAGCTAGTCTTTTAAAAGATCAGACTGATTCCATGTTTGCCACAAAAATCATGCACTTCAACATGATGAGTCATATTAAAACTTGCAACATTATTTCAGATGAGCTTGTTGACACAATAGACAAAAAGCTCCTTTGAAGCACTCATTGGTTTATTTGGAAATCCTTCCTAGTTCATGGATCACTGACCTGAAAGATGAGTTTATAAGGGAAATACTGAGACAATATTTTCCCCAGTGGCATAAAAATGCTGCTATAACCTTATAGGCACTCTTTAGCCTTCTTGAAAAATTCATGACATTTGAAGTTTTAGCTATTAATATATAAAAATCTAAGAAAAGTGGCACTGATTATTTTTTTGCCTTGGCAGAGAAGAATGTTATTGTCATGTTAAATAAACTTATTTTAAACACAGTGTTTTGCAAATTTTATGGAGAAGATTCCTATAAAAAAGGATTTTACTGATGATTTAATTTTCTTTCCAGCATAGCTGAAGACTCACACTTCCACCTTCATTAGGAATAGTTCTTCTATAAGTATGAATTAAATCTGACCAGCATTTCCTTTTGCTTAGCCAGAGAGGACTAAGGAAATCACTAAAACTTTTTATTGTTTTCTTGTGAAAAGATTTTCTTGTTGAAAAGATTTTTTTGTGACATTGTTTTTTTAAAAATGGGCAGAGAAGTAGGTCATGATACTTTCTCATAAAATTGCAAATGATTGGCTGTGGACATTTATTTTTCGCAGGTTCCTCTTCTCCACTCTTCTTGCTGTCCAACTGACCCTTTTACAAATGTTTAAAAATTAAAGCTCTGAAGATTATTCATCTTCCAGGGTTTCAGTCATGTTAAAGACTTGCTATGCACAAGAAAGTACTTCTGAAACTTCATTTCTCACATTTTTTCTGAAGACTATTAAAGCTGATTCTTAGCCTCTCCACCTGCAGACTTTGCCTGAACGACACAGAATCATAGAACAATTTGAAGGGACCTTAAAGATTATTTAGGTCCAACCCCCCTGCCATGGGCAGGGACACCTCGCACGAGACCAGGTTGCTCAAAGCTTCATCCAGCCTGGTCTTAAACACTTCCAAGAATGAGGGATCCACAACTTCTCTGGGCAACCCATCCCAGTGTCTCACCACCCTCACAATAAAGAATTTCTTCCTAATATCTAATATAAAATCTCCCCTCTTTCAGTTTAAAATTGTCACCCCTCATCCTATCCCTACACTCCCTGATAGAGTCCCTTCCCAGCTCTCCTGTAGGCTCCCTGTAAGTATTGGAAGGCCACTATAATTTCTCCATGGAGCATTCTCTTCTCCAGGCTGAACAAACTCAACTCTCTTAGCCTGTCTTCATAGGAGAGGTGCTCCAGCTCTCTGATCATCTTTGCAGTTGTCTGCTGGACCCACTCCAAAAGGTCCATGCGCTTCCAGTGCTGAGGACTCCAGAGCTGGACACAGTACTCCAGGTAGGGTCTCACCAGAGTGGAGTAGAGGGGCAGAACCCCTTCCCTTGACTTGCTGGCCACATTTCTTTTGATGCAGCCCAGGATGCAGTTGGCTTTCTGGGCTACCAGCACACATCGCTGGCTCATATTGAGCTTCTCATCTACCAACACTCCTAAGTCGTTCTCCTCAGGGCTGCTCTCAATCCCTTCTTTGCCCAACCTGTATTTGCACCTGGGGATTGCCATGACCCAGGTGCAGGACCCTGCACTTGGCTTGGTTGAACTTCATGAGGTTTGCACAGGCCCACCTCTCAAGCCTGTCCAAGTCCCTCTGGATGGCATTCAATCCCTTCAGCATGTCGACTGCACGACACAGCTTGGTGTCATTGGTGAGCCTACTCATGTTGAGCTTCTCATCAACTAATACCCCAAAGTCTACCCTCAGCCTATATTTGTGCTTTGGATTGCCCCAACCCACAAGGAGGACCTTGCACTTGGCCTTACTGAACTCTATAAGGTTCACATGGGCTCACCTCTCCAGCCTGTTCAGGGCCCTCTGGCTGACATCCGTCTTCCCTCCAGGAGTTGACTGCAACACACATCTTAGTGTCATTGGCAAACTTGCTGAAGGTGCACTCAATCCCACTGCATGTGTTGCGAGAAAAGATGTTAAAAACCACTGGTCCCAGTACTGACCCATGAGGAACACCACTTGTCACTGGTTTCCACTTGAACATCACACTATTGTCGATAACTCTTTGAGTCTGGTCATCCAGCCAATTCCTTATACACTGAGTGGTCAATTCATCAAATCTATGCCTCTTCAATTTAGAGACAAGGATGTTGTAGGGGCCAATGTCAACATGTTTGAATATCCAGGTAATCTCAGTGGATTCTCATCTGTTATTTTTCAATTAATAGTTTTTCAGTTTACCCCTTAAGGAACCTTAGGGTGTAAATCTGACAAGTTTGTACATAACTGAAAGCTCAGCAGCACACAATCTTCCGAAGTTTTCAGAGTGAATAGGATCGCTGGCCAGTTAATTTTCAAGATTGCCTTTTAGAACAGCTTTTAGCTTCTCCAAACTAATTTGTTAAGTCAGTCAGCATTTTGAAGGACTGGAAGTGTCTAACTGCCTCTAGTGTGTGAACATAAATAGAATAAATAATTGTAGATTTTGCCTTCACTCTTCCCGAATGGCCTCACCTAAGTGAAATACTGACATCTTGCTTACCAGGTCTTTCCACCACTAGTCACACCATGAGATTGTGAACTTTGGAAAAGATAGATCAAAAAGTAACCGTATCTCTTCTTTGCCCTTGCTTCTACTTGATATGCCAAAAATAGATTTATACATCATTGTTATATTTTGCAATCAGGTCCTCCTGCTTCAGTTCCACCTCTCCCCTGCCCCTGTTCCCCCCACCTCCTCCCCCCACCCCCGGCTTTTTATTCTCCTGTGAGAGTCATTGTTCTAGCCTGATGCTTACATACATTCCTGTCTTCCACACACTCCCTGTTAAGTCATACTAAACTGACTTCATTCTGAACTACACCTTGGCCCACTGCGGAATTTAGAAGTTTAACTACAGGTAATACTCTGAAATCCAAGTGTTGGGAGTTCAGCATATATTTTCTGTGTCTATTTGCTTTTCAGAATAACCCCATGGCTTCATTAAGACTTGCGACAATAAAACCTGTCTTGTAACATCGGGAAGTATCAGCCAGCCTAAGAGCTGGAAGAGCCTTGTACCTTTGATCAGCTCCAATAATAAGCTTTCCCCATAATAGTTCTTTGAAAAGAGGGAAAAAAAAAAAAAGAAAGAAAAAAAAAAAGAGTGGTTTGCACTCCTTTGCAAATATTTTCTTTAGAGCATGAAACTACCTAGAATTTTCAAAGCACTTGTCTTTCAAGGGGAATTTCACAGAGAGAGATCTAGGCACAAAACCACATAAATAGCAAGAGAATAAGTGCAAATATTGGGAGAAAAGAAAGTATTTTTGCTACAGTTCTGGCAAACCATTCTTAAATCCCTTGCTTTAGGAGAAAGTAGCTATATTAACGAGGCCTAGTGCCTCCAGTAAAAGATTTCAGTATTAGCTGATTAAACCCTTAGTAGGTTCCATGCATCAGGTAAAAAAAACAACACCTCTGAGCATATCTATAGCTTCTTAAATGAAACCAATGCTTGTAACATCTTTGTGTGGGTTATATCACTGCAGATTTGCATACTGCAACACCCCAGCTGTAAACTTGAGAAATCCCTGTGAATGCAGCCAGAACACATTGCAATATTTTTCATAAAGAACAGAACGATGGGATTCTAGCTAAACTACCATACAAAAGCATATAACAATGTTTAAAAGGTACTACAAAATCTCTGCACTAATGTAGATATTATATAGGGTTTGCAGCACTCATTTTCAAATGTATTGGCTATTTTTCCTACCAGTTCTCTATACATATTAAAGTAGAAAAAAACATATTTTCCACCTATTACTATCAACTACTGCAGAGACTGCAAAATAGTCTCTTATAAACAATTTAAGATAGAAAGTTCAGAGCAGAAAAGTAAAATTGACTTAAGCATTTAATTATTTTGCTGTAATCTCTTTGTCCTACACATTTATGTCTTAAAAAACATTAATGATTTTGTAAATATAGTTATTACTAACCTAATAAAAAAGGCTGTGGCAAATAGAAAATAAAGCCTGTATAAAAATGTAGATACATACTCAGGAAAGATGATACTCGTTAATCTCACAAATATGTGCTTGCCTATATAAAACAGCAGTTAACACTGCTTTATATGATTCATAAGAGACTATGTGACCATGAAAATAATGCTTGCAAATTATACTTTTAGGGAACAGTAAGTTGAAAGTATAATGGTTCCTGCTAACTTAAAGGACAATAAAACAAATATTATCATATTTTCCACTTTTGTCATAGGGACACCTTGAAAGTTAATCCAAATTAACAAGAAGTGTCAACTTAAACTGCATGTATTGAAAGGTTTGATGCCAGAGCCAGCAACAGGTGCTCAGAGCCTAGAAAAGCAGGTCAGCAGGAGAGAACTTGGAGTGCAGCACAAAGGAACTCCAGCCACTCCAGGCAGTAAGTCACATTCATCTGGGTCCCAACTTAAATGCCTCTATGCAAACGCACGTAGTATGGGGAACAAATAAGAGCAGTTAGAGATGTGTGTGCGCTTGCAGGGCTATGATCTTACTGGCATCACAGAGACATGGTGGGATGGCTCCTATAACTGTAGTGTTGGAATGGAGGGATACAGGCTCTTTAGGAAGGACAGGCAGGGGAGACGAGGAGGTGTTGTCCTCTATGTCAGTCTCAAGCTGTAATGCACGGAGTTCCACCTGGGCATGGATGAAGAGACAACCAAGAGCTTATGGGTGGGATTAAAGGGAGAAAGGAAGGAAATAGGTTACCCAGGATATGGAGAAGCCTGAAGTAAATTAATGTTCTCTTGTTGTTTAAGAATGGTAAATATGTGAAACAGCCAAACAACCTCACCACCTCTGCTTCCCAGCATCTACATTTTTATGCTTTTTGAGTCTACTGATCTCAGGACCAGCATCTGCTGGTAGAAAGATGTATGGAGTTACCCAATGCCTAATTCAGTTGATTCTGGAACAGTTTTAAATAGTTCATCATTACCTAATATTGTTCCTTGTAAAGTAAGCTGCCTTATAATGCAATACTTAAACTTTAAAAAGAACAAAAAGTAAAAAATAGCATAATGATTAACAGTAGAACCTGCAATCAGTTCTGAGCAAATCCATTTTTTAAAATGATTGCACATAGAGTATTTCTGAAATGCAATGAAAAGTGAAAAAACTGACAGTGTGAACCAAGAACTATACTTTACTTGCTACAAATCTCAGTCATTAATGGGAAAAATTAATGTATTATGGATGAACACCTAGCTAAAATAAATCTGAGCAATCCTTCAAGCAGGTATTTAGGTTCATGACTCCTTTCTTTAAAAGTAACAGGTTATTTTCATTAAGACACATATCTAGAGGAAAGGTAATGCCTTTTTAGAGGTCTCAAGTTTACTCTTAGACATATAAAGCTCTAAATATTAAGGGGGGAGGGAAAATCAGTTCTAAGTGACTCCTTTGGTTAGTACTTATTTATGATGATTGCTCTAAACCTTCCTAAGCCTTTGCATACAAAAGGGAGTGAACTAGGTAGATCACAAAATTAAGTGCTTTTCTGGAAACCAAATGAGACTGGTGAGCCATGAAACCTATGTGTAGAAGCTCATCGACTTCATCTGGATCCAGGGATCAGCCCCATATGAAGAGACTCAATAAGTATTGTTAAATCAGGGTTTATGAAGCCTTTGAGAAAACCTAAATCCTGCAGGCTGATGAGCATACTCTTATGTCAAAGTTCTAAACCTTTTGTTCTTTGAAGGCTAGTGACACTGCTTAGATTTAAACATGCACTGTGTCCTCGCTGAGGACCAAGATGTTCAGTATCTTCTGAAATTAGGCTGTCATAAATAAAGTTTTGCAGTAAAATTAGTTTATTAATTACTTCCCTTTAATTCAAAGTAAAGACTGGTTTTAAAGACAAGTATAACAGATGAAGGTTGTAACATAGTGACAAAGGATGAGAAGGCTGAGGTACTTAATGCCTTCTTTACCTCAGTTTTTAGTAGTGGAGTCGGTTGTTCCCTGAGTACCCAGACCTCTGAGCCAGGAGACAGGTAGGGAGCAGAATGAAGTCCCCCTAATCCGAAGGAAGATGTGAGGAACCTGCTCCACCACCTGGACATACACAAGTCTACGGGACCAGATGGGATGATCCACCCAAGAGTATTGAGACAGCTGGAGGAAGTGCTCACTTAACCACTTTCTATCATTTACCAGCAGTCCTGTCAAACCAGGGAGGTCTCAGCTGACTGGCATCTAGCAAATGTGAGGCCCATACACAAGAAGGGCTGGAATGATGATCCAGGGAACTACAGGCCTGTAAGTCTGATCTCAGTGCCTGGAAAGGTCATGGAACAGGTCATACTGAGTGCCATTATATGGCACATGAAGAACAACCAGGTGATCAGGCCCAGCCAGCACAGGTTCATGAAGGGCAGGTCCTGCTTGACAAACCTGATCGCCTTCTATGACAACGGGACCAGCTTGGTGGATGAGGGAAAGGCTGTGGATGTTGTTTACCTGGACATTAGTAAGGCCTGTGACACAGTTTCTCACAGCATTCTCCTGGAGAAAGTGGCTGCCCATGGCTTGGACAGGAGTACTCTTTGCTGGGTAAAATACTGACTGGAGGCCCGGGCCCAGAGAGTGGGGGTGAATGCAGTTAAATCCAGTTGGTGACCAGTCACGAGTGGTATCCCCCAGGGCTCAGTGCTGGGGCCAGTTCTCTTTAATATCTTCATCAATGATCTGGATGAGGGCATCAAGTGGACCCTCAGTAAGTTTGCAAATGATACCAAGTTAGGTGGGAGTGTTGATTTGCTTGAGGGTAGAAAGGCATTGCAGAATGATCTGGACAAGTGGGATCGATGGACCGAGGCCCATGGTATGAGGTTCAACAAGGCCAAGTGCCAGGTCCTGCACTTGGGTCACAACAACCTCGTGCAGCACAACAGGCTTGAGAAGAGTGGTTGGAAAGATACCTGGCAGAAAACCCAACCCACCTGGGGGTGTTGGTTGACAGCTAGCTGAATATGAGCCAGCAGTGTGCCCAGGTAGCCTAGAAGGCCAACAGTATCCTGGCCTGTTTCAGAAATAGTGTGGTGAGTAGGACTAGGGAAGGGATCATTATCCCCCTGTAGTCGGCACTTGTGAGGCCCCAGCTTGAGTACTGTGTCCAGTTTGGGGACCCTCACTACAGGAAAGACATTGAGGTGCTGCAGCATGTCCAGAGAAGAGCAATGAAACTGCTGAGGGGTCTGGAGAACAAGTCTTATGAGGAGCAGCTGAGGGAACCAGGATTGCTTAGCATGGAGAAAAGAAGGCTCAGGGGAGACCTTATCACTCTCTTCAACTCCCTGAAAAGAGGTTGTAGCAAGGTGGGGGTCAGTCTCTTCTCCCAAGTAACAGGCAACAAGACAAGAGGAAATGGCCTCAAGTTGTACCAGGGGAGGTTTAGATTGGATATTAGGAAATATTTTTACACTGAAAGGGTTATTAAGCATTGGAACAGGCTGCCCAGAGAAGTGGTTGAGTCACCATCCTTGGCAGTATTTAAAAGACAGGTAGACATAGTGCTTAGAGATATGGTTTAGTGATGGTTTTTATCAGAGTTAGGTTGATGGTGATCTAAGTGATCTGAAAGGTCCCTTCCAACCTAGACAATTTTATGATTCTATGAAATAGTATTTGCCAACTGTCAAAATAATTTTTTCACACATAGAGTAACTCTGCAGGTATACATATGTGCAAGTAATAATATATATATATATTCTTAAAGAGCTGTCTTGTAACTGCATATCACATACTATTTCTAATTCCAGACTCCAATGAATTACTTTTTAAGTATTTGACAGAATACCTATTTAAGATATAATGACATATATTCTCTTGAGACTCTTCATTGGTTTTGAGGAAAAAAAAAATACCTATACCTGTGTACACATATATCAGTGACCCTTTCTCACTAACAGGTCTCTTCATGTGTATTTAAATAGCATGCTCACACTGGTGCCGAATCCTCCATTGGTAGTTGTGTATTAACAAAGCCCAAGATTTTAAAAATAAGAAACCTAGTAAGTGTCAAAATTCCTCCAATAATTAAATTATTTCATAACTCCTACAATGTAATTTTATTAACTGTTAAGAGCATACAGCTTCAGAAAACAACCCTTTTGCATAGGTCTTCTTAAATTTTGAATTACAATCAAGGGATAAGATTAATTGTTTTGTGGTTTTTGGAAAAAGGTATTCTTTTCTTTCTTTTACAAAAAAGCATATCTGACCATTAAACTAATCTTTTGTGCTTAAAAAAACAAACAAACACAAAACAACAACTTGGGAAGAAATGGAAAGCACTGGCACAATCACTGTTACAGACCAACAGCATCACTTTTTAAGGGTTTTCATTTTGTGAACAACCAGTAATTTTGCCCCACACATGAACTAATATGAGTTGTGTATTCTTTAGAAACTCCACACTTGAGGTAATCTACTTTTCTAAGTCAGTTTTCTCAAAGAAAGAGGTTCGTTACAATAGATTCAAATGAAGCCTGAAAATGCTTAGCAATTTGCTTGTCTGAATATTGAGATCATTTCTTCAAAATGCTAAAAATTAAAACTGTGGGAAGTCAGAGCAAAAAGTAATGGTCAAAATGCAGTACCTTAGCTGAAAAAAACTAAGGGAAATGGAATTTATAGTTTGAATAGCACTTGGCCTGCAGATAAGAAACCTGAATTCCACTGGAAATAGGCAGTACACTAGATATGAGCTGAGAAGAAATGAAGTATCGCCAAAGTGAAAGGAAAGGAGTCCACAAGGACAGACACAATATAGCACAGAGGAGAGGTCACTTCATATTATAAAGGCAGAAATAACAGACCAAGTGTTAAAACAGCATGGACAGCCGAACATATGCTGTTCGATTGCATGGAGGAGAACCCTGGACGGAAGTGCCATTTTGTGAAATTTCAATGATACCAGGTTTAGCTATGGAATAAAAGTAATAAAGGCGCCAAATGCTTTCACCTGGAAGCCTGAACTAAGGATCACTTTAAGTTGTGAGAAGTCATTGCAAACACGACAACATACAACACATCAAAGGATTGCTTTGTTCAGTTGAGGTTGCTAATCTTCACAGGTACATATGCCAACACTAGTTTAGAGTTATCAGTTAAAGGTCACGTCTCCATCAGTAAAAAACAACAGCTGTTCTTGAATAAGGCATACAGAAAATTGAGCTCATGTTTGCTGACTCCTGCTTTCAAAGTGACCAAAACAAACGAGATACAAATTTTGTATCTCCTTTCCATGACCATGACTCCCTGCATGCACAGCAAGTGATTGATCTTGAACCTGATGGTGTCCATCACCTCCTGATAAACTGGACTGATACAGGAGCAATTGTAAACCTAAACCAAAGGTATACCAAAACAATCTGAAAGCTTGTAGAAATAGCAGTCTCCCTGCAGTCATGAAGTAGCTTCACTATGAATAATCCTCCAAACAGAAATGTTTGCATATTAAGAATTAATAACCAGTCTAATAAATATTTTCAAATTATTCAGAAAAAAAGAACTTTGTCATTCCACCAAACAAATGGATTTTCTATAGCAAATATAACCAAAAGGATCTTCACAGCTGGCATAAATTATTATGTTTCCGTTAACTTTAATGGAGAAAATTCAACTTCAAATATATCAAATATAGTTAGTGTACTTGTCATGCATGATATATCTCTCATATACCTTTCAGGTAAAAATATTCAGCCCAGACATCATGTAAAAGCATGAAAATATCTAGGTCTACAATTATAAAATCAAAAAGTAACACTGCAAACATAACACAGAAGAAAATATGAACAGCTTTAACAAGGGAAAACTCTTATAACGCAATCTGTAATTAATAGATGTCACATTTACAAATACAACAAGCAGCAAAAGAGTAGAAAACATATGGCAATTTCTTCTTTGAAAGATGAGAACAAAGAAAAGAGTTGTGGAGCGTCTTTTTCCTTTGCTCTCATCTTCTCTCATCCAAGGTAAGACTTGACGCACTTATCTTTAATTACCATGATGCCAGATGAAAAAATATCCTTGAGACAAGAACAGAGCAAAAGGCAAAGGCAGCAAAACTGTCAAAGTGGTAGTAGAGACCCTAGAAAAGAGAAAAATTCCCCAGAAAATGCTGTGTGAGCTCTGACTCACCCTGGGGGAGATCAGCCTCTGCCTCTGGCTGCTCGGGATGAGAATGTAATGCTGCCTCGCTGCTGGTTGCGGGAAGGCACCTTGAGGAATAAACAAAATAAAACAAAACAAGGATAAGGGCATGCTAAATTAAACTTTATTCTTGTGTTAAAACAAACTGGTACTGTAAAAGGCTTTGCTATTTCTAATCAGAGCAGTGTCAAATCTTTCTGCTCACAAAGCAGAGAAAATAACTTATTTTTGTTTCTCACTTCCTTTCCAGCAGTTTTCATTTTGTTTTTAACTTTGAAAAGAGCTTAAGATAGTAATTTAAAGTAAATATAAAGAAGAAATAGGAAAATGCAGAGCAAGCAAACTCCTGTCAGGGCTGAGCATGGTCTGGCTGCTCCCTGAGGGAGGGGAGCCAGAAGCTGTAACATGGCGCCAGGGCAGGGCCTGTCCCATAGTACCTGAGGAAGGGATCAGGGTCTTCTGGGAACCATGGCAGCCAGGGTAAGACCAGGGTTATGATCCACAGGCAGGGGCCCAAGCTGGGCTGTGCTGTCCCCACAGCAGGTGGGGTCAGGATCAGGCCCGGTGCAGGGCACCAGCGTGAGCCACAGTCCGACATGGCCACGGGCATGGGGACAGGGCGGTAGGTCGGCCTGAAGAAAGGGGTCAGGATCAGTGGGGCTGGAGACCAGTGTGCTACAGGATCACTGGGACAACAATTGGGCAGAAACAGGGTCCTGCGCTGCGGGCAGGTGGAGGAGACCAGGCAGGGACCGCCAGGGCTGGTGCCCAGCCCAGGGCCCTGGTGTCCCCATAACGTGAGGGGAAGGTGAGGCTGTAGCAAACCCAGAGGCTGCCCCTCAATCCGGGGGCTGTTTTAAAAGCATGCCTTACAGCAACACCTATTCCCATGGAAAACAAAGAATACCCACGTCAGGGCAGCCAAAACCACACACGCCACTGAGGAGAGAAACCATGGTCAAGGCAACCTATGCCAGCACAGGCAGGGTGCCCACCTCTGCCCGGGGGCTGCCGGGCCTCCTGTGGCCTGGAGTGACTGCAGCAAAGTCCCGTCAGAAACCGACCCCTCGGCTAAACCCCACAGAGGGAATGGGTTGCGCCAATAAAAATAAGCGTCTGAAAACTTTTTCTGAAAACACTTATTTGCAAAACTTAAGCGCATCAAAAGAATGCAAGAGAAAACACGCGATTTGTTAGAAGCTGACTTCCATTTTATAAGAGGAACAGATGTTTTATTGTAATTAAAGCTCATCTTTTTTGTACAAGGTGACTTGAAGCACACATATACTCCAAGTAAACAAGTCTACTGTATTTCTTTCATACAAATGTTGATGATCCACACTTTTCTTGTAAATCTAGCTTACGCTCAGAGAATTACTTTTTTAAAAAATATCTTTTTTTCAGCTCATATGGCTTTCCATTCTATTGCTTACTCTCCTAGCTAAGCCCTAAATAATTACTTTTACTTAGTATGTCTTGAATATTTATGAAAACTTCCTTCCTATAATATAAAAATGAAGCATAGACATCTGAGATTAGTAACCAAATGAACCCAATGTTGAGTTGATTAAAACCTGCTTAGCAGCAGTGTACCACATTGTCACACTTGTATAAGCAATTTTACATAGTTAGAGCTATCCAATTACTTTTTCAAATATATTAGTGAAGCGTTGTAAACAGTTCAATGTGCTAGTTTAAACAACACACAATAAAATATGTATACAGTTAGTAAATCACCGTGTCAAGCTCTGGCTCTCTTCTAGCAATTATCACGTCAAAGTCAGCACGAGGTCAAGTTCAAGAGGGGACCATAGGATGTTTGCAAGTGGGAATCCACTGGGTCACGTTCATGAACACAGAAACCTTGGGCAGATGCAGTGAAAGAAAGAAACAATGAATGTCACCTTGTAGGACAACTCTTGTGTCCCACGAGAGTTTACCAAGTAAAACAAGGTACATGTTTCTGAACATTTATTTGTCTTGGGATTTATTTCCTCAAGGCTTCAAGTTTTCTATTATCTTTATAAAATGATATTTTTTCTATGCAGACTTCAGATTAACATAACTCATCAGTAATTTCTGTGCTAACAAAAACCCCAAACTAATGTAACAGTGCCCTTAATACAGGTCATGTACTGGTGGCAAACTAGCAAGACTTGTTAGGCAAGTGATAAACAACCATATCTTTAGACTAAATTTAACCACCTAACCAGTGCCTATACAGCAAGATAACAATGCTACTAGGGATGACACTTGCATGAGAGCTAATAGGAAAAGGAGGCTGATAGGTTACTCATCACCAAAACTATTACCAGAATCCTACAAACCTACATGTTTCTGGAGCTGTGGCATGCTGATGTACCTTTCCCCAGCTCAGCACAGCCCTGATTATAGGCAATTTTCTGTAGACAGTGCCAATCTGTTGATTAAAAACTACATGCCAGAGAAAGTAACCTGACTGTGAATGTGCAAACGATTCACTATCCAGATGAAAGCAGACCTGTGCTTGACTGGGTACAAACATCACCACCTTGTTTTCTTCCATTTTTATGACTTTATTGTAGCAAGAGTAGCATAACAAAAAGGAGTTGCTTCATTTCTTTCCCCCCCTTTTTTTTTTCAGCTAGAAGATGCTGTACATGGCTGACAGTTCTCAACTGAAGCATCTGTCATGTTTAAGTCAGAGTAACAACAAAGTCAGAACCCAACTTGCTTTTGTGATTGCAGGAAAGTCTCCACTGAATTTTTACTGATAGAATAAAAGCGCTATTCATTTTATTTGATGGTTTATATCTAGAAGAAATAATTCAATAGAACATTATTCTCCAGAAGTCTGCATCTTAAAACCCTTCTCCTGTTTCTGCATTAGTTGTCAGTCTGAATTTCGTACATCTGAAAGTAATTAAATGCTAAAAAACAATAAATATATGTTAAATCATAAATATTCAAATCAATCCTCTTTTGCGTGCCTCAGCTTTCATTTATATCATGGACACCAGCTTGATCTAGCAGACTTCAAGACAGTAAGGATTTTTGCTTTGGCCTCAGTGAATGCTGAGAACGCTCAGACCAATGCTTCTGCAACTGAAGTGATTTCAAGTGGTTTTACTAGTGAACTCTTAATCTAGTTTGGTAGAAATGTGCATTAAAAATAATATTCAATTCTGGGATTAACATTTCAGAAGAAATAAATAAAATGTTTGAGTTCAGAGTGGAGTAGCAAAGGTGACATTTTTACTTACAACAAAAGATTAAAAGAACTAGTGAACACAGAGGTCTACTGAACAATAATTTAGGGGTTATAATGGTAGTGTAACTTTTCAATAGCAGTCCTTGGAGAGTACAAGATACCAAGGAGGTCAATGAAGTATTTAAAGCAGCTGAATCTAGTAGTAATGAGAAAAATCCACCAAAAAGAAATTCAGAGAATGCCCTGAAAAAAAATACCATGCAACAATCTTCTAGAAGGAAGAGGACAGTGATAGAAACCCCACAGCAATGATGCTTGTAAAAGGAGGTCTGAAAAGAAAGTGTAATGCGAAACTTCCTCTAAGTGAAGTTACCTATTAAGTCACATCCATATTTAAGTTCCACTGCTGAATACTTAGTGCTCTGGTTATTTTAATACCACTAGTCAATAGTGTATCATAGTATGTTATATTGTGGTGTCATTTTTGAAAACATACCTTTTACAAGTATCTCTAGGAACAATAACCACAAAAATGTTTGCAATTTGCAATCTAATGTAAATAGACATAATTAAAAAATAACTTCTTTATTCAAAAATATGGCCTATTTTTTAAAAAAGTCATCTTTCAGTTTAAACTCCAGACTAATTTTCTTACCCTCTCAAAATATCTAATTCTTCAGCTGCCCAGGAAGGTGAGGAAAGGTTGGGTAAAAAGGACAGTAATTTGCTGTATCTTTTAGTGAAACAGAAATTTTAATCGCTTCTTTGTTGGCCATTTTGTTATTAGCAATTTTGTAAGCACATCTTATTTACATTTGTTCTCATTACCATCACCTAGATGATTGCATTTAGCTTCCAGAACATCTCATTGAACTATAGAATAACGTCTTAAAATCTTAGGCGTTCTAATTCTGCATTTATACAAATAGCATAATTCATGCTGAGGGCTGACATATGACAGCTACTGTAGGCAAAAAATTTTACACTCAAGATGTGTTATACAGAAGTAAGCTCAGAAGGAAGAGTTTTATAGGTAACGGCTAATTATGAGTCCTCATTAATGCTAAACTGTAATGGAATTCTTATGGGATCTTGTAAAAACAACTTTAAAATAACTGAATTCAAAGTTATGGGGCACTTAAAGTGTTCTCTAGTAAACCAGGAAGGTTAAAGATTAAACATGTAGCTTTTTGCTGCCATAAGAAGCCATCACTTTGAACTGGCTAGATACACTTAAGAAGGCTTTTAGCTCGATAACTGTAAATTGCCAATAATTGCACTAATCCCACCATTTACCACAAGGAATTCAGTTACAAATGGGTTGCTCAATATCTAACACAACACACTGCACCCTTCAAACTGTGTTTACCTTCACATATTTATGTAAAAATAAAGAAGGGAATAATACCTTTAATATTATTAAGTGTTAAAAATTAACAATTTTGATAGATATATGCTCTTTTTATTTTCCTTTTCTAGTGTTATGAAGGTTAATAAAATTAAAAGGGTTTGGGCTCTCACCTTAGAACTTAACTCAAAAATGAGTATTTCCAGATTCTGTTTCTCTTTCCTTGATTAAAAATAAAATAGAGATGTTCTCTTATAGCGGAAGGTCTTATATAGGTCTTTAAACACAAAGGAGTAATAATTCTAATCAAATTCCTCTCTTCATGGTAAGAGGGACTGATAATATTTTGTGTCTGATGAGGACATGAAGCTACAAAGATGCAAAAGCGAACTCTGCCTTACAGAAAGAAAAAAAAAATTGCTAGAACCAAAGCATCATGTTTCCTCATGATTGTTTTGAGAAGTCAAATCTGCCAGTGAGAATACACTTTTAGTGTTTGTGTCTATAAATTTTGATTTTGGAAATTCGTATTAAATTATTACTAAATACTAAGTATTTCTATGTGCCTGGTACATAGTTGCATCATAAACAAAACATTCTGAAATAATATCCCTGCCTAGTTTATGTGTGTTGTGATTAGGGGTAGTCAAGAGACAAGGAGAATGCTCAAAAATAGGTAGATTCATACTGAAATGCACAATGACTAGTAATTATCTTTTTTTATTGTTATTTTAGCTCGTGAAGTGAGTGTTAGAGATCAGCACATGCTCTGCAATTTAGTGTTCATCTGTATAATAATGGCCTCTGTGGTCAGCAGCTTCACCGCTTGATCATAATAATGGATGATGCCTAATAATCATCTGTTATCCACTACCCGAATAGCAATTACAGCCATTTCCTCACTGGAAACTGCCATCTCTTCTTTATTTGGCACTAAAATTATTAGCTCTTTAAAAGAGTTGTAACATGGATTAATCAATACAAATGCTGTTTATATAGTCCTGATAATGATCCGTTATCCCTTAATCTGATTTTTGAGCTTCCTCAGGGTATCAAGGGTTTTTTTCTTTTTAAATGAATATCATATCTTTAGTAATGGGCACATGGAAAACTTAAGTAGACTCTCTCCCCAAGCTATATTACCCAATTCATTTTGTCTTTCAAGACAAGATTCATTTATGGAAAATAATTGTACTCAGGAAAGGGAAGTAATAATGTTGTAATGTATCTACCTAATACAAACAAGTTTAAAGTGAAATCTGACCTAAGTGTTTGCTGAAATGCTAGGATTCCAAAAAAAAAAAAAAGTCTGTTTGGGTATGATAAATCATATCATTTGCTAACATGCCTAAAATAACCCGGGGAGTGCTAGAATCTATTCCTAGGCATAACTGTGTAGTGAATGGATTGCAGTCAGTATTATACATGTACTTTGTGATAACTTGAAAATGATGGTTTGTCACTACAAGTGTTAAAGTCAACGCTCAGCATAATTGGGCTTTTGAGTTCTGCCTGATGTTTGTTTTATCTTTTCAATTCTATGATTAATAATGTCATATGAAGTAATAAAAAAAACCCCAACAACAAAGAACCCCACCCAACCCCTCAACAGAGCATATGAGGAAGAACAATGTGATTAACAAAATAACTACATGACAAGAGACTACATGACATAACTACAGAGAGAGGTGACCTGAGCTTGGAGTGAGTTCCTGAAGAGACGTACTGAACATCTGCTGTTTGAATATCTAGGGATGGCTGCGGAAAGCAAAATAATTTTTTTAAAAAAGCGAGTTAAATTAATGTTGTCATTTCTTTCAGATCCTTCTCATTCCAGTGGCAGTATTCTGCTAATTGGGGCAACTATTTAGAGTTTTACAGGTATGCTTTTGAGCAGAGAATAAATGGACTTACGCGAACATGACTTACTATGATTAATATAGAGAAGAGGGAAATCAGTATGTGAATTATCAATTCTTTCAGAAAACTGATATCAAACTGACTGTTCAAATCATAAAGAACAGTTTATTCTTTAAGAATTAACCCAAATACAAATTGAAAGTACCAGAGCAATTTTTCTTTGTGCTCAGATTCTCATACTTCAAGGTCCAGTGCCTCTACATAAAAGCACAAATATCTTTATCTCAGACTGAGCATTGCTTTGATAAATAGCACTTGAGGTTACACATAATATTGTAACATCTGATACAGCCTTTATTTCCCCAGAAAACTCTTTTAAAACTTTTTTTTTTTTTGGCTTCTTCCCTTCTGTATTTAGCAAAAAACAGGCAGGGAGAGCAAAGGAGGAAACAAATACAACCTAGTACAAAACTGAAAAGCACCAGAAATCTTACACACCTATTTTTCAAAGCAATTTCTTGGATTAAATGTCTTTAATATTTACAGGCTTAATGCTGATGAGATGTATCTCTACCTAGTTATTCATAATTTCTTAAGAGACTCATCTGTTCATTGAGAAGAGCTTCTGGGGAGCTGGTAAGTCTTAGAAAAAGCTATTGAGTTCTTGCATTCAGAATGATTTAGAGACAAGTCCAATAAACCCTACTACTGAGAGTCGTTTCCCAAACTACCAGCAAATTGTTTAAAGCTATAACATGAACAGCATTTTAATTCAAATTTCACAAAATCATAGAATGGTTGAGGCTAGAATGGACCTCTCTGGAGATCATCTTGCCCAGTCCCCCTGTTATAGCAGCCGCATCTGAAGCCAGTTTCTCAGGACCACGTGTGGATAGCTTTTGAGTATCTCCAAGGATGGAGACTCCATGATCTCTGTGAACAACTTGTTTCAGTGTTCAAACAAAATCTGGGGTTTAGATATTTTCCTAGATTTTTTCAGATTATCTGCATAGCTTAATTAGAATGAGTGGTCTTTCAAAATTAGAGAATACAACATGCTTACTAGAGTTCCTCTTATCTGCTGACATGGAAAGTGGAGTTAAACTGTTGTAACATTAAGTATGTAAGCATCTGTAACAGTCTGCTAAATGCCCTCTCTTGCAGCGACAAATAGTGTCTTGCAAAACATAATTCAATGCCTTGTTTTAGGTGACAGCACCAGTACAAAGTGGACAATATTCTAGAAGCATATTTCTCCACATTCACGCAAGCAGGGCCTAAGCACCTTGCCCAGATACATACATTTAAATTCCAAATACCTAAAAGTAGGTCACCTGAATACACTACAATGGGCAAAGGAGACTGAAATAATACACCAGTCCACCTGTGGCCTTGCAAAAATACTCTGACATTTGGAGACTATATAGGCTTATATATGCTCGTGGATGAGAAGCTTGATATGAGCCAGCAATGCCCACTGGCAGCCCAGAAAGCAAACCACATCCTGGGCTGCATCAAAAGAAGTGTGGCCAACAGGTTAAGGAAGGGGATTCTGCCCCTCTACTCTGGTGAGACCCCAGCTGGAGTAGTGTCCAGCTCTGGAGTCCTCAACACAGGAAGGACATCGACCTGTTAGAATGGGTCCACAGGAGGGCTACAAAAATGACCAGAGGGCTGAAGCACCTCTCCTGTGAAGACAGGCTGAAAGAGTTGGGGTTGTTCTGGAGAAGAATAGGCTCCGTGGAGACCTTATAGTGGCCTTCCAATACTTACAGGGGCCTGCAGGAGAGCTGGGGAGGGATTCTTTGTCAGGGAGTGTAGCGATAGTACGAGGGTAATGGTAAATTTGTAAATCTTCAAATTGAAAGAGAGGAGATTTAGATGAGATACTAAAAAGAAATTCTTTACTGAGAGGGTGGTGAAACACTGGGAGGGCTTGCCCAGAGAAGTTGTGGATCCCTCATTCTTGGAAGTGTTTAAGACCAGGCTGGATGGGGTTTTGAGCAACCTGGTCTAGTGGGAGGTATCCCAGCTCATGGCAGGGGGTTGGAACTCGATGGCCTTTAAGGTCCCTTCCAACTCTAACCTTTCTGTGATTCTATACTTATATGGCTTTATTCAACAGAAACTGAGACACAAGATTAACATGTTTTTATGACTAGAATTATTAAAACATTTCCTATTACAAGGTTATTAACCTCTACATACTAATTTCCTTTCTTTCCCAAGAAAGAGTATGAGTACCATTTTAGAGAAAGTTCTGAAGCACATATCTCCATTAAGGCACAAAAGCAAGTGCTTTTAGATTTTACATATTTCTTTACTTGCACATCACATATAAAATAGCAACTGCATTATTATTATTGCAAGCCCAATAATCTAACATTGACCGCTTTCATTAAAGCATCTTTCAGTGATATAATACATACTGTTAATTGTTATGTTCACCTATAGAACCTTGTTTCAGAGTCTAACTTCATTTGACATCCATTTTCTATTCAAATTTCACCACAACTGTTTGATGTTAGATGA
The DNA here is from genome assembly GCA_025769975.1 of Gallinago jamesoni. Lineage (NCBI taxonomy): Eukaryota > Metazoa > Chordata > Aves > Charadriiformes > Scolopacidae > Gallinago > Gallinago jamesoni. The sequence goes on along the minus strand of JAOQGH010000077.1, from coordinate 26,496,959 downwards.
ATTAACAATGTATAATTATTTTTAGTGATGAGAATCAGCTGTGATTATTGATTATTGACCAAGACTAGCCATGACTATGTCAATAACAAACATGGCAAGACACAATTAAGGCCAGAATAATATACTTTACAGCAAGCAAGTTAGTAAGAGCCGAGTAAGTACCTCAAATCAATTTCTACTAATAGCCACTTAAACAAAATAATCAGAACTGCTTTACTCATATATGGGATTCCTTTCTATTAATTTATCATAGATACTGTTGTTTCCTAAGCAATGCTTAACACTGCCTTCAAAGGAATAATTTTCAATTTTCATTTATCCAGCCGGTGTCCATAAGAGTTCACTCACATACAAACTTCAAAAGACATTTTGAGTTAACTGGTCATGAATTAGCTAAAAGGATAGTTCTCTTGAGTAATTCTCTTTATAGTAAAATGAAAAAAGCAGTTGAAGGTAAGAAAATACATCTTCTAAATTCAAGGAAATTCAGGGAGAAGAAACCTTAACACGCCAGGACAGTCAAATCCCAAGAATTTGACCTCTGTAGTTCTGAAGAAAAAAAGATTCAGGTGACTTAAACATGTTTATATGAGCATAAGTGAAATATTCCCTCATTTCTTCTATCTATGAACTACCCGTACACAGACCTTAAATACACAAAAGCACAGTTGGGATATAAGTCTTGTCTTTTACTCTCTCTTCATGCCACCATGCTCTGGTGGGGCCTCTGTTTAGTGGGGGACAACAGATTGGAGTGGATTATGTTCATAACAAGAATATTATTTTGTTTTAATTTCCAACAACGTGGACAAAGAAAAGAGAATACATATGGCAACAAATAAAAAAATTCTTAGTCAGTCTTTGCATCTGAAATTCATGATTTTTTTGAAATGGGAGGGAGATATAGCATGAGCAAGCACGAGCAAGTGGAAAACAGCCTTTGACTTCAGTCTCTAACTGTTGTGCCTTCATGAATACTGCTTAGTTGAAACAAACAAACAAGAGCCTATATATGTACAATGGACTCATCGATTTAGTCCTAAGAGATGAATGATCATTTGCAACTGTGCCTACTTTTTCAGCATTAATGAAGCATTAAGTATTGTTTCTGGACCTTGCTGTCTTTTCAGTGATTAAACAGTCAATCCTATTGCACCATAGAGGATTTAAATTCATTCGAATGAGCATTCTTAGAGATAGTAAGAACAGCACCTTGCATGTCTTATATACATTATATTTAGATTATATACAGATTTAGATTATATATGGATTCCCAATAAACATAGGATGAGACAACTGCTAAAGTCACACTTTAAAAGCCTAAAGCAACATTTCTTATTCAGGCTTCCAACTCAGCGGCATTTGTCAAATGGCCACAACAGGATGGCATAAATGTAGTGTGTGAAGCACTAATTATAATAACTTCAAGCTGGCAATTTTACAGTTAAGATCTTTTCAGGATCTTTTCTCTATGTAAATAGAGACCATTTCCCCAAACTGAATTTCCTGGATCTATGAAACTGAATTATTTGGAAAGAAATGAAATATTCCTTCCAAAGTACCTTTCCCATCACTATGTAGACCAGAATCAGAAATTTTCTTATTTTATCTACATTGCAACTAATGGCAACAAGAAAAGATGAATTAATATTTCACTTACACTAAATTATTGGCTCAATTTTTCAGTGATTTCTGAGGAAGGTAAAATTTATGGAAGTAAAAGTGTGCCTTTCTGGTCAATCCTTTCCACATTAAAAAAAATTATACAACCTAACATTCCAAACTGAATGTATACATATAAATCCCAGGCAGGTTATCATCTAGCAAGTAGTACAGTCTGGGTGAGGTCTGCAGGGCTCTCACTATAAATTTAAAATTCACCAAAGTATTTTATTAGGAAACAAACAGCAAAGACTTTGTGAACTGGAGCCAGAGAGAACAGGAGGCAAGGAAGAAGGTTAAAAGAACAACCAAAGTCTGGGAAAAAACACCCAGAAGCAGAATGTAATTTTAGAGAAACGTAAGTGGTGGAGATAATGTCAAAGCTAGTTATTGCTTTTTGCACAGCACAGGTGATAGGACAGAAAGTACACACAGAAAATGAAACCTGGAGCAAGTCAAATTCCAGGGAGAGGAGGCTTTTCATCACTGCACGTTAATCCATTTCTGGAAGGTGGAGGTCGCTGTTTTCATTGATTTCTTTGTCTCATCAATTAGATGCTCTTTGGCAAAAGCAAGGTGCAAAGACTGGCTGGAGCACTCACAAAATCTCATTATTAACTTGCAGAATGATACCTGTGTTAAAACAGAGTGCCTTAACCCTGACTCGGATCTAGAATCACAGTTCATTTGGAAAACTATTTCCTAAAAAGCTTTCCAAATTATTACAGTTGGATTTAGGTCACAAGTTACTGGGTTAGGCTTTTTCTGAAACAGCACTGTAGGAAAAAAAATTTATTTAAAAATTCATATCATGCCACATTACTTTGTATGTTATGCATATTTATCAGCATAAACCAGGAGTATGATAGGTAGTATTTGGATATATTGCAAAACACCATCTCTGTTTAGGAAAGCTCTCAGCCTGATGGGAATAAAGAAGGACATTACTTATTCCTTGAAATACCTTTAACTGCTCTCCCTGTTCAGCAACACGTTGCCAGCCAAAATCTATGCTGTGTTTGGAACTGGACACCACAGAACACTCACTGTTTGTAAGAGGCAGTGATCGTCTCACTGAATCAGCTCCTGGCAAAAAGGAAGAAATTACTCTTTTCTACTGTTTTCGCAGAACATCCAATAGTTATAAATCATACCCTAGAGCAAGAAAAATCTTGTTTTCTTTCAAAAGTCCTGTTTAGTGTTTTAATATTTACCATTAAAACTCTGGCCTTTCTTAACAGCAGTTTGTAAGGTGCTAGGCTTGGACCTAGTGTAAACTCTTCTCTGGGTCTCCTTTTTCTCTTTTCACCTTATGCCTGCCTATGCAAACTCTGTATAGGCTCAATATGTAAAATCCTGCCATAGATCCCACCTGTTGTATCCACCGATACCAATTAGGATGTATTTTCTTGACAACAAGCATCTGCCATAAGAACTGAGAGACCTAGATTTTTTAGATACTGCATGCTGGTTTTGTAGAAGGTACTGAATCAATAAACACAAGACAGAAAACTACCATATATAAGTGTTGTTATTGACCTTGCTCTTCATTCTTCTTACCTACTACGTAGTAAAGAAGGTAAAGTATCCAAAGAAAAGGATGCCCTACTAGTTTGATGTACTTGCAACTTTTGACTAAGTTCCTGTTGAACTTGGAATAATAGTTAGCTGTTATTGGCAGTAACTTTGGGATGAATTTGCAAAGATGAGTTTCATATTTTATCCTTTCAATCTGCTAAGACTGTTCCTAGAAGAAAAGTTGCCAGAGAAAAGGCCAAGATAAATCTTTATTTAACATTGAGACTTTTTGATTTAAATCCGACAACAAACTACTTTTTTATTCAACTCTCACTAGCAATCATTTTATTTGGGTAGTATTAAGCAATGTTTTGTGTGTTAACCTTACACACTGGAAGGTAACACATTGGATGATGCTGTGATTTATGGTGTAAAGACCAAAATATTAGAACCACTGATATTTTTTTAACTGTGCAACTCAGTTTTTTTTTTTTAAATCTCTTTAGGAAATTATGACTTGTATTTTTATCAGCATTTTAACATATATTTGTGTAGCTCTGTCTATCCAGTGATTTAACTGAAAATACTCCATATTGATCAACCTCAGAAAATTATTATTAGCAGCTTGGTTCTATAGATGTTTTAGGTAAAGATTCATATATTTGCCTTGCTCTCGGTGTTGAAAAATCTGTTATTCTAAAGTCTGATATACTTTAAGATTTTATTTTATTCATAATCTTAGGAAGAAAAATAACATATAGTGAAACAGAATGGAGACTTAGGAGGAGCAGTTGTGGATTTATTATTCTTTGTCTTAAACTTTTTCTTTGTGTAGCTAAGCCCACAGAGATGCTTCTGAGAGGTACCCTAAATACTACTATATCAAATAGAACTAAACCAAAGAGAATTTAATCCATTAGGGTTTTGGTAAACTTGCAGAATCAAACAACATTCTGCAAAACGAAAAAAGCTCTCACCTTTTTGAAAGAATTTTGTGCTATTCTAGATTTCATAGGTTCTCACAAATTACTTTGATTTCTAAAAATGCAGCCTGCTACATTACATTAGTCGGTATAAAGAGATAATCAAGAGGCTTGCTTTCCACTATGTGCTTGGATTATATCACATTTTAATTGTATCCTTATATAAATAAATATAGCTCTAAAATCACAATAATTATGAAAAGCTGATACTCATACCATGCATTTTGCTTAGAGGGAAAAAGGTCTTCCATGCTCCATTGCTCTTCCATGATAAACATCTCTTATTTAGAAGTACTGTGTTTATAAAACCACAGAGTTAAATCTGCAGGTCTTCCTACTCATGGGAGGTAGTCCAATGTCATTACTAACTTTTAGGAAAGGTTTTTGTAAAATATCTGACTCATCTCCTCTTGAAAATAGGACTTTCCACAACTTATCCATTAAAAACAGCATTAAGTGTTTCTGGATTTTTCTACAATTTTAATTGAGGCCATTGTTTCAGGTGCAGATTACACCTGAGATGGTGGTTTTACTGCCCCTGTAACAGAATGCAAAACAGAAACAGTAGTTCACGTTAGGGACTTTTCCTAATGATGGAAAAGATTTATCGTTATGAAAGAGGTGTCTCTAGTCAAAAGTTCTGTCCTATATTAATGACTTTAAAAAAAAAAAATCCCAAGATTAATGCAAGCCTGAATGATTACATCCAAAGCAAAAAATTATTGAAGTCCTTAACTTCTGAACTTACTGTTCAATTTAGAGGCATTACTTTAGGGTGAAAATGATGAATTCTCTAAATAGGTCACTGGGCCTCAGCCAATCAAATTTCTTCTTAATAATTTACTTGGGGTAGGTTGAATCTTTACACTTTGAATGAAATAACCAAGCTGTGATAAGCACAGAAGAGCACCTTCTGCTCTGAGAATCTGAGCAGAAGAGTCACAGCTACTGCTCGTGGTGCACATTCCCATCTGAAAGGGTGTTGCGTCAATGATGGCAAAAAGCATAAACAACCACAGAAGCATTTTTATATGTAAGATTTCTACATGCGTCTTAAGAGTGAGGTAGAAAGCTATATTTATATATTTCTATGTAAACACAAACAGAGAAGAGACCTTTCTGTCTAAAAGTTTCTACAGAGGCAGGCTAACATGCAGTTCAAAGATCCCAAGCTAGCCACCTATTTGATGGAGATCAAGCCACAGTGTTTGATTAGAAAGTAAAACAGCACTCCTAAATTTATCCTGGCATGTACAACTACAGTGCTGGTTAGGGGGTTAGTTCTGAGTACCATCTAGCTTTTATCCTCAGTCTAACGCAGTGTCCTCATTGATAAAACTGGAGAGCCCCAGATGAGGGCTAACCTTATTATTAGTAGATTTAATATTATCTTAAGAGCAATTAGTGAGCACTTCCTCTATCATCCTGAATGGGAAAATGCCTTAGTATTTAACTGTAACTGAGATTGCACTAAATGCCTACACTGTAACTTAATCTACAAAAGGCTGCATGAAAGTGTATTTAAGCAGTTGTTTTCATTATAAATACAGGGAAGATACGCACTGGAATGTCACCATGGGTTTTGCAGCATAAAATGCATAAAAAAAACAAACTAGTGACATGTTGAAACCCCAGAGAACAGAGGTACTCACTAATACCTGTATGTATGACTGATGTTTGAGTCTGTCTCATAAGGATGAAGTGCCTCATTGTTACATGATTAAATATAATACACAACTGTACAGTCGAGTATCATGCTCTGCTTGGGCATTAAGATGCTAGTCAGCAGAACTTTTAGTTTCATGCTAAAGGTCAATAAAATGAATTTTTATTCTGCTTTTGAAAATTCCCCAATTTAATATCTTTTTACAAAACAAAGGTGGGCTTTTTTACATTTGTTTTGTTGGCGTTTTTTTAGCCATGAGTCTACCATTTGCATTTTAAGATAAGCTTATGGGTGAAAAGTTTTGATTACTTTAGTGGCAGGGCTCTATTTATATTTGAAACAAGTCTTTCCAAGTTCTGAAACACACAAAAATGTTAAGAAATCACTTTGCAGCTTTTACAGTAACTGAAGGGCAGCAGAACAGGGAGGACTTGAAGGAAATAATTCACATGGCATTCATCTTAATAGTGTTTAATCGGGAAAACCAGGACAAGCTAAGATTATTCTGCTTTACAAGGTTTTTTGTTTAGTTTTGGTGGTTGGGGGTTTTGTGGGGGTTTTTGTTATTTGGGTTTTGTTTTGTTTGGTTTTGTTTTTGTTTTTTTTTTTGTTTTGTTTTTGTTTTGTTTTGTTTTGTTTTTTAATCTGGTTCACCAGGAGAGAGTAATTTAATTTTAAAGGATCAAAGGTTCGGTGAGATAAGTACACTCCTAGGTATTTAACAGAAGTAAAAAAAGCAGGTGAAAGGAAATTTACTCCTATTTTATACAAAGTGTCTGTAGGAAGTCACCAGGGAAATGTCTATGTTGGACTTCAATTTATTCTGAAACCACAGAGGCTCTGAAAATGGTTAGGAAGTGTCCTTGCTAATAACAAGGGACAACAATGCTTTGGGACAACAACAAGTGCAGGACAGCGGCATGGTGGATGGTGATGGTGTCAGTAATTGTCCCACAGCGGCCAGAACAGCACAGTCCTGGTGCAAGTACAGAGCAAGCCTGGGTTTTACTTCGTCAAATCCTTCTTGTTGAAGGCACTCTGTACAACAGGGAGCCACACAGGGGTTTACGAAGTGGCCACTTTCCTGAAACAGCTCACTGATGATGCTGATAGTACGTAGTAAAGCAGTAAAATTTGGTTAACAATGGACAGAGTCCAGCAAAGCACAATGAAGATAGTTAAGGGAGTAAAGCACCTGTCAGAGGGGAGACTTGAGATCATTTAGCCTGGCCAAAGGAAGGCTTGAGAGGATCTCAGGAAGACGACAAAGCCTGGGTCTTTTCAGTGGTGTCCAGTGACTGGACAAGAGGCAACAGACAAATTGGAATACAGTAAGTTTTTTTAAACATAAGGAAAAAAAATTTTCTACTCTGAGGGTGGTCAAGCACAGAGAGACTCTGGAGCTGAGTTTCCTACTTGGGCTCCTATTCAGATCCCAACTGGAGATAGCCCTGAACCCTCTGCTATAGCCTCTGCTATAGCTGAGCCTGCTCTGAGCGAGGTGTTGGGCAGGGTGTGGAGGTCCCTGCACAGGCCAGGGATTCTGTTGTTCTGCAAGACTCTGATAGTGGTCTGAAATTCAGGGGAAGGAATTTTTTATGCTGAATTAAAACCTATTGTTCCCTTTGACATAAGAGTATGAATCAGAAGTTGTGTCTTGGATCCCTCACAGATATTCTTATCCATGACAACCTTAGCTACACTACAGTGTGGATTATTTTCAGTAAGATTGGTCAACTTAAAAGTGAAACTATTTCCTCCAGACTGATCTACTAGGCAGTAAGTTAGGCAGTAAGCGATGCCATTTCTGTTCTGCTGACATCTTCCCATACCTCATTTTTGTTCCTATGTAAGTCTAAACACAGCTCCCTTTTTTTACCAATATTAGCTTCTCGGTTTGCTCCAAGCCATGAACAACAAACATCTTGCTTTGCCATTGTATTCAGGGAGAACCATTTTTATTACAACACAATTTCTGATTGCTAAAACTGTTGGACTCCTGTCATAAATCTGGTAGTTTCATGTATATAACAATGGGTAAGAGAAGCAATTGCATATGAAAAAAGCCAAGTGCTAAATGACACTAGAACAAAGCAGAGTAAGATGAAGTTGGTACTTCAAGGAATTCTGAAAAGGATTACGAGGAGCTTTGCCAGAGCCACTGTACACCTTTTTCACAGGCTTCTCGCCCAGATCCTCAGCTACATCACTTCAGTTCTCACATATATAAATGCCTCTCTGTACCTACTCCCTGCCTCATTTCAGGATGAGAAAAGGGGTCTGATTCAAGTACCATCTACTGGGGAATAAGGAACTAGAATAGTCCTACCTGTAAGAATCTATTCTTTCTGTAAAAGACAGTTTCTTAACTCAAATTAGTCAAACTGTTCTCATGGCTCTGGCTAGTCATCTCCAACACAAGTAAGAGGTAGATACAGAGAACAAGCATGAAGGCCTGAAACAAGAATAAGCTAGTGAACAAAAGGTCTAGTTAGTAATTCTGTGTTTGTTATTGAGGATCTACATTCAATAAAGAAGTTGTTAAAATGTATGCAAAAATAATTTCATGAGACCAACATGCAGTTGGAAAGGTCTTAGAATACCGTCCTGGCCAGCAGTACTTACATATCCGGAGTTCCCAGGATACATAAGCAGACAACATGAGAAATCTTCAAAAGGGCTTTAAGTGTGAGCACACTTCTCTATCTTTCTGCAAAGCACATGAGGGCTGAAGTCCTTCTATGAGATCCATATTCCCATTCTCAACCAGCAAATTACAGCATCTCCCTGCTTGCCCTCAGTGAAACTTGGGCAGCTGGTGAACACCCCTGCTCCAGGACAATATAATGCTGGTCTTTTTTGTCAAAGTACATACAAGCAGTCAGAAAATCACATCTTGTCTGAGTGTGGTTGTGATTCTTATGGTGAGGAAAACTGGACTTAAAAGTATTTGATATACAAATAAATCAAGACATACATCACAATGTAATTTCAGAGATATTGAATCTTTGCATGAGATGCGGTATAGACGCTGTATTAATTTAGAACTTGGATTAATGTGGAAAAAATAGTGGTAAACTATTCTACAGTAAGATAGAGACCCAATTTTAAAACTAAATATTTAGTATTTTCACATTATCAGTCAAAACATTTTCATGAAAGTCTTGAAAAAAAAACCCAACAAAACAAACAACAAAACTATCTTGAGTTAATCTAATGAAAAACCTTTTGAAATAAATCCTAGACAAACATTGCACTGACTCAAGAACATAGAAGCTGTGTCAAATTTTAAAATATTTTCAATAAAGATGATAGTTTTTTAATGCATTTGATGTTGATACAAAACCAGGCATTTTGGTTGAGTCCAAATTTTAATTATTCTCATTTATCTCTAGTCATTTCTAAGCAAAGCAACATGACAAAGTGTACAAAAAACTGAGAGAAGAAATTAAAACTGGGAAAAATCCAAATGAGCATGAAAAAAAAAATTATAATGCCCTTCTTAGAAGCCTTTCCCTACAAATCTCTTCAGACTCGTAAGATCACAGTTCTTATTTTGTTTTCCATTATGTTCTTTTTATTTTGATTTTTCTTTTCACACCTTGATTTCTGTACTGATATTTAGAATCAACACAGGGTTATTCACATGAACCAGACACATTCTTTCTTTTCCCACACCACAGAGTGCTGCTTCCTTGCAAACTAGAGACACCTGAGCTCTATCTTTTTTTTTCACCAAGGGTGTCTTCACCTGTGACCGGAGAGCACAGACCACAATCATGAACAAAAAAGTTCTACATTCAAAATTTCTGAGATTGAGACAATACATTTTTTCCTGCATCTCACTTCAAAATAATTGTAATTTCCAACTCACACAACTGAGTCAATAGAGGAAATTTAATATATACACAGGTGAGTCTGGGAATGTTTTATTGCTAAAATTTCTCTCCTTGCCCCCGACAAAAAAAAAAAAAAAAGACCTTCACCTAGAGTTATATTTGCAGTTGCAGAAAACATAGTAAACATTAGATTACTACTTCCTAGCAATAACTAAAACCAAATATCAGTAATGAATATATTTTATGACTTTGTTGTTATTGCATTCATCTTGGGAGTGTTAGAATGTCTATATGAATTTTGCAGTCACGTCTTCATGTGAAGAAGTAATTTATGGCCTACAGAAGAACATGAAAAAGTTTAATAAGATCTGGAACCAGTTTAGACTTCTCCGGAAGAAACCGCAAATATTTAGTAGAGCTTAATCTATCACTTTGTGGATACACATATGCCTTGGTCATTATAGTGGATTAGAATGTTTTATGTTTCGTATCAGGTATACATACCTGTTTTTCTTTCTATGTAGTACGGTGGACTTTGTTGTTGAAGCAATAATGTTTGAACATATGATTTGGGAACAAATATGTAAACACATCCAATTTATTTTTTGGGGAAAGGAATTAAAATATTCTATTTTCTATAGTCTTATTGTTAGTGACTTGTACTTTCTCTGACAACTACATGCAAATTAAATGCCTTTAGAGGCTATTCTGTGCTCTCATTTTCTCACTTCTACCACTTTGGACAGCCATAAACTGTAACAACAACTGTTTTTGCTGTCTAAAGATAAACATTTCCAAAGTGACTATTACTACTTTGTTCTATTTCCTCTGTTTTACATCCTGTATAATTCACACACATAATTCCTATTTAGAGCAGCTTTTGGAAGATGGAATCCAATCTCCCTGCTGTATATAATCCCTATTTACTGGGGTTTTCTGGGGATGGAAAGCAAAATATGAAAACTAAGTCACAAAAAGAACACCACAGTTTGAGATCTCATTGGCCAATCCGGCCCAAACCATGATGCTGAGAGACCAGTGAGAAAGAGTGACCACCATCAACAACACTGAACTGCTATTCAGATGTAAGTAGCTGAAAATTTTCCTGTGAGACCCAGTGCAGAATGCTGACAGACAAGTATGTCATCAGGAAACTTATAAGGGGTTGCCATCTTCCCTAAGGAAAATACTAAAAATTGTCCCTCAACATATAAGTAAAAAGTAAATTTGTCAGTACTGCTCCATAAACTGTATTATTCTTTAATTGCAGCCAGTGCTTCACAGGTTTCTTCACCTTGTACGTATTTTAAGTGTAATGAAAAACACAAATCCATAACTTTGCATACTTTGGTTTGGCTTCCTAAAAAGGCATAGGGTGATAACAAGGCTGTTCTCCTCACCCCAGCCCATCAGCACGAGCAACCTCACCTCCTCACAAGGCTCCTCTGAAGCACTGAGAAGACAGAGTTGGTTTCAGGCCACAGGTGCTCAGCACATACACTAGCCACTAAAATGCAGTAAGGAGACCCAAGCACAGCAATGAATTAACCAGAGATGACATGAAATGACTGTACCTCTGTTTTGTCTTGAAGCATGCCACTCTTCTAAGGGCTACTATTTTTCTCAAAGCCAGCTTGTGTACCTCTGCATGGATTTTGTTCCACTGCCATGTAGACACAGAAACTATCTCAGAGCAAATTTTGATGTCTCTAACTGATGCCCTCCTGAGTGACTTCAAGTTGAGTGATGGTGTCACTGCAGGGTGCTGTCCCTGAAGACAAAGAGTTATTCTCCACTTAGGAAAAGATCAGTCTGCGGGCAGAATTGCTTTCTCAAAAGCTTTACCTCTCTGCTCCTACCTCCAAATAGCCTCCATGAGATATTTTGGTGTATAGCAGCAGTGGTCTTCTAATAACCAATTTTCTTAATTTTCATTTCAATGGCTGGTGAATAACAAACCACTCAGTGTGTGTTTTCATTATTTTAGGAATACAACTGTGACTTTCCTTTCTGGGCTATGATCCAAGATTTTCACAGTATAGTAAATGGTAAAGGTAGTGGGCCAATAAAGTCAGATGTCAAATGAGGCTTGAGGGGTTTTCTTGTCATCATTGTGAGTTATTATTTTTAAATATGTTTCATTATCGCTTTCTGGGGGGTATGCTGGGAAAGAAACAGAGGATCTATAGTAATGACCTGCCACTGGTTTTGTATGGTTTATTGTCTGTTGCATGTGAACATAATTCCTGACTATGACATTTCTTGAAGAGATCCCATTCATTTATGAACATCCCTGGTGATGCACCCAAAGGATGAAAAAGATTTTTCATCTTCCCCTTGGCTACAGCAGAAAGAGATAACAGGGGAAATCTACAGCTAATAATATTTGCAGAAAATTAGATTGGAGAGGTACAAGATGATTTTTTTTTTCCTCTAGTTGTAGAAAATGTGGCATTTTAGCAACAAAATGTAAAGTTTTAGCAACAGCAGCAAATTTTACAGATATCAAGAGAAATTCAGACTCTACAGTCAGCCCTGTTTTCTCCTGCCTGTACTTAGTGGGGAGGAAAGGGATTTAATTTCCCCATGCCTGCTGTTGTTGAAGATTTGCTTCGTCGCATCGCCAATTCATGGGGGAATGCCTTCAAATAGCAGTAGGCTCAACCATCACCATGGACACTGGGGAGTCAGGTTTGGTTCAAGCTTTTCATGAGGCAGATGGCTCCTGCACTCTCTACATTTTATCATCTGCTTTAATATGATATACCACCAACATTGACTAACATTTACAAAGCAATTCTGTAATAGAACATTTTTTTATAACAATGAAATAGTCAAAATAGTTTTAATGATGATTCCCTTCTTAAGCCAGAGGAATTTGGGTGCTAATTACTTTACTCACCTATGAAATCCCAGTGTCAAATGTAACAGCTTGCATTGCTTTTTAAAGAGGTAAACTAGGACATTAAACACCTAAGTGTGCCATCTTCACAGAGACTTAACGGTTAAGAGTGCCTATGAAACCTGTGAAAGTATACTTCAGGTGCCCCTGTTTATTTTAAATTAAAACTCATTATTCATAGCTATGAAAAGGAACAAGAAAATGAGTGATCCCATTGTGTTATAATCCCTATTTAACACATGGAAATTCATGGCAGGAAATTTATGATACTTATAATTTAGCTGAAAGCAAAAATTGTGGGAGAAATTAGTATAACACAGCACAGTTTGGGGGTTGGGGATTTACAAGTTCCATCAGGTAACAGAAAATAGGAAGAAGAAATCGAGTGATGTCACTGGTGAATCAGCATTCAGAGAGTAGAGGCTAGAATAGACATTACAGGGGCACGGATCGCATGGTAGGAACCACATATAAATATCTCATATTCATATATAAAACATCTTAGTGTTTTGTCTTTGCCTCTGACACTTCAGTGTAGTTCTATTAATTCATAACTAATTGGCTGACAGCCCTGTGCTTTAGGTTTTGTGCCTACTATAACAGTAGCTATGAATTATAACAACGAACCATAGGCCCCGCCATATCATATTACTTCGGTCTGACATCCAAATCATAAATCAGATATTTTTGTCCATTGCCACATCCATAGCATATATATTTTGTATTTTTACTTGGCTCTTCACAGCTGGCAAGCAAGAAATTCCAGAGACACTTAACTCTTAGCCTGTGGTTAGTTCCTCCAGGTTAGTGAAAGGCTTCTTCACTAAGCTGTAACAGAACTTTTCCTAGTGACGTTCTAGCTCATCTCCTGGATGAACAGTGAAATATAAAACCAAGACAAAGTGATCAAAAAAAAAAAGATCTTAAGTTATAGTTGGATGCATACAGAAGCAGGTGCGCACCTTTCAGGGTTTTTCAAAAGTTCTCTTTACTGTGACCTAGCTTCTAATACACAATGAATTTTAAAGGCAGTAGTAACTATAGGCTTCAATTTAAAACTTTCAGCTTTTAAATAAGCAAACTCCAGTACCTGCCAGTACTCATAGCAGAAGAAAATACAGAAGGTATGAGGATTTATCTGTTGTGTCCATGAAGGTTTGGAATTCTGTGTTAAGGTGCATCCTTGCAGAATGAAACTATTGCTACCCATGTCAAAGCAATTTATGACATAGCTTGGATAAACCTATATGAACACAAGCTGCTCTTCTAATAGTAGACTCATGCTAAGGCTGTCATGGAAATTTTACCCCCAGATAATCAACTTTACCAATTTCTTTCACATATCTATTAAAGAAAACCATCAACAGACAAAATGGAATCCCGAAAAAACAAGTACAGCAAGAACCAAATTTGCACTAAGTAGATGTTAGTATAATCAACAACTGTCTCTCCCACAGAGATTGTAGAGTGGGCTGTTAATTCAATACCATGAAGATCAAGACCTGCGGTTTTACGGATACACACAGATTAATCGAGACATGTGCCCTGATAATCAGGATGTTGACAGAGGATGGGCCTAGAAGATAGGAAGCAGATATACAACAAAAGACCACTCCAGAAATTAAAATCTAGACAAAGTCACCAGTGCATGGCTTATGACTACAGAGCATCTTCAGCCAAGCCTTTTCCAGCTCCAGTATAAAACCATTGATTCCAATGGAGGCTGAAGAGATGAGGATGAGATTAAAAGCAGACAAATATGAGGATAACAGAGATAAGGAGGAACAAAGCAAAATACAAAAAGGAAAAAAAAAAAAAGGCACTCTGATAGCAAGGATAGAAACTGTTTCCAGGTAACTTATTTTGTAATTTTCCTTTCCCACCTGGATTCATATCTACAGTATACAGATAAAGCTCATCTTACATCCAGTATACCTAGAAAACAGATAGTTAGTTAGGGAGGGGAAGGTACAATAACTTATTTGGAATCCTGCTCTCAAATTTGTATCACAAGAAAGCATGTTTACTACCTCCATCATTCTCAGTTTTGACTGAGACAAGCCTATAAGTAACCCAGCAAGCTCTGCATTAACTTTCACTGCATATTCCTGGGTTTCTATCACTAAACAGCAAAAAGCAATCCTAACATTAACAGAATAGATCTGGACCCCCATTTTCAAGCAGCTTTTTGGAAGCACAGAGAGACCCCATGAGGAGCATTAGGGTACACAGACTTTGTCCAAATGGACCTGATGACAACTGCTTTCTAAAATGTCTTTTAGCATAGCTTCTCTTAAACTGCAGTAAAGAATACCCTCTTCCTGCTCCCCATTCAAAAGAAAAGACCTTAAGAGATGTGCTTTGCACCACCTCTGCAAGCTAACGGGTATTTGAACTGCAGAGTGGGTACCCTCGGGGCAGGCACAGCCTCGCTGGCAAAGACACTGTTACCCAGGTTTCTCCACATATTCGGTTGCACCTCTGTGATAGAAGAATTAAAATATCTGAAAGAAGTCTGTGACAATTAGCTAACCTCTTCTTTTATTTTCTGTAGCAGCAACATAAATCTTTTGGCACGTGCCACTAAAAATTTGTTTTTATCTAACCTTCCTTGTATGGCAGCCTTGAAAAATTAGCAGAGGAAAACCCATGTAATGTACCACTGAAGAATCCCATGAGTTCAAACAGTCAAGAACCTGCACACTGAAACTAGGAAGCATCGCCTTCAAAATGGGAGTATCTCAAGTTTAAGATTAGGAAAGAAAGAGCAAAAGAGAAATTTTCCCAGTGCAGTCTTATGACAATTAATAGATACGTATCATGGTTGATAAGTTGAACAAAACAGTGTAAAGCACAGTAAAAGTGTTTGTATGCAGGCTGGGGAAAAAGCATTTTTTTTAAAAAATTGAAAACTTCTATACAGCAAAACCTGTCTCCCTTTGTCAATTGCTAAAGGATACAGAACTGGTTTAGTGGATCTTTTCTGCTAGCCTTTGTTGCAGGTCAGCCAAGAAAGTATCTGTTCAACCAGAACTGACAACTTGAACACCGAACACATTGATCCCAGGGCCCAGAGCACAACAGCATTTGTAGGACAATTTCACTCACAGCTAGACTTTATCCATCCTTCCTTCCAAGAGAAGACAGGCTCACAGGTTCAGATGTTTTCTGTCTGCCTATGAACGTTTCTCTAATCTATATGCTATTTATTATTGCTTTCCTATACCTGATGCTGCATGAAACTTCATACACAGTATGTACATGGAATTAGATTAGAGTGGTAATCAGACTTCCAGAGTGATTATCTCTGTCTGTCACAGAGGAAGGAACTCTGTTTGTCATCACTGTGTGGGAATAATTGCCCTATGCTGACTTTCTAATGCCTTTTTGCTATTTGTTATTCTAAATGTTTGTCAAAAAAAGCCCAAAAACCAGTGTCCCTGTGTTAAACAGAACAGTGATTTCCCCCCACTGTTTGCAATGCAATATTTAAATTACAAAGATTGATAAATTGCATTTAAAGAAAATGCAGAGAAAGGACAGTTTCCTTGTCCTTTCACTTCTCCCACACCATAATAAAAATAATTTTAAAAAAAAGTCAAACCCTTTTGTCTTCAAACAAGACAGGTAAACGCATGCAACTGCAGCCTATAAGTGTCTTAATAATACAATAACAACCGCTCAATGCTATTGAGCTTCAGAAATCATTGTCTTTTCACCTAGTCAAAACCACAATTGCTGGTGCATTTTACTGTTCTCGAGCAAGTATTTAATCACATACCTTCCCTTTGGAAAAGGCTGTCCAAAACCTATATTTAGCCATCACAAACACTCTAGTCTTAATCTTCTTGGCATAAGCGTAGAAGGCTGTCATCTCCTGAGAATCAGCTGGGGTTTTGTCTCAATGTTTTTTCAAGTGATAAAGCAAAACTGTGGCGTCTTATCTAGCATTGAACTAACAGAGTGTTAGCCACATGGGGAAAAGACTTTAAACATTCATTAATGTTTTAAAAAAAGGTCATGAAATGCAGTCAAATAACTGTGCCTGAGGTTAATTTATGTTTTCACAACTACATACAGCAGGGTGGCTTGATAGTTTGTCTTTATGTCCTGGCTGTGAGGACAAATCTGGTGTTTCAGTTTGAAAACAAAGCATTAGACTACAACTAAACCATTCAGGCAAAATGCAGTATCGAGTACTTCAAGTGCCCAATTAGTACCACTGTCCCTGAAACAAGAAAAATGGAATACGCTGTTATAAGAATACAGAAACCCCTCGATTCTCAGCTGATGTAAACTGACATAAATGCCTTGAGATAAAAGTTCCATTGAATTCAGTTGTGTGACACCTACTTAATAGCTCATATGCTCACAGACTCCTTGTCCATCGAGTGCAGGCAGGGCAACACTTTGGCTCAAACTGGAAACCTGCTACTGTTTTGAAAATGTACTCTTTATGGAAACAACATCTAGGAAGAAGTGGTTGTATGTGAGGTTTTCCATCAGACAGCAGATCTGATGGTAGTGACCAAACTGAGCGATGCAGACCTTGAGAGACAGTTGTCTGTCAGTTTCTTGGGAATGGGGAAGGCAGCCAATGTCCCAAATTACCACGCAGGTCTGTGAAGACTTACAGCTTTTGTTGACTGGTCCAGTTGCATTAATTTTCCCTTCTCAGCCCTGGACATTGTAATCTTTTCCTTTCATATAGGCTGTTAGATGGAGAAACTAATTTAAGAATTCCCACACTAAAGAGCTCTATCGTTACAAATTGTACCAATATTTATGAATGGGAAACCTCCTTTTCCGAGTCATATAGTGCATTATGTCCACCACAGCACCTGGCTGCCATTTTCCAGATACTGGCAAAAGAAGTCTTAAAGGCACAGGAGCAGGCTGTCCCTGTGTGCTGAAAAACAAGTAGCTGAGGAAGAAGACCAGCCTGGCTAGATAAGGACCTTTTGTTGGTGTATAATCAGCAAGTCCACAGATGACACCAAGTTAAGCACATATAAGCACATGAGGATAGGAAAGCTCTACAGAGAGACTTAGACTGGGTCATTGGGCCAACATTAATGGTATGAGCTTCAACAAGGCCAAGCGCCAGGTCCTGCACTTGGACCACAATAACCCCATGCACCGCTACAGGTTTGGGGAAGTGTGGCTGGAAAGCTGCCTGGAAGAAAAAGACCTGGGGGTTCTAATTGACAAGCAGCTGAATATGAGCTGGCAGATGAGAGACATCGAGGTGCTGGAGTGGGTACAGAGGAGGACAACGAAGCTGGAGAAGGGCCTGGAGAACAAATTGTATGAAGAGCGATTGAAGGAGCTGGGGCTGTTTAGTTTGAGGAAGAGGAGGCTGAGGGGAGACCTCATCACTCTCTA
>JAOQGH010000077.1:26385782-26478904 GCA_025769975.1 Gallinago jamesoni | reverse complement strand
GTTTAGACTGAACATTAGGAAAGAATTTTTCACAGAAAGAGTGGTCGGGCATTGGAATAGGCTGCCCAGGGAGGTGGACATGTTTAAGAGTTGTTTAGATGTGGTGTTGGTGGATATGGTGTAGGGGAGAACTTTGTAGAGTAGGGTAGATGGCTGGACTTGGTGATCCCAAGGGTGTTTTCCAACCAAAATGATTCTATGATTAAAACACCCAAAGTTTGCTGAGGCATACCAGTGTGGTCTGGTCACGTATCAATCCATCAGCTGCTAAAAAGCATAACCAGCCGTGAAACATTCTAGAATTACAAGAACTTAATCTGTGTGAGAAAGTTGTTTTTCTTAAGAGATGCATTTTTAACCCACACAAAGTTTTCTTGTTTCTCAGAGAAAGAGTATCTTTCTTCAGTTTATTTGGAACTTGACCCTGATCAGCCTAAAATAAGCTAATCCTAAAATCATGCCTAAACTCAAGCTGACCCTGAAGACAACACCAAACTCTGCATGCTTGCCAACACCATGGCAGATGATCAGATCAATGAGGCAATGTAGTCTGCTTCTTAATGGTTAACTGTATTCTGGGGGCAAACACTTCTACAGCTGCCAGGATGATGTAGGTGACGATGACAACGTCCATATGTATCAAAGCACATGGATATGCTCTTTCAGGTATAACTTCAGGGCCAACAACATTGGAAATGCAATAATCTACAATGAGCAAAGACAATCAGGTAATAGCAACTGAAATGGCAATGCTGTAATGTCCCTTTACATGAAATACTAACTTCCTTTTTCTCACAGAAGTTTTCCATTTCTTTGACGATGTTGTTGTTGCTTTTTTTTTAAAAAAAAAAAAGAAGTCTCAGCTTCAGAAAAATGTAATCCTTTTAAGTAAATCACCACAGAACTATGACACAATAATTTATATGGAACATTAAGCAATCCAGAAGTTATAATAGGAACTTCTCTCTACTTCTTTTGTCATGTGTTCTGTGAAGCTGAAAGACAGTAATTTTAAAAAGCTGTGAAGGTAAATACTTTTCCCACTCAAAGCATAATAAGCCTATGAAATCTTATGGAATGAGTATCATTGAGGCCAAAAATCAGTACAATTTTTTAAAAGGGAACAGATGTTTATTTCAATAAAAGGAACTTCTAGAGGTGCTATAGAAAGATTCTTAAAGTAAAATTTTGGAAAGTATTTAATGCACTGTATTGCAAGATACGCTATCCACAAATGTAAGAGAAGCAGCAGAAAGAAATTTCTCCTGTGAAGGCAATTATCACAGTATTTCTCATATTTTCTCCTGAAGTACCTAGCACTGGCCACTGGCAGAGAAAGATATTAAATTAGATTGATTTCTGTTACGCTTTAGTACATCAGTTTCTTCATTTCATCTCCCTTCACCCCTTTCTGTAGCATGGATTTAGCTCAAAAACGCATTTTACTTGCAACAGCTAAATATAACATTAAGCTCCTGTTACTCCTATTCAAAGGATGTCACATTTTTTCTAGGGTAGAACACTAAAGAAATTGGAGCTTCAAAGAAAAATATATAAAAAATAATAAAACATATATTAAGAACGACAAATACTAGGGCAGTTTGACAAATCAGAAAAGATAAAATATGTTACATGATTAGTGTCTCGTGTGGATTCGGAATTTGTGTGTTATTTTCTGGGAATTCAAATTTTATCCTTCATAGCCCAGAACTTCTAGCAAAAGCATTTGTACAGCAGTGTGAGAAACTGGACTAGGGCACCAAGATATTGTTGTTACATGATTTTTCATCCTGATCATCTTGCTCACCTAGGCCACATGAACACACTGGCAGGAGGGGAACATCGCACCAGGGTGGCAGTGCTCTGCTAGTGATGGGGAAGGACAGGACTGTGCCTTTCCACAGCAGCTTTTTGTGGTGGGGGAACATCAGGTGTTACGTGCATATTTTGTCATGTTTAATAAAGCGTCGGCTTTAATGGCTTAATGTCGGCTTAAATGTGCAATGGCAAATGCATTTGCCATCGATTGGCAAAAATTTATTTACCAGTGCTGCCTGCTACCTGGTCAACATGTTACCACAGGAAGAGCTGTAAACCAGTCCTGAAAGTAAAACTCTAAAGAGTGTGGTCAGAATAGAGAGACAACTGACAGAAACTAATGCTGCTAACAAAAGTCTCCTTCCTTTCTTTCTCCACCCCAAATACAAGATCATAGCAGTGTGTACTTTTGAACAACTTGCCTCTAAGCTCTGACTGTGCAACAGCATCTGTGGGAGCTGCCCAGAGGCTGCTGCCCCACGGGTGCCTGTGGTCCCACGTGCCTGTGGTCCCACGTGCCACGGGCAAGTTACACAGCAGGGAAAACTAGTTTTCCTTCATGTGGTACTTGTTCTGTACCAATCCTGCAGAAAAGAGCTTGAAATCTCAGGTAAAACCAATATTACTCTTCCACAGTTTTGATCCCCAGGTTGTATTTCCCAGGAAAGGGCTTTGAAAACAAATTTTTAAACAAAAAAGCAATGAAAATATGCCACTTGAGCTTGGACAAAATAAACAACCCTCTTACTTCTGCACCCTCGCATACCATTACCACTCAGGGTTATAACAATCAGGCCTCAAACTATTAGAAATTTCTTCAACCCTGCTTCCCCTTGGGGCTTCTTTTATTTGAAGCCTTTGTGTGGTTGAGTACAGTAGCTGAAACAGCTGAAATCACTCAGACCACAGAGAATAATATTTTTATTTCAATCTTTCAAAAGGTCAGTAAAGCCGAACAGGAGTAAATTACATTGCTAAAAATGCATTGTCTGTCAACACAGCACACCTTTGCAGCTGCTTTCCTCAGTCTTCATTAAGTTTAGGTTATTCAGTCCAGGAATTTGGCTGGATGGGGTGTGTTTAGTATATTTGGCTTTAGGTCATATTTCAGGATTTGTGGGAAGCAATGGCACCTCTTTTGAAAGAAAAACTTCTCCCCCCCTTCAATAATACATAAATATTTTTATTTACAGTAATTATAGTAAAATATTTTATTTCCATCCTGCCTCACCACCAAATGGCAAAATTAATAACAGTGTTAAGCAGAGGACCACACCAGCACAGAAAAACCTGGGGATTGGACTTCCAAGTATTTACACTGCAGGGAGGTGTTTTAACCCCAAAGAGCTGGCCAGCACAGCTCACACCAGGGGCCCCACAACACAGCAGAGGCTTAGGCCCCAGCTGTAGGGGCAAGGAGCATCAGCAGCCAGACCACCCCTGCCAGCTCAGTTCCTGTTATACACAGGATCCTACCCAAAGGAAACCAAAGCCGCATGCTTTCTGTCAAGCCTCAAGTACCTAGCAGACATTTGAGGCAGCCCAGCCTCAAATGATTTCAAATAGACCTTCGATATTATCAGCTGGAGATAAAATAACGTAACTACACCACCTGATAGAATATCTCATTCCCCTGCCTATGGATCATTTCACAGCAGGAAAGCTTAAGATAGAATTAATATTTTTTATATTTGACATAAGAATCTCTAATGCAAACATTACTTTATCAATTTATACTAAGTCTGATCGCGACAAGGGATTCTGCTGTCCTGATATCCAGCTATTTAATGTCATCAGTAAGGAAAATCAGATTTTTGTTTACTAGTGGAGATCAACACTTTTAAAGAGGATATTTCTATATGAAAGTGTTTGCAAAGTTGTTTTTTAAAAAGGGTTTGGTTTAACAGATCTCTATCTGAAAATACATTATTATATATATGTTGTTTTATACAAATATAGATTGCCAAGGAACACAATGACTTAATTGAACTTTTAAACAAAACTAAGAAATTATTTATATTGAAACCTGAACCTACAGAGTTGATAAACTTTGTATGCATTTATGCAGACAAACTTCTACAAAACACTGCACAAACAGAGGCTTGAAAAAGGCCCTCAAAATATCAAAGTCAGCATGTGAATTTTGTCCACAGATTTATATGGCCATTGCCATATAAATCAGCTATAATAATGTGCATACAAATGCATTTGCTAATTAGCTGTTACTTTTTCTCCCTAAGCTACTCTGCTTAAAGGCTGGTACATCCTTTAGACACAGGCAAATTAGGTGATTCACATTCTCACAAAAAAGTGCCTTTGCATTTGGAATGCCAAGGAAGAAGATCTGGTCTCCTGCTGCTTCTGCAATATAAGAGTCTAAACCCTCAGTTCAAAAATACCATTCTCTTTTCTGTTGTTACAGATATTACTTGAATAAATAGAAAAGTATGAAAAAATAGAGAATTCATCAGTGAACCTTTTATTCATCAGATACCATACTATCATAGACATTATTCAAAGGCTATTGATTCAATGTCTTAGATTTTTCTAGACAATGTAAGCGCTCATAATTGCTGGAAGCAGCATATAGAAGCAGCAATACGGATCTAATTTGTGTTGAGTTCACATCCCCCAGAACAGAGTACGCAATACACAGGGAGGAATTTGGGTTAGAAACACAAACATGAGGGGAGAGACATCCAGCAGACCACAGAGGTGGTTACAGCCACGCAGTGAAAATGACAGTTGCTTACAGTCCTAGGCAGGAATTTGCCTCCTATCCTTGTGGGAATCACTGCAAGCTGGCTTCCCAACCCCAAAGTGCCTAGTTGCATTTGTCAGTAATAATGTCATCTTACATCATTTTACCAAAACAAAGAAAAAATTCTAATACCCTAGTCTTGGCACAAAAAAGCAAAACTTCATGGAATCTATGGGCCTATTTGCTTTTTTTTAAAAAAAAAAAAAAAGTGTTTGTGAATATATGCTGTTCTGTTTCTACAGTACTTTTCAAAAGATAGACATATTTCAAGTTAAATAGGTGGCTAAAGTACTTAGTGATAAGCAAAGACCAAAGGGTGTACCTGACTAGCACTTGAGGAAGTGAAGCTTTCTTATTTAAGTGCTTAAATAGAAAGGAATATTAAAAAAATGGATTCTTTCTTAGCTAGAAATATTTTCATGACACACTATTTGGTATCACACGTTCAGAATTTACATTGTCATCAAGAATATGTGTAGGTTGTCTCAATAAAAGCCCTTTTCACTGCAGGTAATTGTTTTTCCCAGTAAACTAACTTAATACACTTTTCAGTTGCTATTCATCACAGAAGAAATGCTTTTAAAACATGGAAAGGTTTGAGGGTGGGTTTTTTTTTTTGTATGTTTGCACTCTAACATTTTTAATAGCGGAGAAATGTGACTTGAATAACACTAAAATATCACTAATCTAATGCTCACATAAATAATGTTTCATAAATTGATGTCATAAATACTTTAGTATCTCTTTGGCTTTATAACAAAAACAACCTTGACATTTTCTAGCTCTGTTCCCTAAAAACAACTCAGCGGTGAGATAGCGAGTACTATAGCAAGGAGCAGCTGAAGTACATCATCTCCTTCATGATAAAACTGGTAATTGTTAAAAAACAGATATTGTGTATATTCTCATAGCAACAGCATTCTTATAACCAAAATGAGTGGGATTATAAGAGAAAAAGTGAAGTTTAGTATAAATCTTTGTTTGGAAGGCATGTCAACTGAGGGAAAAGCCCTGTCCTCCAGCAGCAGTTCAATGAGGGCTGCATGAATGAAGTTAAATTTATGTATATAGTTGCTTTGCTGTAGTTGCAGACTGCAGAAATAGTCCATTCACAGCTATCCTTTGAAAGCTTAAATTTTCAGTTTAAACTGAATGAGCAAATACAATTAAAAAAGTTTTATTCATCTTTGTCTAAGACTATAAAGTCAAAAGAAAAATAGTGGATTTCTTAAGTTTGCTGAGATTTTCTACTTATGTATAATATTGAGTTCTTATCTGTTGAGAAAACTAATAAGATCCTCTTAAAGAAGGATTTTTTTTTTTTTTTACTAGTGCTAGCGCATTTCAACATTTAATAATCTTAAAAGTGCATTTTACAATAGTTCATAGAATTGCTTAAAATTAATATCACTACCCTCCGGTGAATTGGTGCTGTTAAATTAAAAATTCTTCTGACAACTCCATACTGGCCCTAGAAACCTGCCTCCTACTTACATGGGAGTAGGCAAGGAATAACAGTTAATCGAGTTACAGTGGTGTAAGAGAAAAGAGAAGTTCTAAATATTGCTAAATATACCAGGTTCCCAT
The DNA here is from genome assembly GCA_025769975.1 of Gallinago jamesoni. NCBI lineage: Eukaryota > Metazoa > Chordata > Aves > Charadriiformes > Scolopacidae > Gallinago > Gallinago jamesoni. The sequence goes on along the minus strand of JAOQGH010000077.1, from coordinate 26,472,738 downwards.
TCTCCAATAGACCCAGACAGGCAAGAATTTTATGACTGCAGATGTAACTGGCTTATTCTCCTTGGCCTTCAACCAGAGCTGAGCTTTCCAGGAACTTGTCAGCCTTCACAAACACATGAGCAATGCTACGGACACCATCACGCCCACTCAAACACTGAAGTGCTGCTAAAGCTAGACAGACTATATCAAACCCTAAATATGCATATTACACACAGACGGGCAAGAAAGGCATTATCAGTTCACAAATAGAGGACATATGCTCCAATACCATTCATCTAAATGTGCTGCTGAACTGGAATGAAGAGCAGATGGACCAGACACTAAGTAGGTACTACAAATACTGAAGATGTTAAAAGGGGAGAAGATTTCTACATGTCGGTGCTCACTACTGAAATTTATATATTGGAAAATTGCATATGCATACATTCTAATGTTTTATAATTACTTTTTTCTTTTTAAAAAAAAATATTTAGTTCATTTTAGCTACCACATCTATTCCCAGTGCATCAATGTATCTTGCAATACAGACACAGCTCCCAGGAAAGACACTGTGATAACAAGACATATATCTTAAGATCTAGTGCAATTCTGGTTCTAGCTTGTTTTCCACAATCTGCATGCTAACCTTTAATAAAAGAATACTGGGGACTGTTTCTACCAGTTATTTGTCTTGCAGGTGAGCTGTATAACCAATGTGACTGCCTATTTCTCAGAAAAGTTCCTCATAACTCTAATATCCTTTCAGGATATTTTTTTTTTTTAATAAAAAGTTTTCCATTTTATTCAATCTTATTTCCCATTGTGACCTTCAGAGCTCTTTTTCTCCAATTCTTTTTATCTGTTCCTAAATGTAGCATTTTAAAATGCAAGTCTAATATATGGCTATCTAATCTGTGAGAGTCTAATTCAGGGTGCCAAAAGTGTAATAAAAGCCAATTTTAAAAGTTTGGCTTTCATAGCTCCAATATCTTCACATAGCACTTTTTCATTTAGGTGAAATCATGACAAACTATGGAATTTTTCATTGTTACGCAGCCTTAGTGGTGACTGGTATTACAGATGGGCTATACTGATTTTGCAAGCATTGGAATAGAAACTTCTTTTTTTTAATTGGAATAGCAGTATCTTTCATTTAATGTCAGAGAACTCTCACTGTTTCATGAGAACCTGGCTCAAAGCTGGTTTTGTAGGGATGGAAGAAGAGTGTTTAAAGTGGCTGAACAATGTCTAGCTCAAACTTCTGGGGGTTTTCCTATCTATAGTTTGTTAATGGAAGAGCAAGTTAAAAACATCACATACCATATATATTGTGTTCATCAACTCCTCCTGTAAAATTAGCTTTGTTGTTTTATGAAACAATAAGGACCTGAACAATATTGGTCATTCCAGCAGATTTTAAGTCTGTCAAAAGGCAACGCCCCTACCCACGAAAGCAATTAATCTTGCTTTCCCATCCCTCCAAAAGAGCAGCCTCTTCCTCCCTCAATTCCAATGATTTCCCCATCTCCAAAGAGCAGGTGAAAACAGAGAAATGGCCCTTTCTTTCAGATGTATGCCATTCAAGCAAACCCCTTTCTGTTACACCTGTTGAAAGTTTGGTATCAATGACATCATTGGCACCATTTTTGTACTCAAAGACACGGCTGCCAATAATTCAAATTGATTATCCACAGTATTTTCTTTACACCAGGGAAAGTTTTGCAGTACTTTGCCTGGTGTCAGCAGCTTCCTACCTACTACGTAGTTGAACAGCTGCTCAGTACAGGCAATGCTTGGCAATACTGCCTTAAATGTACATCTATGTGAAGGATAAGGAGGCTGGGGCTGAGTCAGTGTACCTACGCCCCTTTATATAACTAGAAATTTGGCTCTTGTTGTCTAAACTGATCTACATATATATTAAAGTGGTCTTTGCACTGCCTCAGAGCAGCCACAGACTTACACTGGCAGCAGTACACATCCATCACTGTACTCAGTATCCCACAAATATCACTGAAACGCCTCACCGTGCAGCATACTTGTCAATTCCTAAGATTTGTTCCATGGGACCAGATGCGAAGGACTTTTTGTTGTCCAAACTCACATAGGAAGCATGCACAGAGTAGAGGCATTGAAACCACATCTCCTAAATTAAAACCTAATACAAAGATGAGAGTGTTTTTTTAGTTTAAAACTACACAAAACCAAAACCAGAACCGATACCTTGCTGACTACAGTATAACCCATTGCCATTGTACTCAGGAAAAAAAGATAATTTCTCAGCAAATGTTTGTTCTTTATCTAGGAGCGACCTTTCAAAAGACTAGTGGTTAAGCCTGACATAAAATTGCTATGCTATCTGCTTATCTACCAGCTACATCTCTCGACCAAAAGAAATGCCTTTTCTAATGTACAGAGGTGAAATTTTACATAAGCATTCATATCACCCCTGATAAAGTCTCTCTTGTATCCATCTGCTTCTATATTTTTTATCTCCTTTGGGCTGATAAATAGGCTCAGGACTTTTCCAAAGTATTGCTATGATTTTGAGTCACTCCATCAGTCCTATTTGCATGCTTATGTAGATGCAAGTACTTATTCTGCTTTCTTGCTCCTCTTTATGGCTTTCCCACTTCCAGATTGCAGACAATTGCCCTGTTGTGTGCCAAGCATTCAATCTTGATAGATACCAATTTTGTGTAATATACACAGAGGGCATCTGTCATGGCTTCTCTATATAAATTACATCTAAATTGTGTGTAGATAGAACATAAATCATTCATGCAAAAAGTCATAGGTGGATTACTGCATAGTGGTTGACAATAATATTTTCTTTTTGCTGAAAATTAATAATATATATCTATATAGTCATCCATACACAAATGTTTACATCCAAGCCTGGAGTGAAAACACAGTAAATTTAGTGCAATAGAACATTAATTTAGTTGTAAGTAACTGTGGATTTCACTGACTGTCACTATATAAAGGTACTTTTGGGAGCAGTGCATCACTAGGAGAAAGGCAGAAGGCATCATTCAAGAACACAAGTATTTCCAGATATAGGTAACAGGACTGTTACGGAGGGCAGGTGAACTCAAGTGTGGTAGAAATTGACTGTAAGCTATAGAAGCACGCTCTGAAATACCTAATTGCAACAACACACTGGGCACAGAGAGCTATTAAGGGCTAGAAGCAGCACAGGGCTGTTGTGGCAGATCTTTCACCGTCCCACCAGTCCCCTCCTTGCTGTCTTAATAAAAACCTCTTTGCTCATGAATCATATTACCTTTAAAAACGCCATTAGTCAACTGATGTAATCAGAAATCCTGGTTAAACATAAACTATCACTTTCAAATGCAGGTATTACAAGCAAAATCCTAAAGAGAAGTGGCTTGGCCAACATGAGTACCAAATACCTGACATCACATATGGCCAAAATCTCTAAAAGAGATGTTGATTACTTGCAATGGTCTGGTCACTGGGTTTTAGCTGCCAAAATAGGCATGAAGATGCCAGCTGATGGCTAGCGAAATTTGGCTTAAAGGTCCAAAAATGGACCTTCATTATTAGACATAAATTAGTTCTAAAATTCTTAAGCTATTGATTTCATTTAACAATAATACAAGTTTTCTGCTCCAATTCTTTTTCCACATTCACGATCCAACAAAAAGACCATTTCAAATAGCGTATCCTAAACAAGAGGCTTACTTTTCCTTTTATCCTTCCTCTTTAGCAAAAGAAAAAAAAACAACAAAAAAACCCTAAAACCTTTACACATACATAGGCTTCATTAAATCATCTAATTACTGAGGAACCACAAAAATACCCGTTACAATTATTAGATCAGGCTTTAATGCTGAAAAACTAGACATAGCAACGTAGCACTTAGTTTTCTGTGATGTAATCTAATATTATTTAGTTTTCTGTGATGTAATCTAATATTATTACTGCTCGCATTCTTCTTTTCATGCCCCTCAAACACTTCTAAAAATGCCACATAACACATAGATTTAAAATTATAAAAATGCTTGTTTGATCTAAATTCTAAAATCAAAAAATTATGTACATTCAACTGTTCTCAATGTTAAGTAGGCTTCCCTAATGAATTACAAAAATACATTTTAATTCTAACTTAGTTATAAAAAGTATTGTTGGAATTTTTTCCCCATTTTTTAAATTAACATTTTCCATTAAAAACATGCATAGTTTTCACTTTTAGAAGTGCTGTGTGACACTTCACTGAGCTTACATTCTGCAGGAGCATACACTGTCCGTGACTTAAGTACTACTTTTTTATTCCTTAAGCCATCAACAATTATTAAACTCTGTGAGAACAAATGTCCTTATTAGCATGAAGACTAGAACATCTTAGGTGGAGAAAAATGTCAGCTGCTTGTCAGAAGTTATTTTGAGTGTGCTCTCTTGACCCGTTCCCAATTTAAAAGTCTGTTCCTCTGGAACAAGACAGATAATGAGTGCAGCACGGAAACAACCAGTAAATGAGCAATACAAGGAATTTGTCTTCCTAATTGAAAGAGCATAAGCTAAAATTACAGTACATTAGCTAAGTATCCAAAGTGTTAGAAAATGTCATGAGAAATAAATAACTTCATCTTGGACTGCCTTTCTTGGAGATACACAGAACACAGCCCTGCAGAATAAGCAAGGAGGAAAAAGAAGAGTGAAGCTACAGTGAGCTAAGATCACTTTGTTTATAAGAAGCCTACACAGGATGCTAATTTGGTTTGATTTGTCTTAAGCTTTCCTGAATCATCACGTAGACAAAATCTTAATGATTCTTTCATCCAAACAGGTTTAGAAATATCAGTTTTATATGAGACAATTCTCCATAACAGAAGTCTGCCACGCTGCCATTTGCACAGTCCTCAGGACCCAGCCACTTTGAATGAAGGAACTTATTTGCTTTGGTTTGGGTTTTACACTTCAGAAGACATAAAAGTTATAATATGATGGTCTGGCTTCGTAACAGAACTTCAGTAATATCAAATCTACTAATGAGGGCAGAGTGTACACATTCATTAAATATGACAGGGTTGCATAAGTTAGCGTAGCTAAGGGCAGCTCTAAAATTTGGTAAGTATATTACTGACTTTGTTGGAATAATTATGCTGCCATTCACTACAAATTAATATATACCTTCCAATAATAGCACTTAAATATACAGTCAAGAACAAAACCAAATAAAAACATTGGTTAAATTCTATTTATTTACCTTTTTATTTTATTTATTATTTACTTCTACTTTTTAAAATACCCGTATAGAAATAAGTGTGGCTGATACTGTAAAGGAATAAGCCATGCAACACGTACCTTTTGAAGTGTCATAAATAAACAGGGGAAACACTATTTTCTACTATAAACACTAGTATTACCTCATAATTTGATTCAGTAAGGTGAGAAGATTTTGACTAGGACTGCACTCTGGTCAAAATAGTTGCAAGAAGATACTGACATCAGGAAGACATGCTGATTATCTTTAAAGTCTTCATCTATTTCACAGATTTTTAAGCTGGGAGGTTCATCGTTCTCTGACAAAGATTACAAGGGACCCTCATCATCCTAGCCTTAGGGATAAATCTCCAGTCTTTTCAGATTTCAAACAGTCTTGGATTTTATATTTTTGATATTTGCTTTCTGAAATTATTCTAAAATAGTTTCCCGGGTGTTTGAGATTCCTTTCACAGGATTGTGAAAGGCGGATGTGTTTTTCATATGTATACATACAAGCACCTTATATAACAAAACACATGTTTTGTTCAGGCCCAGAATACTGGTTATGTTGAACAATGTTATGTTCATTTTTAAGCTGCCAGCAAACCTGGAAAATCATTCATTCACACAGCTGTACAGCTTTAGTGCCCTACCTCTTTCCTGCATCCCATTCATCTTATGTGAGGCTGACAAACATGTCTCCTCTCACAGATACTATCAGATACTGCCTAAAAACAACCCAGGATTCAGCCTGAACACAAAACATCAGACAAAAATGTTCTGAAAAACCCATTTAAAAAAGCCACTATCTCTAGCTGACATTCTGAGCAGATACAGCTGAAAAGACACTGGAAAGAATTATGTCAAATTCTCATCTGACAGCTCTGACAAGACTGCCCAGGATGCAGAAGCTTTTCTAAATTTATTGTGGAATGACTTACTACTTTGACTACAGGACCTGAGAATGCTCAGAGGGATTTCACAGGGCTAGAGGATTTCAGAAGTCCTGCCATCCTTTCTGCAACACAGATCCTGCTCATCCCTTTTTGGAGACCTGAATTCACCATTAACACCTGGAAGGCAGCACGGAGAGGGCAGAGCCATGCTTTCATATTAAACTACTTTTCTTCTCTTTGCATTAATTCTGCCACAAAGGCCACGTAATTCTGTTAGAAATAAATGTCTCTACCTCTGACATCTACATGAAATAAATGTCTCTACATCTCTACATCCTCCTCCGCTGCACCATGTTTATTGTCAAGCCTCTGTGATAACACTGTAGGAGTAAGCAAAAAGTTACCAAAAATAAGCATAATTGAGGAGATTATGCTGATGTGCTGAAATCTACATGTATGCTTTTCAATAATGAAAACATACTGCAATTTTACATCTGTTGGGACCTTACCTATTTAAAGAAATAGGTAAGACTCCCCTAATATTTGGAAATTATGAAAATATTAACGACTAAGAATTAGAGACAGCATTGGTAAAACTTTCTTACTCCTAGCAAAGTCATGGATTTCTGAGAGATCCGAGATGGCTATTGTTAGATTTTTATTTTTTTTTCTTCATGGGTCCCTCTTTTAGCTGCAATGCCAGCTTTTTGGAAGAGTGTGAGAAGCCACTTCTGTATACCCTTCCAGATTTTCTGTTGATATTTAAGCTTCTGTTCGATATTTCAGTACTTAGCAGTATTATCCTTGCTAAAATACTACTTATTTTTTTCTTTTAGTTATTTGGGACCCTTACTTTTGAATTGCAGTTTTATACCACAGTATCTTCAGACATTTCAGAAACAATGCCTAGCCCTCTTCCCAGTACCTGTGCAGGGTACATGCTAGTTTTTCACATGGAGAAATCGCTACAAGTACGCACTGCCTCATTCTACTGAAAATACCAGCTAAATGCCCCTATCCTATTTTTAATTTTTTAGGGACAATGGTACTATTTCACATTCTAATTTTTTTCCGTAGCAACTCCTTTACATTCTCTGAAATTATATACCTTCTGTAACCAGTAAAACTGCCTCTCCTGCACTGAAGAAATACCTTGTAGAACTTCATTATAGAGAGTACTGTCTGGCCCAAGCTCACCTTCCCAGCTAGTACCAGACTGAAAGAGATAACTGTCACGGGTGGAGGCGGCTGCACTTCAGTAGAGAACTATGCAATTATACCAGATACTGGGGGAACTCATCCTCCAGCAACCAACACTACTGCACCTTGCCAGCCTCCCCCTCCCGGGTAAACCCATACTTACTTATTAGTTCTTTTACTACACAAAACAGCATAATCACTTTTCTTCTTGACCTACTTACATATCATTCCCGTATTAGGAACTTATTAATTGTTGATCTAATTATCAGTAATATCCTCCTCCTCTCCACTAGTCAATGCAATTGCTTTCTAGTCCTGGGTAAATAGCTGGGAACTATTGCCCTTTCATTGGGTTTCTCCCAAGGTTTTCCCTTCTCTTCCCTGTGTAGATACTCATGAAATAATTGACTTGGACATATAACATGCAGCCCTGCATCCTGGATCTTAAGAGCAGCTTCTAATGCATTCATTACTTTCCCATGGGTTATTTTCTCTCTTCAGAAATATTAACTACTGTGTTCCTGGTGGCAAACACTTGCCCTACTGCACGTGTGCGGCAGCGGGTCTGCACTGCACAGCCCTGCACAGTATTGCCCCAGGCTGAAAAAAAATAATATCTCAGGGACACCCCCTCTGCCATGCTCATGCTGATTAACTGTGTCACTGAATAGATTTGTCTGTATTGTGTCCAATTAACAACACAATATTCGCTTGCTTTTGTTAGAAAACAACTTGAAATGGATGGTCATCACTGGCATATGAATGTTTGAGAATTATCTGAATTGTTAACATTTTTCCTGGATTGGTTTGTTTCTAGAGCTGCAGTTTTCCAATGCGATGTGAAACTGAGACCTCAGTTTAGAGAGGTGATGCTTGATTTCCTTTAGTCACACTCAAAATTAGATGTATTTTAGCTTTAGTCTAAGCACATTACTTTGCATTAGTTCATCTTAGATTAACATCTATTTGTTTCAGGGAAACACCATTGCAAACACCTCAAAAGGAACAACTAAATTTTATTATATTTTCCATTAACCATAAGGCTTTATTGGTAGCACACTGTATGTATGTATTCAGTAAGGGAAATGTAAAATTGTCAAAAGTTTATTGAACAAGTATTGCATTATATTATAGAACATTAGTAAATGCCAAAAAATCCCAAGGAAATAATAAGACGTGAGTAACTAATGATAATTACAGTACTCACACCACCATTAAGCAGAAATGTATCAAAAAGAAACTGTAACATAATTATTCACTTATGAAATACACTCAGTATTTTAATGCCATAGTAAGCATATAGTAATTATATTAGTTAAGGCAACTTTCAGTTATTGCATAGCTGTTCACTAAAAATTGTGATTGGATCAGTTTTAAAGCCAACACAGTTAATATATTGCCTAAACTTTCTGTTCAAGACTTTTTAGGACAGGGACACGCGTCCATTATTTAAAGTAATAACTAGGGCATTGTACAAAGGCTAGCACTTTACATTTACAGAATATATTACATTCAATCATGCTGGAACTATATAATTACAGAACTATACGAAACTATACAGAACTATACAGAACTATATAATTACAGGTGATTTTTGCAGTTGTTTGTTTCATTTCTCAGACCATGATGGCACTTAGAGTAATGTAATTATTCACCTAATTATGTAACAAGGTTGTAATGAAGCATTTGGACTGGTCATCACTGACAGTTGAGAACACAGTGGGAACACTTGTGTGGATGCAGTTAGAATGGTACTCTAAAATAAAGGATCTTTTTTCTTAATTTAAATTTATTCACATTTTAATAATCATGAGATATTTGACAAAGGCTTAATAGTGTCATTGACTTAAGTAAAAACCCAAAACAGATTTTTCCATTTTGAAAGAGTAATTATTTTTTTTTTTTGTCCTATTTGCATTTTCCCATGGTGACTCTGATTTAAAGGGTCGAATCCTTACAATCCTTACCCACATCCCCTCACTGCCAGGGCTTATGGTGGCAGAATTCCATCCAGACTTAGGAAGTATTTCAACAGGCTGCAACAGAGATCTACAAAGATTATACCTGGAGGGTCTTGAACTGTGCCTTATATTTATTTTTGTCTAGCATCATACAAATACTAATTCTCAGCTCTGCTGAGAAAGAAAAATGTTTGACTGGGCAAAATGTCATCATAATGTGACTATATTCCTTCCACTATCTGTGCTAACTTGTAAATTGCAAGTTATTCATCCTTTAGACATGCCTACAACAGTATGTAGAACGGGATCTCTGTGTTAGCAGAAACGTTTCTGTTTCCACTTAGCCAGAAGAAAGGTTGCTGAGCATACCAATGGTTTTTTATTCAAAACTTTTTAATGGATAACAGCGCTCCTATCCACCCAACTACACAAACGGGCTAAACTAATTTGATTCAACTGACCATAGCAGGCTTCAGGAGAATGCCACAATGATTATTAGCTCTATGGCTCTCCTTCGGTTCTTCCCTCAACTGCAGAATCTGCAATTATTACCTACCCTTTTCTCAATACACCCTTACGAAAAATACGGGACAAGTACTAGAGTATTGTTGAACTGTATTTATGCATTTCTTTTCTGGCTTTAGAGATTGATTATAACCACAGCATTGACCAGGTTCTGTTAGCTAAGCAAGACTTAGTACTTTCAGAGTTTTCTGTACCACAGTGTTTGTCCTTGATACACTAAGTGCATTTTTGAGAGAGGAAAAAAGCTTTCCAGATGCCTCCTGCTTGCTTACCCATCTTTCCCCCTTAAAAGTTAACACACATTATGCTAACAAGGGCTCAGTAGCTGCAGCTTTGTACACCACAGAGTCCTTTGGGTGGGTTAATCAAGAAAGTGTACACAGAGTGTAGAGCTCATGTGGTTACTTCACGCATTCCAAAAGTTACTAAGCATTTTTAATATGGTTAAATTACAATATCAGATTCCTGTATATGGCCCCAGTGGATTGAAAGCAGTTTAGTCTTGTGTTAAGATTGAAGTTGACCTTGGTTGTTTGCCTAAAGGCATGGTATTTTCCTGTACTGCCTACTGTGAGTCTTTTGTTTCTTGCATTTCTTCCCTTAATATGAATATCCAAAAAGATTTTACACGTCTTTCCTGCCAGTTTTTAATCAGAACTTTCTGTTTTGAAGTTGTCATTGATCACAAGGAAAAAAAAAAACAACAAAATTACTCTCAGCCTGCTAAAGTCCTCTCCACAAAGTATACTTTTGCACTCCTGCTACTGAAACTCAAGTGCTTAACTGGAGCATAATTAAGAAGTGAAGACCAAAAAGGGCTGCAGTGCAATATCCCAAACCAACGCAACTCACATGACTCTCCACTACAAATGTGTTTATGAACAGTCGGATAACTCTTACTGATATCAGTACAGCGGTATGTGAGCAGGGTTGAGGTGCAAACAATTTCACCCAAAAAAGGGCAAGAATATATACCAGAGAAAAACAATATAAGCAGTGCACTGAAAATTTAAAATTATCATCTCTGAAGCCTAAGCATCAAGAATATCTTCTGACATTAGGAAAATAAGTATTTTTCTGTAGTGAACACCAACATACAAATAATTTCAATGACTTGTTTGTGGTTAACACAAATTTCCTCCCTCACAGGACTGTTTGTAAGGGTAAGCAACTGGAAGATATTGTCAACCAATAGGTGAATTATCCTGCATGAAATAAAGGCTACTGGTTGGAAATGTGAGATAACTCATGGAAATTCAAGTAAAACTAATTCCTAGCAAAGCGCTGAGCTCTTGGATCTGCTCAAAAGAAATTATTCTGGCCAAAAATGATCTGGAAGCAAAAAGAGAGTATTCATTTGGAAAGCAACACAATTGACTTATCCTGTGAATGTCTCGCTTCTTTCAAGAATTACTTAATTCCAAATCAAACTCTCACATTCTGGATGTCTGACAAAAGCATGTAAAAAATTCCTGTAAAGGCTAAGCACATAGTGGCTTTTCATTCTGAAAACAAAGAGAACTGACACATTTACAACCTTATCTGTGAAAAGGAATTGCCAGTTGGGGAGAAGTATTTGAAACTTAGTGCAACAGCATCCAAACAGAAGGCAAAACAGAGCTCCTACCTCTGTAGATTATTTTATAGGGTTTTCTGAAGCCAAGCAAGAAATGATCCCTCTTTCTAATTAAAAATTTGTTCTGCATAATTATGATAAATGGGAAACGAAGTCAGATGAAATGTATTTAATCAAGTTAATCATTCACAAGAGAAATATAAAGCTTCATACCAAGATGATGTTTTTCAACTCAGTGCTATAAAGGAAACCATATCAACTATTTTGGATGAAGATAAAATATTCTATGGAATAAGCTAACTATTCATATACTCAGGAAGAAACAAAAAAGCAGGCATCTATTCACCCAAAACCGTATCAAAGAATAGAGAAAAACTAGTTTCCTGTCTTAGGGTGTGGGAGCTTTTCTGTCAGGACATAATTTTCCAGCATTCTTTGGCCCCAACTTGGTAAAAAGAATTTGTGTTATCAGTTGGCAATTGTCTCTGCAGCTCAGGTCTGTATTTGAAAGCAGATGTGCACACGCTTCATATTCCCCAAAAAACTGCTCGAGACTTATGAGCTGGCTAGGAGCAGGAAAAGAATATATGTAGATATATAGACATGCATACTCTCACACAGTAAGATCTTTAACAATATTCTGAAGTGGGGGGAAAACCCAAACATAAAACAATAACTTTTTGCTTCAGCAATCCTTTGAAAAATGCAGTAGCAATACAGTAATTAAAAGAGTAAAAGTAATTTCTCTAAAATTGCAGGAAATAGTCCTTATCTAAAACTGTAAACTACAACTAGTCACCCCCAAATTAGGCAGGTGATCCAGATTGTATTCTTCTTTTTAGAATTAGGAAGAAATCTGAAAACAAAACGAGAAAAAAAAAAAAAGCGGATGTACTTCTAAATAGCCAACTAGTGCTTGCAGGACTCTCCCAAGAGGGCAGTGAGAAATCTGCATAGCAGAGACTTGAACCTGGGTCTCCTGCATTCCACATGACTGATTTACCTTACCATAAAATTTCTTCCTCTCTCACATACATGTTTTGACTAGTAGTTCAATTTTATTTTTTTTTTTAAACCATTCTTTGAAAATTGATTTATTGAAGAAAGAAATCCACTGGTAGTTTTCCACGAAAACTGCACTAGAAATTAAACTGATGTACAGTGTACTGATATACACACACACACGCGCACAAGGGAGTAGTGTCCATAAAACCAAAAGACTCAGCAGAACCTTCTACCATGGGTATAAGCTGCGCTGACAATTCTGCAGAGCATATGACACATGTGACAAACCTCTGTCAACTCCAAATGTGATACCGACAGTTTGTGGAATCAGAACAAGCCACCAGGAATTTCAAACTCGTCATTGATTAAAGGCACTCAAACGTCTGACCTACCAAGTTGCTTTCCTGGGGTTCAGTAACGCCAGAGAAACAGTCACTTAGGATTACTTGAAATCATCCATAACATAAGAGGAAGCCTGAAATTAAAGTTCAATTTAGGGAAAAGAAAAGGTTAAATTCTTATTTGCCGTGTTCGAAGGACAAACAGTTGTCTCAGATGGTAGAAGTCAGTCAGCTAATTAAAAAAAAATAAAAAAATAGAAGTTTTCTGTGGTGTTTAGAGAGAAGGTCTTTGAAGCTTGCACAAGGCAACAGAAGATAAGAAATGTCTGCCACGCAGGTGCTCCAACCTGGCTTACAGCACCTGATGCAGGAGCCAGCCCGGCAGTTCACTTCCTTACCTTTGGTCAGGAGTCGTCCTCCCTCAGATGGAGGTGCACAGTTCTTTCTAAGGACAGAAAGGAAAACTTACGCTACTCCTCTGCTTTTGTCAGTTGTACAAATACATGCTATTGCCGCAACTTTTTAGAGGAAAAGATTCTTTCCCATGTAAATCGTATTGATTTTTTCAAAATTTCCATTAAAAAAATCCACTTGTTATAGAAACTGCTATAAATCTATAAGCATGAAGTATAGTTTGATACCATCATTTTTACAAATTTTCAATTCCCCATTTGTTACTTCTAAAAATACAACATTTCCCAGAACTTATTTCAGTGTAAGTTTATGTAGTTCAAATGGTAGATTCATCTGGCCCTAATCTTATTACTCCAGGACATTTTTAGTACAAATATCATAGAGGGAAAGTCAAAGAAACATGGTGAATTACTATTGTTCAGAAGGAACCAGCCCATCTGCTCTTTTCACAATGATATTATGATATCATTTGCACACAGTGGTATATGGACAAAGGGTACTAAGAACCACACAGAGCAATTTCTTAGTCACACCTTTATATATATATGTGTGTATGTATATATGTATACACACACAGAGAAAAGCTAGGATTCTAAAATTTTGATTCTGCTACAGTCAGAATGCAACTGATGACACTAAGATGAAGAACGTTCCCTGTGGTCCATGGCTGTTCTGTCTTTGAGTCTAATAAGATAGGCACCGCTTCTGAAGACATTGGTCTAGTTATGTAATAACAAGATTTTCACTTTGTTTTCATGTATTAATTTTCTTAACAAATTACAAAAATAATTATAAAGAAACTAAAACATTTCAGCTATTGTCTGGGTTGTCTTCACTAAACTTCAGGACTTGGCTCACGTCTACAGTTTTAGACATGAAAAGGGCCCAATTCCAATGGCATGTGTGCTCAGAAAAAAAAAAATTAAGAAAAACTAATACAAGTCTCAGTAGATGTTGTGGTTATGCAAATAATTTTAAAAAAATCCTTGACAAGAAAAATTGAACATAAACAGTATTTGCTGTTCAACTGGGACATAACAGGCAGGTTAAATGCCAGAATGGAATTTCTTTTGCATCAAAGATAATCTTTCTTAAACAAAATTCAATTCACATTTTACCAATTCACATTTCTAATATACTCTGGGCATAGTAGAAAAGAAAGTTTGATTGTTTCAAGTCAATATATTCCAAGTAAAATGATCTTGTTTCACATAGAAAAGTATAATCTCAAGAATCTTTCTCATTGCTGAATTACTTACAAGAGTTCTTTTTAGAGAGGTGTAGGATGTTGCAGTTCTTTCCTGGGGGAGAAAAAACCCCAAATCTTATTATCAAACTGAGTAACACAAAGTTTCTATTAGGGATTGCCCTGTTAGCAGAAGCACAGCATTCAAAAATTTAAGACCAAGAAAAACTATCCATGTTGCCAATTTTAAAAAAGTAAAAAAAGGTTAATTATTCCAGAAAGTTTCCAGTTAGTAGCAAAGTGAGAATAAGCATCCTTTTAAAGGTGACTCAAATTCAAAATTTGACTAAAATGCAAAATTGTTGTCGAATCACAGATAGATTTACCAAAGGGAAAGAGCAAACCTAACAGGAGAGTTTCCTCTGCAAGAGGACGTTATTATAATGCTGTGTTTTTCAAAGAGCAAAGGATAAAAGAGCACAAAGCAATGTGTATAATTCAAATAAACTGAGTGCCAGAGTCAGACCTGCCACCTACACACTGCAGCCAGTCAAAAAACAGCCCTTCTGCGACCTTCACTCCAACCCAACGCTTTGACTTGCTGCTCACAACCTCCAGCATAGCTAAACCAAGTGACACAAGTCACACACAGATCCCTAAAAACAATAATTTGCTGAACAGTTTATAAGCACCTGGCAAATAACAAGGTAATAAAGAGCCAGCAGACTTGCTGAGAACAGGCCACATCAAGCTGTTTCTGTTTTCTTGGCAGGGGAACTGACCTGGCAGATATGGGACAGTAGCAGGTATGATGTGTGCTGAATCCTGAGGTTCTTTTGGCATTGCCTCTGGTGACAGTCTCCTAAAAAATGGAATGTGGCACAACTCTTGAAAAATTGTACTTAAAAACTAATTACCAATAGTTTGTTGTCAAGTTGGGAGACCTACATGTGGTCTTGAAAAAGATTCAGCCTCAGGCCCAACTCGCTCCAATAATTTCTTTATCAACTGGGATGAAAGATTCAAAGAACTATAAAATTTAGAAGGGTCAAAAAACTGGGAGTGGCTGCAAGAAATTTCAAGGATGGGCCTAGACTTCAAACCGATTTTGAAAATTAGAAAAAAGTTTCAAAACCAAAGCGATAAATTAAATGGAGACATGCTGAGAGTACACTGCTTAGAAAACAAAAGGTCAATGCACAGATATAAAATGAAAAATAGTAATACTGACCAAGAGGTCTGTTAATCATTGATGATAAATTCAGTGACCAATTGTGGGGCAAGAGTGCCTGCTAAAAGTCACAAATGACTGTACCCAGTTTTTGAAACAGTTTCTAAACAGATTTCTTGGAGAGTTCCGAGAAGGTAAAAAAGAGGGGTAGGAAGTTGGAAAACAACATTTCAAGAACAACTGAAGGAAAGCATTCTTCTGTCAAAGAAAAGCTGAATGTTATACGGCCTTCCAAGACACACAAAGAAAAACCTGCTAAGAGGACAGCAATCAATTGTTTTCCATTTCCACTGGAAGAATGCACTCAATTTGGACAGTTAGCTCAATTTGGACAAAAGAGATTCACATAAAATATCAGGAACTGTGCCAAAATTGAGGGAATTAAAAACACTGCTTCACTTACTTGCAGATACTTGTGGAATTCAATTCAGATTTCTCCAGAGTCTATTTCTATCAGAAATGCTTAGGCCCATTTAATCCTCACTACCACTCAGAAACAGGAGACGGATTAGGTGATGCTCCCTGTTGTCCCCCTGCAGTGATTTCTAGGAAGTCCAGTGCAGATTTTGGTACCATGACTGATTTTACATGGAAGGCACAAAGATAACTATTGTAACAATGTAATATGCTATTAGATTCATTAATTCATATTCCATACCTGCAGGGCTGTTTAGCTTGCTCAAATGATCTGCAAAATGACATTTCTAGTTTAAATTAATCCAGACGATATGTGAAAGAAACAATTAGCAAACAATGCAACAGGTTCATAGCTTTTTCTAAGCCTGCTACAACTACTTAAGTGTAAGTATGAAGCCAGGTTATTTTCTTCCATTATATTACAGCTCGATCCAGAAACCTCTTTTTCTGGTGTTGGGTATCCTGCTTTGAAAACTAATGAATTAAAAACAATCAAGGAAAAGCCCACATCTCCACTCTAGGGAATGCATGGATTAAATCATAATCATTGAGAAAAGCTATGAACAAGGCAATGGGCTTGCACTTCTGCAAGTGGAACATAACCATCACATGAGAAGATCCATATTGCACGTATTTTTGGGGCACACAGGAGAGAATGAAGAATTACATCCCAGCCCAAGCAGTTAAAGCACACCAGCTGGACTCCCAGAGCACATACCCCAGGTTCATGTCATTCAGAAAGAATCTAGTTTGGATGCTCCAAAGACATTCTGCTGTGAGAAACTGAAAAGTTCACCCTCCTCATGCAGACACTTCCCTGAGGGGCCTACAGATATACCACAGTGATCCAGCTCTATTTTAATCAGCTGCGGAAATCAAAAATAAAAATTATAAAAGGCTCTGTTACATTTACTACAATATTTGGGTAATTTCCTTCCATATTAAAAATCCTATTAAAACACAAATTGTGTGATAAAAGTTCCACAAGCTATTTTTATTTTTAATGCCAACTGCTAATCACAAACTATTATTGCAACTTAGAAAATAGCATTGTTCTGCTCTAAAATTGATGAAAAAAGATTTGGTTCCTTTCTGATGAGGAAATACAAGGGCTAGGGGGTGCCCTAGCAATACACACTGCAAGATGCAAATTCAGAATTATTTATGCATTCAAGAGGGCAGTAGATTAGTCTTATCCATACTGTTTATACACCTCCTCAACCCATTGTCTTCTATATTTTCAACAAGAGAGCAGACTGAATTACTTGCTTGATAAACTGGAAATACACGTAAAGGAATGTCTTTTTTGTATTGATAAAATATCAGCAAAGCTCATTTTGATAGGATGAGGAAACCAATAAAGAGAAGAAAATAATCTAAACCACATCTCTTACACTTAAACCTTGGTGAAAGTAAAATGGGCTTACAGAAATCTTCTGCTGTTCCTCATTTTACAAATTCTTTAAATTCTTCCCTTTTGTTTTTAATTGCATGTCAGTACTAGATTAAATTTACATTTGCAAGCCCAGGGGACACTCTCAGAAAACGAAAACAAAACCAGTACTTGATAACCCTGCCTGTTTATTGAATGCCAGGCAAACTGAGAAACACATTAGCCAGTTGTCATGTTGAATGCCCACCCCCCCCCCCCCCCTCCGAAACAGGCAGCGTTATGCAGAGGGGTCCTTTTCTGTGATCTCAGCCAATCTAACAGAAGAGAAAATATCTTGTCAGTAAAAGCAATTTGTATCCCTTCAATTTTAAAGGAAAAGTTAAAAAAAAAAAAAAAAACAAGAAAAGGGGGTGATCTTTACAAGTGATATACGCTGTGGAGGGATTTTGTAGTACTTTGACTTGGGGGAGCTTTCAGTATCAAGGCTGTTTGTGAAAAGCTGGTCAGGAGCTCAAGTTCTCTGTGCCAAAGTATGTGTGGAATCGTTGAATAAATAAAATACTACCAACATTTCTGTTCAACTAATTTCACTCGTTTTTGGGGGGATTTAAACAATTAATCAGAACTGGTTGTTTTGTTAGAGTGAACTTTTTAAAGGAAACGTGCCTTTCAACCTCCCTACTATAACAAAGTTTTTAATATTCCAAATTTTGAGGGGTTAATGTTACTACTTATCAAAAATATTGTTAAGTGGATGAAAGAGTTTTTGATTTGTAAAGTGGATTTACCTAAAAATGGCTCATAAATTTCCCCTGCTATAAACTTGTTGAAAAAATCCCCAAACATTTCTGAACAAACTAAATATGAAAACCCTTCAGAATTTCTTTCATAGAAAAGAAGAAGGGATTCTTTCTTTGGCTATTTATATCAAAGGAGAAATTATCAAATAGTCTGGAAGTGATAGAGTTTTCAGGAAGAAAACTATAAAACAGATCAGTAAATAGAGAAAAATTGCCTCCTGTTTTATAAGGCAGGTGTAAAATCCTTAATAATTTCCAGCTAAGTATGGCAGACTGGTAACAAAGCAAGTGGGTCCATTTATGATTAGATAATTTTATTGGAAAAAACACCCTGAACTGATAATTTCTCTTATTAAGCTTCCCACTTCCCTCTGGATTACTGAAATTCCATACACTCCCATATTTTTTTCCTTCTCTCATCGTTTTTTTTTTTTTTTCTTAAAAAAAAAACAACAACCAAACAACAAGAACCTGAAACCATTGCCCTGTTTTCCTACATCCTAGTGGTGGGAGGACCCCACATTTTGCAGCTGCTGCTTGAATCCTGACTTCTCTCCTTTCTTACAGATGGTTCTTTGAAGCTGAGCTACTAGCACACAGGCAGGCACAGAGAAGTTCTCATTGCTGCTACCCAGAGCACAGCTACTCTGTGCACAACTAAAGGATGTCAGGGTACAAGGCTTTCATACCAATAAGTTGCACAGCCATCAAATTCAATGCAATTCTTTCCTTCACACAGCCAAGCAAACAGAGAAAACCCTGTGCAGAACATCTGTGTGCGGGAGGCGCCAGGATTGGCCTGAGGCTGTCATTTCAGAAACATCTGTGGAGAACGGTGATGTCCAAACACTAAGTATGTTTTCTTTTTCTTTTATAGCAGTGATAGTAACTGCTGATTCAAAGGGAAATTTCCAGAACTCTTGAAAGACTGGATAACCTAGGCACTGGACACACTGCCCTTGAGCATGTTTTCAACAAAAGTTAAAGCCAATCCATTCCTACGGCTTCCTAAACAGAAAAATCAGAAAGTCATTAAAAAAGGTATTGTCATTTTCTCTCTAGAGCAAATGTAAAGAATAAGCTGGAAAACACTTCTGAAGGATGTGAAAATAAAATATTTTCCTGGAAGATTTTCTGATAGAAAATCATAATGTCTACCTTATACTTTGCTTTTAATGTCTATATTTTTAGGCCTTCTCAGTACCAGTTAACTAAGAGATTGATCTAGATTAGCAACAAAAAATATTTTGAGACCAGAGAGAGGCAGAATCAGGTCAGTAGCAGTGCAATCTCCCTTATTGGAAATATTCTAGACTTGGACCATGAATAACCCCGTCTAAGGTTCTGTTTTTAGAAGAAAGCTAGAAAGATGATCTCCAGTGGTCCTTTCTCAGCTAGGCTTTTTCTGTGGTTGTTAGCACTTCCTTTCCTCGCCTGACTTGCAGGCACCCAAGCTTCCACCTTTCCTTCCACAACACGGCCAGTTCCTGCTGGTATCTTTATCTTTAGCTCAACACTTACAGTAAGTTTTCTCCCTACATTTATTTATATATTTTTTTTTTAAGTCTAGAGTCCACTTCCAAACCTTTTTCCCCCCAGGAATATATACAAGAAAAACGGAAAAACTACTTGTACATAAATCTGCTGAGTGGCTAAGAAAAAACTAAGAGCTTTTTACCCACTCCATGATTCCCAACTTCCATTTTCTCTCGCTCTGTAGCAAGCACTGAAAGCTAACAATAAATTCAAAGGTAAAACACAAAACAGAATTGCTTGGAGTTGTTGCTCCTAATTAGAAATTTGGTGCAAAGCATTCAGAGCCCAGACTACAGCTCATCCATCAAAGGAAAGATGCATTTAGCAGAACCGGGGTGAGATCCCAACCACAATGGTAACCATGATGATGTTGACGGGCACCCTATCATTCAGCTGTTCCAGGGCCTCCCTCCTTTACCCAGGTGAATCACAATAATCCTTTCTTGCAGCCACCTTGCTAGTAAAGTAGAAGCAAACAAATCTTAGCTTGTGCTCCTTTACTTTTAGGTCCTATGCCACAGTTGCATGCATGGGCCAATATCTTCCTCCTAATTCAGCTAAACGCAAATTAGTCATGACCTGTAATAATCTAAAACATTACAGTGAGGAAAGAAAAAAAAAAAAAGAAGCCTGTGTTCAGTATCAGACACGAAGGCCGTAATGCTAAGAGTATTCATACAAACCAAACATTTGAAAGCCAATTTGTGAAGAGTATGTGAGGTTCTTACTTTAAAACAAAATTGATTAAACCATGATTTTGAAAATTATTGGTATCTAAAGGTAGTTGAGTACAGCAGATAAATACAATGCTAAAAAAGGGTGATAAATGTTCAGACAGCATCAAGGCAGGGAAGAGGCCAGAGTTTTGTTTTCAGCTCCTCACTGAAAGCCTGGTGAATCAGATCCAGGACTCACACTCTTGATTCACATCAAGGCTTCATAGTTCATTCAGGGAACAGACACATGGCATCGTTAGCCTAAATCAATATTGCTCTGTTACCTTTGGTAAACCTGTGCACGTTAGTAGGAACTTAGAATTTGGCCTGTAATAAATCAGTCAATTCCTGCAGCAACACGGGACATTTGTGATCTAACTGGAGCATTACAGACAAAGCAAATCCTGGTTATGTTAATTCCAACAGTGGACAAATCAGGAGAAATCATTAACTGGCACGCACTCCTAAGAAATAAATTTGATTTAATTTCTATTAATATCTATAAGCCTTAGCATGCCTTTATTGTATGCTAACCTTCTAGTATAGTATATAGTTAGTTTCAAGTAGCATGCTTGAAGGTATCCAATCTTCATTTACAGCTCTTATGCAGAGAGAAAATTAAGTCAATATTGAGCTTCCTCTGCACTCCACTAACACAGAAAAGTGTCACCAGCCAAGCAAACCTTGAGTAAGTTCTGATTCTCTAACTTTGCAAGGTGAGCTAATTTCACTGAGGAGATGGTGGTTTGTTTGGGTTCTTTTTGACAATGTTTTTTTGGTGTGCTATAAATAAACATTGGAAATAGTCACAACAATAGGTGAATCAATCTGCTTTCAATCTGCTGTGAAAACCAATGAACTAAAATTTGTAAGACTGCCCAGAACGATATGTTCTCATTTCATATTTAGTTGTCTGAAAACAACAAATTTTTCTTACAAAATCTTTGGGAGTCCAGCATGAGTTTAGATATTATAAGAACGACCTTCCCTGTGAAGGTGGTAGTGGAAGTGTGCTGACTTGTACTAACCCAAATTTTTTTGCAAGTGATGAACCCCCAAATCATTTTTTTTCTATGACAAGAGCTAGACCCAAAATTAAGTTTCTTATTTGATGTCTTGTCATGGTTTCAGCCGAAATCACTGCAACCGGACCGACAGATGGCCCTTCCCCCCTCAAAAGAGAGGAAAGGAAGAGATAAGGAGATAGAGAGCAGTTTAGAAGAAACTAAACTATTTTAATGAAGAATTAATATATACTTTTTCCTCAACATAAAAGTAGTAATGTTTGTTTATGAAGATTAAGTTTAATATTAAATTTGAACTATCACATGAACATCTGTATCAGAGTGCCAACAAAAAACATTGCGAAATTTTAAGAAATTTTTTTCTTTGTGTATTCTTGCTGAAACAAAAGGAAGTACGCTTACAAGGCTATAAATACCTGTGGTCTGGATAGTTCACTGTAGAGTTTAAATAATTACAGGATAGGAGTGTAATGGGAAAAGTCTTTCCTGAAACAGATGGCAAAGTAATATATTCTATGCAGTTAGCACATTCGAATGCTCTCTGGGAATTAGTTTAAACAAACTTGGAAAACAAGAATGTAAGCACAGCTAGAGAGAAGAGATATTACATTGCCCTAATTTGGGAAAAAGGATTGATTGGATAAGAGCTCCCTGTCAATATTACCTACTGCAAAGACCAGAGAAAGTGAAATTAAAAACCCATGGGGAACTTTGTTAACTCTTATCCATAGTACACACACTGCTGTAAGAGGCAGAGGCAGGTAGTGTTCATATTTAGCAATGCAATTGGAACCAGTATTTTGTTCTAAATGCTATCTTCCCTCCTTCTTTAGTGAAGGGAGGTTATAAAAAGTACAAGTAGAGGTATAAATATTTTGATTGGCATTTGAAACCCATTTTGAGGCCTCCTGCAAGACTAAAATGTAAAAAGGGATTAACTTTGTCATAAACATTTTTTCATACATATTTATGTAGCATATGAAAAGCTGCTTCAAAGCTGCTCTGCTATATGTAGGCAAAATTAATTTTCCTGCGTGAAGATGAGAGAAAAGTAATTTCACATCTATCTTTGACTATGTCAACCATTTCCAGCATCATGGCAATTATTCATTCACAAACTCCATTTCTCCTTTTGCTTCTCTTCCTTAGGTAGTGGTGGTCTGCTAGAATCTGTCCCAGTAAGGTGGCGTTTTCTGTACTATGCTCAAGTACTGACAAGAAACCAGGTTACCCAACTTTCAACTTATTTAACAACTAAAGGACTAGAGGCAGAACTCTTCTTAGGGACAGTAATTCAGCCCAAATGGATTATTATTCGGGAGAACAAAAAGTTCTGAATGAAGATCAAGATGACCACGGAAAGTGAAGAACAGACAGAGAAGAAGGAAGGATTTGTGTCTTTGCTTTCTTTTTTCCTTTACATTTTAAATTTGAGACATTTTGTAAGCTCGAATGCAACTTGATCGTTCAGCCTTCTATTTCTAACAGTTTGTATTTCTAGCTCAACTTCTACTTGTTCTCTTCTTTTTGCAGTTCCCTGCCAGTTACCACAGCAAATGCTCTTTTAATTCACAGAAGCAGCTTATGTCTCCCTACTGACAGCAAAACCTTGCTTTTCCTTCTTGTTTTGAAAGCACGATCATGTCTGTACACTTCAGCCTGAGAACAAGCAACTCTGCAAGCTCAGTTTCATCATCTCCTCCAAACCCAGAGATGCAAAAACCTTCCCCCCCCCTATTTTTTATGGAAGCTTGGTCTTTTTACCAAAGATGTCCCAGAACACTCATTTTACTGATTTTGCCTTATGCTCAAAATCCTTTTTCTTGACAAGTTAAACATGTCATTTGAATTGTGTACACAGCACATGAGGTATGTTCCCTTACTTCCAGAACTGTATCATAGCTGCAGCCAACCAAACATCTGCAGAATAACTGTCTAGTTCGACAACTAGTTGGCTTTTCTTTTATGAAAGAAAACTCAGAAATATGAGCAATTATGCTCCAGGGCCCCATTTGCAAGTTTTATGCTTCCTGAAGTAGCATGCCATGACTTACAATCCTTTTTTTTTTTTTCTTTTCCCCCTCCCATGACAGCTGTTGCACAATTACTGGCGTTCCTTTGTGATTTGTCCCCAAGCCTGAAGTCAAAATTAAGTTGTCAAAGAGAAGTGGATTTGACTTACCCGTTCAGCTCTAGGCAGAAAAGCAGTTTTATCAGGCTTGACCTACTGTTAAACATTTGTGGCCAAGAGCCAAAAAACGCAATCCTCTGAAAGTTAATTGTGAGGTTTTGTCTTTCCTCCCAACAAATTGCTCAGCAGGTCTTCCCCCACAGGATCACTTAACAAGCAGGCTCAGTTCATCCAGAGAGATGAAGTTTCATTTCCCTGTGCAGAAACTACTGGAAGACGAGATTCACCCTGTTCCTCTTTAAGAGAAGCACTAAAGGTTTGTATCATCAGCAAACCAGGGATTACAGAAGTGTGAGTTGCTAATCCTCCAGAGTAGATCATGGCCCAGTAAATCATAGAAAACCACGAAGTCCAATTTTTACCCCCCTGTCCAGTGACAGGCTTAACAACTTTTTCCTCTAGAGTTTCAGAGAAAAATCAAAGCCAAAATGAAATCACAGCTGATCAAGATGTGGTTTCCTCTAATAACTTGTTAACACTGGGAGGAGGGTTCTCTCCTCTCTTCCTTCCTTTCTGCCAGGCCCTGTATCACACTGTACAGACCCTGCCACCAGCAGAGACCATCCCATTCACCTGAATTCATTGCACTATTCACTGCTATGCCTGGGGACAGGGAAGAGGTGTGAAAATAAAAAAACAGAAGCATGAGGAAAAAAGAGAGGGAA
The DNA here is from genome assembly GCA_025769975.1 of Gallinago jamesoni. Classification (NCBI taxonomy): domain Eukaryota; kingdom Metazoa; phylum Chordata; class Aves; order Charadriiformes; family Scolopacidae; genus Gallinago; species Gallinago jamesoni. The sequence continues at coordinate 26,448,449 of JAOQGH010000077.1, read as the reverse complement.
ACAAAGTCCAACCTTCAACACAAAAGACACATTAACTCGGTTCCAAATCAATCTAATACGTATTTCCAGGTATTTATTGTGAAGTTAACTGAGACTGTCTGTGATTTTCGAGTGATCTGCCTGGGGAGCCTGAGACCCCACTATAAAATAAGAAAGGAAAGGCCACTGCACAGTGGATGTATGTTGGCATGGGACACACAACACGTCTGCCTGGATTTACCCCAGCAGAGCACCTTCTTGTACATGCAGTGAAATCAGCCTGACATGTCAAGAGTGCCGTGGATGACCTGCTAACCCTTTTTGTTTAAAGTGGGCACTGAAAGGAAAGATCACACACATACTCCCTAAGAAAAAACAGCTTTTCTTAGATTACTTGAAATTAAACTCCAAGCGGCCAGGCAATACAGAACAAAATAAAAAGGGTTTGTAGACAACCCTCCCGCACAAGGCAGACCCTTTCTTTCAGCTTGGCTCTGTCTCGGTCCAGGCTGCATGAAACTTCTTACAGCCCAGAGGCCAGGCTCTGCACTGGCTCCTGCTCACCAGCCACTTCTGGTCCCCACGATGCTGCAGTCACCCTTTGGGTGAACCCCCACCCACACTGTCCTCCCACACGACAGGCTAGGAGTTTCTCCCTGAGCGTATCCACTTGTTTTCAAGGAAGCATCCATTTCCCTCCCTTCCATCCACAGCGTCTCAATCACAGAACCTCCAACGAAGAACTAACTGATGAAACAGGTATTTGTCTCATGACAAGAGAAATTGATTCTAACTCTGTTTAAGGATTTTCATTTGAAGTTCCAAACCAAGAAAATATCACCTCTTACTCAGTGTGAAATATCCACTAGTGTTTCCTCTGGAAGCTATAGCAGAATTTAGCAGATCCAAGCAGTGGTACAGACCACAGCAAGCTGCTTCAGCGTGTGCATAACAGTCCCAAAAAGGCTTGCAGATCGCTGAAGGTTCACAGAGGGCAGATGACTGAATTATCCCAGGCTTGCCGATGCCTCAAGTTTAAAAAAAAATTTAAATAAAATATTCTTTTCCTCCCCCTCTACCAGTCTCCAACTCATTCAGTCTTCTCGGACCCCATCTTGCTTTGCAAGTTCCAGTACCATGTGACAGCACATAATCTTTGTTCGAAAAGAGATCTTCTCAGCAGGTCTTCCAGGTCTGCTTCTTTTTTTCCCTGGGATGGTGAAAGGTAGATTGATTTGTACTAGTACTTTGGCCAGTCCCTGGCTTCCCATTTACTTCTTCACAGATTTTATGAAGGACACGAACTGCGTGGCTGCCAGACTTTTATGACTTCATCTGTAACATTTACCATGTGCCTTTCCCAGTTTGAGCTTGTTTACTGCGGTGTCAGCCTCCACCAGAAAAGGTGAAGGCTGTTTTATGGCTACGCAGACGGTTGCCTTGCACTCTGTACCGTCAGTAATGTCCCCTGATTTGCCACACAGCTTTCCGAAGCACACTTTCCCGGGATTGCTGATGACTTCTCATGCTGTTCGCACTTTGCCATCTGCTGCCCCAATACCACTGTCACAAGGCATGGGCCTTTTGGTGAGATGGAGCGAGAAAGTCTTTTTTTTTTTTTTTTTTTTTTTGCATTCAGTGTCTGCTTTGTTTCTGTCTGCATCTGAAGCCATAATCTTTCACATTCTGAAGCCTTTCTGAGGGTGTGATGCAGAAAATAGCTCCTGCGTCTGCAATGAATGCTGCCCAAATTCCAATGTCATGACCAGCATATGCCCTCTGCTCCCCCCACCACCAAAAAAAAGAAAAAAAAAGGCAAAGCAAGACACTAGTCCAGGCAAGAATAGGATATAAATGAAGGAAAATGTCTCCCTATGAGGTCTATCATAACAACACTAATTTTCTAATAGAGATTGGTGGAAAGTAGAAGTACTTGTAGCAAAAGAGAGACTTGAGTTACAAAGACCTGCAGGGACAAGTGAGATGAAAAAAGTCAGAGTTACTAATTGAGATATTTTGAAGGTTTCCATGGTGAAAAAACAACAAAAAAACCCCTTGAAGGGCACCAAAGAGACACTCCAAAAACTGCCTGCAGAGTCACTGTGAGCAGTCCCATCTCTGTTGGGAGAGCAAAGGGAGGAGCTGTTGCCCATGGCCACAGGCAGCGCTTACCCCTTATTGCCCAAGCGCGAATCCTGGCTCTGCTCCTCACGAGGTGACTTTGGTGCTCTCAGCACCCTTTTTACAGCTTAATACCTTGTTCTGAGCTGCGTTTCACATTGCATGGAGGCCACGGCTCCTTGAAATTTCTTTGGTATAATGTCTTGACTGAGCTGCTTTTTCAGAGAAAACAATTCTTCTGTGCTTTGTAGAAATGAACTGCAGGTCCCACAGAAATTCCCCAAAGGGCTTAAAATTGTTTTGAAAATAAATATGGCCTCCAGACCCTAAGTAGCATATTAAGCAAAAATGCATTTAAATTTGTTAATTGTGTCACACAGTATTGAAACACTGGGAAAATACTGGAGTTTTCCAGTAGTTATTTAAATCTGCATCTCTACTGTCCTTTGAAAGCGATTATCAATCTATTTCTCCCCAAACTATTATCATAGTAACAGTTTCCTTGTCACACACTGCTCAGACAAATCTGACCCATGAATGGAGAGATGATTCATCATTTACAAAGTGGAACATTTTAACTACAGAATAGTGTGCATGCATGTTATGCATGAACATACATATTTTAGAGATATATCAGAAAAATCAGGGCATCATATGATACATTATTTCGTATGATCCTTCTATTTAATTAACTAGAAAAAGTATGACCAAATCTCATATTTTGGGTGTTATTAAAGGGAAAGGTGAAAAAACACAGAGCGCTTACATCCATTCTCAAAAATAGTTCAAATAAAATAATTGCTAAACCGTATGAACAAAGTATTTTCTGATGTACTATTCTTCGTGCTTTAAAGTATATTCTGCTTCTTCCCTCACCTGCTGCTCAGGTGCACATTTATCCTGCCACATTTTCATCTCAGCTGTTTTATTTTGTGACTGTTATAAAGATATACACCAACTTAGAGCAATTGAGTGGTGCGTGAGAGTAGATTACAGCTGCTTGGCAAAATACTGTCTTTATGATTAAGATTTGTACAATTGCTGGGTAAAAATACAAGCTAACAAAAGAACACCTTTGCTCACATGCATATTGATGCGAACAGCCTTTGGGTGAGGGTGATCATTTATATGACACTTGCAAATTCCATGAAACAATTATATAATTGGAATGACTTTTCCAACAGGACTTCATTAAAATGCAACCATCTTCGGTACTTTTCTGTGCTCCCTGCAACAAGCAAGTACACGGAGCTGCTGAGCCTAGGAAAAAGACCCCAGCATATTCTGTGCACCCCACATTATCAGAGGTCAGACATCTCTCTTGTTATAATCTATCCACTCCTGAAGTTTCATCTCTTCCCATTCACATGGCAATGAGAGGGAATGATGAGCCTTTCCTACTTCCTCCTGTTAATGTCAAGTTATAGATATTAACCCCACAGCTGGCAAACTAGAATTTAAGGGTTTTTTTACTATATGGGAAAGTTTAATAAACCTATAGACAGACCATCACATTTTTCATATAGCAATGTGATTTTGTGTCAATCAGGATGCTTTTTGACTCCTGTCCAGGTTTTCGATCACTTTCCAAGTAAAGCGGGATGTTACTGTTTAACGTATAGATTTTTGTTTGTTTTAACTGAGAATGGCAAGGTACAGGAGGCATCTCTTTTGGGGTATTTTGAAAATAAGTGGGAAATAGGTAGAAATTTTCTCACATTTCAAAACAAAAACATCATTACAACTCCACCACAAATTCATTATTACTGTATGACTATCAACGAATATTTACATAATTTTATAATGTATCATTCTCCTTGCCTTCCAGAAACAAGCATTTCAAGATCAAGTAGGGAAGAGCCCTGAGCTGAGTTATCAAGAAAGAACAACTATTTCCCGACATGACTGAACAATGAAAAGCACATTAATCTTCTTTGCAAGCAGAGTAACGGACAGCCAGTGAACTACTTCCTCTTCTCTGAAAAGCAGCCTGTTAAGTGAGACAGTAAATGTTTTCTTGATAGGAAATGTTTTTAAGTTTTAGCTAACATCTTTACCTTAAGTTCTAACATCTTATAGAACTAAGATAAATACTGAAAACAGTTTAAAAGAAGGAATGGAAAGCTTAACACTGGAGAAGAAGCATCTTTCAAATTAACCCTCCTTCGCATTCCAACACTGATCATCCATCTCCCATGGTCATTTTAAGAGGGAACCTAAAGAGGATAGAGTTTTACCCTTGGACATTCCTGACTATCCTGCAGAAGCTCACAGGCAGCCCTGGGACCCACCCAAGTTGGCAAAAGATGAGAGAGGTGTGACCACTTGTACTGGAAAGACCAAAAAAACATTAAAGTCTGCAGGATTTCTCAGCCTCTTTTTAGGGTGCCTCCTGAAGGCTTCAGGCACCCTAAGGGTCATGGCACAGCTGAGAAGGTACCCCAGACACACCGGGACTACCCCAGTTTTGATAACTTTTGCCAAGACCCTGTTGGAGACTACTGCTGGTCTAAGTTGTTGCAGTCCCTGGAAGTCAGTCTTAGGTTTTTCAGGCAAAGGATCAAGCCAAATACTTCTGGTATAAGACAGAGCAATAAACTAGTTTTACACCTCAAAAGGGAATTTAGGTATGGCCTCTGTTGTTGTACACAGAACACAGTATTTTTCAGAGATGCCTAAAACCCATACGTGCTAAGTGTTTAATGTGTAGGAAAATTTGACAGTGTTGACTTTGCTGGTGTGCAGGTAAGTGTCCCTGTTGTTGGCTAGAATGGCCTGTCACTGTTAGCAAGAATCACTGAGCATTTGCTGTCCCTAAAAGAACAGTACAATTTATGAAAACTATGATAACTTTTTTCTTAATTGTTCAGTTCCCTCACTCTACAGAATGAGATTTTGGCTTTTGTTATGAAGTCTTTACTAAGAAAAAGATATATAACACCTTCTCCTCTTAATATAATTGACAGCATAACAACTGCCACTGTTGTGAATGGCAAATACAGGAGTGGCAGCCAAACAGGATTTGCACCTGGAAATTCTCTCTTGAACATGTTACAGATGCTCCTTTCCTCACAACAGGAGTGAAATGCATAGGGCAAAAAACACTGCATAAACTGCACTTTGCTGAGGATCTTCTCATACTTAAAGCACAAAGATTCTTCTATAAACAGTCCTGGTATTGGTCACTTCACTTTTGTTGAAGTTATCAGACAGCAGAAGATAAAATGTTTGGTTTTTACTGGAAAACACGAATTATGAGATTTATTCCCAAATTATAAATTCCCTGTGCCATTCTGGAAATGTACCATTAAACATGCACCTCATTTCCTAGCCTGTGAAATGGATACTGATATTTTTGACTAAGGCTACGGTTAGGATATGCCTACAAGTATATTTCAGTTCATTTATAAAATATGTAGTTACTATGTGATCACTGACAAAAAGCTCAGACATTTAAAAAAGTCTCTAATACAGAAACTGTGAATACATAACATGATCTAAAAAAGTCCACAAACCAAAAATACCGCTATCTCTAAACCTAAAATGTTGCCTCTTCTGAGAGCAACTAGGCTTTCCCCACTGCTTTCAGCTTGGGATGGACTTCTTTTGAGGATCATGAAGAACCTCTTGGTATTTCAATACATATATACTTTCCTTCTCATTTTAGCATTTAGTTGTTTTCAGAGAAGCCATGAACAATTAAATTAAATATTCAGATATTTTAACTTTTCTTCAAAGTCTGAAATAACTAGAGAAAATTAAAAACTAACCACAAGAAAAGTTCATTGACAAAATTACCTTGTGATTATTCTAGTATACATTGCCTGAGATTATCACCTGAGGAAGACATATTTTTAAATCATGTTGTTTGCACAGTTTGGAAATATTTCAGAACAAAAAAGCTTACTTCTACTACTTTGCTCGGACACTTTAGCTTAGAAATAAAAGAGCAAGTTCTTGCAGTTGCTAATAAGTCCTGGAACTCATGCATAAACATTTAGCTAATTCCTGGAATCACATCTAAAGACAAGATAGTTTGCAGCTGTGAATTGTGAATGCTTTAAAAAAAAAAAAAAAAAACAGCAAAATAATCCTCTCTGTTTCCTGAGACCAAACCCTAAATTGACTTGTTATGCTCTACTGTGGTGCATATATGGCTGTTAGATTCATTACTACATTTGGTGCAGTTTCATTATAGCAGCAACAATTTAACACCCTGTAGTGGCAATTCTAAATAGAAAATTAAATTATACATTTGCTTTAGCTCAAGCTATGAAAACTATCTCTATATACAACAACATGAAGTCGCTCTAAATAATAAGTTTACATGGTTATGATTTTTTTCACAGGTATTTAAACAGGTCAAGTTCAGTAAGGTAGGAGAGGGGATCAGAAAAATCATATACTATAGATACTGAACCTGAGATGTAAAGTACTGTCCAAGGGCATTTGTATGAACAAGAGTGATTAAGGAAATGGAGAGCCATAGAGGAAAGGCTCAAAATGGTTACCGATCAACTGCTTCAGAAATTAGCTTGATTATTTTACATTGGAGATTTAAGAGAGCTGGGTTGAAAACATACAAAATAACGAGTGGCGCACGGAGAACGGGCTGTGAGCTTTCATCCTCCTCAGCTCAGCAAACAAGGACCAGGGGAATGAGTAAAGGCACAGTGCTGGGGCATGCCCAAAAACCCCACTGCACCTGTGGGACCCTCAGTTCCTCAGCTACAACACCAGGCAGAGTTGGTAACCCCCAAAAATGTAACGCCTGAAGGATACTGCCCTCGCATGCTGCATGGTTTCTTATATCTTCCTCAAAAATTTGGATACGCTGGAGACAAAATACTACACTTTGTGGCAAGGAGATTGATTCAGCGTGATTATTCATGGAGTTATGGAGTGATACAGATACACAGCCAGGCAGTCCTTAGGATCTCCCCAAACCTTGCTGTGTAGAGGCCACTCACCACTCCCAGGTGGCATGGCTGCTTTTCGTGTCAGTGCATCCTCAGCCATACTCATGTTTGCAGGGCAACGGCAAGGACTTCAGGGCATATCTCCACAGCCACCAGTGTTTGCACTAACACCACTAGTGCCCATATAGCTAGAGATCTAAAATATCTATTTAAAAATTTCTGTATCATCTATAAATATATAATAGATATTTTAAAACTAGAAGACACCACTGAAAGTCAGGAAAGCATTTTATTTTAGGGGGAAAAAAAAATAAAAATCCTTCAGGTGGCTTGTAACCCACAGAAGACAAAGCTCTAATTCTGCAGTTGGAGCTTTTATTCAGCTTAACAGAAACTACTAACAGCATATCCCAGGGAGGCAAAACGTTGTTATTTAACTTCATATGATTTTTTATGCAAAAACATAAAGCAACCTTTTTAACAATTGATCATGCAACAAAAGCAGCAAGTACACTCATGGTAATTCTTCCTTGGCATCATGCTATGATGTTTACAGTGATCTTCTTCCAGCTCTTCCAAATCACTCTCAAAATGAGGCTAACAGATACCCTGGCAGGTTAATAGGACAGCTCTGCTTTCAGATGCTCATGCCAAACAGGTCATCCATGGATATTAACAGCTAAGAACAGCACTATTAGATTAAATAGCATATTTACCAGAAACACATTAAACATCTTGCCCTTAGTAACAGGTTTTTCTCCTTTAAAGACAATTAGCTTGCAAACTACTTATGGGAACTCAGAGACTGAAGTCAAAAAGGTTATTAGGCTGCTTGTGAGCTTGTCTTTTCCTGTGTGCTGTTCTGAGAATTTGATTAAGGACAACGACTAAAATTACAGGAATAAGACATTTCCCTTCTGGCTAGTGCTACAGATTTTTTTTTTTTTTTTTTTAAAGCATATAATGCCCATCTAAAGCTAGATGAGCATTATATTATCTCATCTAGCTTAAAGAACAACAGTTTGAGCCTGAACTTTACTGTTGCACAAAACATCTCCTGTCATTCAGGGTGGAAATCACAGGAGAAAGTAGTCTGCTGGACAAAAGCAAGAGCAAGCAATACAGCAGCTGCAGTGGTCCTCAGCTCAATGGGATAAAGCACTCCACCTCTCTAGCAGATATGGGGAAATCAAAAGGAGACCACCTACCTTAACATCACAGTGTTGTTGGTGGTGATGGTGTGACAGACCATTGCAGGGTACCAAGATATCAGCATTCAGAGATTAAAATAACAATAGCACAGCTTCCTTTCTCCAGAAGTCCAGAAAAAGGCACCAGCCATGTCTGGCAGAATGTATCATCTTGGTTTTGACTGAATCATGTGCTTTTCACACAATTTTAACTTCAGGCTGTTTCTGATGAAACAAGTTCATTCAAAAACAAAGGAAGAAGACAACAGCACTTGCAGCTTGCACAGGGATGCAGGACAGCAACAGCCAGAGTACATTTTGAAAATAGGACTAGATAGCAAAGGCATACTATTTGAAGATCAGAAGTTATGGATTTTTTTTTTTTTTTATCACAGGACATTTGCCCTCTTTGCAGTGGATGAGAGTGCATATCACCAGTACCTTACTTTTTTTTTTTTTCCTCCCTTTAACAGCAAACATCCCTCCTCCGTAAGTGAGAAGGTGTGCTAACCTGCAGAGGGGACACTTACAGGAAGGCTGAGAGGAGGAGGGAGAGCCTCCCCAGTGTTGCCAAGCTTTTCATATACCACTTGAAAAACTGATTAAAAAAAAAAAGCTGAAAAAGAGAGTCATAGGTGAGGAAAAATCTAGATACCGATTCCAATAAAAACCTGCCTAGTTTCACACCTTGGATCTCTTCAAGACAATACTGAAGAAGAAATTAACTTTGGGTGACTCAACCACCTGCCTACGTGCTGCTCTACATAATAACTGTTCTGCCTGATGTGGACAGCAGTTCAAAAAATAACAGAGTAATGGTTTGGTGTCCAGAAATACAAAAGAGTTGATTCTATTATTTCAGAAGTGCTTGCATCTCCTTGCCCATCACAGTGTAAAACATCACAAAGACATTTTGCCCTCAAGAAACAAAATTTAAAAAAAAAAAAAATCTAAAATTCCCCGTGACAAATTTAGAACAGCTGAAAAAAAAAAAAAAAGCTATGTGGGAAAGACAGTGACTGATCTTGTTAAGAGCCTCTGGAAAAGTGCTGGAAGCTGCTCTTGTCTGCTCAAAAGAAAATTCTCATCAGGTGCAAGTTTACTTCCCCAAAAGTCAAGCTGAAAGCTTATCGGATTGGCAACGGATTACCTTACTTACAGCCATGTAAGTAATTTAGTGACACTGTGTTGAAATAAGATAAGACTGGGAGTAATTAGATACTTATTTAACAGACAAAACAGCAGAATACTGCACGGAACACAGACTTTCCACCATCTGCTGCAGGCCCTTTAAAGGTCGTCTGGATCACCTGAAGTGCACTTGTGCCTGGTAAACTTAATTAAGAGCTCAGTGTAGAGTTTCACAAAGAAACAAATCACTAATCCTCCAGTCAAAAACAGGCAAATACATATGTGTTTATCTTAATACTTTGCAAAGCTATTCTTGACCAGAGGATTTTAGCTTATTACGATTGTGCAAAACCATGTAGGGGCTCACTAGAAGTTGAGAAGTATTATCTCACTGTTCGGATTAAAAAAATAAAGCCAGCACAACAAAGTCTCAGTTAATATTTCTGGAATCTCTTTTCTTTAGGAGAAAGAGATGATTTCTAATAGTATTTACTTGATTCCTGTAAAATCTGGACTGACTGATGCTATGCCAAAAGAAACCATGTTCCCATTCTACATTTCTAATGCCATGTTAGCACCTTTTGCTAATTCACCTGCCTCTAAAATTCAGCAGCCCTTCCTTCCTACACCAAGAACAGAGTGCAGACTACCAAACCAAACCAATAAAATGCCTTCCTTCCATCTTGACAGCTTCATCGTAAAGTACAGAAAAATTTGCTAGCTTTCGGAAGTGGAGTCAACGTTTTGCATTCAAAACAGAAGTGAACCATTTTTGATTTGGCCAAACCTGAAGAAAAGTCTTTTTAACCAGCTGTCGAGCAATGACTCTTGGGCAAGAGAGTACAGGGCCAGACTCACTCCTAGTACAGCATAGCTTGCGAGGCACTATGGCTGTGGACTGTATGTTCTGCACCCGTGAAACCTCAGTGCAGCAAACCCGCAGAACCTCTGCCCTTCTGAATTAAGCATCATAAGTACCTCTTTTGAAGGATTTCTTTGACTCATGATGCACAAGGAGGGGGGGAAATAAAATAGTACCAATCCATGCTTCAGTGCCAGCAGCACAGCTCCCACTGGTGGTAATGGTGAAAGACCAAACTGAGACCAATGGAAAATGCTGATGTTCCAGAAAGTAGGTTTTAATCCCACCACACAGACAAGATAATTAGCTATAATTTTCATCTGATATTTTATTTTCTTCTTTTTCCATTTATCTTTCCACTGGCATTGCCAAGTAGATGTAACTTTAGGTTCTACTAGTGCCAGTGAAGCTTTTCTGAAGTTTCTCCCTGAAATACACCTAATTAATGAAGGAATTATTTGCCAACTTTTTCAGTGAATGTAGAGCTCAGGGCCTCATATACTGCGTGAAATATGAATCTATTTGACATATAGTGTTATTATCACTTCAATCACTAACAAAAGCAAAAAGGATTTATCAAAACCAAAACGAGATTCTTCACAATACCCCCTTTTCTGTAAATTACTCTGTGATGATTCAGATACAACTTGCCTAAAAATCACAGGCAGAATCAAGAACACATATACCATACGCAGCTGGGCAGAGTAACATACCTAGAAGTGAAAAAATCTACATGCATCTACCTCAAACAGGAGGGAACCCCACCTAAATATCCTGGAATCATTTCTCTGCTTTTTTTCAGTCATAAGAAAGTTTTTCCAACTTCTCTCTTTCTAGATTGTCAGAAGTGTTCGAGTACCTGTCTTAAAACTTAAAATAATTTTTAAGAATCTTGCTTGAATATATGATATTTTGAAGGACTCAAGTTTTTCAAAGTTACAGCACAGCAATATTAAAATATAAGCCTAAAAATGTAAAAGCAAGCAAAAGGGTATGATATTTTCAGTAGAGATTAATATCCTTAATAAATTTAAATTTAACATCTACTATTATCCCTTTCGATCTTCCTTGACTTTAGAGCAAACATAAAATTATGCTTGGGATTGAGCCTGATATAGCTTAAGATCTGTCATAATGATAGGAAGAATAGCTGGCAAATTAAGAAAAACAGTCTTTCTGTTGAAGTGGGTAAGTGTTTTGTATCCTAAAACAATAGCCAGCTCTAAATGAAAAGGCAAAAAAGCTTTTCTTAACAATGCAGAAATAGATAAGTGCAAAAGCTGACTGCAACAGCTGTAACATGTCACAGCATCTATAATTAAGAAGTCTAAACTACTTGGTACAGATCCGAGTACATCATGCCACTCTGGAAACCACTGCTTCACTTGTGAGCACCTCTAAGACTAATCATGACGACATTACCAATTTGCTGCAGAGCTTTATTCAAGGGAGAGAGACCCCTTTCCTATGGACAGTAATACCTGCATGCTCCATTGGCAGCAAAGACATCAGCCTGAATGGCAACACGGTCCCTTATTCCTCATGAAATTTCACTTTGTGGGATCATTTCAACACAGTAATGTATCACTGTGTCTGAAGTCAACAGATTGGAATTTAGTCCATCCAGGAGACTCCGAAGAATGCCGACATATAGCAGCAAAGTTGGCGCTTTATTCTGTCCCTTGTTTTTATTTTCTCTCTCTACCTTCAGTTTTTTAACTTGATAAACATTATCTCCTCAAACAGAAATCAACACTTCAACATGGTGGGGAGAAGGGAATCAGAACCATTTATTTCACTATATATGGTAAGATACACCTTTTATAAAAGATCTTTCTGCCTTGGTCCAGGTTTTCATATGTCATCCCAAACTGCTTTTACTGTAGGCTTTATGACTACAAAATGAGTGTATTACATACATTATATGCGAGCTGATTTTTAGACAGTTAAGTGAATACTGAAGCATTCTCTCCAGAATTGAGCATTCCACACCACAGAGTTATTAATACACAAAGTAGTAGTTCATGACACTATCTCTTACATTCACTGTATTAGATATGTGTGAACTTACCTATGATTTTACTGAGTTTTAAGAGACATTTGCAAGTGCTTTTGGTTGTTGTAGACTATAATAGTCCTTACGGTTTTAGATACTTTTTTTTATTAATGGAAGTATTCAGGCTAATAAAATAAATTCCAAAATATTTCTGCTTCCTACAGTTAAGGACAGGCTAAACATCATAGAAATACATACCTTTGGGGTTTTTTAAGCCTGCTTTCAGAACTAGACATCTCTCTTTATAACTTGTCTTTATGCCATATTTTTCCAAAAGATACAGAAAAGCATTGTCTCGTGTTTTAGAATATAAAGGGTACAAGCTGTAAATGGAGCAAATGATGAACCAAAAATACATATATTTTTGTTAAAATGAAAGTCAAACCGAATCTCTTTGTCTTAAGAGACAAAATTAATCTCTTGCATCAAATGTTAAGCATGAAACCTATATGAATAAAGGCATGCCAAAATTCTCTTGAAATAGTCTTTTAACACCAAAGATTTATATATGAGCATATGGCCCTTTGACTTCAATCAGCAAAACCAGGGCTATCCTCTGTACAAAGCTACTGCCAGCAAAACATTGATGCCCGTGTGCTCAGGGTGCATAAACATGTAACAGCCTGTATTGGTATTGCCTTCTAGCAAAAAGAAACCCTCACAGAGAGCTCAGGGAATAACCATCACCTGTGTATAGGACATCCTAAGTGAGCTGATACCTGAAAAGCTCTGACACCTTAGCTTTATGAGAAAGGAACTAAACAAACACAGGTGTAGGTCAGGAACAGGTTTGGGGCCAGGTAAGACTCCCTTCTTCTTTTCAAGAAAGTTCCAAGTGTTCAAGTCATTGTCAAAATAAAAATACAGATAGCTATAAAACAGGTGGGAAAGAATGTTTAGAAGACATTCCTCAAAGTAACTAATTAGCATCTGCATAATATTTTGGAATGTACCCCGCCTCCTTCAGAGACACTTGTCAAGTTCCTTCCTAGTATTGCTGATAGGTAAAGGTGGTCAAATACTTCACATACTAACATAAAGAAGTTTATTTTACTTTTATTACGTAAGTTAAACTGAGAAATACTTATAAAAATACTTAGATCTTCAGGCTACCAAACTACATTCCAGCTACATTTAGAAAGCTAGAGGCCAGCTCTTCCAGAAGCTTGCAAGCTTCTCTCAAATACCTTAAGAATGAGCTGCAGAGACTCATTTCATTAAAAAAAAAAAAAAAAAAAAAAGACTTTCATCTCTCAAGCAATAACATGGAGGTATTCAAAGCACATTGCAGTTCCCATTAAACAGAAACAAGTTTTACTAGGGAAAATGACCAAAAAAACCCAACCCTAATTAAAGGCAGCACTGAGACATTCCTCACAGCTTTCACTAAAGTCAAAGCAATATATCTGTAAAGGTGAGATGAAATTGAAGCCTTCTGCACGCAGGAACAGACTGGCTATTCACAAGCTGAAGCTGCTAACAAGCTGGCAGCAGCACTGCATTGGTGCAGAAACAACGAAGGAAAGGGAGCAGCAAATTTTAAGTCTAGCCAAGCTTGAAAGAGATGCTTTCCCCTACAAGAAATTATGGAAAGAGGGCTTAGTAAAAGCACTTTGAATTGTTCAGGTGTCTCTCTGCACTCCCTTTCAGTTTTATGGCACTCATCACAGCTCATCCTTTTCATCCTTGCATGCACAAGTTGCCACAGACACGCCACATGAAGGAACAGATCAGTGCTTCTACAAAACAGAAAATGACACTAAAATGTTGTAAGTCAAACGAATTAGAAGATCTCTTTCCTTTGGTTATTTTAAGGATATTGAAATACTATCATAGTGTAAGGTTACAGCTTCACCTATTAACTGCCAGACTGTTTAACCTGTCTATTCTTGCAGAAGGTCACGTAAATTTAAACAGAGACAGAGCACTGAAATTTTGATTTGAGATGAACTGAATAATTAGTTACTTCTTGACAGCTTCTGGAAAAATTCTTGGTATGCACTCTTTCCCCAAACAAAGAAGGCAGGCTCACCCAGCTTTGTACTACCACTGAAACCTGCTAATACCAGAAGGATCAGAGTTGAAGGAAAGGTGGTCTCTTCCGATTTTCTCTCCAGGCAGCTCTCAAAAGAAAAGAGAAATGACACGGAAGCAAAATATGAAAGTGCTGGTTGCCTCCTCCATTTTGGAAGCTGCAAATACAGCTTTGTGTTGATGGCTGAAGGGACACCAAAGAGGTAGGAAGAGAGAAAACCCTGGTATGGTTAGGAGCCCACCAAGTAACTGCTCAGTAACGGGTGGCCAGAAGGTCTTTGCATCACTTAAATGGCTACAAGAGAAATGTCTAAATAATAATGTTTAAAGCATCCCCTTATGGATATAAACAGGAACGGCTGTCCTCAACAGTCCAGAACATGCAAAGCCCCTTTCTAAGGCCACAACACAGTGCTCACACCACCTGTAACAGGTCTGACCTGCCAGCACACTGAGGAATCCACAAACCGCAAAAAATTCAGAACTATTTTGACTGTCGTTTCTATACCTAGTAAGTAATGGTAGAAAGTTGTAGTAAGGCTATCTCAGTATTTGTAGCTTGTAGCTTTCTAAAACTAACATCCTCTGAAACATAAAGGATGGATTTCTAATATAGCTGTATGTAAAAATAAATCACATGATTGCAGCCCTCTAAATTTACAAAGTTATTTTTCACATCCATTGCCTTCATGGATGGTATTAATACAATTTTTGCTTACAAAGAACACCTGCAACAAATCATAGCCCTTTCCCCCCCACTTATTAATTGCAATTAAAACTTTCCAACAAAAGTGTTTCTTGAACAAATAAAGCAATTCATCATTTGGTTATGCTTAGACATTCAAATTCAAAATGTTTGTTCCAGAGGCAACAGTTAGTCAAGGAAAACAAACAAAAAAACCCCCACAAACGCGCAAACACAAGCAGGTCAGTCTCCACAGACACTCAGCTGGAATGATAAATGGAGCTCACACATTTCACACTTGGACTATTTGGAAAACAAAATTACCTGCTGGCACTTGTTTCTTTTTCAGCTCTGCTGTCCATAAAACACAAAAAAACAGTGCAAGTCCCACAAAACTCTTGACAGCTTTACGTGCATCATTATGCAGAGACTTGTTTGCTCCACAAAGCCATTGCAAGCTTTTTCAGCTCCTATCATGGACCAGACCAGAAGCAAAACGGAGAAGTAAACCATGAGAAGGACCCAGCCACAAAGCAGGTATTCCAGCTCTGCCAAGTGCCATTCATCTGCAGTGGCAGCGATTCATTTCCCTCTGTTGTCACTCATACCAGCTGAAATGCCACTCATTTGCAAGACTGTATGCAAGTAACATTTCTCCTGAACCTCTCCCTCCCATCCAACAGAGGTCCAGTTTGGGATGAAAAGCAAGACTTCAGCAGGGAAAAGCTACAAAATGGGGGCAACAGGTAGAAAAAAGGTTGGTATTAGAGAAAGGAAAAATGCACAGAAGGAAGGCTATCAGCCAGAAAGACTGGGAAAGGTGGGTGGCTGCTCACAGCTGTGGCTGAGATCTGAATAGTGGAGGTCCCTTAGTTTTGGTACTACTCTCTCACCACACTTCCCTACACACCCTTAAAAAAATACATTCTTCCCACTGATCCTCTTAGACAATGGTAATATTGTTTGAGGAAGACGACTAGATCTGAGAAAAGACAGAAATAAAACAAAAGATCTTATGAAACTGGTGATGTTTTATGGATGCAAAATAGTACTATTTTCATGAATTTAACCCTACACACCAACATTTCTTGACAGAACTGAGTATAAATCAGTTACTTTGAATTTTTAGAAGCACATTGAAGAGGAGGAAACATAAGCCAGGAAGTGCCTTTCCCCAGCATTTAGTGTATTCAAATTTAGAACGTTATATATCAGTAAGTGTTTTGGGTCACAGTTTAGCTGTTACAGCTTTGAGACCAACATGGTGGCACAACTGCAAGAGCTATCTTCTCAAAGTAACCCAGTGACAAAAGCAAATCATCACTACAACAGACTAGTTAGTACTCTCCTGGCTCATCTCTAGCATCTGAGGGAACTCTGGTGAGACTTCTGCTTATTAGTTTCTGGAGCCCATCTCTAGCACTCCACACCACACAACAACTTTTATGTGGCTTCTGCTGCCTCCATGAATCCCTCTTTTATAGTTTATTGTGTAAGATATAAGCCCCAGTAAACGTCAGCCCTATTTTATGACACAAGAAAAAAAAGAGTCTGTAATAATCTGCCTAATGATAGAATCTCATGAGATATTTTATATTACAACAATAAAGTGTCTGTTTGTTTTAACCTTCTATTACTCTCTAGGGAGTCATTCCCGCTGCATTGCATAGAATTCACACATACCCTGTGAAGGTTTCATATCCATTGCCCCCATATTATTCTTTAATAGATTTTTTTTTAAGTACTTTTTTTCCCATGATACTGTGCTGTAGCCCTGAAAACCACAGGCAAAAGGAGACAGACATCTTTCACACTAAAATATCAAGGGAATGAGGTTCCAAGCAGCAGCATCCATTATCTGCAGATAAGATGCTTTTCAGTGTTGGCTAACACGGGTAGTGGAAGTGGTTACTTGTACCTCAGTCTGAAACGATCAAAGTGAGGAAAAAGGATTAGATGTCAAAATACTTGAAGTGTATCCCTTTGATCAGGATCAAAATCAAGACTGAACTTTGAATATAATGTGCTAGTACATTTCAGTGGTCTTTTGAAGAGAGAAAAGCTTAAATTCATGAACATGTAATACTGTTGCTACGAATGGGATAGTAAAGCTTACATCTTATTATCTTTTCCTAATTTGGTAAACCCACCATGTTTACAACTTTCAGTTCTTGCTTAAGCAACCAAGTTCCTGCTTTTTAATAGGGCTGCATGACTCATGCCATCCTCATAAGCTGTGGTTCTGGGACTGACATCTTACTTCCATTTTCCACATAGCCATTGCAAACAAATTCAGTTACACATGACCAGGTATGAAAGCATGTCTGTCTTTCATTTTTATCCCTTGTCTGAAGTAGACTCAGTTGTTTATTAGGTTCCATAGTCTTCCTGTTGCTAAAACACATAAAGGCAATGTTATGCATTCTCCTATGGGTGTATACAGGACTACAGGAAAAAGACAGACAAGGCAACAGAAAAAGCAGAATAACGTTAAAGGACCAAGACATTGGGATCACATAGTAACATAGGTTTGCCACTAGCAATTTGACTACGAAGAAAACATGTTCAAAAAACTGACGAAACAAGTAATCCCTGCTACCTCTCAGTCACCAGGTCACTAATGTTCTGAAAAATGCAGAGGAGGAATCTGAAGTTTAAAAGGAAGAAGTAGAAGGGAGCAGTATTCTCAAAGGCCACTCTTAATGCAAAAAGTCTGGTACAGAGACCCTTAGCAGATTAAAATTGCTACTCAGGCCTAAAGCGTAGAAACCATGATGATGTAAATAAGGTAAGAAGAGGTTTGACGGCATCTAAGTGGTTCCCAGACTTTAAGAGCAAAGAATGCAATTGCAAAACACAGGTTAATGCACAAGGTCACATCAGACTTAGCCAAATCTAAGCATCACAGTGGCTACATGGGCTCTCAAGATAGCTACAAAAATTAATAAACTAGTAGCACAAACAGACTTATGGAAAGAAGCCTGGAAGGTCATCACATGCTAATAAATATCACCAGAGGTGCTTTTAGTCCCATATCAGTTCTATTATGAAGCAACCTTCTAGGAGAAAATTACAAGTTCAAGTTGTCAATGGTGACTTCACAGTAACTTTAGTTCAAAACCTGGATTGAAGACTGCTATTTAAATGTAAGAAATCCTGTCTTTGTACTCAAGAAAGATTGTTCAGGAAGTTCACTCTGAATATGCACAAATTATCTTTAGACATCCTGAGACAGCCCTGTGAGAAAAAAAGTAAACAACTGGACTATTAAGTGAAATTACAGTATTGGCTAGAATAAAAGAGAACAGCCAAACAACTGAGACACAGGCAATGTTATAAAAATTAAACTGCCAGAGTTTAAAAGGGAAATAATGTGAAAGATCATTACAGCACGCCTGAGTCAAAAATAATGCAGTCAGCAGTGCAGCATCTGATTTTTATTACTATTTAGTCCCTTCTATGACTATGGGCTTGTTTGGCTGCTTCATTGTTGAGCAATGAACATATTTGTTGACTTTGTTTAAACAATGTCTGTTTTCCACATTGTAGGAGCATGCATTCCATCATTATATCACCAAGTTGCCTTTGACTAGGAAGATAAAATGCCACTAATCACCCAAAAATAATTTCCAAAGTACTCCACCCCTCACATTAAGATACAATGTCCAAAATAAAGCCAGATATTGAAGCTGCCTCATGTTCACTTTTCAGAAAAAGTTACTTTTTACTTCTACTCCTGTAGTATAAAAGTGATACAGACATGTGAAAGTTAGCAACACTAACTGCTGCCATTTTTATTTTTTATTTCTCTGAACAAAGAAAACATATTTTAAGAATTCTTAGTTAATACAAGTTTTCTTACACTAAAATATAGGGCAAACAAGCATCTTAATTCAGAAAGAGCTTGCATGTACCTTGATGGACATAGAGCAGAAAAAAAACAACCCAAACAACCAGCTCTGATACAAAATGTTGTTACTTCCAGTGCCCTTACCATTGTAAATAAAGATGAATGCACAATCACTCACAGGCTAAAAACCTAGGAGCCACTGTAAAGCGGCTCCACCTTGAAGTGACAAACCTGAACCACAACTAAAATTTCCTTATGAGGTTACCAGATGTATTCTGGAATAGCTCCGCTTCTTAATGTTTTGAAAGGATTAAAAATTTGCAGCATATTACACCCGTCCAGTCCATTTTCTATACTTGGGAAAAAAAAAAAAAGGAAAGACAGAAGAAATTTAAATATAAGATATTTTTCAGCTAGCTCATAATCCCATTGCTTTTCTATGGCATATTTAAGATATTGTTAGTTATTATATTTAAACAACTACTGGTATACTTAACTCTCTAAAACTATGTTTCTTAAATAACAGTGCTGATTTGAGAAATCATAATGATGGGACACTCATTCAGGTTTGAAATAATGACACCAGGAGATAAGCACTGCAAGAGTGAAGAGCTGCTTTCAACAGTTTGAATTATTATACATCAAAGGTTCAGCCAAAATTAACCTCCAATATAATCCTAATTTATCTAATGAAAAGCACTACGTATCTCACTCACACATAAGTACATTTAGCAATTTTGCATGTTCTTCTAGTAAGAACTTTCTTCCCATAATGACTGAAAGTTTCAAGCTTGTGAAAGCAGCAATTTCTTCCCTGTCTGCCATGAATAGTTCTTTGCTAGGTGCAAAAAAGGACTTTGGTATATGTCAAAGACTCAGACAATGAAGTCAGCAGCTAAAGAAATGACCGTGTTCTGCATTGTTACGTTCCATAATTATCTAAATTTAATCCTTAAAGTTTTCTTCAGTTATAGCCTTTTGCTTTACAATGTTAAAACCGGCTTTTGATCAAGACTGACTCTTTTCCTTCTTGTCCACAGCACTATTGATAATGACTTTCTCATCAAGTTTCAAATAACCAGAAGAAATGGTATGAATACTGAAACTAGTTTGTGTTCAGAGACCAAATTAAGTCTTTATAATGGAAAATTATTAGCTGCAGCTACCTTTAGCCTTCTTCCCCTCCTTTCTCCACCCTCCTCCATATACATCTTAACCTAGAACCCTCCTCTAAACTGTCTGCAAAAATGCAGACAGCAGGCTTGAGGCGAGCATTTCACTGCTGGGAATTTACACACACACACAAAGAGATAAGCAGCAGGGTGCAACAGTAATGCCCCTCTCCCCAGGAAGGGCTTAGGGCTGTTCACACACTGTTGTCCACAGCTACAACTGGCCCTTGATGGACAGTGACCAGCTCAGGCCCACACTATGTAGCGTGGGAAAAAGTCCTGGCCTTAGACACGCTCGACCACCCTCCAGCCAGGCACGATGCCCTGGGAGACCACAGGAACAGGCCACCCCTCTCACAGGCAGCAGTGATGAAGGGCTGCCTGCTATTGAGCTGGAGCAGCAATAAACTCACATCCTTAGAGAGCTTTTCCAGAAGTTTCATTTCTCTTAAGCCACCTCATTAGAAAACAACTCTGCTATTGCAGAGGCAAAAATATGTGAAGGAAAGATACATCAGCAGGCTATTTTTATTATTTTTTTTTTAAGACAACCCCAGTGTTCTTACATAGATGGCACAACTGAATTACAAATCAACAAAATTAATCCCTCTGCTGAGAATTACATAACAGCATATTAACATTCACTTAAATTCCCAGATTTAAATACCTTAAAAAATAAAGTCAACTGAAGTAACAAGAAATGGGGATAAATAATGAATGGATCAGAACTAGTTACATGATTTTAAAGAAACTCAGATTTGCTAAAATATACGTAGTCAACAATGTCATAATTAAACAATCCAGAGCATCCTAGTAATAGGGGAAGAATTAACACTTGCGTCCACATTGGAGTTCACTTAAGCTTTGAACTAAGAAATCATGACTACAATGAAATTAAACAAGAAGAGATAAGATAAAGGAAGCAGCCTGAATAGTGAAATTTAGGTTTGAGAATGTTTACTCCCCTTTTAATCAAGTGTTTTAATTTTATAGTTTAATTTTATGTTGCTTCCTTATGTGTATATATTTTTCCCTTTCTTCCTATCATAGATGAATATGCATAAGTTACAGAATCATAGAATTGTCTAGGTTGGAAGGGAGTTTTCAGATCAACATGTTAAGAATGTTTATATATTAACCGAAAATACACATTTAGATGGATCTCAGTGGTGAGAATGATAATTTTACTGTTTGGCCCACAGGTAAGATTTCTGGAGTATTTGTCACCTCATAATCTCCCAAATATGTAAATAAAATTATTTTTATTTTAAATAGTAGCTATGTAAAAAGAAAGGGTTTTGTTATATTCTTAAAACATTCACAAAATGCATAACTACATTAAATACCATATCATAATATCAAAACCAAATAGAAAGTGTGTTAAAAACCACATAAGATATTAAAATTACTAATTAGTAATTCAAAATAGGAGATTTTTAGTATGAAAGCGCGTCTGAAACTACTATTTGATGTTGCTAAATATTCCATTGTGAAGAAAAGCTGAAAAAAGCACAAGCTGGAAGAAGGCTATTTCAGAACATTCCAGCAGCAGATCAGTGTCCTGGTGCAAAATTAAAATTAAATAAGAAACTAAAGTGTTCTTACTGAGGATGATCACGTATTACTAAGAGCAAGAACTGGAATGAAGGTATTTACTGTGTCTGGAAGACAGGGAGGGAAGACAGGAAAGAGAGATATAAACAGAAGATATTCATAGGTCAGAAAGGTAGCTCTTTATCTCCCTTAGGAAAAAAAAAAATGTAGAAAAGGGGATAGGATGTTCCTCATCAGGTAGGCAATTTCAAAAATTCATATAGTGTCCAGAATTACTAACCACAGATTTAAAAAACAGCAATAACAACAGCCTTTGTTCGGAGCAACTTGTGCTTTGGCTGAATTCTTCCCTTCTTATGCACCAAGCTGAGAACAACCACAAGGCACTGATACTTCATACATATGCTAGGTTCAGTTTAATTTTCACAGATTTATGGAAAAGAATGTGTTTTATTACTGTAGATTTCAGAAGTGTAAGAAGTGAAGGAAAAGTGTTGCTGTTGGTGTTGCTATTACAAATGACCCAAATCAAAATTGTTTGACCTTGAATCATCATCACATATTAAAACAGGAATTTTACAGTTCTTTCTCACCTGTTCTGCCCTCCACCTCCACAAGCTTACATTATCCCAGAGCTGTTACAAAGTTCTGCTTTGTTAGCACCATTTTATTTTAAACGATATTCTAACAAACCAAATTTATTTTTCCAGGTATGCTTTTTACAGAATGAGATCTGTTTCCATACAATTTCTATTGAAGAAGCTGCAATAAGGATTTAAGGCTAAAATGAAAAACACACCATCTTGTTGAAAAGCTGAGCAAGTGACACATCAGCACAAGTTCAGGAATAACCAGTTAAGACTTTATTGAAAACACCAAGCCAATACCTTCATGCACCCAACAAGAGATTCCCATGGTAGGTATCTGACAAGAGCAGCAAATATATTCAATGGAAACACTTTTCTGGGGATGCGTTTCCATAGCAAAGGACAGGGCTACGCACTGAAGAAACTCAAGCTTTAGACCTTACCGAGCTACAGAGGACAGAGCAAAGAGCAATGCTTGGATACTTTGCATGCTTACGTGATAAGTATACATTGCAATACTTTAAAAAGCTGGCCATACTCGATATTCTTCCTTCAGCAGCTAGTTATTCAAGTGATGGAGGACTCTAGAAGTTTACTGCAGGGGTGACCAAAGGAAATCACATCAACTGTGTTAGCAACCATAATCACACACAGCTAACGGATCTTTCAGAATCGACTAAGCATGGTTTATCAGCAAGATTTAGGTGATTAAATACATAGTTGAGGCAAACCTTCAATAAATCTGCTTTCAAATACAGAATCTTAATTAAAACGGCTTATTATTTGCTTTTTTCCAGGTGAAATTAATTGCCTAGCAACAGTTACTGAGCTACCCCAATGTTAACCTTTCATCAGTAACCAATTTCCAAAAGCAAACGAGTCAATAAAGCACTAACCACACATAATCCCAAAACATAATAAACTCAATTATTCCCATTCATTAAAATCTTCATCTATATAATGAAGAGCTGGTTTTGCCCACACAAACTCACAAAGCACACAAATGACCAAAGTTTCACAAGCAAGACTAGCTTTCTCTTTCAACACAGAAGGAAAGCCTAAACGTGTGGCTTCCGTTATTTGCTCAAATTCAGTTCACTCAGGTGGGAAAACAAACAATCCAAGTCCAAGGTCCTCCCCATTGCTGCAAAAGGTTAGGCCACAGATCCTACACAAGCATCTTACTCCATACATCTCCAGACCTTCTCCTACAACTCCCAAGATACTGTTAAGATGTGACAGGAGGTATGTTAATCTGTTTTTCATAGTAAGACCTCCTGATTACCTAAGGAGAAGCAGTCTGCCTCACCCTCTTGCACTTGCACCAAGAATGCTAAAGGCCCTTCACCATTTTCCCCCAAAACTCCTTTCCAACAATTTTCAGCGTTGCTTTCTAAAGCACAGATCTACCTCCATTCCCAGCAGAGCTGTGTAGAGAGAACGCTGACGATGACAATGACGACCACCACCACTATCATCACCACCAGCAGCTCCCAGAGCAACCACAGCCCAGCTCCAGGCTGGCTCAGCACCTCTCTGGAGAAAACTCTGCCCAGCTGTCCCCATCCAGGTGCCTTCATTGCCACCACCTGGGCCAGCTGCAGATCAACTCCTGCCCTACCAGCTGAAAAATTTAGCCTGAAACTTTCAGGTATGCTGTAGAAAGAGATTAAGAAATATGAACTCTAGCATGCTTCAGGCACTAGCAAAATGTGTCGAGGTTACATCAAAGCTCCTGTGCTTTTGTGGGAGGGAAAAAAATGCCACTGGGTCCTCAGCTATAATGTATGCCCTACAGTAGCAAATCTCCTACCCACCTTAAAGTCTTCTAAAGGGAGTTTTGCAACTGAGCAGGTGTGGAGATGCCCACATGGGGGTTGCAAAGCTGCTCCAGCATTTCAGAGGTTCAACGTGCAGACAGTGGCACGCTGTCACTGGCCCACTGGCCCAATGTGCCTTTGCTACCAAAACTGCGCAGCGTACACTACATTTACTTAACATCTACTAGAAACAGGCAAAAATAGAGTTAGGCAGCACTGATCCAATCATAGGCACTGCTGCACGGGCGTGCAAAACCTCCTGCTTTTCTTGAGTCCTCATGTTGTTTCATGATTTTGTTACGTAGGGACCTTTTGGTTATTTTTGTTATTTTTTAAAATATATGTATCATAACTTCTCCTTTCTATATACCATAACCACAGTGGAGTGTTAAGGATGAAGTCCCACACCAGATCTCACACGCTGCCCACGCCTGGGCCTGATATCTCTCATTCACTGAAACCCGAGATTATTGGAATGGCCCTAACATTTATGGTGTGGAATTAACGTCCTAAAATGTAACATAAAAATTTTCAAATGGTAATAAATAAAAAAGTAGTTTGCTCATAGTACTTAAAGGGTTTTTAAAAAGGAAAAAGTAAAAGAATAGAAAATAATTGGCTAATATTTTCCTTCTCTGCAGTCCTTGGTTTGACAATAGTCCACAATAAAAAATAATTGCTCAGATTAGCGCCTCTTCAACACCTTTTCAAAACAGTGTAATTAAAAAATAATGAGGGCACACTATGGGATAATGTTTTTCTCGAAATTTAATATTAGGTGCATGTTAGCAGAGAAGAGATCACCAGATTCAGGGAAGGCTCTGTTGAATATCCATTTACACATCATGGCGCTTAATGTAACCCAAGGGCTTTCGTGTGCCTTTTCTTTGGGAATGGCTGGAACACTCGGAGGCTGTCACTCTACTGGGTCCGATCAACTCCAGCCCAGAGCTGGTGGGACAAACTGTATGAACACACACTACCCACTTCAGTGTGGATTTGATTATCAGATTTTCATAGCTTGGAGTATCAGTAAAAGCCATTCAAAGGAAGCAGGTTGATGACATTATGACCAGCCAAGGACACAGATGGTGCAAGAGGGGTGCCAGTTTGGCACTGTTTGGTGATTATGGACAGTGGGACATAGTATCATCCCTGGTTAGTCTGAGAGGATCTGGAAAAACATTTGTGTGCACAGATACACAAGCTATCTCTTTGCTAGCAAATTCAGAGAAATGCTCGAGATGTCTTCGAGGCTGCTGTAAGAAATCCTGTGGGGAATTCTTGTCAGTGGGGCTGTTCACTGCATGAGGGCACCACCCTATGCAGAGGGTTCTTGCCTGTTATGCTCAGATATTTTAAAATGTTTGTGGAGGCAAGAGGTGGTTTTGTTTTAGTTGTAGAATGACACTTTGTTAGTTTTTCTTCCACTGTACTTGTGAGATCATTTTTATATGCTTTCTGAAGAAGGGACATGTGATTATTGTGCTGCGTTATGGAGCATGCAAGCATTCATTATTATAATGTGTATTTTATAAAAGTGTAAGGCCCATTTGTTTTGAGAGTTTTTCCCGCTGTCCAGCGAAATACAAAACAAAACAGCATGGTTCAAAGCTGCTCTTTTTTGGACTTACTGATAGATTTTAAAGTAATGGCTTTATGAGTGAATGTTTCCCATTTAATATTCATTTTTGGTTACTTTTATGGAGGGTATACTCCTGGTGGTGGAAGTATGAATCAAAAAAGAGGGATTGAAACACTAACTTTTAGCTATTTTCCATGTGTGACTGTACATTTGTTTTTATAATCTGTGGATCTATCTATATCTTCATGTACACATGTATATAAATATGCAAATATTTAACTATTTATCTCTTTAATTCTTCTTATCCAAAATGCAAACATTTATTACCAGACCCTCAAATATTACAAAGTAACTTCACTGTGTTATTTTCAGTGATATTCTATTAATTTATAGCAACTGAGCATCTGATGAATTTCACGATTGTGCCTCCAAAACTGCCAACTGTTCTCCCTCACAAAAAACAATCTCATTCCAGACTCCATAAACTAAGACTTCAGTTTTGCAATCATTTTTCTTGATGTCTAATGCTCCTCTCTGGGAGTAAAACCAGGGATGAATATCTTTAAATTAAAGTCACAGTCAGTAAAGGTGATAGACTTAAGTAAATCTGAGGATTAATTGAGGATTAACCGTTAATCTGAGTATCATTTTAACAAGGATGCGTAGGATGTATCTCATATTTAAACCAGCAGGCATTTTATGTTTACATACCTTTATGGGTCAGACAAATATCTTGATGATCTTTCTTGCAATGTGCATAAAAGCCATTTTAAAATACTCTGGCACCCGTGCTTATGGGAAGAGCTGAGCCTTCAAAATGGAAACTCATTTCACCCCAAATTGATGCCTCGCATTGGCTGCCAGACCAAGAAATCATTAATTCAAATAAGGGAGTGTGGTATTAGGTATTGAAACACGCCTGAAGCACTGTGGGACATCAGCAGTTTAGAGAAAGAGCCGATCTCCAGTTGTCTGTGACACAGCAGCAGCAGCCACGTCCCTTTTCCATCGGCTGTAAAGTTACGATAACATAGGATAAAAAAACCTCACACCAAACTCAAACCATGTTGCAACTGAATTAAAATTAATGTTCATTTTGATAGGCTATGATTTATGAAGATAAGAGTATTTTATTTGCTCTGAAAATAAATTGTGTGTGCTTGCAAGACAAGCCTTTGTCTCAGTAACAATACAATTATTGCAGTTGAATCTATAAATCATGTTCAAATTGTATTGTGTATATGTGTAAATGATCAAATTGTAAAAATAATTTGTCAAAATATAATTACTTGAAAAAGAAATCCAAAAAGTGAACAAAACATCAGGCTTATTTTTTCCCTCTATTTCTTCTTCATTTAGATTTGTGAATATTTTTCATTTTATAATTTTTAATACCATATTTCAAGTCAATCACCATATTTTTTGATTAGTGAAAATCTTTCTTAATACTTAGGCTCCTCTTTAAAAGTAGTCAATTTCCCAGTAATGCCTATTGGTGAAAAATGTTTTTATTATGTAATAGAGTACTCTTCTTTCTCAAAAGGAAGCCACAACAAAGTTTTGAAAGTATCTCTTTTTCATTTCTACACAGGGCTCAATTAAATCCCATACATTATATATCACTGAAAACTATATTATGCAAACTATATTAATAAAATGGCTATGTAGCTGCATAACAAATAACGTGATAACCAATGTTAGGGAGACTTACTTTCCAGAGCAGTAAATCTTCATACAATTCTGTTCTTTCACTCAGAAAAGCATGTCCTATTGTATATTTTATATATATATAAATCTCCAGCTACTGTAATTTCAGCTTTCAGGGTGAAAAACTTCATTATTTAATGAATAAATGGTAGGTCTTTAAAATTACCAACAGACATTCATACTCACTAAACATAAAAACTAGGTGAGTCTCTGTAGTTACGGCTGTAATGGGAAAACACATTCAGATTCTCTTGATATTCATGAGCTCAAAATTTACTCATAGATCAAATCTTTGGAAATCCTATTAAGGGTAGCACCTTGAGATGTCATGATTAATCCATACTAGTCCTTCAGGAAATCTTTGTGTAGTGACTTTGAATGCCTCAGTAATTAATTCCTCAATGTCATTTGGCTTGACTCAGGAACATAATTTAGGCTATGCTGGAAATAATGCTGTCCTTCTCATTGTAGATGAAGAGGACATGTGACAATTAGGGATCATTTCTACTTTTTTATTTCAGAGGTGATTCTATGTTTTTATTTTTATTAAAGCATTCAGATCTTGGCACTTTATTGCACACTTACATGCACAGAAATACCATTATTTTTTCATTTTGGGGGGCTGTGGGATAACATGGAAAAATTGTCCATTATACATCTCTCAGGGAGGGGCAAAGGGCTAATTTATTTCACCAAGAAGATAATTTACCTCTAATCAGAAATATAGAATAGAGAGAAATCTGAGAATAATTTTTTTAGTAGTTAATGTTTCCACTTCATGATTCCTTAACCAAAAAAATTCCACTTTCCTACGTCATATAAAATGATCATAGCCTACATATAAAAATGAGTAAATTACTGTATTGATGATGATTGTCAGTTATATTGACTGAGCTTTGATGTCCTACTCTCATACATTTCTACATCCACACATCTGTATGCCTGGTGTACCTCCAGACCTCTGTGCATTAAAGGTCTCCAAATTCAAATCACTCCTGAAAGCCTGCTCTTTCCATGCATCGCTGAACTCTCCTTGGGCTGAAATGGGAAGGGCTGGAACTGCGGTGGTGAAATGATGGGCAAGCCCTGTCAAAGACAGGCATTGAGACAAGGCCTGGGATGAGGTAATTAACGGCCTGTGACAATGTTTGGAACCTGCTCTGGTTGGAATTAGTCAAACTGATAACAGGCTGAAGATGAGTGACTGATGGCTTCTCGCTGTAATTTCTGTGTTCTTGTTTTAAATTTCACAGGCTAAGAATTTGAAAAAAAAAAACACCAAACCCAAAAACCAAACAACAGTTTAGCATTTTTTTCATCTGGGAATTTTTTTAGGTTCAGTCATAGTTGTGCTGCAAATATGTTGGATTTTACAAAGTCTGCCTAACCTCTCCTCGTTTGAGTAGGTGCCTGCCCTGATTCCTTGTGCCTTTTGTTTTGCCAACAAATTCCTGCTACGGCCACCAGACAAGAGCTGCCACATGCCCTTCATCCTAGAAGGATCCTGCAGAAGCTGTGGATCTCTGGGAGCCCCACGCTGGAGCCAAGCCACCAGCTCTTCCCTGAAACCTTCCTGCGAACTGGGACTGTGGAGAAACAAGGGTGGTGTCGGGGCTCTCAGATACCTAAAACTGGAAAATAGTGATGTGACAGAAAATCATAAAACATCAAGGGAAAGAAGTAGCCAAATGAAATCTGTATCTGGTGTAGTTGTCTGACTGCAAAAAAGGGAAAACATCAAATGCTACAGTAAGTCTCCAGGGTTTTGCCATTGATTTCTGATGGAATTTGAGATTGTATGCCATTATCTGGGGAGAGAGGATGTCTTTTGGGGAAATCTAGCCAAGATTTCATAAGCTTGAAAAAATTCTTTGTATGTAACTACTTACATACAGTATAAAATATAGATCTAATTAAATATACATTGTAACTCAGAACATCTCAAAAACATCTATAGGCTTCAGTTACCCACATTTTATCACACTTAAAAGGCAAGTTGGACATTCAAGTCCAATCTTTAATGCAGTGGATCCCTCAGCAGATGAACCATTTAACTTAGAAAATTTATTCAGGCTTAAAATACTACTTGTAGAACTTTAACTGCTATCATACACAAAACTGGAGAATACTCAAAGAAAACAAGAGTATGGGATATAAATAGGCAGAAAACAACTGCTGTACATACAACCCAGAGTTTTAAATAGCAGTAGGACTGAAATTCACAGTGTATATGTATGTGCACACATGACGCATATCTATGTTATATACAGAAATAGATATATGTACCGTATATATATACTCACATGCAAATGCATAAATATATACATATTTAGTTTGATATTTAACACATTACATCTATACATATAATATATATACAGTGTCTGTAAATATTCAACCCAAATATATTAATGCATTTATATATGAGTGTTTGTGTGTGTTTGTAAGGGGAGAGAAAGAAGTCGGGGACCTCAAGTAGCACAGATTAGTAAACTGTGTTTACTTCTGACAGGAATCCAAAGAGAGCAAACACGCTATATGAGAATTGCTATTTATTCAAACATAGAAGCCAGTGGTACAGCCTGGTGTGATCAAATCCTCCTGGTATGAGAACTGCGAGGAGAAAAATAAGCTAGTTTAGGACATTGCTAAGCAGAGTCTGAAGCTGCCACATGGAAGTTCTGTCCTAAGGAGCTCCACGCTCTGCTTTAAAAATGACCAGTTGGGGCTGCCAGGCTGTGCCCTGTGCTGGTAGGGTTTGTGATCTTCTTGAATAGGAATACATTCCTTTTAATTTCAGTATAAGTTAATTCTTAAATGTTGACTTATTAGTGAGCATAAAGATGTAAAAGAAAATATTTTGCAGTGAACAAAAAAGGGCAAAATCCCCAAAGAAACAGATTTATCACATACATACCCCTATTTTAGATATAGCAACGTGTTTCCTAGTGTGTTTCCTTTTGAGGTGCAAACTCCAGCTTTATTACTCAAAAATTGACTGCTTTCAGATGTGTTTTAAGATGATTGTATGAGCAGATGGCTTTCCAAGAACTGAGATAGCCTGATCCATAAAACACTTCCATGCTTGATTTACTTCTGCTTCATTTATAAATTTAAAGGAAAGCAGATGCTTATGCTCAATGTCAGGTTGGAAAATGAAGAACCAGACTTCACAAGACAGCAGACAACTCTCCTGAAAGATTTTGTGCAATGACAATTATGTCAGTACCTGTTCCAATACTGTTGCTGTCCTTTTTGTGAGATGTTTTTACCCTCATATTTCTGTTTGTGTCCTACAATAAGGGGCTATTGGCCTGCATTAAGGTTATTTAAGGCAGGACATATTATCCTTAATACTAAGGATATATCCGTAATGTAAGAAAAAACCCCAAGATGGCTATTGTTCCTTGACTGAAAGAATTTTTTGCATGGGTCACCAACCACTGGAAGCCACACATACTCAGGGGTTCAACCTATGTTTGAAAAAGAAAAAAAAATGGAACTGTATGGACAGTCTCCTCTGAAGTGACAAGGTAACTATCACTTCTTTAATAACAGCAGTGGAAAAACTGAGGGGAGCCAAATGTTGACACACTGCTGACTTCACGTAAACAGTGTATATCCATGTTTATTTGCTTTTCCTCTGGACATTTATTACATTTTAAAATTTATCTATTTCTATTCTATTGATTTTCCATAGTAGTGAAGGCTGAATTAATTTTGTTCTGTGGGTCATTTGATGTATCCGGAGACAATTTTTGCCTGTTAGACATGGTTTAGAGGAGACAATGCAAGTCTAAATGTCTGAGGTTTGGCAGTTTACAAATCAATTATTTCTGTTAGATAGCCAACTGCTGCACCAACTGGGAAACAGATTATATCAGATTACTGCACTTTTAATTAGCCGATCGTGACAGGCAAGGTTTGAAGAGGAAAAGAAATCAATCAGAAACTGCCAAACTTGGTCAGCCGAGTACACAGTGCCATTATTGAATTTTAAACATTGTTCTGAAGCAGAACTTGATCTCCTGGGCTCTGCAAGGGGACCTGCCTCACACGAGTGATCCATTTTAGAGCCAAAGGTTATTCTGGAGCAAATATTTCCAAACATTTGTTATAATTAGCCTCTGACAAGATCTGTCACAAAGCAGAATTTCATTAGAGAGGAAGGAGGAATGGAGTGCATTTCACCAGAACAACAAACATCTCCACGCAGGTTAAATATGTGTGAGTGGGGGAAACATGCAGGTGGGGATGCACTTCTGTGCATAGAGGAATGCATTTTGGCTGACAGTCTGTAGAGAAATGTCTTTCACCTGTTCAAAGGTCTGGAGCACTTCAAAACTGAGTCACTATTTGCTTTTCTATCTCATCTGCTTTATAACAAGGTAATTCTAGAGACCCAGAGTATCCTGTCCTATAAAGCAAGATTTATGGCATGCTGTCTTAGAACCTAATTCTCTCATGCCTTCACCTCACACAGTCATTTTCTCTGTGAACTCCATATACAATGGCCTTACATCAAGATGGTCCCACGGTGCACAGGCAAATGGAAGTCAAGGTTAGCAGCTCAGATGAATTATGGTCAAAAACCCCATCAGAGAACATAGATCAAGTTTCTACATTCTTGCAGGAATACAGAGAACAGTATGTCTGTCTCTCTCAGTGTGTCAATCAGAGGTTAAATTTTGGGAAGTCTTGCTGAGCTTTAAATTTTGCATGGGAACATTTTCCAAAAATTCATCCATGAACTGACAGGCCACAGAAGGGTCCTTGCAAGTATCTCTGCTGCCTTCACTGCTCCTCATTTTAGATCCTGATGTCTATCTCTCTCTAGTAAATACGCTTCTTAAGTAAATTGATGCCTGTGTTCCTTCTAGAATGCAGGAAATTCTATCTCAACAGGAGGAAAAAGTTCTTTATTTTGCGGGTAACAGAGCAATGTTACAGCAGCCTGGAACAGGCTGCTCAGAGAGGTTGTGGAGTTTCCTTCTCTGAAGATATTCAAAACCCAACTGGATGTGTCCCTGTCCAGCCTGCTCTAGGTAAACCTGCTCTGTCTGGGGGGTCGAACTATATGATCTCCCTTTTAACCCCTACAATTCTGTGATTCAGAGGTTTCACACTTCAGAAAATCGTTGGATCAGAGTGACATTGCTCAGTCCTTTGCAACATCAAACCATTTCTTGTAATTTCTTTTTAATATCTTTAGTATTTTCAGCTTTAAAATATACTTTGTTGTAAAGGTGGAGAAAACATCTAACTATTGCTTATTCTGGTATGTTAACATACACTAGCTTTAATGTTCCATTTGCTAAACTTTGAGTCCATTGCCACACATTGATTTGTGGTTATATATATGCTTTTCTTTTACTCTGTGTGTTTCTTAAAAGAAAGATTCTTATCCCGGAGACACAAAAAAAGAGGCATATTATATAATAACTAAAACCGCTGCATGTCACTTCTGTGGATTATGTGAACTGTGTTTGATGTCTGGGACCCCAGAGCTCCACGTGGGGGTTCTGTTTTGTCTAGTCTTTCTTTGCGTTTCATTGATTAGGTGGGTGCAGAAGCAGAACTTCTTTGTCACTTCACTGGAAGCTGTCTAGATGGCTGCAAAGTGTATCATAAATCAATTCTGCTTGGAGGACTGCTTGCAACAAAGTCAATAACGGAGCAGGAAAGCACACATGCTATCAGAGGAGCCAGAATGAAAGAAGGAAAAAAAGCCAGTGCTTGACTTAAAAAAAAAAATTGAGCTGCAGCCAAGTTTTGTCAAATATATGGTACAAGGCCACATTCCTTGCTTTCTTCTGCAACACTTTTTTAATCTTCTGCCAGTTAACACGCCACCATCATGAGAATACATACTAAAGCAAAGCTCTCTCATGAGCAGCTGAAACACAAAGGGTGTTTAGCTCACCCTTCAAATTCACCTTTTTAATTCTATCCTAGTGGAGACTATCCCCAAACTTGTAAGATTTAAAACTGCATCTTACACCTTTGCAAAATTTTGTGCTTCTCATTCCTTTATTGTGGCCCTCTTTTTTCAGTAACTATTTATGTATTGACATCTGCGAAAATTATTCCTCCAATACTAGTTTATATATTACAGCTGGAATAAATTTTATTTGTGCCAAAGCTACTTTGGGCAATACCATAACACATCCTATTATTGTTGTTGTCTGTCATACCTGGTATTCTTCTACTCAATGTGCTCTGATCCTGGCAAACCATCCTGACACCCATTAACCTGTCCAGATACAATGACAGGGAGGAAGAAAAAGAAGAAATCTACACAAATGGAGGACTTTCTGTTAAAGTCATTGTCAACAATCATTTGTCTATACTTAAACAAGTAATGTTAAACGAAGTATGTTATACTTTGGAGAAACTCGATATAAACACCAATAATTTCACTCCAGTTTAGAGACCAAATGCTGAAATCATTACTGTAATTTGGCAACCTGTGTGAAAACGCTAACAAAAATCCTCTGGGGTCAACACAGATTTAAATTTTCTTTCAGTTTGTTTTCATGATGAATATTAATACGCTGTGTTTCCCGGTTTCAAGTTGCTTATTTTTTGATTTTGTTCTCTTAATAGAAAGGTTGGTTTTCAAAGGAATCCTGGTGCTTTTGCTCTAGTCCCTTTGTTCAAAATTTTAAAAACTTGTGGGCAATTCCTTTGAGAGTCATTAGTCTTGACTTAAGACAAATATGAAAGTTAATTAAAAGTTTAGTTCATTGACAGATAAAATAAAACTTTACACTTATTCACTCTGGAAAATAATGAGCAGGACTAGCTACCAGCTAATAAGCAAACACTATGAAAAAAAAATATAATCTAACTTTTCATCACTGCAGTCAGAAATTGTACATTTCAGGTTTTGTTTTGATCTTTATCTTTGCTTATTAGCTGTTCTCTCTCAAAAACCATTTCCACACCTCCCTACTTGATTACCAAATCCAAACGTACTTCTGAAAGTGGTTAGAAAATAACAGGAGCTTGTATCATTAATTATAATTTTCTGGTAGAAGCAGAACTGGAGATAAAGCCTGTGAAGGTCTCGCCTTCCCCTCCTGTAGCAGCCAAAGAAAGAAAATTTGCTTTTCACTCTCTGTTGAGAGTTTTTCTTCCCATCTTCCAGCATGGTCTGGAGGGAATTTAATTTTTTGCCTAACGGGGAAGATTTATTTTTTTATTTTTTGCCCGTGCAGTTCTACCAATTCTGCCTTTAATAATTAACTCTGGAATTTGATAACTGCTCCAAAGGTGTTCTGACCAACAGGTTACACCAAACAGTCTTTTTCATTACTTTGACTTCTAAGACAAACAAGAAAGAACAGAGACATAGGCTACTGGTTTCTCTCTGTCTAACTCTAGCATCTCTTTTCTGAGAGCAGGAGTTCAGCTCCTTACTGAAAACAGACACTGGAAAACCATGAACAGTTTTACTTTCCCTTGCACTGTACGTCTCAGCAACGGATTCTGCCATCCTTTCTGTCTCAGTGAAGTGGTACCCAGCAGTATCTGTTCTTTTCCAAATATTCTTTTCTTTCTCATCTTATTGCTAATGCGTGATGAAGAGAGCATGAATTTTGAATGCAGCAATTATCATTCAACAGATAGGTTTAAATGCTCTAAATGCTACTTAAACTCACAGAGGAAAACTTTTTTCATGCTGCTGGGAAAAAAGACATTCAAATAAAGTGGAATCAGTTTTGATAGAATTATGTCTCTGGCATTGCTATTGGGGTTTGAAACTCACTACCTCTGTTATTGCAACTCAAGATACAATCTCTTAAAGCTAAAGAGGTTTCTTATTAATTGTTTCAACTAAAAATGGGTGTCCCATATATGATCCTACATGTGATGTTGACCAATGGAGGGAGTCATACAGAAATGCACAGACATCCAGCATCGGCTAAAAAATTGCCTGACTTTGCTTTATATATCTAGATATAATTCATAGCCTGACTTATAAAGAAATTTCACTAAGCTACAGAATTAACTTAATTTCTTCAAATACATAACTCTTCTGAATTTATAATGAGTTAGGAAATATCATCTGAGAGTTAGTTTTCCTCATCAATGTGCTTCTGAATGCATGCTTTGGTATGAAGGGTATTTTGAATGTTGGCTTTGAATGGAATGACAAGTTTTGCAAGTGACTGAAGAATCACTGAGCATTTATCACATCACATGAAGCCAGGATGATTTATTAAACTTTATGACTAATGTTACATAGTGAGAATTCTTGCAGAGCTTGCAGATGTTTATGAAACAAAATATAATTTTGTTGTCAGTTCACATTGTCAGTTCACATAGAAAAAAAAAAATATAAAATATTTTCTTACATAGTAAAGTGTCCTGGAAGAAAGCAATGCTGTGACCCTATGAGAGACATAGTCCTCTGCTGTATTTTTACATGACTGACAGGTACACTATAGACCACCAGGCTTTCATCCACAGGCCCAAAGGCTGTTTAAAGCAGAGCAAAGGTGAACACCAGGCAATTACCAACTTCAACGTGTACTCAGGAGAATCTCTTTCCTGCACAGTGATTCTCAAAACACCCATTGATGTTCATATTTAGAGACAGTAATGTTTTTAGTGGGGGAAAAACCATCTCCTATCATAACAAGCAATAGAGAGAAGCTTCAAGCCAATTAGAGAAAATGGACCACAGTGAGTCAACATTCAATAGCTCATGATTTAGAAAAGTATTCACCTTGAAACAGTCAATATGTGCATTACACATGGATATTTAACAGAATACCTCACCCATAGTTTAATTAACTGTGCAAACAATTAACAGTGCTCAAGTACACAGACTGAAAATTCTCTGCACAGCTTAAGTGAAAATGTTGTCATTCTCCAGAAGTGAACCCTGTGACATGTCTGGGTGCACAGACTGTGAAGAGATCCTTACAGATTTCCAGGGACTTCTGCTCTTGTGATGCTTATTTATCCATCTGTGAAAAGTTTCCAAAGGAATGAAAATATAATAAGCTGTAATAACAACCAGTGCTCAGTGGCTATTGAAGCACAAAAGCTTTAGATGCATGCTGACCAACAATTACAGTACCCTACTCATCTTCTGGAAGGCAAATGAGGTGCAAATTAAAGATATGAGTCTTCTGTGCATCACACTAAGATAACAGCTCTGTGGTCATCTCTGCAAAAAATGGAACATCTGTTTCGCTATTCTCTGAGAACTACAATATTGACTTTCATTTTTTAAATTCTCTTGTGAAGGCTAGTAGCTGTATTTTGCTACCTTTCCAGTCCTTATGCTTTGCTTCTCAAGTGGAACAGCAGGGTGCGTGAGGTGAAGGCTCCCCCAGACCTAGTGGATCCCCACAAGGAGAGCACAATGTCCTTCAGGGCTCCCCTTGATGGAGGGAGCTCAGGAGAGCACCACCGCTTTATTTCCATGCCCATCTACTTGCACATGGTGCTGTCCCTTAGGCTTGAAGGCACAAAGCTGATCTTCCTTCAGGAGCCATATGCTGCCCAGGGATGATCCAAGAGAAGGGAATTCCCAGGTAAATGACTGGGAAGTTGCTGCATACTTTTGGACAACTTTGAACAATAAACACTGTTCTTAAAACATCACTAATGATTAAATAGGTAGCTAAATGAGCCCAGAATGATGTGGGACAAGTATTTGGGAACAAAACATGGGAAAAGTGGTATAGGACAGTGGACTCTTACTCAGAAAATGTTGGCAGAAAGAAGAGAGGGAGAGATATAGAAAGACTAGCAAATGGCAGTATTTTTGCACTTTCTTTGTATTACAAAAGGCTCCAGGTACAGCATGTTTCAAGTCAGATCAGCGGATCTAAAGCAAACATTGAAATATTACCTTGCACCAGCTGTTTTCAATTTTTATTTTCATTTGAGAGTCCTTAATTATATTCCTGGGGAGGTATGTCCAGTAAACGTAAGTCCACTGTCAGTCAGCTTTAGTGGACCTTGTGGTCCATAGTCAATTTAGTCTGCAAGTTTTGTATATCAGAGGTTAAAAGCCCTGCCCTCACACCCTTTTTAAAAATTGATTTGTTGAAGCTTGTCACTTTAAGGGACAAACTTCAAGGGTGCCTTTTGATTTCATTACATTTTTCTTTCTATTTTAATCTGTGGTTAGAATGGATGGGCAGAATTCAAGCTGCAAAATCCGAGGTGTGGTTGGGAAGGCTGTAATAAGAGTATCCCAGTGGGCAATGGAGGTTCTCCAACAAGGTAAATACTGGTGAAGAGCTCAAAAGGGGAAAACTTAGGAACTGCAAATAAAAAATATTCTCAGTCACTGTAAAGCCCAAGTAATTATTTTAATAGCAGCAGACCCACAGGAAAAGGAACAGACTCTTGGCTGTGGTGTTATAGCAAGCCTGTTTCAACCTTGTTAAACTTTTCCAATCGGTTTACACAAGTTTAACTGCATCTGTCTGTCTCCTGTGGACCTATGAAGAAGACACATCAAGTACTGACATAGCTACTATGCAGAGCAAGAACATAAGGAGCAGGTTTCTGAAGTCAGTCCCTGGGACATGCAATATTTTCTTTGCTCTTCCTGGCCCCTGAGGAAATTTTTAAAAAGAAGGGTATTTTCTACTGGAAATCACTTTCCTGTGGTAACCTCATTCCTGCAGATATATACTTATGGACCTGCCTGAAAGCATCTGTAGTAGCTAAATTACAAAGGTGGATGGACTTGAAATTTATATTACCAAAGCAGGTGAAGAGGGATGCTGAGACAAGAGGGTCCTGAGCCACTGGGTGCCAGTGCTGTCCTGCCACCCCTGCCACATTTCCTCCTCATGATTTTCACTTCTGAAAACAAAAAGGTGGCATTGCTTACGCACAATAAAGTGAAACTGGTTAATATCTGAGAAGAAAAAAGAAAACAACAAGCTACTTAGTGCTATTTAAGGAACTGATAAGGTATTTTCCTTTGTCTAAGAAACTTGAGCCTTCTTTCAGAAGAAAAGAATGAAAAGTCAAGAGAAATACCATACCCCGTGTTATGAATACGACCTTGACATTAGCTGAGTAAAGTTATCCAACCTGAATGCTACTGAATTACTCCTTCCTGAGTGCTACTGAAGCTGTCAGTAACCTGAACTTCAGTAAATTTGTGGCTGTATTTTAGAATGTATTTAGACAAAGACCAAATCATCTTTGAAAATAACTCTCTTCCACTAAAACTCTGAAGTGTATGAGCCTATTATTTCTACCCTTTTTATGACCAGAAAAGAAATGTGTTTATTTAATGTTACAGTTCATTAACTGATTTTCATTTCTTTATAACAACCAGCTGAATTTTCTTTGTGACTATGTTTTGTCTGGTTTTAGTAATGGTGAGCAGTATAATGATACGTGATCTGAAAAAATCATGGACGATAACAAGAGAAATGCCCTTCTAGGTACATCAGTGTCAAAAATTACATAAGAGAATGGCAGATCTAACACTTAACTTTGCAGGCAGCTCAGTTTGCATTCTGAGCTATTCAGCTGTAAAAAATATAAAAAAATAGTAAGACTTCATGACACTTCTCAAACAATGATTTCTGTCTGTTCCTGTAGCTGAGTGACAATGCTGCAAAAAATCAAATTCCACAGAAAAAAAAAATGTCTAGGAGCTATCATTCAGTTTATAAATATACAAATAAAATAATATTTTGATGGAATGCAGAGACTTCATGGCTGCTGCTACTGCTAAGACTGTCATTTTGTTGGGAGGAATGGTTACCATTTTCCCAGTGGCCATTTACTGCTCTGGCAGGAAGCAACTCGGCATCAGCTAACGAAGTTCACACTAAATGGGATGGCTGTAGGCTGCTCTTGAGTGTGAGCCCTTTGGTGCTTGCCCATTTGCTCAGTTATCTCAAACCTTCTGGCATATGCTGTATTTCTGACAACCGTACTGACTGTTATTCATACCGAAAGAGATTCTAAGTAACTGGGGAAAAAATCTAACAAACCTAACACATTGCTGACCTCTCTGCTCTCAAATGGAAACCTCCCACTTCTGTCATATCCCTGGCAGAAATTAAAAGATGATTTGTACAGTTCTGTGATACTCCCCTGCACACTGAAGGTGCTAACAGAGTTGGTCCTGTATATGGTACTGCATAGTCAAGAAGCACATCACAAGAATTAGCCTGATAAATTCTTATAAAGTTCTAGTGATCCCAAACTTTTATTTAAAAAGTGCTAAGGAGCTAGGATAGAATACAGATGTTGAGATCCAGCTTAGTGCATAGTTTAGGGAGGTGGTTTTCTTTGCCAAACTAAATTATCTGAAAAGACCTGTCATACATACCTATTTACAACTATAAACAGCTACACCACTGACCCAGAAATACACGACCTTGAGAGGGCTTTTTTGTTAATCAGCTTCTTGCTTTCTTTGTACAGACTTTTTAGTATAGGAAACATCAAGTGGATTAGCTGGCTGCATATGATCTTGTTATCAAGATCCACCATGTATTTGGGATTTTCTCAAAGGTGAAGCAGCCTCTTGAGCAAGAGACGATTCTTTCTGAGGTTCTGTGCTCATGCTTTACAAGATTGTTCATAATGGATGCCTGGTATCCCAGAGGGAGAACTTGGGAGTTGTTTCAAAGGGCACTGTCACTACAGCCTTAACCGAATGCTCTGCAGGCAAGAATGGGAACACACCATTTATAGTATAGATAATTGAGAAAGAGAGAAAAGAGGGAGAGAAAGACGGAGTCGAAAAAAGGAAGGAAAAATGGAGCGGAGGGCAGAGAGAGGAAGGACTGAATGTACTGAACAGTTTCATATGGAAAACTTTTCATTTACTGAGTTTGAAGAGTACAAAGTTTGAATTCAGAGTTTAATTGTCATCATTACTTTTTAGCTCAGGTCACTTCAGTATTACTTGGTGCTGGTGTGATTTGCCATGATGTCTCAGAGGGGTGATGAGCATGAGGACTCAGAGCATCTCAGGAAAAACAGTTTAGCAGAGTAGTCCTGGCCACCTGCTCAACCACCAACTGTTCACACATTTTTTTCCCCCTTTTTTTTTAAGCAAATGTGCCAAAGGATATCAAAACACATTTATCAGAACACTAAAGTAATAAACTAGAACAAGGTGTCGGTTTAAATCGGAAATGTGCCGGAAAGTTATATTAAAAAGGTTTGAAAAACACTCCTCTCTTGATTTTGTCCTTGAAGGGTGAGTTAGTCCCTCCAGTACTGTCTTCTAGTTCAGCAGCTTCCTGGGTTGTACAGCAACAGACATCCATAGCCAAAGCTCCCTTCTCCTGCCACCCTGAGACTCTAGCTCCTGGTCCTGCTCTTTCCTCTCCTGCTCTCACATCCTCACATCCTCCAACACCTTCTTTGTGCTGGGCACACTCACCAGATAGAAACAATTTCCTTCCCTCCACAACAGCCATCCCCAAAACATCGACCATGCTATTTTCTTTCTCTCTGTTACTCCATCTCAGAAATCTTACAGTCATACAGAGTCTTTGTATGCAAACTGGAAAAAAACAACCTAAATACACATGCTTTTTATAAAGGGAGGCAGCTTCATTTGTGCAGGTTTTAGATATATGAAAAGGAATTTTCTTTTCTATGGAAATAATTCCTCTCCCACTCTTTTTACCATTTTAATTCAGGATGAAAATTAGAAAATATAATTTCTAACAAGACAGAAATTCCAGGTTTTGCCTACTTACAATAATTCAAAATATGTTGCAGTGTATTTTCTGCAATGGAATAAATCAGTACATTGGATATTTTAAATACTCATTGATTTTTTATTAAAATATCAATTATTTCAAAAGAAGACCGAAACATCCTGACTATTTTGAAAATGTCTTTCATTTTAGTTTAATCGATTTCAGTCACAGCTATCCTTATAAGAGCTTCATTAATTTAAATTCAGTTCAAGAGAGATACAAGACAGAATGCTTTCAACACGATAGATTACAGTTTTTTCATACGTTAAAAGCAAAAGCATTATTATAAACTCTGCATCTAATACTCGTGAGGAAATAATTAAATTTATACAGTAGGTTAAAATTTTCAGATATACTAGCTGTGTTTGGTTATCTGTTATTTCAGTATGAGTAATCACCTTTCCAAAAACTAGTCCTTCTTAAATTGGACAGCTGAAATCTTCTTTTCTCTTGCCTTTTTTTCCCAGTATTTTTCAGCACTTTTTTTTTTTCATTTTCAAGGTAAAATACTTCTTTTTATTCAAGGCATCTATAGATACCCAACACTTCTAGGAGAGGAGATTAAACTAAACAAAAGCTGAGTGTTTAATATTGTGCGATAGAGTGTAACGTTCCTATCTTTATATCTTATCAAAGACTTATGGGGTAGGGAAAACATTCTTACAAATTTTCAGCAGGGAAATGTAACTTCTTCTTGTAAAGACTTCAAATAAAATCAGCATGTGACAGAAACATGTACACTTCTTGGATTTCTGAGTGTTAGAAGAGGGTCCCCCCCCTGCTGCATTCGCTGGTAAAGGCCACCAGTAATCCCCAAACTGTCTCATGCTGGAACAATGGAAATCTTTAGTCTGAAGCTCAGCAATTTTCTAGCTTTAAATTCTAAGTATAGAAATTAGAGCCTAAGGCTATCTGTGCTGTACTCCAGCTGATACCAGACCAGTGATGGCTTCAATTATTTCTTTTTGGAGATTTAAAATTCACTTGCAGAGAATGTCCAGGTGTGTTAAAACCTCTTCTTTCTGGGTGAATATACAATCTAAGTCTTCCTCATTCAGCTAAAATACTTTATGGCTATGCAAAGAGCTACCTTCCTATTGGACACACACAGGGTATGGGCAGCCACAGCACCAACACCCCTAGTTTTAAGAGGAGCCTGTGAGAAGTTGTTGAAGCACAGTATCTGTCTTTTCTCTTTTTTTAATATTGATGCAAATGAAAATGCCCTTGCTGTTATATGACATTATCCTCATCGCTTCCTCCAACCTATCAAGTTGCTCATGTGGATGCTTCCTACTCTGCTTTGGAGTTTAGAGTTTATTGTAATCAAGTCAAAGTAAATTGGGTTAACAAAGACCTATTTATTAGATTCCTAAGTAAACCTGTTTGATTTTGAACCTGTCAGCCAAAGAGCTGAGTGGGAGGACAGAAAGAACAGTAGCCATCAGAGGGGAAGGCAGCTAAAGGAAGATGAAGGATCATAACTCCCAATCTGGCACAGGGGAAGATACCTCTGTCAGGGGTGGATGCTGTCAGCTCTCCCATAATCATAGAATCATAGAGTTGTTTGAGTTGGAAGGGACCTTAAAGATCATTGAGTACCAACCCCCCTGCCATGGACACTAGACAAGGTTGCTCAAAGCCCCACCCAGCCTTGCCTTGAACACTTCCAGGGATGGAGCAGTACCTCACTGCCCTCACTGTAAAGAATTTCTTTCTTTGATTCATGATTCTCTCCCTTCTCCTTGAAGGAAATTTTAGATATGTTTGCAGGCAAGTAATTGTTCTCCCCTCCCTTTCATACTCACATCATGCTTTTTGGTGGTACAAGTATGCTTTCTTGCACCTATTATCCAGGTGCTCCATTGTATGTAACACAAAAAGAGGCTAAGAGGAAGCGAAGAGAGAAGATGCTCCAACAAATCCCCTTATATAAGGGCTCCTTACAGAACTCCAGTGTTTGCAATCCCTGAATTCTTTCCCAATGCCAGCAGTGATGATTTGCTTGAATAGAGGCGGCAAAACAGGACACTTAACTTGGGAACAATTCCATGGACAAGCTACAGCAACAGTCCAGCTGTTGCTTTTACATGAAAAATTGTCCAATTATTTACTTGAAATTGCATAAATTCTATCATGGTCCCAGGCTTTTCTGGCATTCATCTGTCACACTGTCTGTCATATAAAACCGCCTAGAATTAAAATCCACATCCCTTTACCATCTCAGCAAAGAGTTGCTGGCCAGGGCTCTTGTTCTGATGGATGATACTAGTGACAGCTGCCAGAAAACACAGCTAAATTGCTCAACAGATACCTTGAAGGCGTATGCAGCAATACGTATTAGCTAAAAGGAACCAATATATATCTTTCTGTTCATCAGTTTGTACCTGTACACTTTATTCTTTAATGCAAACCTTCTAAATCCAATTTCTCTGGAGTTACTTATTCAGACATCACTGGTATGATAAATAAAAATAGAACTGGAATTGACAATGGCTAGATTAAAATGCCAAA
Organism: Gallinago jamesoni; assembly: GCA_025769975.1. Classification (NCBI taxonomy): domain Eukaryota; kingdom Metazoa; phylum Chordata; class Aves; order Charadriiformes; family Scolopacidae; genus Gallinago; species Gallinago jamesoni. The sequence goes on along the minus strand of JAOQGH010000077.1, from coordinate 26,404,965 downwards.
TTCAACCATCAGAAGCTATAAATTGGTATAGATCTATTGACAGAAGTATGCCAAGGGTTTGGTCACTCTTCCTTATAATATCATTATTTTGTTATAATCTATTTACTGACAGAATGGCACACCTCCTAAATCCGACTACTGAAGTAAGTCCAGATTTATTTTTTTTTAAACTGTGAGCTGAGTTTGGATGTCTAATTTTCTTTTCTTGTCTTTTTTTTTCCTTTTTTTTTTTTTTCTGGTTAGCCAACTGAATGTACTGGATTTGTAGCAAGACTGGTTTTCCTTAATTTCTAAAGCAGATCCAGCTTGCACAGAGCTTAAATGGATCTATAAGTCCTTCTGCCAAGCAGGTCCTATACCTAGACATGGCCTGTCAGGAATAAGTGAGTGGATTGGGAAACACAGCTTCCAGTTCTCTGGGATTTTGTACTTTTCATTTAGCTTTGGTCAAAATTAGGCCAATTGCTTATTTTTATTGTATTCAGCTAATATTGAATGACGTTACTCTAAGCAGATTTGTTTTCAATAAAATCTGTTTTATCAAAACATTTTTAACCAGCTTTAATAGAAATCATAAAATCAGTGTTTTTCAAAATTTAAGGCTATCATCAATGCCCTTTAGCTCTGCATAAACTCTAAACTACAGACAGTTCAAAAAAGGACAGAAGAAAATAGTGTTCAAAAAGGAGAAACACTGGGGGGAAATAGCTGTGGTCAAACTTCAGATCAGTAGAAGAGGCCCAAAGAGAGCACAGGTCTCCTTCCTCCTAGTCTGGGGCCAGATGCTGGCCAGCAATATCTCTAATTAGCAGTGTAGATATCCACTTTATTCATGTCAATGATATTTACCTACTTAAAGCTGTGACCATAGTTAAAGAGTCACATTGAGGTTCCCTTGAAAATCCAGGTTGTTATTTTGTAATTAGCATAGTATATATACATACAGGACAAGGCTGTCTCAGCAATAGATTAAATTCAGCAGCTCAGCCTTGGCAGTCAGGGTACATTTTAAATACTCTAAAGCTGTTTATTTAGTCCCTGTTAATTTTAGCACTGGAAAAGCTTGTCACACATTTGTTTCATGGTAATGCTGTATCTCCAGCAGGCAGCAGGTTCTGCTCTTTCTTGTTGGTAAATATATTTGCTGTCAATTAATTTTTAAGTTGGAGGGGGGTCATTTTTTTTTTTTTTTTTCAGATCAATGAATAAAACAGAAATAATATCGTCAGCTGGCTCAGTGCATATATTAAAAATTAAACTACTCCCATCTCTTAAGGTTTCTGACAAAAATATGGAGGTGCAAAACTATTTCAACCTAAACTATGCCATTTCATGTGGAAGTAGACATATAACAGTATCAGTTGATGCTTTTTTTTTTCCCAGATAAAATATTGCTTAATGGATTTCTATTTCTGTTATTTAAACAACCACAGAGCAATCAGGATATTCTATATGCAGTGAGACAAAAATAATACTTAGTATTTTAAATGCTTTACAGAGTACAACTCAAAAATAACATTTAAGCATTACATTTCTTATAAAACATACAAAATACTGAAAAAATAATAATTTCACTAGTAAGATATTCAAAGAAATATACATGATTCAGGAGAAACTGTGGGTACATATCTGGTGCAGTCTTTTTAGAACCCCGGCTCCATTTCACATGAAAATGTAGATACCACAGACAGTTCCACTTGTAGTTTATAGCTATCACAAAGCAATGCTTTCACAACAGTCAGGTATCCTACAGTTCTTTTACCTTACAGGGTAGCTAATTCAATATTGAAATCAAGAGGTATTTAGCTGGCCCGTGAGTTGGTTAAGCTATGGACCAACTATAATCAATGAAAAATTCTGGAGGGTGCATGCCCTCCTCGTTCAAAGTTCCTGTTAGACTGCTATGAGGTGGCATTGGTTTCTTGTAGATGAAGCTCAAAAGTGTTAAGCACCTGCCCATCTAGTGTTAAAATAGGGACAAAGGAAACCAAGGTGAATAGGACTACAAAATCAGATAAAGGAGAGAAAGAATCTGCTTATATAAGCACCTTGAAGCAGCATACTGGAAAGCAGTATTCAGGAAGGAAACACAGTTAGAGAAAGGATTGCCCAAGCAAGGATGAGGTCAGTAAGAAAGCAACTGAAAGACTTGAATGCTCACATGAGAAGTTAGGAGAGATAAGAACTATTGATGCAAAATGTGAAAAATGGCATCAAAGGGACAGATGAAACCCTGGGGAGGAATTCTCATCACTGGAATCAAAGGTGTGAGGTGGACAGGAAAAACAGGCTCAGCATTTTATGATAATTGACAGCTTTAAGATTTTGGGGGGTTATTTTTGTTTTTCTTTTTTAAATTGGTAGCGTAGATAAAACAAGATTGGTTTAGGACAAAATCTCTTTGAGGTAGAATGGTTTGTGGTAGGGACCTATTCTTGGTCTCCATACTTGGTTATAGAGATAGATGAAGAACTTTGTCACAAATACTCCTAGAAAACAGAAAAGGTAATGTAAATTATGTTATACCAAGAATGTATAACTTCCTAACACAAATTAATTTGGACTGGATATGCCTGACATGAAAACGCCATCCTGGAAGACATAAAATTCTTCCCTGTTCTTCCCTTTATATCATTATAATAGGTGGCTCAAATTTTGGGAAAGAGTCTAGACTAACTCACATCTCTGTCTGATAAAATGAAACCATAGGCATTTGGCAAAAATATTAATATCCATCACTGATTTTTGAAATGTTCATTAAAAGAAATTAAGTATTATGAAGTGAATGAAGAGTTATTTTGAAGGAAAAAACCTCACAGTTTGTTTGGAATGAAAGTAATGAAGTATTTTTTTTTTAAATGGTAGAAATATAACTGTTTCTTTGAAAAGTGGACTCAGTTTCTTTGCAAAATTTATATATCTTCCATCACCTATTCATAAAATACTTATAAATATTAAAAGATGCATACAATATTTTTCAGAAGCTTGTTTTAATAATTGTGTAACTTGACTATTATTGTTTGAACATAAAATTGTGGGCTTCAAGGATAGTTTAGTTTACCTTTTATTTCTTTTCTAGAGAAGCCCAAGAACCTGGTTTAATATTTGATTTTTATTTCCTTTGCATACAATATGTTTACACCAGCGTGAGCATAAACATTTGAGACTAACAAAGGGACAAAGATGCCTGGGTAATGTCCAAGTGAGACAAGCTGAGGTATTTATTGTAATATATTTAATTATATGTCTTAAATTACAACTAGATTATAATAGAAAGTTAAAAAGACTTCCTTAATCTTTTAATAAATTTGTTGACAATTAAATACTACTGTAAACAGTTGGGCTTAAATTTGGACTCTACTCAAATGAGTCAATAAAACAACAAAAATTAAACAACCCTGGCAAGAAAAGTTGCAGCATTTTGTGTTTGATAATTAGCTCTTATCAGGTCTGTAGTAGAAAAAGGCAATATATATCAAAAAGCAACAGAAAATACACTTTAATGTTTAAAATAATTGAAAACTAAGCACCAATGTGGTATGTTCTAAACACCTACTACCATGACCTGCTATTTTCTTTATTTGTATTTAGGCTATTTTAAAGATTTGTCTTGTGAAACAATTAAGATTTTCATTTAAAATTCCAGTAGACTGGAATAAACTTGTGACCAATCTTGGTACAAGTATTCTTTATACAAATTTTTAACTTTTGTTAGTAATGATCACTAAGAATTTTATGGATAAAATCATGGTTTCTGGCCAAGTATGTATCAGATTTATGGTCATTTCACACTACTACGAAAATCAATTTGTTTTTTACAAAAGTGCTTCAGACGCTTGAAACTAAAATCTACATTCAAAGTGAACACGAAAGGGAAATATTAAATCAATTATCAAATGAAACTACTTCTGGTAACAAATTAAACTTTATAATCCACTAAACAAAAGAATAATGTGAAATCTTGGCCTCTTTTCTTCTCAGTGATAAAAGTCAGTGAGGTCTAGGAAGAACTTTTGATTTATTTTATATGACTCACTCAAGCAGATGGACACAGTTTCTAAGATTCCTTTCCAAAGCTCTGTTGGAAAAGCAGTTAAATGCACCAGACAGTGATCTAATTACATATTTCACAGATAGGACTCTGCATAAAGAGGTATTTACATTCTTGAACATGATGTAAGAAAACTGCAATTAATTTCCTTGGCTAGGGAGTGTGACTATAGAAGCCTGAAATGCAGCTTAAGCAGCTGAAAAGAAAGCAAGTCTACTTTTCCCCAGTAAATGCTACTCCTGCATGTGGATCGGAACCAACTTCCTCCGTCTTTGAAGCCCAGAGGTGGGTTATGCTATGTTTGACATTGCTGGGTGGAGAGACCTGAAGTAGTTCTGGAAAAGGAAGCGAACAAGTTTGCTCAATATGATGCTGCAACTGGTCTACCCACCTAATCCAAAAAAGGTAGAGCACCCTACCCCAGGTGTACACAGCTTCTGCCACCCAAGCACCTAGCCTGCATGGTCACAGACACGTTTTCTGCAGAAAGTTGTATTTCCCTGTTGGGGTGCTCTCCTTTCTGTGTTCCCTTTTTCAGGACTTTTAAGATGGAACTTTTGTTATCTTTGAAAATGAGATATAGAGAGACAGAAAAAATACATTATCTAGACCAACCTCTTGCCCCAAAGTCAGATCATCTGTTCCCAGGTTTTTACTGACAGGTGTTTGTCAAAAGTCTTCTTGAAAACCTGCAATGAGGGAGACTTAACGGCATCCTCAGGCAATCTATTACTTGTTGCAAACCATCTGAAAACAAGCTCAAAGGTGCAGAAGGTAAATTAAAAATCTGCTTAGAAACCTGAAACAGGTGCTTTGGGGAAATCACAATCTACTTTAACACCTGGAGAATACTGTTTATCTTATTCATGAAATCTGTAAGTATTGTATATATAATTATATAAAGCAGTAATGTGCTAAGTACCATTAACTGGTATTACTGATTACTTAACAATCGGTCCTAGTTTTGCACTATCTATTGTATCGGGTCTACAAATACAGAAAGACTACCTTTGTCCCTGGGAAGTTGTACTCAATGTATAAGAGAAGAGGTAGCCCATGAGAAAACCAATCAAAAAGTACAAGACAGGACAGGAAAGCAGGTAGGCGGCATTTAAAATTTCAAACTTTCATGAAGTTTTTGTAAGCTTTTAATGGAATCGTGGAACTGAAGGAAGAAAGAGAGATAACTTTGCACTTATTTGTAGATAAGTCCCTACAGGTATGAGAAGCATCACAGAAAAAGCAGGAGGATTGTTTTAATGTGAATCCAGCAATACAGGAGGTTGATGGCATGGACTAGTCAAGAGCCAGACAAGTGGCTTCTCTGTAATGAATAGGAGATTATTTTAGAAACGATAGGGCAATAGTGAGAAAATAGGAATAGACTATGAGAGTCTTAGAAACTGATGGTGAGGAGCTTGTATTTGATTAGATTAACAGAAAGAGAACTACAGATAACTGCTTATAGAAGACTTATAAAAGAAGTAGTAGTACCAGGAATAAATCATCTCCTCGATATTTTTCTGGAAGATTAGAGGGGAAATAGGGAAGACTACATTTGTCAAGGTTGGGCAAAAAATACTTTAAGGTATCTTAAAGATTTAAGTACAAAAAAAGGCTAGATGAAAATTTCATATGTGTGCTTTGATATAAAGTCCATGTTTTAGTTGTTATTCAGGAAAAAAAGCCTGCAAAAGCTAGATATAACTTGCATGTTGGAAACACAAGGGGGTCTGAACTGAGGTTATTTCTTGTAGAAGACTGGTATGATGACAGTGATATTTTCTGTAATGATTAGGAAAATAGGAAATAAGATGGCTTGTAGGAATTAAAATTAAAAGCTCCATTTATCAGTCATATGTTACTTGCTTGTAAATCAAAGGAAAGCATCTGAAGCATGGGACAAGATTTCAGTGTATGTGTGTATGAAGCAATCAATCTAGATTATAGTTGTAGATCTGTAAATCAACTAGGGGGGAAGTTTGTGCTTCATGATGAGGCGCATAGATAGGAACTACTTAGAGAAAAGACATTTTAGCTAGTTTCAGTGCATGGTATTTTTGTCCTTTGCAATGCCCAACTATTCTGTTGCTATGTATAACGATGCTGCTTTGGATCCCTATTATACTTACACATCGCTATCATATAGAAGGAGTGATTAGCAAAGAGGAAAAATAGCTTTCTGAAGCTTTATCAGTCTTCAAGGTATGCTGATTTCTAGTTAATCTAAAGAAATTGCTGGCACAAATTGCATTTTCAACTTGTTGCTTCACAAGTACCTTAAAACATTAAATATTCAAAATAAATATTAGAAGTAGATTTTGCTGAATAGATTTTGTGATGATATTAGCTAATATCACCATTACATTGGGCATTTTAATTCCAACTCACAAGAAACTTTGGTAATGTGAAAAGGTGATAGTAATAAAGCATTGATCTTGTATTTCTCTGACACCGGTGAAGCAATTTAGTCAGTATGCAGAGAAGAATTCTACACCAAAGAAGTTCGCACTGGATATTTCCATGGCAAGAAAGTGTACATCTAAGGGACTAGTTCTGGAGAGGTTTCATTGCAGCAAGGAACTCTATAAATCTTCTAGATGGGCATGAGGACCACAAGACTTTATGCAATACAAGACCGTTGTCACAAACCAAACTTTTTTACCCCCTGCTATTTCTCCCATCCAACAGAACTGGAGTACATCTAGAAAGATAAAGACCAAGATATTTTCAGAGACACCACAGGCTCCAGCCCTCCTCCTGATAGAGGTGGATTCTTGAGAGCTCAGCTGTTACTAGAGAGCTTCTACCCTTGTTTCTGATCTCCATTTGTTTACACACAAAATAACAAACTTGAAGATTTTTGGTTTTTATTGGTTTTGGGGTTTTTTTTGTGCAGTTTGGTTTTTTTGTTTGGTGGTAGGGTTTTTGTTTGTTTGTGTGGGTTTTTTTTTTGTGTGTATGTGTTTTTTTGTTTCTTTCTTAAAAACACATTTTAAACATGCTTATGGCCAGTTTAACTTTCTTTGTTTTAACAGAAAACGGGTTGTTTCAATTTAATTGTTTTAGTCTGTTTGTAGAATTATTTGCAAGACTGTAATCCTAGCATTACTTGCAGCTTGGAGAAACTGTGCACTGACAAACTGTTGTGATCCCTGCGTAAAATGGAGTTTAATCCTCTGTAGGCTAATGGAGTGAGATATTTTCCTAAAAATCTTACAAATTGGCCTATAAAATGTAGGCTTTATGTAGGATACTACCTGACCTGTTGCCTGTTGAAATGCCAACAAATGCCATCACAAAACAGAATGTAACTGTGTCCTCACCATTCCATATTTCATGAGATTATTGCACTGACCTATAAAGTCAGAGGTAGTACATAGAACTGTGTTTCTATTCTGTCCATGGGCTTTTAGTGAAACTGGAACTTCATAAAAGAAGTCTTTTGAGGAATTTAATTGAGTTTAACTGGGCTCTATAACCTTTTACAAAGAAGTTTTTTACAGCAGGACCCTTACAGAGGTATCTTGGTGAAACCTGTAGTCATTTTAGCTCCAAGATAAATGAGCTTCAATGATTTTACTATGCAAACAAATTCTGCATATATTTTTCAGAGCACAACTCTCACCACTTTGGCTTCACATTGTACAACAGGTTGAAAGAGTGCATATTGCACACCGTGCAATCCGTATCACCTCCTGAGTCGTTTAATGAATTGCATGGTCAGCAGTTCCAAGATCCCACTTTGTGCATAATTAACAGCAGTAGAGGTTAATTACAGCTACCCATAAAATTTCATTACAATCAAGGACAGATTAAAACTAATCTGAACAGTTTAATTATTAAAAAAAAATTATATAATATAATCAATGTGATAATCACTGCACAATAGAGTTTATACCTCTTCTACAACACACTCTAAAACTTCTGATCTATTTTGCAAGTATTGCGTGCAGGGAATTTTATAAAATATATTGTTAAATCAGGTAGACAGGCTGTAAATACTTATAATCACTAATAAGAACACAAACAGGTGCACAAATAATGCAAAGGAACTGCAACGCTGAACCTTGATCATCTGAAAAAAAAATTTACCAAAACTTGGTTGTGATGATGCAGGGGTTTTCACTTCACAATTACTTTCCTTCAAGATGCAGTTGCAGTGCTTTATCTATTAACCGCCTTCTTCCTACATTCTTCATCCAAAGCTAGAAGAGTTAAAGATCTTTGTATTTTCCTCTATGTCACAAGACTTGGCTATAGGTTTTCCAGTGAATGGAAAAATTAGTGCCGTGTTCCTTTTTAAATCCTCTTGAAACCCTTGCTACATGCAGCATGTAAATGTTACTCTGGTAACCCACTAAAGTAGCTTCAAACTGAATTTAACAGTTTCTCTCTTTACATAGAATGAAAACAAAAGAGTATAAGAAAAAAAAAGAGAGCAAGGAATTCTTCTTGGAAGTGATTGAAATCTGATAAGTCTAGACTAGCTTCTTTACTGCATGTAATTTTTACATGGCTTTAATTGCAACCTGAAATTTCAAATCAGTCTATAACATTACATGAATTATCTAGATGCAGGCATGCAAGGTACCATGCCAAGGATTTATTACAAAAAGGAGTAATTTTGTCTTTGTATAGAAAGACTAAAGTTTAAATCTTATTCTTCACCATAAACTGCAGTCACAAAAAAATCCAGAACACTATATAGCCTAGTCTCTGGAACATAGTAAGATGAAACATGCAGGAGCAGTAGGGAATTATTGTCTTATATTAAAAAGGTGAAATTATTACAGTGCTGTGGGTTCCTTCCTATGGCACTTCCAATATGCCATTCTATTTGTCAATGCCAGAAACTTTAAATACTATACTTTTAGAATGTTACTGGATACAGAGAAAACTAATTTTAAATTCTCTGAGAAAAAGGGGGACAACTTCAGATGTGCTGAGTCAGATACCCAAGTCAAACATATTTATGTGTATCTCAGTGAATTTTGGCTTCTGATGTAATTTATGTAGAGAACGAAAAACCTAAGAAATTTCTTTATGAAACACTGATCAGGCTTATTTGTAACCCACTGAAGCAGATATACAAAATATGAACATTCAGTCAATGTCGATATAGGTCTTATTAAAGACTACCTAAATTTAACATATTTATCAACAGTGGATGGTTCCATGGCTACTGGCGGAAATGTGCAACACCCTTATATTTTACACACCTGGTAAAACTTTTCAGAAATTGGAACATGTTGGAAGGATACTAAAGAAACGACCCATAGAATTCCTAAGGAAATACTACTGATTGATTTGTCTCTGTGTCTATGAGATTACATCTTTGATATACTTAGCTTATAGTATGAGAATTTTTCTAAGGATGCAGCTTGAGGCTCTACAGAGCTGGAATAAGTTAAACTTTTATGATGAAGAGACCTTTCTGTTGGTTAGATAAAACATATCTTTACACAGGAAAATACTGGTTTATGCACTAACAAAATCTTGAAAAAAAGAGTTCTAAACTAATCTCAAAATTATTGAAATAAAGTATTTTTATTCATGCCTTTTTTTTTTTTTTGATGGGGGATCCACAGGAGAATTTTTAATAATTAACAACAACAACAAAAAGAGACAATTATTTTCTCTACAAGAGAAAAAATGAAACAGGAGAACATTATGGAATTTCACTTTTTCCATGATGCGAAACATAATGGACTCCTTACTCTCTAGTCAACATTTTTTACTCTTCCTACATTCTTCTAATTCATTGGAGCTTATCTGCAGGGAAGAACAGATTTATTCCATGGCATTTAGAATTTAACATGTAATTAACTGGCAAAATTGGCACAGTGTATAGGGCACAGAAGCAAATAACAAAACTGTTAAAAATTGCTTAAAAAATTCATAATGTAAGCAAGTCATACTCCTCCTTCATTTTTATCCCATCAAGATAAAGTAAGTGTAGTTTTACAAGTGTAGTTTACAAGTTTGTTATTTTGCCTTCTATATTTTATTTATTAGATGTATGTTACATTAATATAGCAGATCTATTTCCCCGTCCTTTTGCTTACTATGTTTCTTTCTTGGAAAATATTTCAAAACCTTCTTTCAAAGAATAACTTTCCACTGTGAGAATGATACTTCTTGCTGTCACTGACACTTCAATTCAATTATAACTCACTAATAAAAAAGTAAACCAGTAAAAATAAAACAAAAGAACAGTAAAAACCCCTCCACCAAAGAAAGTTTTGACAGCAAAAGATAGAAAAAAAGTAGTAGAGCTCTATGACATTTTCTGGGGACTTTAATATTGCTTTTGGCTAAATGGAAGGAATCCAGCTAACAAGGTGAATTAGAGGCAACCTAAAATCCTAAAGTAAATTAGGGAAGATCAGTTAGAAGGCTCCAAATAATTTCTAGTAAAAATCAAAAAGGAACTGTAGCACTGACCAGTTTTGCAGGGAAATGGAGAACTGTGTATATTTTTAAAATAAATAAAAAAAGAGTTAGCCTATCAAGTTGTTCAAGCACACTTAACTTTAACCCCTAATTTAAATTGTGTTGCCTGAGGCATTCAAGCACTGAAAAAACCACATTGTGGTGATAAGCATGGATAATGCCAGTACTTTCAATGGGTCTTAGAGGCATGCTTGGCTTAGATGCCTGTTTGGCTTAGGGCCCTAATGAGTTAGTTAAACAATTTGCAGTGGACACAGTTCAGAAAAGGACAAAAGCCGGTATTAAACCTTCAGACATTTTTAAATGCTTTAAAGAAATGAAAGTCAAAAACTGCTTAAAATCTTCAGTAGAAAACCATGGGAAATGCAAGGTCAGCCAGTTAAGTATGTGGATATGCCCACATTTCCTTTTGAGGGTCACCTCAGACACCTGTAGCCCAGAGCTTGAAAAGGCAGCTCCTGCCAAGGCTGTTGCACGTGCAGCTGGGGATGCATCTGCCAGGACAGCCCAAACCCATTTGCTCAGGCAGACTGCTCAGGGAAGCAAAACTTTTAGAGAGAGAAGAAGTAAAGCATGGAGCATGCCACACTCCCTAGAGCACCGGGGGCACATTCACCAAGGCAGATTTATAGTAAGCCAGATGGACACATTATAAATGATGCAGTATGGAAGTCATGCTCAACTATCATCAGTGGCTAACTTACCTAATTTTGGGGTAAGCAAATAGCTAGCACCTGATTTTACCATCCCTAACAATTGAGACATTTATTTATTTCCCCATTCATGCAACTTTTACTGTTTTCTATTATGTATTTTTAATAATACCATATTTTTTTAAAAAAAATAGTTTTCTCTTAGCAAGCATACAAAAGGCAAGCCCTATGGGCACTGCGGTAATAAAATTAAAATGAATCTAAATAGAACTTAATTCTCTGAAATCAGTTTTGTTCCACTGCATTTAGCAGTATGAAATAAAAGAAACCACAGCTTATAACAAAAAGAAGATCTAATGGAAATTGAAAGACAACGTAAAATTTCATCAAAAGGAAGGTAAACCAGTTTCAGATGTGAAAATTTACCTTCTATTTTTATCATTAAATAGCAAACATTTAATAGGCTGGTTTGTGGAATGACCAAAGTAATCTGGGTTACAAATTATACATAAAAACCACACATGACCTGCCGTGAAGAACATGATAACATTCTTTTCAGTGCTTATCAGAATGTGGCTGTCTATAAATGGGAAATACTTTGTTTTAAAATATTGCATGATAGGTCATGAAATTAGGAAAAAAAGTGAACGTATACAACTAAAAACTTTTGAAATTTTATAGGATTGTTTGGTGAACAAAAGTAATTGCTAGAATTACAGAATGCACCCAGGATGTGAAATTGAAGGGAAGAAAACACCACAGGTCATATATGTGAAATAACAGGAAAGTCATAGAAATGGGTATGAGCTGTTTTAACACTTGAATCCCTTGGGACTTCACAACAATTCATTCTACCTATGTTTCAGGGACTTTGCCAAAAAGCTTTTCATAATTGTATCTGACTAAGAGCACAGGCGGCTGTATTTTGGTGCATGCTCTGAATAGATGTATTAGGTAGAGCTAGCAAATCTCTGCCTAAGGGGGTGGGGGAAGAGATGAGGTTTTAGGGAAGAAAAGGGGAAAGCTATACTGAAAAACAGTTGCCAAAAACTTGATGTCAGTGTTGTCACACAGGGGTGAACATGTGGCTGCAGAAATGCATGATTTTCTCATGGCACAGCGACAGGATCCCATCCAGAGGGAGTAGAGGACTTCAGTCCCAAAAGAACAAATTCTATGAGAAGGACTGAAATGGTTCATTTTAGTTTAAACTGTATTAACTTTCTTTTTCCATTATAATGATATTGCTTGCTGCTTCAGCCTCTCCTCTGTCCTAGTTAAATTGGTAAGGATCCCTCTCTGCTGAGACTCGTGAGACATCCTGTCACTGGTGACTGGACAGTGTAACACTATCCAATTCTTTTTAAGTATTATAATGAGTATGACTGTAGACCCTTAAAATGATAGTTCATTAAAAATATTTCTCTTTTCATGTGAATTTTTCACAGTTTTGTGCTACCATTGGTGTTTTTCAGTGACATAGCACTACCTGCCCACTGCAGGTCTTTTAAGCCTGATCCAAAACTACTGATACTGGAAGAAACATTTTCCTTGAATCTACGGAATTTTGGATCTGGTTCTCTTTCTTGTTCACAGTTTTTCTGTGAAAAAAATTATTAATACTTTATACCTCTTGAAAACAATATTGACTTTTCTTTGACTTTTTATCCAAAACATTGTTCCTCTATGATGTCAGAAGAAGGGCTACTAATTTTCCTGAAGGGTATGCAGTACACATTTTGCAGATAAACCTGAATGTATAGAGGAAGAAGCCTTTGGTTTTAGATAAACAATATATTCTAGCAGAATGATTGAAAAGACAATTGGTATGATTTTTCACTTTTTGTTGATAGCCACAGTGGTCTAGCCAATTACCGGACTGGCTACAGATATATATACCAGCTCCCATTCACAAGAATGAAAATTCTTAGTATTTAGCTGCACAGAACGGAAATGTTCATTTCTAGTTTCAGAGCTGCTCCCCTCCCACCCCCTCCTCCAAATTTCCTATACACCCTCCAAAGTAGGAGCCAAGTGACCTATGAACTTCTTATTCCTGAGAATTAGGCTTTTAGGATGCAACAAAATAAACCTTATGACAAAAATTATTAAACAGCAAGGCTGTATAGCTCTTTTCTGTGCCTCTTAACAGTGCCGCAGGAGGTCACTGAGATCATACCCTACAGCTTCAGCATCATCTCCCTTCATTTACATTTTATCTAATTTTCTCTCGTCTGTCTTGGTACTTATCACCATAATTGCTTTGCAATGAGTTTTGACAACTACTGCGAAGGCGGGGAATATGGGCAGGATAGTGGCTGCTACAGGCCTAAAATCTCAGAGGCTGTCACCATGAAATACTGTGCAAAATGAGGCGGGAACCCTCAGGTTTGCAGTGGAGAACCACAAGCTAGCAGGTGGTTTATCTATCAGCAATTTTTTTTTTGTTTTTTACCGCAGGGTTTGTGAATGCACTTGTTTGTCATCCCACATTATTTATATCCATCCAGTTTGATGCACAGTACAGAATTACAGTTCAGATTTGCCTGCTGAAAAAAAGTTAAGGCATGTGTTCTGTGACATCTCCCTGGGGAAACAGCAGAATTAAATAAATGAAAAGTGATGCAAGCCTTTTAATAGCATTTAATTGGCAATTGGGTGGTTTAGGAACAAACAGGTGTTAAATAATATTGATGAAAGTTCTGTCAAAAGATGAATATGTTGTCTGGTAAGCAACTGTGTGGGTAAATATTTCAATTGCTCCAGTCTAGGCAGACACACTGTGTCTGAGTAATTCCTGAACCTGGTCTTTTAAATTGAGCTGGGCTAGTTTCCAGACAAGAGCAAATCTATCGTCTGGGTTATATGGCTAAAGACCTCAGTGCAGAGCTATGATCGTTGTTCCTTCTGTGATTTCCCATTCTTTCAAATCCTGACACTTTATGTTACAACATTGTTTTTGTTGCTGTTGCTTTAATCCTCTAGATACCACTAGATTTAGAAAGAAGTAGAATAACTAAACTACTTCATGATGGTTTGCTTCATCATTACAGATTAGGATTCCAGTTCTCCAAGGCTTCATATATGTGTGATAAATCTTTGCAGAACTTACTCAGGAGTTGCCCTTCAAATATTTGCAGGACTTAGTCACAAATAAAGTTTCTGTTTAACCAAAATTTCCTTAGTCTGCTGGTAAAATGAAAAAGTAGTGATGATCTGTCCATTTAATGGAGATCATAAAAGGAGGAAACCATTCCATAACAACCCTTTCAATTCTGAATTTTGTTACAGACATTATCATACTACATTCACGGTTTTAGCTGTATGCACAAAGAGAAGTCCTGCTAGTTCAAACTCAGTGGGACCAAAAACATCTAACACGAATACCAAGTAGACTTGATAATATATTCTCTATGTAAAAGATATATCCCCAAACCTAGAATGATTTTCATGATGAACATATAAATATGTTCAGTGTCATTTTATTTACAGATCTCACACTAATGCTTATTTTTATAGCATCTTTAGGTATTAAGATCAAAACTTTTTCCTCGAAGTAAACCATAAATGAATACAATAACATAACTCCTGAACCTCACTTGTTACTGTTTATATATAGGGAAGGTCAGATATGACTATTGTTCAGCTAATGATACTTGAAAGCTAAAGGAGCTGTGCCTTTAAATGTATCATTCTTACAGACAAATGTATTTCGAGAATCTGATGTTGCAAGACATAAAACAGTGAGAATGAGATAGCACCCCTGTGGGGGTTTTGTTTTTACACCTAACCCAGCCTGATATTATCTGAGTAAAAACAGACAACTATCTATTACATTTTAAAAATACTTATTAATATTGCTGGTAGTACTATTTTGGCAGATTCTTTTTTTAATATAATGGAAACATTAATACACTCCAATTCTCTATAAGTAGTAATTTTAGGATGCCTTTTTCTTTACAGAATTACTAGAACTAGATTCCACTATTAGAAGTGACTTAGGTATCTATGTCTCTGCATGCCACAGACTTTCAGGAAGAGTTAATATACTACCAAAAGGTACCTTACATTCTAATATTTTCTTTATCACAGAGATGTAACTCTTTACATTGTAGTAACACGCCAGTAGGACAGCATCCAGCTGGGATGCAAAATAATATTTTCTTCCCTTTATTTCCAAGATTGGAATTAATCCCCGCATTAGATACTGACAGAATTTATTTTGGGGATTAAATTTACTCAAAGACTTTGTTCATAGGAAATGCAGCATGTGATACAGAGATGGCTCTAAGCATTATCATAATTTAATAAAAAGACAGAGATAATAAGGACCAAGTTAGTAGAAACCAAATTTCAAAGGTAAAATTCCCTCTGCCTGCAAATTTTCTTTCCTTTTCTCTCCGTTTTTCCCTTGTACCCTTTCTGCTCTACTTTTGGATTCAAACTCATTTCTCCACTATGTTAAAATGGAGTCGATGAAAACCTGATAACCCCCCTTTGCTAAGCAGGCAGAAGAACTAATTGCTTTTTGTTCACTATCTTGGCTGATGGGTGAGAAGCTAAAACCCAATTTATCCAGTAATTGCTACGTTCATGAAAAACAGCATCAAAGCCTTGATGCATTTTACTGTTGTCTCTTGGGAAGGCTCATGTCTAATTCTTATGCTGATATGGCTCATAATATAGTCCTCTGACTCTTCTATTTGCTCTTGCAATTACAAGGTTTCTTATTCCATTGTGCATATTCCTCTGAACTAAGATTAGCTTAACTGAGCTTCCTTTGAAAACTTGCCTACCCATCAAATGCATCAGGCCTAATGCATTCTGTAGCCACGCAAAAATCAATGAACAGCACAATTTTCTGCTTCCTGCAATGATCAATAGGATTCACATAATGGGTGGAAAATTTTTAATCATGACAGCCCAGCATCTAGCGGGCATAAATCTTCCCTGCATTATAACCTCTCCATTTCCCACTAGTGCAAATTTGCAGGTATTGAATAATATTTATGTAGCAGATACATTATGAAAAGCAATACAATTAGAACTTCACACTTCAGTGATGATAGGTTGAGATCCCAGAGGCCTGTCTCCTAGACAATATACTGGCTTCCATATTCCAAATGCAAAGTCCTGTTTTTCTCCTGAAACTTTGATTTTTCCTGAAACTATACTTCCCTCGATCACATCTGACTTAGCTCAGGAAAAAGTGAATTCAGGTGAACCATAGCTAAGAATACATACATTTCAATATGAAAATAATCTGCCACCAAATGAGCCGTTCCTGTCTCCAACAGAGCTTGTTTTCCCACCACTGTCCTGGCTCAGCTCATGGTGATGTAAAGATCCCTCCTTGGGCCCTTCCTCCTCTGAAAACCCACAACAGAAAATGAGAAGGAACAGGCACTGCTCGCATTGACAGTGTGACCTGAGACACACTTGCCTTTTACAGGTTACAGCCAGTTACTACAGGCATTTGAGAGAGGGAAAGGGGTAACTCTCCTTTCCTGCATTTCTTTAATGAGAGTTTAGAAATAAAGACAGAATTGTAATCTTAAGAGAGTCAAGATTTTTTGCTTTGAATTGTCCATATTTAAAAATACTTGCTCTTTTCGCTTATAAAATAACAAAAAATAATTCTCTGTTAATTAAAAAATGTCAATAAAGATTAACAGAGCAACAACTAGATGGACATTCTTTACATTTCATGCAAGTTTTCTATGTCTGATGACTATGGGCAAGATTTTGAAGAAGAAACTGGGGGAGTGGGGTAGTGGATGCCTCAGTTTTGAAAGGGGATTTTAAATGGCAGTTTGGGAAAATTAGACTATCTACCCACTTTGTTAAAACCTAGTACAATATTCAGTGTTTAAGAAGTTATTCCAAGTAGTACAACATTAAGAAGCACCACCTTATTCTGAATTCATGACCATTGTGGAAAGCATGACTGAATGCTCAAACTAGAGTTATGCAAAGGTTGCAGTCCTTCTGTAAAGTCCTTCTCCCACTGCTTTTGGGATTGGATCAAATACTTAAAGGAAGGCTGAGCTTTCTAAGATGAGTACAGGACGCGCTTGCCAGGTCAAAATAAGTGTCATTTTGCATTTTCTTTATTTTTAATGAAAGCAGACCATGCCTTCAATGTGCAGTTGGGGAAATTAACAAAGTCGAGATGTTCATTTTTCTCACCCAGCTCTGAAGTATTGCAGATAAGTACTGCAAAATTAAATTTCAGAGTAATATAAAAATCCAGATGCACTGTATTATTACTCAGTGAATTTTAATCAAAAAAACTTGAGCGTCTAAAAATGTAATTAGTCATTGAAGTGATTTTGTAGGTTTGACCAGCTTGAGCTTCCACCTTTCCTAAAAATATCTTTTCAATTAGAAGCACTAAAAGAATTTCTGGAAATATTTGTTTCTAATTTATTTTTCTTTTATATTTTTCATATGACTGAGAATTTAAACTTATGTTATTTGGGCTTTTAAAAAATGTTCTTAGTTCTGAGGGAATTCTGCTGACCAAGAAGATACTAAGAATTATTCAAGCGAACCTAGCTTTCTCATTGTAATTGGAGTTACATATGTTTATATACTGGTACAAACATTGTCATTTTCCAAAAATTGTATGTACAGTAGTGTGCATTTCTCTAATTTGGTGTTTTCTCAGGAAAAGTACAAAGGAAGAGTTGGGTGCCTAGAAAAAGTTTCTTAAGGTTAAACAGCTGGATTATCCACATGTTCAGGTATACTGGTGCCTTTTACTGCTCTTTGAGTTTACAGATCTCAGGGTCTGGATCTAACTGGGAAGAGAGGAAGGTCTGTGGTGCAAAGGCTTAAAGGAATGAAACAGCGGCTGATCTGCAAGTGCCTGAGACATAACCCACCCCTCTGCCTGGGTATGTACCTCATGGGCCCCACCGCCAAATGAGAGCAAGCAAATTACCTGTTACAGACTACAGTTATATAAATCTTTACAGTCATGTTCTAGGAATGGATTTAATTTTTATCATCTATCATTATGTTATAATCACAACCCTATACACGGTTTAGTGCTGAGCCATTTTTTTTCTTTTTGTCCTTGACAGACTATAATAAGAATACCTTTACGACTCCTTAGGCTCAGTGCATCAGAATAATGATTCACTATGCCTTTGATCTCAGTGCAGAGCAGGTTTCACTGAGTACAAACAGAAGTGCTAGCCAAATGTGAAGCACTAAAAACTTAGACTGATAAATAATATTCAAAGAAGTCGAAGCATTGTGTCACCGCTCAAGTCTGACACTTGCTTCTATAATAAAAATGAGAAATTTGCAGGGGACAGCACAGTTTTAGACCATTCTTATAATAATCACTAAAATACAACTGGGAAAAGCAAAGGGTACATGGTAACTACTACATTACCACACCATCACAACCATAAATGTCTACATATTTGCTTTAGGGATTTAGAAAGAAAGAAGGTTCTCTCCTTCTCCCTAATTTTTCACAAGATTTTTCTAAAGGAGAAAGTATTCACTTAAAACTTGCAGTGAAGACACATGAGTGTAATCACTCGATACAGATATAGGATTATAGTATGGGCCTGTTAAATACCTACAGGGAGCGTAGGGCTTTTTTCTCATTTTTTAATATTAACATGGGGAAAAAAGAGAAAGAGAGGGAAACTCTGAACATTTAGTGGTAGGTTCTGCCGTTACTTCTCAATTTCTCAATTGAAATTTGGAATGAGAAATGGAAAGCCTCAGAGCCTCTTTAATCAGAATGTTGAATTGCAACTTCGTAACCTCAAAGCTCTTCCTGTACGCAAATGCACTTCCTGGCCAATAGTCTACATTTGAATCTGATAATTCAGTGCTAGCTGTTGGCAGATAGTATGGAAAAAGCCATGTCTAAGGACCAGGTACAGCTGAGGGTTACATGGCCCATGGAATCCATAAGGAATTAAATCACAGAATCACAGAATCACAGAATCTTAGTGGTTGGAAGGGACCTTTGAGATCATCGAGTCCAACCACATTA
>JAOQGH010000077.1:26359928-26385682 GCA_025769975.1 Gallinago jamesoni | reverse complement strand
TTTCTGCCAGGCAGCTTTCCAGCCACTCTGCCCCAAGCCTGTAGCGCTGCCCGGGGTTGTTGTGACCAAAATGCAGGTATTATAAACAATATAACAAAGGTATGTTATATTCCTATACACGGTATTGACTGCTTGCCAGTAGATATAATTTATGCTATGGTGTAACCTTCTTTCTTTACATTAGGCGGAAGATACATTTTGACATTTTGTGCCCAGCCTGCAGGAATCCGTGTGGCCTGATTTAGCCTTAACCTATAGCAAGGTCTCAAATTGCTACTACAGCTCTCAAAATTTAAAAAAGCATCATCTAATTAATTTATCCTCTTTATTTGATCACTGTTTCTATTTTGATCACTTTATGATATAGTATCACAATAAGCTTTTAAGGACCCAAATGAATAAAAAAACCCAGAAGATGTACAGAATAGTAATTCAGCAGTTTAAGCTGAATTCCTCTTTTCTACCAATCCATCATACACACAAGTAACTGGGTATCACCATTCAATTCCTCTTCATGTAAGACATTCTATACTGACTTTCCTCCGGAAAGAAATTCACAGATTCAAGTATGTTAAGAACTGAAGTCACAGTTTATTACCAAATTAGTCTCTAGAATAAAGAGTTAGTAGCTCATCCAATTCTAAGTGAAATTATAGAGAACATGTCATATAATGAATTCTACTTTATACTACCATAGATGAAACAGGTCCCTCACTAGTCATACTCCTCAATGAAATTGCCATTAAGGAGATTACAAAGCTTAAGAAATGTATAAATTACAAACTTTATTATTAACATTAATATGAAAGGTATAAAATGACATTCCATTTGCAGGCAGCCAACATTCCCACTCTGCTGAAATACCATGGTTAAGTGGCCTCTCCCAGGTAGGGCACATGGGTTCAAATGTTCTTTATCTGCCTCTCAACTCTTCTGTTCTCCAAACATATTAACACAGGAGACATAATGTTTACTTGTTACTTGCTCAAAGATGTATTTACCCTCTACAATTGCTGAATAGCAAGGAATTTAAGTTATCCTTATTTATTAAAAAAAAAAATCAGCAGAAATAAATTTCTGTCACAGCCTTTGTTTCTCTTTTGAGGTCAGAGAGTGAGACAGCTGCCCTCTTCAGCAGCATCCCTCTCTGGTAAATGCTGCTCATTGCCTACCTCGTATCCCAGGGCCGAGGTAGGGATGCGTCACGCAAAGCAGTGGCTATGCAACATCACCAGTGGCAAGGTTAGAGCTGCAGAGAAACAGGCAGCCCTTCATGAATGCCTTCACAACTCTTCCCTCACATAATTCCTGTTATAGAGCATTGCTTTTAGTTGCTCTTCCATTGCCTGTTTGTTTTGCTCCAAAAGCTCCTTTCTGGCAGTCAGGCTAACTTTAAGCATGAGAAATGAAATATCCATGATACTAACAAAAAGAAATACAACTGACTGCCAATATAAAGATCCTCCTGACCTCTCATTGCAGATATTTAAGCTAGGATAATGGGCAGTCATTTTCCAATGTCTCAGAAACTTTGCAAACAAATGACTATAGATGCTCCAAAGGTAATAAAATATAAACACGCATTGACAGTGACAAAAATTTTCTAAAATTTTCAATTATTAAATTATATTAAAAATGGGTAAGATTAACACCATTTAAATTAACAGTCTTAAATTCTGACAGTTGTCAATTATTAAGCTGTGTAGATATGGTGCTAAGTACTAATAGCACTTGGAAAGTTATATGTCTTTTGTAATAATGTCTAATTTCAGCTTCACATCCTGTTATTATTTAGCTCACTAAATTATTCATGCCTGCATGAGCATGCACAAATACATACACACAGACATAAATAGAGTTGCCTGGGCTACAAACATCTTAAAAATGATACATGCCTGTCTTCTTCCTGTTTAATTTGCTGTGTAAGTTTTGTAATGCACCATTTTCCTCTTAACATCAAGAAAAAAAATATAATTACAACACTATTTTAAAAAAGGCTAGAATATTATGTTAAAATATATTGCTGGCATCATTTCTTGTCTCCATGCTCAAAGTAATCAAAATGTTTTACCCTCTTTTATGTTGCACATTAATTGAGGTTCCATCGGAACTGGGAAGCCACAGTCTAGACAATATAAAACACTGCACAGAAATGACAGTGCCTGCTGAAAAGACTTTATGTTCTGGTAGTCCTTTTTGTCATTATAACTAATTATGTAGGACCAAATAAGCCTGCAATATTAACTCAGCACTCAGGGGTTCCTAGAAATGGATGCTCCCTGTGATGCTATGGATATTAGAAAATGCAGTTTCAGTTTTGTTGTCAGTGGGGTCATGTGATCCATTAAGTACTGTCAAGTAGGAGAAAGGAAAGGAAAAAGAAGAGCAAATCTTTGATAATACAGCTGGGTTCTCACTGGCACTTTCCACTGCTCTTTCACTCTTACTCCAGTTTATTTCAAGGTAATGATAGATGAACAGAAAGAAATTCTACTCTGTTTATGACCAGATAGCTCAGCGAGATGTTTACAGCTAATCCCAATATACGAGGGGGGAAAAAAAAGAAAAAGTTATTTCAGGGAGGACAAAATTTCCTGTGATTACTATTCTATATGAAATTCCAAAACATATAGTAGTTTTAAAAATTGGGGGGGAGGAGAAAAAAGATAACATTAAACATTCTCTGTTTATATTTTTCAGATTGCAACAAAAATTTTTTTTGATCCAAATTATACTGTTTTCCAGGAATTTTAATTTTTTAAATAAAAATTAGGTTCTGGTTTTCCAGAAACATTCTTTTCTTTATTGAAGAAGATGTTTTTTGAAGGAAAACTTATTTATTGATAACTCAAAAACATAAGAGACTATGCTGAGTTCTAAGAAATATATACTTGGTGTGTCTTTCTTAGATGTTTTGCCTCTGATATAAATTAAGCTGACCCTTCAGTAGTTTCCAGGTAAGGAATAGGTTTCTGTTATATTGGCATTACCAGGAGTGCTGTTTTATTATCGGTGATACTTTTTATTAAATGTCAAAAATTATGTTCTTTTTCATTGAGCGTGTGATTCACTAATAATCTGGAAGAAAATCTGTTTCTCCTGATGGCGTATCTGTAAAGTAATTGCAATTGTACTTCGTGTTAAATCCTCACATTTCCTTGATTATAGTATCACAGACTGTGTTGCCAGTTTCCCAATTTCCTCTTTCTGTTCCATTTCAGTAGAGGAAGCTAGGCTTTCACTTGCTTTGTGAACTTTTCAAAAGCGAGAAGCTATGAAACACATCCAAAGCTACATTAGTGCACCATTTGGTGCGTAATACAAACACATTTACATTTGTAAACCAGATCAGTTTGTTACAGAAATTACTAACGGTAAACCAGAGACTTTGTTACTCCATTTTTTCAAGGCCACTTTTGGGGAGGAAGAGATCATTGCTGCATGAGTGGAAAAACCATCTAAATCTACGGAGTCCTACTCACATGGGTAGGCTTTGTTCAGCAATCGGTTCAGGACTCTTAAACAATGATTCAATGTATTTTGAATCAAGCAGGCAAAGAAATTTGTTCAAAGTTCAAAAATATGTGTGCCACATTTATGAGGCAAGACTCTGACAGTAGACATTTTCATTCCTCTGTAACTACCATTTTGTGGCAGACCTACCATTTATTCAATGCCAGCTTGGCTTTGTCCCCCTATGACTTACAATCACACACTGTTCTCTTGTACTTCTGCAATGCTAACACCTATTCTCCTTGCTGAGCATCCTCCCCTCTGACATCTACCCTGACTCAACAAGCTGGTCATAAATGTTTACAGGAAACCGTGGTAATGCTAAAAGTATCACTGTTCCTATGCCTCGCTTGACCGTTTGAATAAACAAGCTGATGTTCAGACTGGCAAGCAGAGCCAGGAGATGATTGTTCAGCTCTGGCGTTTTACGTTTTGATACACGAGCAAAGCATCTATAAATAGCCTTTGAGGAACATAAACGTTTTAGTATAATGGGATTCATGTTTAATATGGGCAATGACTTCCCTTCCCCTAGGATCGCAATTAAAATGTTTAGACAAAATTAAACTGCTTCTTGGGAAGATACTATGATGCAGAGCACAATATTTAAACAAACTCCCAGCACCTGACAGAAAATGGTTCCTTGCAATCAAGCTCTAAAAGAGGAGACAACATAGCTGTTTATTGCTACATATGCTGATAAAATATGAGCACTTGAGCACCAGCATTATAGGAGCTTATAGAAAAGCTGAATTTCTGAAAGGAACTGACATACCTCTTTTCTGAAAAAACAAATTAGTAGTTGTCTGAGGCAAGTTTGGGACATGTTTTCGTTATTAACTAGCATCAAGTTATTAGCCAACTGCAGCATTGGCAAGACAGATTTTCATGTACAGAGCAGTTTGATAGAAATTGCTGTCTGCCTGTTATGTGAAAGAAACAGGTTTTAATCAGCGTTCTCTATCCTTGCAAGATCCTTGGCTCTGGCTGCAAAGCACTTGTGCAGAGCTTGATCAGAGAGGAAAGATAATTGTACAATGCTTTTATGAGGCTCCAGTTAATCCAGGAGCTAATCAAGGATTGTTTAGCCCTTGGCACAAACTGGGATAAGCTCTGGGCAGCTCTCACCTGTGTCCTATTCCCATCCTCTGCAACAGCTTGTTATGGCAGACTGGGGATATCCAAATTCAGATAATTGTTTAGGAAGACAACTAGGAATTTTTCCCTCTTTGCAACTGCTGGACCCTATATTTAGGAGAGGGTGTTATGAAATGGATTTCTTCAGATCCCCTTTTATTTCAGGTGACGAGTGGCAGGAGCTGATAGTGACTAAAAACAAGAATAACCCCCCACAATGCCATCAAATATTCAAGACAAAAATAAGCTATGTTAGACCAATTTAAGGAGGACTAATTCATTATTTCCAAATCTTATTTGGAAGTATATGCTAGTCACAGAAGAGATCTATTATTCACATTTTACTATTTACTTGTTTTTAGGCTTGCTATTCTGGTCACTCTAGCTAAACTACACTTTTTTGTTATTACTGTAAGGATTAAATTTTACACTTCATTGTTATTATTAGGTCCAGGTGCACAACAATATGATTGTACAAAACATAATCATGCCAAGGATTTCTCTCACAGATGCATTGAGAAATTCTTGTTCTTCTAGATTCTGAGTTATATCTATGCTACTGCCAAGAGGACAATGCCTAGAATCATGGAATGGCCCAGGTTGCAAAGGATCTTGAAAGATCATCTGGTCCAACCTTTCGTGGGAAAAGAAGCCTACACGAGAACCTGCACTCAATTTCAGTTTCAAATTTTCGTTTACTTTGACACCTGCCTAGTTCCATGTGTACACCCTGAATACTTTTTCATATATACAAGGAATTTCTCTCAAAGATGGTATGCTAGAGCTATTCACTTTATCAAGTACCTTCTCCAGTTTCTGTTTCAAGTTGCAACACCACCTAACACTAGATCTACTAGTTCTGATCCTCTTCATGTCATAGATCAAATATGGGTGGAAAATGCGTTTCTGCTGAACATAATTCATTAAAAGTTGTCGGCAGCTTCTGACATAACCACATAATGAGAAAAGGAAACAGACACAGCAATCAGAGCCATTTCTGCTTTACCAGAAGTATTACATTAATAGTCTTTGCATTGCAAACAGAGGATTTGGGGAGCTGTTGATTTCTTCTGTTAATGTTGCTATTCTCTGGCACAGTCTATACCGCCCTGGAGGTATATACTAAATGCTGAATTGAAATCTGTGATTCTATATTGCTTTTCTGCTTCTGCATCTCTTCTAATCTTGGTTGAGTCCTTTCATGCTGTGTTCAACCTTTGGCTGAATTTTCTGTCATTATGTATCTTTTTTTAATTGCCGTGCAGGGCCACAGTGAGATCCATTCCCAACGCCAGCACTCCTGACTGACTACCACACGCACTGACCAGGGTGACCTCAGACAAATTCCCTTTCCGTCTCTTACACACCAGAATGCTCATAACATACTGGAGCCTTGGAAGCACAATGATTTTTTTTTCTACGGTTTTAATTACTTTGGTTCAGTTAAAGCTAAAACCTAGTATTTCCCTCTTGCACGTATCAGTTGTCTTAGCTTCTTGCAGAGCTATCATGAAACCGTGCTGCGTGGAAGACTGATGCAGCTTGAAACCTGAGATAAAATGTGGCTTCACAGTCCACGTGCTTGCAGAAGTATATCAATCTTCCAATCCCCCTGCCCCGCTTCACCCTGCCTGGTGGTGCAATCAGCACTGATAAGATCAGTAGCAACACAGCCTGTGTCAAGCTAGGCTATGTCCTGTCTGGTATGAATATTCTGCTTGTTCTAATTCATCATGATATTTCATGTCAGATTTATGCTGGCATCATCCCCTGTGCAGCCAGAGGGGAGCTCCTGCGCTGCCATCTAGAAAGCGCTCAGTGGTCTCAGTGCACTCCATCTAGCTCATCAAACCTTCTCATGTTCTTTCATTAAATCTTTGAAAGGGCAGCATTTTAAACTATGATATTATGGAGACACTTTTACCTTTGCTTTGTTTTATGAGCATTACCTAAACTTCCTTGTTTGAACAGGCCTTTAAAATGGCTGTTGGAATATAATATGACTTTTTAATTCTTACAAAAAAGCAGAAAAATCCCAGCAAGGTCTAAGTACTTCAGACTTCATGAGTCTCTAAAAACCATTAAACTTTTCTTCTTCCTGGTACATAAAACTGAACATTTTACAGTATCTATGGGGGTAAAAGGCAACAAACAAACAAAAAATCATGAAAACTAACATAACAAGATATCCCTAACTAAAAATACGGTGGAATCATTAAAAATTAAACCCTCCATTTTGAAATAAGAAAATATCTACATTACACGTTTATTTTCTGAAGTACCTCAGGCTTTCTCAAAGTGCACAAAGCATACTTCTTCCTCAAGACTTATTTTTCTGGAAGCATCTTAAAAAAACCTTTGTAGGCCACATAAGCAGTTTTTTCATTCTGATAATGTATGCAGATTGTATTACAAACACTTTTGAAAACTCACTTGTTAAATGCCTTACATTTTTCCTGAATAAATGCATATAAAAATGCAACAATGAATTCCGAGAACAAGAGATCAACTATTAAAACTACATACAGGCTCTCACTTCTAAGCAAAATATTTAAAATATTACACAACTTCAATTGCTCTCCAGTCTTCATCAAGAAAAAAAAAACCAAAACCAAGCACAAAAACAAAAAAAATTCCACACTGATGCTATTTAAAATCTAAGGCCCTAGAAGCTAGCTGATCATTTAGCTGACTGAAGATTGGCTAAAAAAAATCTGCATGAATACTGGCCACAGCCTGAATTGTGAATGAAAAAGGAAATGCATATAATGAAAGGAACCCTGCAGCCTGCCCATAACACAATTCAGGTGGTCACTGGGTACCCAACTTCCTCAGGTTTACTGAATATTCCTGGAGTTTTGCAGCCATCCATGTTCCATGGACTCAGAGTGAGGGATTTCAGAAGACAGATTTGCACTGCAGGAGAAGAACTAAATGTAAGATCTGAATCAATCCAAGTTGACCCTGTAACCTGTCTGATCTGACTACTGTTATGAGTTGACCATGAAACACACAAGCACGTGAACAGCTGTGCTACCAGTCCTTTCCAAAATAATTCCTGACAGAAACACACACTGACACATCCATTCCAGGGCTGCAAATACTACTGGAAATACAATGGAAATACTGCCACAGACTGTAAAGACAGGATTTTCTCATCCTACTGTGAATTTTCTCTGGAAACTCTTCATTTCAGCCCTGTGGTAGGAATCTACTATTTACAAAACTTCTAAACATGCTATGAAAACAACAGCCTGTTTACTATAAAAATCATAGAATACAAAATTGTGGGGGATCCTCCAGAAACCGTATCTTCCATGATGTTTCCATTTTTATGATAGTTTAAAAATAATTTAGGTGTTCAAAGAATCATTAGGAAGAGACAGGAGGATAAGTTATTTTGGAAAACATTAGAACTAAAAATATATATAATATGTAAATATAATTTAATCTATTTTAAAAATTTAATTTTATATGCTAAATAGGATAAATATGCTAAATATACAAAATCAGATAACAAGGAATTTGCATGCATATATAATTAAACGTATTACTGTAATGTAATTTTTACTTTATTCATGAAATGCCTACAAAAAAGAATGACATCTCTTGACAGGTTCCACATTACTTAAGAGACAGCATCTGTCTTTGATCATCTAATGACCAATGATCTAAATAGCCACATTGGTCTTAACTGTATACTTTCTCAAGGAATATACGCATAGGTCTAATTTTGAACAAAAAAAAAGTTGCATACCATGAAGACAGTATTTTTCCAGATAACAGGAAACAGCTTTTTTCCATATTACTTTTAAATTTAAGATAAAAGTAAAATTTGGTCAGGGGTCAAGCTAAGGTTGGGACTGATTACAACATTTCTGACTCAGAGTTGGGATGGGGGTCTCCTAAACGCTGTCTGTCCCACTGGCGCATGGATGACATTTGACTCACCTCAGCATCCACCTTGTTTTCAATAAGAAAAGACAGGAGGGAAAAAATGAAAAGCAGGATACAGTGAAAGTAAGCTGTTTTTCCAAAAGGAGTTAAGTGTGACTGTCAAATGCATTGATATTTCCTAACATCATTTCTCCCAATTAGCAACCCTGTTTGGTTGCTATAGGGATGGTATGCAATCGTGAATCCAAGTGAAGGTGAGACACACAAAGAGAGATGAGTTATTGCAGCAAAGACCCTAGAGGTGTCAAACTGGTATGGGAGAATGGAAGGGAGTCACATCATACAGTTTCTTGATAAAGATACGTGCAGAACTACATCAGTATTTGCAAACAACTGGGTTAAAACATTTTTCACAAGCTGGGGGTTACACACTTCACTGCGTCAGCACTTCCAGAGCTTTCAGTTCTTGGAAGACAGAGCTCACAGTGATCTGTAACATGACTTAATTCTTGTCAAACCTACACCTTATCAAGTTAGAAAAAGTAAAAAGTGCTTCAGAAAGGGCTATTGCTGACATAATTTTTAAGAAATACTACAAAGTTTTTACAGGAAATGCTAGACTAATAGTTCGGAATGAGTCATGACAGCCTGCTGAGTAACTAAAGCACATCCTCATAATGGTCACTAGGTACCATACTGATTCTTAGATACTGAATCAGTATTTGGATGGAGAGCAATTACAGCTGCAAAGGTTGTATTAGTGTTTTCTGAGAAAATAGCAATATCATAATTTTTTCTTCTTCAATCTTACATTCTTCTGCAAGAGTGACTCTCCTTTCAATAGCCTGATTTTAACAGAAGAGAAAATTTCTTTCACTTGCTCGGCTCCCCCTGCAGAATGGAAGGTAAGTAAGATAACTCATTTTGAGTCATCTGTTGAGAGCAACAGACATCATCTACCTGGACTTATACAAAGCATTTGACACTGTCCCACACAACACCCTAGTCTCTTAACTGGAAAGATAGATTTGATGGATGGACTACTTGGTGGACCAGCAACTGGCTGGATGGCTGTACTCAAAGGGTTATGTTTAACAGCTCAATGTCCAAGTGGAAACCCAGTGACGAGTTGCATTCCTCAGGGATCTGTTCTGGAACCAGTGCTGTTCAACATCTTTGTTGGAGACATGGACAGTGGCAAGTGCCAGCAAGTCTGCTGACAACACCAAACCGTGCAGAGCAGTGGACATGCTAGAGGGAAGAGATGCCATCCAGTGGAACCTGGACAGGCTTGAGAGCTAGGCCTGTGGAAACCTCATGAAGTTCAATCAAGCCAAGGGCAGGGTCATACACCTGGGACAATGGCAATCCCAGGCACAAATACAGGTCGAGCAGAGAATAGCTGGAAAGCAGCCCTGAAGAGAAGGCCTCAGGAGTGTTCATGGATCAGAAGCTCAACATGAGCTGGCAATGCACGCTGGCAATGCACAGCAAAACCTAGAAAGCCAACCACATCCTGGGCTGCATCAAAACAAGTGTGGCCAGCAGATCAAGAGAGGGGATTCTACCCTTCTAACTCTGCTCTGGTGAGACCCCACCTGCAGTACCGTGTCCAGCTCTGGAGTCTTCAACACAGGAAAGACATGGACCTGTTGGAGCAGGTCCAGCAGAGGGCCACAAAGATGTTCCAAGAGCTGAAGCACCTCTCCTATGAAGGCAGGCTGAAAGAGTTGGGGTTGTTTAGCCTGGAGAAGAGAAGGCTCTGGGGAAACCTTAAAACAGCCTTCCAGTACCTGATTGGGGCCTGCAGGAGAGCTGGGGAGGGACTCTTTGTCAGCAAGTGTAGTGATAGTACAAGGATAAGGGTTTTAAATTGGAAGAGGGGAGATTTAGATGAGATACTAGAAATAAATTCTTTACAATGAGGGTGGTGAGGCACTGGAACTGGTTGCCCAGAGAAGCTGTGAATGCCCCATCCCTGGAGGTGTTCAAGGCCAGGCTGGATGGGGCTTTGAGCAACCTGCTCTAGTGGGAGGTGTCCCTGCCCATGGCAGGGGGTTGGAACTCGATGACCTTTAAGGTCCCTTCCAATTCTAACCTTTCTATGATTCTACAAGTCATCGAATCATGGTTTTAACTTTTTCTAATGATCCTGCCACACTTAGAAGCAGCTATGGGGTCTTTACCTGCTAGTTTTCAAAAATTAGGTCACAATTTTCTCTCTGTCCCTAGAAATTGTTGTGCTATCAATATCGTGTGATCATATTATCTATACCTTGACGGCAGGTTAGGAAATTGAAAAGTGTTTTCCGGTGGTCAGCAGAAATATCTCCTATTAGAGTAGAATGAAGAAGTATTAATGCAGGTATTCAAACTCTGGGTCCTCACTGTGGGAAACAGTGGTATGAGTTATGGAAATGTTCTATTCCTGTAGACATTTATAATTTCAAAATTCAAACTGTTTGTGCTAGCTAAACACAGAGAAGCAACTTTGATTCTCAGGGGTTCTGATTCTATGGGAGAGTCTGAGTTGAGAGTCAGGAGTCTCTTCTGTTTCCTCCAAGCTTGTCCAGAGTCAAACTCTGACAAAAGTACAGTCTAAACCTGTCCCAGCCTCCAGATGCTAAGGAAATGAAATAACAATAGACTGTAACAAAGGTCATAAATACAATCCCCTCAAAATTTTAAGAAGTGCAGAATAACACTTCCAGGGGGGACTAAAGAAGAATAACAGACTATGGAAAAAATGCTAAAATTGTACCACATAAGAAACACTTCTACATATTTACAGGAATCTCTAAAGGATGGAAGTGTTACAAGCCAGATAGAAGAACCCTTCCAATGTGCGAATCTTATGGATTATTTTTTTAAGGCAGAATGATTTAATTCTATCATTAAAGCATTAATAATAGTCCTGTTTATTCAATGTATAAGTGTTGGTCTGCTTGCTCTGGCATAGAGATCAAGGCTTTTATGCGTATGAATGCTAAGTGATTGTATTTCATATTAGATCTACTCAACTGTAAAGGTAGCTTGCCCAGAGCTTTGTCAGTTGTTTTTCAGTCAGACACTATTTTAAGCCAAATCTGGTAATGCAGATTGATAGGAAAAGAATCTTAGTTCACAACAAAAAAAATGCTCAAAACTACAAAATATAGTAAGTTTAATTTTCAGGCAGCAGTTGACCTTATGTTTTCTTCACATTCTTCAAACAGAAATTAAATCAGCCTGAAAGTACTTATACTATTTGGGCATTACTCCACATGCTGCATTTCCCCCTTACACCCCGAGTTTATAACCTGACTGGTTTAAGCACTTCACTGGCCCTTTGTTTCAACTGATGAGTTTCAAGCAGGTGAAGCATAATTTACTTTGACATTTGATTTGCTTTCTGACTTACATAAGAGTGTAAATCACGGATTTGTTGGAGTTGAACGGGACCTCTAGAGATCATCTAGTCCAGCGCCCCTGCTAAAGCAGGATTGCCTAGAGCACATCACTCGGGACTGCATCAAGGCAGGTCTTGAAAATTTCCAGAGAAGGGGACTCCACAACCTCCCTGGGCAGCCTGTTCTGGTACTCTGTCACCCTCATTGTAAAGAAGTTTTTCCTTGTATTCCCCCCCCCCCCCCCCCCGAAATTTGTAGGACAGAGTGTGCATTGATGCAAGCGAAGGTGAGGATTGATTAGAAAATTAGCTGCAAATGTTGTGCTTATTCAAGGCTCGCTAGAAAGGGAGTGAGAGAACAATAGCTGCATCTAAAACAATTTTGAGCTGTCTATGCTGTTGCTACTGCAGCAGTTCTGGGACCATTTGTGTTCAAGAGCACACCCAAGAACCTGGCTTTTTTTGCTGATAATTACTCTTATAGGCAGCCTCACAACAGGTAAGTGAGGTTAGGCTCAAAACAGACCCCACCTTTATAACTGGTTTATTATCGATTTTCTAGAAAAGCTGCTCCTAGGAGGGAATAGGATAGAGGCAGGTGTTATCCTAATTGGTTAAATAGGACGAAGGATTTATGTTGGAAAAATAGGTGCTTTTTCAAGAACCCATCGATGACATCCTAAGCAACCTTAGACACATCAGTTAAGTCATGTGTACACTGTGGAGTCAAGAGAGGATGTGCAAGTCCCATAAACCATGCACTTTCTTTCCATGGAATTGACTTCAACTCACCTTGTGTATGAAGAGTGCAGTGATGAAGTATCCCTCCATCACTTGCTACAGTCAAACTCGTATCTTCTCCCCACCCCGCCCCAGAAAAGGTTATTAGGTATCCTGCTACCTTTGTTGGCAAGTTAGATGCAAGTATAACCAGGGCTTTCTGTCCTCAGTCTACCACAAATATGGAGCCAGTGAAGGTGGCCCAGGCTTTGCTCTTTACAAGTTCCATAACCCAGGCTGAGAATCACTGTCATAAGCTGTAACAGACCCGAGACTCTCTGTGTAACTGCAGTAGGGCACGGCATTTGTTTCAGACTTTAGGCTTTATATGATATAAGAATTGGGAAGATTAATATACTTTACACAGGAGCACGGAACTGAAGACAGAAAAAAAGGTATCAGAAATATGCAGGAAGAATATTCTGGTTTATTTTATTGTTTCCTGAGGGCTGTTACTCTCCTCCCTTCCACTCCATCAGTACATAAATTATGCTTGTGGTTCCTTACACCCATTGAATACCAAATCTCCTGCCGCCTTCCTTCTTATGAAGATCATGAGTTAGGGGAACAATAATAGCCACTTTCTTAGGCTATAATAGCAACATTTAGAGGTATTTGTCTTTTCCGTTTTCTGACAGATCCATTACTAGTTCATTAGCCTTTAGTGGGTAGAGACATTCAGTAAACAAATGAAAGTAACTCCATTTAAGAGCTAGTGAGCTAAATACAGCTCTACCGCTTAGCCTGCTAATTATATGGAGTGTTGCGAGTGCACACTGAAACAGATCCATCCTTTTGCTGCAATTTTAGAATGTCTCATCTTAGAATTTCTAAAACCTAAGGCACACAGAAATTGGCTTTCTTTGTCAGAGTGTCAGGGGCTACAAATACGTGAAATGGAAAACCAGACCAGGAGAATCTGTGCTACTTTATCTTGTCATAGTTCAATAAGTATGGAGATTATGTATTTTAATTTCAAAAGATCATTATCTCCCTCTTCCACTGTATTTCCCTGTTAAGGTGACAGACTACTCCAAGGATTAAAACAAGTATAGTACTTTAAAGACCAATCTCTTTTTAATCATAAAAGATGTAAAAAAGAAAGGAAGGAGTGGAACATGAGAGTCTAGTCTTGATGTTTGTGATACAAGCTATTCTGGAATTAACTAATCCAGTATGAAATACCATCCACCGTACCAAGCAACAGAATATAGTATTACTTCTCTGCCCTCTCCACTTTCTTTGTTCCATCCACATTCATGGTCCTGTAGAGAAACCAGGGAGCTCATCATCTTCCAATACTTGTATAGTAACCTCTATTGATGAACCTTTAAGTTCATCAGCACAGTGGGACTGGTTAGAAGGGGGTGTAAAAGGAACTTTACCTTCTCCAGCTACTGCAGAACTCAACAGAAACATAATTTCCATAATAGCAATGTAATTGGTCCACCAAAGCAAATACTTTATTGCTAAAGTCAGCAACATCCTATTCTCGTTTGAATATTTTTCTCAGGAGTGGTAAGTTTCTGTGCCCCATTTAGTCTTACAAGACTATTAACAAAATTCCAACTTCAAGACTAAGTGTTTTTACTCTTTTATTAGTGCTGTCCTTCAGCACAACCCCTCCTGATGTTTACAGTACTGACTACCTCTCATGTATTATATAGTAGAGCACATCTAGCCATGACATACCCCAACTCCCAGAGGCGCCACCATTAGCTAACCTATCTGCTTCTTGTTACCCACTCTTCCGTCACATTAGGTCATTAGTTATGGTAAGAAATTAGAAGACTCTAAAGGAAAAAAAGTGAAAAATTTTAGAGCTATCCCTGCTAAAAATACTTAGTGAGCAAAACAAGTCTGTACTTTCAGGAACAGAAAGGGAGTGCATATTTTTCATTTCAAACAAGTTTAGAAATTTTTACTATTTTAATGTAAGGTAGAAAAATAGAACTGCAATCACTATTTTGAAGAAAAGAGAAATCATTCATAATTAACTCTGGAATTAGTACACAGGACTCCATAAAAGAAAATTCATTTTCATACTGAAAAATGTGCAGTGAAAGGGAATTGGACAGTAAACTCGACTCCTTCTCAGAGGGAGACTCCCCCCCCCAAGTCACTGAGAGGAGGCTACTCTATTCAGAGCTTATCTAAAACTGACTCAAAATTAAATAAATGGCAAGAAACTGCAAGCACTATTTTAACATAACTGTTTTTGTTGGGGGTGAAGTTAGAGGCAAGAATGATGATTCAACGCGAGGAACCTGAGCTTTTTATTACTTATTTCAAAAGACTGAATTATGTTGTTGGTGCAAATGCTGGCTGTACTTTGACAAGGTATGATGTAAATGTCAGAGATAGACATTTTGGGAAGATATGTTATTGTAGGGTCCTGTTGTAAAGGTGCTTTTAAGAAGCTGTTGCCTCTTTTTCTAATTGATCACAGGAAGTACATTTCTTTGAGAAGCAATGAGAGCTGGGATCAATGACAGGCTAGTTTAATGCAGCTCTTAACAACAACCTGCAGAGATTAGGGGGCTGTCAGAAAGATAACACCGGAGATTTATAGATTGTTTTCTGAAACCATTCTCAGCTCTCACGGGTGTTCTGTTATGTTTCGGTATGCTTGGATATGTAATATGTACTCCCCTTATAGATCCAAAATGTACTTCTCATTTATGAGAAAAACAGCATTGCACCTTTTTATGCTGCCCAACTTATAACAGCCTGTGAGGGCAGCAAGAGGGGTGTCTGGAAGCCAAGTCGGTTAAGTAGTTAGAATGGCTCGGGGATACAGGGGAAATATAAGTTATAGCTGCAGTTTCTTCTGTCACTTGAGTAGGGCATAATGGCCTAATTCAGCTACTGTAATACCACTAAATCAATGGAGCAGCATTATCAACAAATAAGCCCCCTGTGTGCTGAGCTGGGGCTCAGGTGCTGCTGTGTTTGGGTTTGAAGGTCCAGCTTTTGAAAGGCAGCTGAAGTCCTTGGGGAAGGGCTCCACTCCATCAGAGGAAGGAGAGTGCCTCTTTTCTCACATTTGTAGCTTGGGAAGGAGTCAGACTGATGTATGTCAAATACAGAAGGGAAAAATAAAAGCTCCTTGCCTGACACAAGAGGGGATCAACACTATCAATGCCCATGGAATGTGATTACCTTGCATTAGAGCTGAGGATCTGGTCCCCTTCCCTTTAACAGAAAGGAGCAACAATTCTGCTAGCATTGTGCTGAGTTTTCCACAGCCTCCTTGACATCTATATGGTATCCTTTCAGAGGAATTTTTATATTTATGGGATTTGTCTATGGTACCTTTAAAGACATCACATTTTTTATCTAATGTGAATTAGACAGGGCTATCCATTGTAATTATTCCTGAAGATCAAGTCACTTGTCAGTACTCAGAACAAAGCAAAAATGAATTACCTAAATGGTCACAAAGGGCATTCCTGGTCAAAGGAGATGAGAAATTCAGGATGTGCAGGGAAAGGTTACTCCCTCAAAAGCATACAAATTGTAAAGATAAAACTAGTTAACCACTTCTTAAAGGAATATTAGGAAGACTTTGCTGTGACTTTTGCTTTGTTTTATTACTGCAAGTCAGGAATAGAGAGACCTCAAAGACAGAAGTATAATGTATTGGGCAGTCTCAGCCCACAGATTAATCTACACTCCTTTTCCAGCTCTGCAGAGCAACTGCCATCATTTTCATAAGATGATGACAAGGACAAAGATGGACAAAGACAATTAACTTAGATTCTCATGAGCTCTGTACAATGTACAATGTGATGACTTGAAACCAAACCCCAGAAGCTTGAGATATCTAGCAGTTAAAGTGGGTTGATTTCTAATCTACAGTGAAGCATTAGGCAGCAGCAGAAAGTTACATGTTTTCCACTGGAATTGAGAAAGGGAAGGATAAGGGAAGGATTCCTTTTCAGTGGCAGTCAATAAATGAGGTGGTTCGTGTTCTATGATTCTGTTCATTACCAATTCGGATATGTTCACTATTGCTATTTTATCAATGTGCCTAGTATGAAAAAGACAACAGTCTCACCACTTCAAGACGGGACCATTTTAAAAGTAAAAAAAAGAAAAAACCCTAAGGAATTGCTACAAACTTCTACAAGATATTTGAAGACCACTAAGAGAGAACAAAAATGCACTTTGAATAGTGAACAATACAGGAAAATCCTACTGTATGTGTGTAACCACACATACATGATGTGTACACACAAAGAGGTCTAATAGATATTGAGTACTAGTCACTCACAGCCTGAGCACTAACTAAAGGAGATGGAATGCTACATTAATAAGTATATAAGCAATAGATACCAGACAAAATACTGGGGAGATACCCACTTCAAGAGGATAGAATGGAATATGGAAGACAGATGATAAAAAAACCCAAATAAACCGGTTTCCTGGGTGTAAAAAGTTGCATTTAAAAAGATGGCAGTAGTCACTAATACTGAACATGAACCATTAAGCCTTTGATAAAATCCATGTGGCAGACAGATCTGAAATAATTTCCCCCCCTAGCCTTAGTCATATATTGAAAGCAAAGATTACAGACGATAGCGTTAGCAGAAATTCTCTAGAGCAGCTGAGAGAAATGCAGTGGAAAAAAGTCCACATCTGCACTATATTCATATGAATTTTGTGTGAAAGGATTCTCTAGACTAGATAAAATGTGGATTGTGATTGCCAGAGCATATGCCCAGGATGAGGCCCTTCAGAAGTGTATTAAAGCAGCAAGGAGTGTTCTGTTAGAAATTTAAGTGGGGATTTCAATATTAAATGCAGTTTTGAGACTGCAGGATGATTATTTCTAAAGTGTTACAGAAGATGGGGAACGCATGAGATAAATCATCCACAAGTTTAGAGATCTTTTTATATCGAACTCAAATGAACAGTAACATTGAGGGGTTGTTAAGACTAGTTATATTCTGATAAAATAAATAAATAAAAAGTGACCTGCGTAACTTGAAGGACTTCATGTTGGTTCCATGAAAGATCTCTGGGTTAGAGAGTAAGTATAAACAGGAAAAATTATGAAAATTATGTACTTCTTATGAATTAGTTTATTGAAATTGCTAGTGAATATTATCAACAAGCAATTTCATCATATTCATCAAGCAGATTTTAGCTGGCATGTTACACTTATCAGTAATGACTGACAATCAACCAATGTTTACATTCCAGTATAAAACTATTTTGCAGTTCAGTATAGATTAGATATATTATCCTTCATTCTATTCATCTCCTTTGTCCCTGGACATAGAAAACTGTTTTAAAACAAAGACAAAGAATGTTCTGAAGGGGATGTAGACCCCAAATCTCATAAAGATATAATTGTGTTAAAAGACAGTATCAATTATATATATAGTATATTAAATTAGAAGACAGTACCAATGAATGTACTTGCTGATATTTTCTACAACAAAAAACCTAACCAGTTCTCTGATGTCTGAAGATATATAGAGAAACCAATGAAGTAAAACAAATCCCATGATGATGGGCCAAACATTTTTAAAGATGTCATGCACTTCCCCTGTGAAAAAAACAGTGTGGCAAGGAGCAGCTGTACCATGACAGGTTTTGCACCAGCGCCAGGTAAGCACATACAACAGTCATAGGCTACACCTTCTCCAAATCCCTGAAGCAATCATCTGCAAAGCCTGGAGGTCACAGAAAACAGCCACAAAAGGCTGCATTTGTTCACAAAGACAGAAGTAATGGACTAGACAACAACCATAGTACAGATGTCACAATTATATCTCAAGGATAACCTGCACACAGAGTTTTTCAAATCCTGCATTAGGAAGCAATGTTGTAACTGCCCAGCGATGAAAAATAGTTGTTGTAGCCCTATGAGGTTTTCTGAGTATCTAGAATTAAAAGCAGTGCTTGTCATCTCTAGCGTTTATGGCACAATGCTATTCAGCATAGTTAATAAGCAGTGAAAAAAAAAAAAAGGAGAGCTTTGATACTGCTTGGCTCTAAGTGATTACTGAATCACATGCTCTACACGTTGGATGGTTTTTCTGTCAGATGTGTGTAAATATACTCATTTAGGTGTACTACTTATATAGGTCTGTACTGAGAGTGCAAAATAGCCTGTACAATAATTCCATGGACCAGAGCCAAGAGTCAGCAAAGTAGCTAAAAGTACCAACAAGGTGCTGTTCAGCAGAAATCCAGAGTATGGGAAGATGACAGGCGTGGTTTCCACCTGTTCTCATTGCTGGACACTTCCAAGTTGTCTAGTTCATCTGGAAGCCCACCTTGTGCTATGACAAAGCTGTTTGCCAACAGCTGCCTGTGACTAAGAGAGATCAAAGCTGGTCTGTCTTTCCTTATCTTGTTTCACACTGGTAGTTTCTCATTATTAAGATATTTATTTTCATAATAAAGGAAACAAAACTGGATCCTATTAATAACTCCACTTGAATGAGTGTCTGTGTCTGCACATAGCCCTGGAGGCTCAGTGATGCACCTCCTAAGATCTGAAACCTTCCACCAAAGCTAGGTGCAGGCTCAGGCCTTCCATAGAACACCAAAACCAGAAAGCCACTGTTGTTGTTTTGCTTTTAGTTTGTATGACTCAACTGGGTTGCCTAGAATTAGAAGTGCTTATAATAGACTGTCAGCTGAGATGCCATTGCACAATAATAAATATATTTGGCCATTTGATGGCAGTGTTAAATTGTGCATCACAAGACATTTGTTAGGTTCAGACTCTGCTCTTGGGTTCATAACACATCTCTTGTACCTCTCCTTCTAAGACATTTGCTTCATATCTCAAACTCCTTTTTTTCAATATAATGAAAAAGCCCAAAGCCAAAAAAAAAAAATATGTTGCAAGTATTGGTACATAATATTTGTAGAGACTTTGGTGGTTTGGATGAATTGAGGTCCCTACTGCAACATTCTGGATCATTCCATCAAATAAAAAAACATGGGTCATTTGTAGTGAGGGAAGTTCTTATAAAAAACAGTGATCTTAAAGGAACCATTTTTCTCCCTATCTTCAACACTACACATATCAACCTGTAGTATTATGTGTAGGAAAAAGATTTGCATTTCAGTCTTGTACAGCTCCGAGACACCCAACACCCAGGACTCAGAACTAGTTACAGGCTCTGAACACATCATACCACATAACAAAACAACAATCTTTCACTTCCAGACAGCCTCTGTAACCATATTTACAGCTCAAACCACCTGTTAGCACCTCATTCAGTTGAGGGAATGATTCAGAGTGAATAATTTATTGTATTACCTATTTTTTGTTCTTTTTTCACATTTTCAACAATGGGGACTTTTTTTTCAGATTTATTAATTACACAGCATTACTAGATGAATTGACTCAGGAAGTGAATTGCTTACAGCTTGGAACATCTAAGAGAGAATGTGTCATATTCATAGCCCAAGGATGCAAAGATGTACCCAAAGTACATGATTTTGAGTTGGCTAATTTAGATCTGTGGTGGGTTGACCCTGGCTGGCTGCCAGGCCTCCACCCAGCTGCTCTCTCACCACCCCCTCTCCCAGGGGGGTGTGTGAGAAAATAGATTTAAAAAGCTCATGACTAGAGATAAAGACAGAAAGACTGCTTACCAGTTACCATTGGGGCAAAAAACACTTAACTTGAGGAAAAATCAATTTAACTTATTGCCAATTAAAATAGAGTTTGATGGTGAGGAACAAAGACAAGATATAAAACACTTCTCAGCCAGCTGCCCCTTTCTTCTCCAGCTCAATTTGAGCCCCTCATTCCCAGCTCCTCTCCCTCCCCTCCCCAGGCAGTGCACGGACATTGGGGTGAGGGGCAGTACCCAGCAGCTCCTTTCTCCTCAGCTTCTCCTCTGCTCCAAGATGGGTCCTCTCCAGGCCACAGCTCCTCCAGGATAAACCTGCTCCAGCGCAGGCTCCTCCTGGGGCACAGCTTCTGCACCAGCTCCTCACCTCAGGAGA
The DNA here is from genome assembly GCA_025769975.1 of Gallinago jamesoni. Classification (NCBI taxonomy): domain Eukaryota; kingdom Metazoa; phylum Chordata; class Aves; order Charadriiformes; family Scolopacidae; genus Gallinago; species Gallinago jamesoni. The sequence goes on along the minus strand of JAOQGH010000077.1, from coordinate 26,364,984 downwards.
ATCCCTGCTGCAGTACCCCCTTCTTCTCTCTGCCAGGTGCTCACAGGGCTTTCTCCTCACCCCTTTTAGCAGCCCTCCTCACTGCCTGAAGGGTGGGGTTTGCCTTTAGTTAAATGCAATTCTCTGGAGGTGCCACACAGGTGACTGAGGGGCCCAACCCTGCAGGGAGGCCATGGCCCTTCCTCACAGAGGCTGCCCTCCAGCCTCCGCATGACTAAAACTTGGCCACAAGCACCTAACGCTCCCCCATTTCAATAATGCATGTACCAAACAGGGCACAGGCTCCTGAGATCAGTTACTGCAACACATAAGGTTTACACAAAAAAGAAGGGAACAAACTCCGCTAGAGGATATAACTCAAGGAAGAAACTCAAATGAAGAAAAGAGCCAAAATCACTTATCTCACCCCACTACAAGCCAGCACCTACCACCAGGAACCTTTGGAATAAATAACCCAGGTCAGTGATAGCAGTAATTGCACTCACCTGGCAATAATTAGAGCCTCCATTAAAGGTCAGCAAAGGAGGGGAACTGGGTTATGGTTGCGTTTAAGAGAATGAACAGGGAGTTTATGAGTGTCTTGAATTACATGGGGTTGGAAGGGACCTCTGGAGATCACCTAGTCCAAGCCCCCTGCCAAAGCAGGCCTACTTAGAGCACATTGTACAGGAACGTATCCAGGTGGGTTTTTAATATCTCCAGAGAAGGAGACTCTACCACCTCCCTAGGCAGCTTGGTCCAGTGCTCTGCCACACTCAAAGCGAAGAAGTTCCTCCTCATGTTTAGGTGGAACTTCTTACATTCAAGTTTGTGCCCGTTTCCTCTTGTCCTGTGTCACTGGGCACCACTGGAAAAAGACCAGCCCCATCCTCTTGACACCCTCCCTTTAAGTATTTATATGTGTTATCAGATCCCCCTTCAGTCTTCTCTAGACTGAAAAGACCCAAGTCCCTCAGCCTTTCCTCATAAGAGAGGTGCTCCAGGCCCCTAATCATCTTTGTAGTCCTCTGCTGTACCCTCCCCAACAAGTTCCCTGTCCTTCTTGAACTGGAGAGTCCAGAACTGGACACAGTACTCCAGACGGGGCCTCACCAGGGCAGATTAGAGGGGGAGGGTGACCTTTCTCACCCTCTGCTCTACCCTGGTGAGGCCAGAGAATAAAAATGTAGAAAACAAAGATGGCAGGGGGCCCTTTCTTTGCCTGAGCAAGGCAGGATGTGGAGTGCTATGCCTTGCACCAAGGGTAAAAGTAGTGTCAATGGTTTCCTTTCAGTTCTCTATAAATCCAAACCAGGAGAGCAGAAGCATACAGTCCTGAGCAGGTGCTCTGAAGCAGAGTGAGGGTTTGCTTTAGCTACAAGGCAAAGTATGCAGGTCCTTGAGATGTCAAATGGTCTCTCAGCAGAGAAACTGCTTGTGTTGTTTTATTCTGCATGTACTGCTGTCTGATTCTGCCCTATGCCCTGGGGGTCAGGTTGTATGAGGTGGTGGGGAAGCCACTGGTGATCTTGTTTCTCTGCTGCTTCTGCAATGTGGTAGGACTAATCCTAGATGTTTAGGGATAGCTAACTTTTTTTTCTTAAATTTGAAGTGGGGAAGCTGTTCCTCCAGAGTTGTTGAAGACCCTTAAGGTTGCTTTGCTATTACAGTCTCAACTTACAGGGTGAGCAGCCAACTGAAGGAGAGTTAGTTCGAAAACATCTGTAGAGTCAAACTTTTCTTACCTATTTTCTATGTTCTTTTCTTTGAAAAAGATGCAGAGTCAGCAGCTCTTCCATATTCCCATACCTGCCAATTTGACTGTGGATGATTCAGAGGCAATGTGAACCGGACTTCATTTTGAGTAGAAATTATCAATACTACTTTGGTACAAAATGCTGAATCAAAAACCTGAGTGTTTTATGCCCTCTGTGGATCTTGACTTCATCTAGTTTATCTTAGCTGCCACAGATTAACAGCACTGTAGATGAAACTAAATGTGTGCTATTATCCTCATTTAATCTTTGTCTATTTATAAGCAAATAAATTGAGGCAGAATCTTAGCACAGGAATATTTCAAACATGCTTTGTGCAGTGAGTTGGGTTAATAGTAGCAGAGAACTAACATTGCTACTAATACAGTATTTTTCTAAGGTCAAGATCAGATACACCTTTCTGCTCTTTTTTAAATTATATTTCTGGAGGAAGTTGAGAAACATTTTATATAATACTCTGCTATTTAGAACACTGTGAGTGGCTAACCTTCTTTCAGTTTCTTTGAGGGAAGAAGAGACTTGACTTGAAAGTTCATGGTTCATCTATCTGTGGTTGAGTTGGGTAGAGTACGGTACCATGCTGCACAAGCTAATTTGTTTTTGCTTTCTAACTTAATGTACTTAATAGTTTATGTTTATTGACTTAAGGAACAGCTCTTAGTTCACTATCATGAACCAGGATAGGAAGAAGCTAATAATAATAATTTTCTAATTTGGGGTTTTTACTAAAATAAACCTCTGAAACCATTAAATTTCTGAATATCATCTGAGTATTTGCTGCCTCTTAGAACTATAGAATTGTGTAGGTTGGAAAAGACCTGTAAGATCATCGAGTCCAACCATTACTGTCCACCCTAAGTGGCCTATAAAATCCAACTGGAATGATCTTTCTACTTGATAGGTTGCCTTCAGTTTTAGAGCTTCTTTTTTCTTTGGGCGTCAAATGTAGCCAGATAGCATACTGACCTCAAGCAGTTGTGGTGAACATCAGAAGACATTGCAATCATATTAGCAGCCCCTAAATTATTCAGAGCACTTTCTGGTAAAATGGTGCTGCAGGACAATGAAAGCAAAGAACATTTCCCAGCAGATTAGATTCCCCCCCCCCCCCAACTGTCTGTAATTATTTCTATCAGATAAGTTATTTGCTATGCAAGCTTACCTTCAAAAGCATGTTTGTTAAAAAGAGAAAGGGGAAGAAATCCTTTGTAGGGCCTGCACATGATTAAATGGCTTTAACAAAGCATAATGAATAATAATGACAAAGATCTGTCAATTGGAATTTTAAGCATTTTGGCTTGTGAATTAGAAGAGCAAATGATATCAAAATGATTACATGTAACAAAGAAGGGGATATTTGCCAATGCTGCCTATTGGTGAATATGACAGATGAGCTGTTACTCGTTTGCATATTTTTGTAAATAAAGATTCTTCTGCAGTTTAAATGTACTTACAGTACAAGGAAAATGAGTATGGAACTTTTGCCTTTATTAGCATGTTGTGCAGCATGTTGTGCAGCAGAGAGGAAATGCTGCATGGATTCTGCTCTTGGACAGCCCAAGAAAATGGAGGGTTTAATTTTTTCTTTTTTAAAAGGACTTTGGTCAGAAATATCCAGGCAAGACTGCAGTATTCAGAAAAAAGTATATGTGAGTTTCAGCACTTCTACAGGAAGGATGACTCAAGGAGAGGTATCTGTGTTTCTTTGAGTGATGGATGGTGGTTATTGTCAAGTTCTGTCCTCAAAACTGTATGCAGGAAGGTGGATATTTGCATAAAATTGCACTGAATTAAATACTTCCCCCCACATTGTATGGTTATCAGTTATCTGATAACCGGGATTTGATTTTTTTTTTTTTTCCTAATGTATTTTTTCTATATGGAGATGCATAAGATAATATAACCTTTCTAAATACTGTGGTTTATTTTTTCTCATTTCATTGGCAGATATAGGTCAATATAGATAAAATGATTTGAGAGAGGTAGAATTTTCTAAGGTGTGCTTATACCTCTCATCACTGTATACTTTAAAAGTAAACGAAATAAGAGTTATACAAACACTTAAATATACTACTATAGTAGACAGGAGCTGAAGAAAAGACAATAAATGTCATAAAACCTTAGTTTTCCATCCAATTTTCCTTGACAAATATCCTTTTCTTTTATACAGCCTCTCTATTCAGAAGGATCCATAGAGAGGAATGGCTAGGTATCTATCACTTTATTACTCTGATGACATTCGTTAACAATGTCACCTTTTATTTAAACCCAGTGTTTGCTCTAAGAAATCTATTTTTTGACAATATACTATGTGGCTGAGCCAATTTTTAACATCTATTACTCTTGTGTATTGTGTCTGAAATTGATAGTGCTGAATGTATTACATTTCTACTATCAGATACTCATTGGAGATAGAAACATGGTGAAGGCCACTAACATTTCATTGAAGAAAAAGAACAGAAATCTGATGGCTTTCTGTTGAGGGACAGCTGATCAAAAGGAAGGTTAAGTAAGCAGAATATGTTGGATACTATTTTTTTCCCGCTGGAGAAATGTGTACCAAAGTACTTCAGAGCTCTCCATCAGATCAGTGTTCTGCTATCAGAGCTGTAAACAATTTCAACAGGATGCTTGCTGGGAGAAGTGAAGAGAGACAGAAAAGAAGAAAAGGAGGAAAACAAAAGGTGAAGGGTGAAGGTGGGGGGATGGGATATTGTAGTGTGTCTTTTAAAGGAAGTTGGATTTTTTTTTTTTCATAATAGTGAACAAGCTTACATATTCCTTTTGAATACAAAGATTTAGCTCTGAATAAATAGCTTTCCATTAATAACATAGAGCAGTGAAGCAACTGAATATGCATCAGAATTCTGCCCTGTATTTTAATAAACTTGGAGAAATTCCCTGAATTTAATCAATAGTCATGTACTGATGTAGTTTATTTTCTGCTGAGGAAAATCAGCACTACTTCAGCATTTACATCAGTTGTTGCAGAAGCCAAATCAATCAGACAGTCAAGGTGGATCTGCCTAGACCTCCATCCAAAAGTGAACTCCCCAAAGCAGCCTTCAAACACTGCCTCATTTTATTAGCAGATGTACTAGAGCTCCTTTCTGTGTAAGTCAGGGACAATTGGTTGCCTGAGGATACAGTGTCCTGCTGTGACTCCCTCATCTCTTCCCTCACCCTGAAGCCTTTGGTAGCACCTCCCTGTGCTTAGTTGCTCCCCATAGAATAGAATCATAGAATCATAGAATCATCTGGGCCGGAAGGGACCTCCAAAGGCCATCTAGTCCGACCCCCCT
>JAOQGH010000077.1:26311476-26359828 GCA_025769975.1 Gallinago jamesoni | reverse complement strand
TGAACAACCCCAGCTCCCTCAGCCTGTCCTCATAGCAGAGGTGCTCCAACCCCCTAATCATTTTAGTGGCCCTCCTCAAATAGCCATCTCCTCTTCTTCCAGTCCTTCCCTTTTCAAAGGAAGAAAGCATGCAAAGTGAGAACAAACCAAGCAGGAACCATCCTTCACACAGACTGATTAATGCTTGTACAGGCTTCTTAGGAGATAATTACTATTTTATTAAAATCTCACTCTACTAATATCAGAAGATTTTCTAAGTTAAGCACTGGTCCACGTGCATGCCTCAAAATTTTTCAATTTTCCCTAAAATTTGTTTAACTTCTTAGGCTTGTTTTAATGGAAAAACATTTTAAGATGGAGAAAGGGACAAAAAAATAAAAGGACTAAAAACCTTGAATTATACCTTTAAATACCAGTTTAACCCTATATTCTTACCTCTGGATTTCAGATCCATCAGTATTTAATAAAGCACCACTGTGATATATACTTTTCAGGCCTATGAGACAGGAAAAATAGAAATAGTACTTAAGTAAAGTGTTGATTTTCATTTTCTCACGTCAACAGCTTTGTTCTAAGGCAAATGTAAATGCCTTCTAAAACCTGGCTACCAGATTCTGATTTCCATTCATGTTTCTAAGATATATAAAATATAGCTGGGTCTCTGAAATACATGCTCTGAAAATGAAGGGTGATCCTATGGAAATCATCCAAGTGAAATCTTATTTCTGGTGAGTTGATAGAGTATCACTGAATTCTCCTGGATCACAGAGTGACAATGGATCTTTTCTTATGGCGGCACTGACAGCTTCACGTAACTGAGTTAATTTAAAGTGATGTTGATTTAATTCATTAAAATGAGAGTCTGATAACTGACTTCAGTCCCCATGTAAAAAACAACATGCATTCCTGCTGCTTATATACAAATGTTAACAACAACGTGCTGAAACACAAGCTCGGCAAATCATTTAAACATTTACTTTAGCCTGTCCCAATGCAGCAAAACACTTAAGCACATGCCTAAAGGTATAGACATGCTCAAGTGCTTTTCTGATTAATGGTGGACTGGAGCCCAAGTATCTAATTTCAAGACTAACATTGTGTCTTATTGCTAGATTGGAAGAATTACTCATTCCAGTACTATCCAGGGAGATAAACATCACATTTCACTTCACTTTCTCCATGAATGCTGCTGGTACGCATTGGATGAGCTGAGCCCATGGGCTGGAGGAGCTCTGAAATATTGTCACACAATCAGACTAGCTACTGACTGATGTTCTGCATCCCTCAAGAGGCAACCAGAATGACCCCCGCAAAAATGAAAGTTTATAAACTGTGACTTCATCATTTGGATGGATGAATCCTAAAAATAAGTTTTCAGGAAATGAAAGGGAGGAAATGGTTAAAGTGCTTTAACGTCCTGTCAAAATGTCACTTATGTGCAGGAATGGTGTGTGTTCAATTTAAAAAGAGATAAATGCAGAAAAACACATGACAATCAGTCCTAAGCCAGAAAAAACAAGGGAAGAAAGCAAAGGATGAGAGCATTGTCCTTATTGTGAATTCCCATTTCAGTCTCCAGATGGTGAAAACAACAAGGTCAAGGTCTGAGTTTAAAGAGAAATGCAGCCCCCCCCATTGCCAAGGAACCGGAGACAATGTCAGACTTAATTGTCAGATTACTGTCTAATCAATGATTTCTCTGATTAGTGAGCCACTGACAATACAACCAAATCAATGTGTTTATTCCAAGCGTTAGTCCTGATGCTCTAAAAGAGTGAAAATCAGGAAAAAATTACAACATTAAGTAACTCAGATCCCCTGCATACGAATTGAAACTGTCATTTGGCTTGCTTATTTACAGGGTTTGAAAGGTTTATTTGACAACAGAAGGGCTAATAAAAGGAATCCAAGTCGTGTTTAATTACATCAGTTTTATTATCTTAATTAATCAGTCCACTGCTGTGCACTCTAATATCATAACATTGTATTTTTTCATAATGGATTACAAAAGGTTTCTTTATTTCTCTTTATATAATTTTTGGCCCGTATCTGCCATGGCACTCTTGTTGAGTTCACACTCATAGACATGAGGGCAGTTTATTAAATCTTCACAGAACTGCTGTTTAGGTGGAGAACAAAAATGCCCTGAAAGCTGAATGGAATAACAAAAAGACAACAGAGTCAGTACTCTAATTAATTTTAGATGAAAAGGGGAAATTAGAAATGGCAATAAAGGATTCAAAGCCCAGAGGTATCTGGACAGGAACTTGGAAAAGATTGTATAACTGTGAAATTGATGATAAAAGTCTGTATACTACTGCTTGATTACAACCAGAGGTCATATTAAAAATATGCAAGTTATGACTTAATCTATGCCAGTAGATAGATATGCAGTTTCCTCCTGATAGTTGAAATGAATGTGGAAATGGGAAACTGGATAATACTGATTTCAATTTGAATTTACATTTCAAAGAGGAACTGTTTTAATTATGTCTAATTGAAATGATTTATTGCCTTAAGTGGTAAGGAAAAAGGCCTACACAGAAATGCAATTTCTTAATCTTTATACTGCGCACTGTTCCTATTCTTCATTTGTTTATTGTATTGAATGCAGAAATGCAAGATAGTCTGTGTCATGCCTTTGAGCATCTAACTTCTTGATATGAAGAGAAAGAAAATACTTTCCATAGTGGAGAACCAGCGCAGTGAAAAGCGAACTGACTTTAAAGGTGAACTGACACCCTTCTTTAAAAATAAACACAGCTTGAGTTCCCAAACTAGGAGTAGGCATGTAAGCTTAAAATATGTACAGCTTAAAAATACTTTATAAATAAACTTTCCTTATTAAACTGACAAAACTTCTTTTTGGACCTGATTATGTTTGTGGCTGTAGGGAGTGCTATTTCCATCATCCAAGGATTCTCAATGTGGACATCCCAGAAGAAGGGACATGCGCATCTATTGTTGCAGAGAAGTGAACTGGCTAGAAATCTGCCCAAATTCCAAGCATCTTCTCATTTGTCCAGCCAAATGAAACTGAATTTTTATAACAGCTTCAATGTATGGTCAGAGTAGGTTTCTCTGGTTGAGGTAACCTCTAGCTCAATGGCTAGGGCTGACTGAGATGATGGCTATCAGTATGAAGACAAGCAAACTGTTTTCCCTTCCTCTGGAGGAGCTTCAGTGCAACTGTGCAGCAGTAGGGCTTTTGGAGAACGTAGAAATTCTTCCAAAGTACAGTCAGTGTTCAGAAATGGCAGAAGGGGACTCTGGAGGTCATCTGGACCAACCCTCACCTCAAAGCTGTGGCTAATTATATTACTTTTTCAGATGGTAAACAGTCACTTTACTGAACATCTGTATTAGCCCCTGGCTGCCTGCCACAGCAGCATCAAGCCTGTATCTCAGCAGTGTTGGGGTACAGCTCCCATAGAGAGCTCCCAGCTCTCCAAGAGCAAGTGGGTCTGCCCTCCTTCCCTTCCCATAGCATCATCTCCCCGGCTGGCCTGGAAGAAGGTGGCAGCCAAGACCCTGGGGCACGGGGGGACTTTCTTTGTGGTCTTCAAAGTGTATTTGTCCTACAAAACCCTTTTAAAAGAAGTCAAAATCTGATGTTGCCTAAACATACTAAGGATTGAACTTTGTTATGTTTACCTCTTACTGGCAATAAAATAAAAACTGGCCTATAAAATAAAAACTAGAGATTATTTCTATAAGAATATCCATTGACTTTAGTGTTGATGAATTTGCTGATTGAAATGTGCTTCAAGAGTTACTAAAATATATTAAAAAAAAATAGATGTGTTTTTAATCTTCTGTAATAGGGATCATTCCTTATGTGACTGGTTTAAAAAAAGCTAAAGAGGAATTATTTTCTAGTACAATCTATAAGACTTTACATAGAGGAATAGAGGTGAAAAGCAGTTGTGGTAAGCTTCTTTCGCCGTAAGACCTGAGGGAAGGCAGCCTGCCAGAAACCTCTCATGAGGACTAACTATCCATATAAATTCCTGTGTTTGAGTTGATGCTTGCAGACAAGCAAAAGCTGATGTCAAAGTTCCGAAGGCCAAATTAAGACAAAGTTTTTCTAGGTTTCTTTGAAGAGCAAACGTTTCAGACTATCCTTCAGCTTCTGTAACTCAGGTCTCCCTGACAGCCTATTATTTGTTCAGTCATATTACATTCTCTTGATTCTTTCTGACAAAGTTATCAAACACCCTACTGGGACCACAGCCAAAGAAGCATTCACCTTTATACAAAGGGCCAAATCCTGATAAAGAATGCACAGCTGGAGTAAATGGACTATTTGGTCAGAAAATAGAGTTAAATGGAGATTTCTGCTGCACCTTATCACAGCTGGTGTAAACCCAGGCTACAGGAACTACGGGATATAGGGAGAAATAAAATACACAGCTCAGCAGTGCACGTTTCTCTCCATGATAACACTCTTGTGCAAATAACCACAGTAGAACTTAGATTCATTATAGAGAGGTGTGTGTTTATTCTCCCTTTATTGTCTCTCTATTGTCTATTCTGCCATCCATAAGCAAGGTGGTATTTCTTTATTTTTATCTCGTTCACAGCTGCAATGGGAGCAGTAATTAATCCTTATTCAACAGCAGATGCTGTATAGTCAGCCATAGTACCACATATTTTTTTATATGCTTACTAGTCATTAGTACTGATATGCCTATTGTTTTCTATTTTATTGCAATTATTTTCTCAGCTTTTCACAGTTTTTATTTTAATGACCTGGGGTCCCATCTTTTGCAAATCTAAAATGATGTTCCCAGCTGCCTTTGGGTCTGCAGTATATTTGGCCCTGTTAAAGTGTATCGAAATAGATACCACCGGTCTACACTCTCTTACCAATTTTTGAAGAATTTAAAGTACTCCTGGAGATGAACATAGTGACTTTTGATATCCATCCCCTAGCTAGATTTAATGATTATATGTGCATTGCCACTGCACCAGTAGCTACCATGGGCACACCAGTACACCAAGTACTACACAAACACACCGTAACTCTTGCTGTGATTCCACCTAAGTTTAATTAGAAGAGTTGTCCCAAAAGAAAACCAAGCTCTTCTGCCTACCTCTGCATCCTATTTCCTGTAGCACACTTGTACTTCTTAATCAATTGCAGTCTAGTCATTATATAACTCCTATAACTGATTTATTTACATATGTGCATATATAAATGCATATACATTTTTTTACATACCTGTATATGTACAAACACACACTCTCACAGGCCAAGAAACAACTGAAGATAGTGAGTCCCTTAACAGGCAACAACTCAGAATGAAGGAGGAGAGAGAAGAAGGAAAATGAATGTAAGCATGTAGGAATTTATTTTGGTTTACTGGTACCTTTGGATCGTGTTTTACAAGCTCCTGTAATAATATGGAAATATTCTCTGTGGTTCACACAAAACTGGTAGTTTTGGTCAGTGCAAAGAAAAACCTCCAGAACTGTCAGTTTCTCACCGGCTAAAATTCCTCTGCTGTACATTTTAAGAAGTGTGATTCACCTTGTAAGAGGCAACCATCTGTCAGCTCTAGGTTCAGGTACCTGCTTATCACAACTGCTAGTGATTTTCTCCAAGTAGCGTAGTGCAGACAGATAAGGAGGAGTGTCAGCATACTGCAAATATACCATCATCTTCTGCTGTGACACACAAACTAGAAACGTGCTCTTTTAACGTGAATTGAGCAGTGCAGCAGCCATTAGAAAGGTAAGTTTTTAAATTGAAGGATTACTATTGATTACTGATGACTTTGTGAACAAGAGTATTTAATGAACTTTAATTTCCTGTAACTAATTCATTCTTTGTGATCCAGAAGTAATTTTGGAACAATCCAACAGGTGATGTTAATAAATACTGGAAGCATCTTGAATCTTCATAAAATCCATCTAAATCAAGAGATACATTTTTCTCTTTTTGTCTTTCCTGACACTGCATCCCTAAAGTACTTTGCAGAATCAGATAATGCAATTACAGAAATAAAATAGCATAAGATGGACATAAATTGAAATGCAGAATAAACAATGGATGAAATGTCTGTTTTTCTTTCTGTGCCATGTTCCAAGGTGCTGTCCAATACTGCAACTTAGTCAATAAAGTTCCCTTGTCCATGCTTGAGGTGCAGCTCATCTGAGAGAACAAGTATTCATTGGCACTTTGGCAGCTTCTGCCTCTGTGCACTTTCAGTTGGGGTTCTGAATTGAGCTGTTGGTGTCGGCTAAGTCGAAAATTCCATAGGACTTTCAATAGCCAGCACACAGAATGGCCAGGAAGCCCACCCCTCTTTACTAGTATTGCTTTAAAACAGTGTTGCATAGTACAGACTAATATACACAGCTTTTTATTTTGTTGTTATTGTTGGTAGGTGACAGCAACCTTTTCCTCTGCCTACAATGCAAAAAAATGTTCCTGCATCAGATACAAACATGGGCTCCTTTGCAACTGCTCACCAGCTCAGCACTGACAGGATTTCTGTGCAGAGATGAAGTGACGTGGGCAGGATGCCATGGTCCTGCTGCTACCAGAAGATCTCACCTTGAATCAAGCTGAGCCATTTCTCAAGGCCTTTGTTTTTTCACAAGCAAAGACTTTCAGCCAAGAGTTCAGCAGCATGGTAGTAAGAAGAAACCACCAAAAGCAGGCATGCAAATAGATTGGCTGTTTATAGTTTCCTTTTCTGAGTCTTCTTTTCTGGGAACTGTGTCATCCTTCTGTGTATAAAATCAGCTATTTCATGTTTTCTAGGTCAATTCAGATATTTTTATTGATTATAGTCGTGACCCTTTAAGAATGACACTATTTCAGAAATCAAACTGAAACGTGCAGATAAAAGCAATCTTTTTAAATAAATTAATTCCACAGAAAAAGGTACATGCTGTTCCTTTTATTGAAGATTTATTTTTAATGCAGCTCATTGGTATTTATTTGAATTAGATTGATGTGGGAAAAATCTAGACAAAATTTGAAATATGATAACTATTACAGTACTTATTAATATTTCATATTGTAATGTATATCTGCAGTCACAAATAAACAAATATTCACCTCTCACAGCTTATATTATTTTTATGAAAACTAGATTCTCATTCTATTTGCTGGTTTTAATCAGTAATGTGATTTCCCTCTCTGTGCCAGGCAATTTGTTAAAAATGGGGTATTTCCTGAAGAACTCTGTTATAATATTATAAAATCAACCCCCCTTACCTTAATTTCATAGGGAATGATCAATCAAACTTACTCCCAGAAAGAGTCTGGCAAAAGTCTGTCTTTTCATGTCAGTATCAGTGAGAAATGACTTTTCCACACCAATTCTGTATCTCAATGTGTAACTTAACATTTGAACTGAAAGGTATCAAATTGTGTGTAGTAAGACAAACATGCAAAATCACCTATAGGAAGAACGTATTCATTGGGCAAAGATTTACTTAAATACTAAGCTGAACTTCTCTCTCCTGAAGGTTGCTGAAGTAATGTTGTGGCATTAAAATAAGCTGGAAAACTATCTTTTTTTTTACAATCTTTAATCGTATGTCAAACCCAGGGAATGTTTGTTAAAAATTTCCTGTGGGCAAGCAGAATACAATATTAAATACGACAAAATGAAATCTAATTTTAGAAAATATGCTAAAACGCTTGACTGAAATGTCTGTATGTGTCTCACACAGGTCACAGCACAGGTGTTCCTGACTCCAGGAGAAGGCTCTTCCATCAGAACTGGGAACCAGACAAAGGGTCTGGAAGCAGCAAGATATGTGACCTGCACCCAGGGAGGAGCTGCTTTTACTCTGATGTGCTTATCCACTGCCTTCATGATTTTGTAGATGTCTGATGTATAATAGCCCAACTCAAAACTGTTTGATTTGTACAGTTCAAAGCAAAAGGAAAGATAAACAATTTTAATCAGGATTTTGAATGATTTACTGAAAGGTAAGAAGTTTCTGTTTTTTTTTTCCCTCAAAATTATTTTCCTTTTCCTACACCATCTTTGAAACCAGAAGAAATCTAAGCCCACTAAAAGCGTTTATTATTATTATATTTTATTTAATTTTAAAAATGTATTTATTTTTTTGCAATGGCAAAGGAGAGGACATTCCATGAAAGACATTTGTGAACAATAACAACAGGAGGCGTGTATGAGTGGCACACAATCTTTACTGAATATTGAAGCAAATATTTCTGTTTTCAGAAACCGTAAATAAAATAATTTGTATGTAGTTTGGAAGTTTGGATAACAGCCAAGGACCCAGCATTGTCAGGGGCATGGGTTATAAACAGCTCTGACACCATTACCAACCTTCATAAATAGGTCATAAATCAAGGTGTATTCAGATGACAACATTTTCTGCAAAGCAGTACTTTAATAACCACTTTATAGTCATTTAAGATTATCATATTACTGCATGGAATACAAACAGGTAAAATAATCACTCTCTGAAGATTAAACAAATGGAAGACTATGCTAGTTCCGGTCAGTTTTTCCTCTTCAGTTGATATTGCTACTCCTGTTAAGTTTGTTTCTAGCAGATGTGAAATAGCTCACCTGAATAACTACTACATCTTCAAGAGAGCTCTGGATGCACCAAATACTCTTGCAAATCTAGGCCTACATATGAATTTTATGCATTTAGAAATTTAGTAGGGACCAGCTCAGAGAACACACCTTTTATCAGTAGTGAAAAGAATAATACAGATTGTATCTGAAAGTGGGAAAGTAGTGTGTACATGCCAGTTTCCCAAAGTACAGAATCAATATTAGCCAAGTATTGTGTTTCAGATGTTAGATGTTTCCTAAGGATAGCATAAAAAAACTGGTAATAGATGATCACTTCAGCGGCTGCTGGGAAATGAAAGCCATTTTATGGCAACTGCTATAGCTGCTCCAATAGGCTTTAATCTCTGCTGACCTGAAACACAGCTGGTACTTCAGAGCAAACCAAAGAGGCTTATGGAGGACCAAGGATCAAATTTCTTGCTGTTCTGCATCTTGTATCCTCATTTACCATTGTGAAAAGAGGAATAAATCACCTGCTTTTCATATCTGATTGTACTATATACCCACTTTACAAAACGATGAAGGATGACACAGGTAGGAAGACAATAGGGAATATATCCACAGGGATTTATGTTTGTACTGTTATACATTTGGTTTTTTGTACACTCATGTTTTTCTCTTTGGACAGAATGATGCTTAGGGAAACCACTTATGCACAGTGTAAGGGAAACCAATACATTATTTAACAATTCTGTGTTGGCGTGTGCTGATTCTTGTTTGCAAAAATATACCATATACTGGGAAACTAAATAATTTAGGATGGCTATCCTGTTCCCACATACACATGTAGTATACAAAATAGGAAATCTGTGTTTGCTGCCATTGTCAGTAAAAATCATTGATATATAAAGGCAATGTGGCAGAAAACTAAACAGAGTTATGAACAGTGAAGTAAAAAAGTTTCTCAACGTATATCATATGGTGGTCAGCGGGTTAATAGATAAATAATACTACTGACATGAATGGATTATTATCTTTAATTTTTCAAAAATACTATATGTGAATACATAGCTTAAATGTTTATGGGAGAAAAAATTCTGTATTTGCTATGCCATTCTGGGTTCTTATAACAAATGACAGAACGTTCAAACTCCCAATATTGCTTATATGTTAGCTGCTGGAAACTGATACTACCATTTCAGCTGCTGCAAATTTAAGTTATTAAATGTCATCCCTGCATGGGTACACAAAATATGACAGACGTGTAAGGGTCAAACAGGATTTGTGTAGTCTGTTGGTAATCTGTTTTGAGGTATAGCAGTGTGTTTCACTTGTAGCTGAGTCACACTGTAGACCAGTTGTAAGACAACAGCATTTAAATGTGTGCTATATTTCAGGGGTTGTTGTGGGTCATAATATTTGTGATTCAGTATAGGCAGTGCCTCTGTACTCCACGTGGACTGTTAGTTGCTAGGAGATGAGGCAAATTTTCAAAATCTTGCTCACAAATTCATAAACTCCTATTGACCACGCAGTGCTGTGCCCTTTTCCGGGCAAGTTTGTTTGGGCATCTTCAAGTGTGCGCAAAGAGCCTCAGCAAGCAGGAATGTAGAAGTATAAAGGAACTGTTTGCTGGCCCATGCATTTCAAAGACAACTAAGCTCTAACCATCCAGCTGAGATGAAGACCAATGTTGTCACCATCCCTCGACAGATGGAGGAAAGGCTGTTGTCTTCTCTGAACTCCGGCACGCTTGTTACACCAGTGACCTAACCAATGGACAGCTCGACCTGTGTGATGATCCTACAGCTCTTGACCCACTGTCCTTTTTTACCTTTAGGATTTTGTATCTTTCAATGTCTTCTTCCTCTTGAATCCCTGAGCAACCAATGACCCAATCTCAAATGCCTATGTATCCCCATAATTTTACCTTTCTTATTTCTCAGTGAGGTACACTGCAGCTCTTTCACAACCTAGAGATATTCTCAGACATGTTCACCAAACTTCCTACTGTGCGATATAGTGTGTCCAAACTAATGGTAGAATTGATTAGCCCTTACGCTTTCATATTAGACTAAGAGAGGTGAACATTTTTAACCAGCAAAGATATTTTCATTCTTAGATTAATAGATGAGATTTTCAGTGTTTTTAGTGGAGGAATAGCAGCAGAACTAGCAAAATCTTCCAAGCCAGTAGAGATGTATGTTGATAATATTCCATCATGTTTCTCTGGAAGCTGTATTTTGGTATGGAGGATTTAAAGGCTTTTAAATGAACATATATATTGCTAAATATGTTAAAGAATTAAAACATATGTTTAGAATTAAAGATAAACATAGTTAATTTGCCTAATACATGAAAAAATGAATCAGCCTGCCAACAATGCCTGATTTTTTATATTTTTTTTTCTTCTTCAGAAAGTCTTCTCTTCAGCCTGAATGTAAAGATATTAAATTTCTTCTCCATACAAATGAAGATAACGTAGACCGTTGAGAGGGCTGCTACAGCTTCCTTCCCCACAAGCCAGTATTTCCATCCTGTACTGCAGTGGGGGTTTCTAAACAGAATGAGGAGTGAACTTCAAGTGAAGATTCAAATGTGAATAATATTAAGCTATCGTTATTCTCAAGTGATTGAGAAAACATTCAAACTGCAGTTTGATTAAATGAACTAGATGGTTTCACTGGTTGAACTGTATTCACCTCTTTATCATGCTCAGTGTCTAGAATATCTGTGGGGTAATGTCTCCTTAATCATCTGCTTCAAGATAACAAATACTCTGCTTTGCAGCATGAAATGGAAATAAACTAAAACCTGAAATAGGTGATTTTGAGGTCACAATTGTTAAATGGAAAAATGTTTGACATATTTGTTGGCTAGCAGGAATGATGGAAAGAAGGTACAGACCTCTTACCAAACATAAAAGATAATGAATACTGAAACATAGTGATGATTGTCACTCAAATAGTTTTCAATAATGAGATTCAGGCTGTGTGTTCCTAGCAACAGATGCTCTCAAAGACCCTGTCATGAATGACCTTTAAGCACAGCATTTGTTGCAAAGAACCACAATATTAACTATCTTTTCACAGATTCAGATGTTCCACATAATGCTTATGTTCTGCAGACCATTCATTGCGATTCCAGGTTTTATTTCTTCAAATCTCCACATATACCCCCCACCCGCCCTGGGAAGGAATTGTAAGAAAATAAACAGGATGTAGCATGAGAAATGGTTTGCTTTTAGGGTGGAATGCAAGCACTAATGTTTGTTCCATTATCTGGAGAAAAAAGGCTATGCAAAACATTATGGCCAGCTACTGTATCAGGTATGACTTTAAAGATTTTTTTTTTCCTTGAGCATCATTTGGCCATTTAAGTACCAGTGAAAAGGGTTCCCGTTTAACCCTTGAAGCTAAAGATTCTTTCTTGCTGCAGCAACATCAACAGAATGGATGAAAAATACAGCGGATATAATAGAAACATTTTTTTTTCTCTGCCAGACCTCCATCTAGAAATTCAAGATGATAGTTAACACAGTGTCATGGTTTAACCCCAGCTGGCAACGAGGACCACTCAGATGCTCGCTCACTCCTCCCAGTTGGGATGGAACAGAGAATCAGAAAAGTAAAAATGAGAGAACTCATGGGTTGAGATAAAGAAATCAGGGCTCCATCGCACGAATGGGTACTTGGGAAGACAAATGCCATAACTCCGAATGTCCACCCCTTCCTTCTTCTTCACCCAGCTTTATCTACTGAGCATGACACCACATGGTACGGAACAGACCTTTGGTCAGCTGGGGACGGCTGTCCTGGCTGTGTCTCCTCCCAACTTTTTGTGCACCCCTGGCCTGCCCACTGGAGTGGGGAGGGGGGGTGAGGAGCAGAAAAGGCCTTGACTGCTTAGCACCAAGCAAAACCATTGGTGTTTTACTAACACTATTTTCATCCCAAATCCAAAACACAGCACTATACCCGCTGTTTGTAAGAAAGTCAACCCTGTCCCAGTTGAAACCATGACACATAGGAACAGAGAAAGGCTCTTTCTGCTCATCCTCTTCCTGCCCACCTGCCCTCTTCCTTCTTAGAGAAGGGAAGATCCCAGAAAATAAGGAGAAAAGAAGTCACATCAAAGCCTGCTCTTGAGTTTCTGGCCCCTACAAACACTGTTGCAAGCTAAGTGGAGGACCAAATATTCTTAATTTTAAGATTTAAAATTCAGATACAAATTTAATGCGCTGATGACATGACATCCCTTGCGGAGATGAAACAGGGGAAAGCGCTGTCAAGGCAGTTGTGCTGTCTTTTTTGAGTTAAAGGAATTCCTTGGGTTTGGTACTCTCTCTGCTCTGCCCAGAAATCCCACGTCAGGTTTGCAGCCTGTCCTCCCCCTGCTCACAATGCGTGGGCCAAGACCGCTTGGGGACAAACAGGGCTGAGCTACTGCGGGTCACCTGAAGTCCCATCACCAGTCACCCACAGGAGTCTCCACAGGAGACCACCCGTCACTGAAGGGTGCTGCACTGTCTCTTCCTACCCCTCAACTCCTACCAAGAGCTGTCCCCAGCACCCAACAGCTCTCTCTCATAAGTACCAGCAGCCTCCCAGTATCTGGCATTTCACAGAGAAAGGCAGAAGGAAGATAAGGAAGAAGAAGAGGTCGAGGAGGAGGAGGAAGAGCTGAATTTGAATTTTCCTTATGTGATTCAGCCCTCTGTGTATGGAATGTGACTGTATCATCTCCTTGCTAAGACTTTATTTAAATGGATACTGGAATTCCTGGTCCTGTTTCTGCTCTTTCCCCACTTTTAAAAAATAGGTAAATGAAGTAGATTTACTTCAATAAATATACTTCAATTTAAGGTAACTTTTTTTTTATCTTATCAAGTTTCAGATATTTTAAACAAACCCAGTTTCCAAACTCATTCACATGAGCTGTCCTACTGATGTTTTACATTATTCATACTACAAAAGATCTAGGTTGAGAGTGTTTTTGAACAAAGCTATAGTATTTATGGTCATTTTCAACTATATAATCTCCTTTCCTTTTTTCCTGTAAGAATACTTTCCCATAAAATAAAATCAAATTTCAGAATTTGTTTCACCTCTTTTCCAATACTTCTCTTTCCTTCATGTGCCCTGAAGGGCATAAAGAACTTTTGTGGATTTTTCTGGAATTAATTGCGTATGTTATATCACAGACACAATTTCTGCACTGGATAAAGTACTCTAGCTAGGAGTACTATTTTTTAACTGCATTTGCGTATCCAGAGGAGTTACTGTTATGTATATAATCACACTTTGTTGCCAGAGCTAGTATTCCATAAATTACAAAACTCTAATTGGACACAAAAATCTGTGTTGTATATGAAGATGAAAATAGTAGCACTATCAAGGAAACAATGAAGGGACAGACAAAATGAAAAAAAAAAAATCTCTAACAGCCCTTTTTAATCTCTCCACCTGTTTTTGTCTGGGTGGTGGCCAAATGGAAAAATGAAACAAGTTTTATGATTGATTATTTTGCATTCTTGTATACGGGCTGTAGAAGTAACAGGAATATTTATTAATGTTTGCAAAGAGTGTAATTTATTATTGATTTTCTTTCTCAGCCTTGTTTAGCTGCTGGCATGTGGAGACTATGAAAATGTAAAAAATATTTATAATATCTATTACCTCAGCAGCTACAACTGCAACCTTCTTTTGGCATGAATAGTCTACTGAATTAATTCTTTCTTCTGTTTTGTTGTTAATTGGAATTAATATTCTTGTTGTGAAACCTCACATATTCTCATTTTATCAGTCCCAACTTTGATTACTACTAAAAAAACTTAAGATACTCTGTGCAAAGATCCATGATTGACAAATCAATAAAGAAATAAGTTTTATATTATTAGTGTTCTGTAATTTGAATAGGCATTAGCTAAGTGTACTTTGTATTTACATATCTGCAATGAAGAGCCAACAGATAAAGTCATGAAATTTATTTCAGTTGCCAAACTTATAGTTTGTTGGTTTTTCTTAATTTTTTTCTCTCTGATTATAACTCCAAAGCCCTGAGTCTATGAATGATCCCTTCTTTGCACCAGGAAGGACTTCCTGGATTGATGCTCTGGATTTTCCCCTTTACATATCATTAATCAGCTTATTGCTTTCTCTTAACTTTCAGATGTTAATAAATTAAAGACAGTTCCAAAGCTGTAAGAACAATGCAAGAAGTAGAAAATATGTTTAACAGAAAGAATCAAGGTTCTCGAGTGACTTTGTTAATCAAAAAGACTTTTACAATCTTATGATCTTGACACTGAGGATAACTGAGGATAACCATAATGTTACATAACACAGACAGCATTGGATTTTCCTTCAAAATTCATTTAAAAAAATGTTTTTCAGAAAAGTCATCAGCTGAAAAAAGGAAAAGATAATTCAGGGAAGTTCTAT
Organism: Gallinago jamesoni; assembly: GCA_025769975.1. Classification (NCBI taxonomy): domain Eukaryota; kingdom Metazoa; phylum Chordata; class Aves; order Charadriiformes; family Scolopacidae; genus Gallinago; species Gallinago jamesoni. Next base: position 26,344,866 of record JAOQGH010000077.1, on the reverse strand, counting down.
GTCCTGTGTGATAGAGGTTCATCACAATTGCTTTACATTATCTGCCCTTTATACATTATAAATCACCATAATGTTTGAATACTTTATTTCCCTCATGGTTTGGGAATTGACAGGATGAGTGCACTTGCCCTCAGGTTTGTTATTTCGTACTTCTGCCTATCATTCGCATGTATATTTTCATTTTATTTCCTCCTGTCAGTTCTTCACACAGGAAAGAAGTCTATTTGAAGGAATGAAAAATGGTGGCCTGGCCAATTCTAAAGTGATACCTGGTCGTGACACCAGCTAAATAATGCATGAATGGATCTGTGCTAGCCATAATTCACTGCTAGTGCTATTTATTTCTTTATCATGTGTCAGTTCCCTTTCCTGTCAGGATATCAAATGGCTACAAAGTGCAGCACGCTGTTTTCCTTATCTTTGAGCTAAATGTTCCATTATATCACATTTTAGGCTTTTAAGATCGCATAATGAAGCACACATAAAATCTAAAGTGATCTTGAGTAGTATATCCATGACGCAATATGTTCAAAAGTGATACAGCCCCAGGATTGAGTGTTACGCTGCTGCTGTATCTTGTTGGTGAAAAGGAGCGGGACTTAAATCATTCGGTCATTAGAATAGCAGATATTATGCTGTTGGTTTACTACAGGATATCAGGGAGATTTATATACATCCATTTAGAGACACCTAGAGTTCAAGGAACTTAATTGGGCTGAGATAAGTGTCTTTGCAACTCTGGGATTCACTGCTAGAAACTGTTCTCTGGCTTAAGCCACTGTGTGTGCTTGCTTTAAATCCTGTGGACTTAACCTTTGAATTTTTACAGCATGAGCAGGTTAATCTCTTTCTCTTATAATATTCTTTCACAAATGGGAAATGCCATGTTGAAGATGTGGCATACTATTAATCTCTTTGTTCTTTTGGATTTCGGCATCAGATCTGAAACTACATTGTTGAATCAGAATGGCTCATGTGGCATTAGTGTAGATACGAAAGAACCTACTTCTCTTCTTTTGTGGAACAAATGGAGTAAGAAATGGATTCTCTGTCTAAGACGCCTCCCAGAAACATGTATTTGAGTTGTCAGCTTTATATCCTACTTTTAATATTTTGTATTTCAACTAACAATTGAAACGAATCTAGATGTTTCTATTATATCATTGTTCTTAAAATAAACAACCTAATATTAAATGTTCCTCCATAGTATGCCACCAAACAGATGCTTGAAAGAACAGCAGCGATCCCAATAAAAATAAAATAGAAACCTTAAAAGGTCACATAACTTCCTGATATTTTAGGTGTCAAAATTCAACTGAGCATAACTATTAAAACCTAAATGTATTAACTGTTAGAAAAACTCCCATAACCTCCAAAAATATTTGAGTCACTTAACCATTTCTGATTATGCAATGAACTACAGTAAGCATAAAAAAAAGTACTGAAAATTATTATTATATTTGAATTTAATTTCCTCTAGAATATACAGATTCTGACAAAAAAAAAACAGTGATTAAAAAAATCTCATTAAAAAGGTGACTCTTTACAGTATATTGTTCTTTACAAATTCTAAAGCTACATCCATGTCCTGTACAGGTACCTGCAGGCACTGCGGGGGACATGTGGGGCTCCAGTTCCAATTTGGGCCTCTAGGGTAGCACCTTAATTTCCAATGAAACATTTACTTCTTCTGCCCTATCCCCGCTAAATCCACAAAACCTGCTTTTATCTTATGGTCCGCCCTAAACCAACATATCCTTTCTCTTTTTGCTATGCTGACCTCTCAGCAGGATTAATTAGCCAAGGTGCAGCAGCAGAGCAGAGCTGAGGGCAGTGTATCTTCCTGCCTCGAGTAGGCTCACCCCTTCGGTTGTTGGCTTTACGATCTAGTTAATAAAATATTTAAACACCTCATTTTTAATGCCCATAAGGAGCATGACTTTAATCACAGACATAAAGCGTGACTCGGGCAGAACAAAACAGAGACCGACAAGTGGGTTCCCGTGCAGACTGTCTTTCCCAGATGGGCTGCAGGGGCCGGTCACTTCCCCCCATTAGTCCTAACACCATCAAAAGCCATCACAGTTGACTTGGTCTGCACTCACTTTTTTAGATTTTTATTTCTTGTTTGGGAGTATAGCCCACTTAGTCTCAAGGTAGCAGAGGCTTGCAGTATCCCGATAAAGTGAACCTCAGAAAATACAAAACATAGCACAGACTATAATACTTGCTAGATTTTCACTTGGAACAATCCCATGGTCACAGATTTCTGAAGAGGAGGCCAGTCTAAGTGACAGCAGACAGAGTACCACAAGCCATCAAGCTCATTTTCGACCCCTTTCCTGTGACAAAAGACTATACAGCTATAGGATCAAAAAATAAACCCAGTCATCAGAAGAAGGAGCCACTACATCTCCCCTGTTGCATTGACCAGGCAGGTGCTGAGAACTGGCCACAGCATCCAGGCACTGCCTGTGCCTGAAGCAGGCTCTGCTCTGAGACACACAGCTTGGGGAACACAGAGTACCAAAATTTTAGCTTTAATGTCTACAGATATAATCACAGAGCTTTTACGTGAGAACCATTTGAGCTAATGCCCAAATTAGCCTGGCTGTTTATAAGATATTAAATGCACTACAAAGCCTAACATGTTTGTTATGCTCCATAGTCAGAGCACCTGTTTAAAAGCCCACTGCAGCTGTACTTTCAGATTACAGGCCATTAGGCAAGTTATGCAGTACCTTATTTTTATAACCTAATCTCTCTTCCTCTTTCACATTTGAATTTTAGAACCGTAAAGATGAGATTTCCCCTCCATACATCTTCCTCAAGTCCATTAGTGATTGAGATGAGGAGAGTAATATTAATATTTATACAATGCTCAGATTTAACTGTCAGTTGCTATGGTAAAATACTGTCATAAAATATTTCATTAACTTTTAATCCTATTTAACACCGTTATTCCCTCTTGAGACCATACTGAAACTTTGGATACTCATGGGACACAATTTTGATGAGAGATTCTAAAATATTTGGGGTTCTTTTTCTTGAATTATTAGAAAACTGAACAGGAAGACCTTGGATTGGACAGAGTTTCCAAAATGTAAGTTTACAGTGCCATTCCAGCAGGCATCAGGCCATGTGTTAGCTATTTTAGGGATCACAGGAGAGATTCGCGCTCCCCTGAGGTGGGTGCAGGAGGGCAAGGAGGGCAGCCTGATGTCTCTGACAGCTCTCCCTGTGCCACTGCTCAGGGACTGGACCCTCACTCCAGCTGTTGATTCTTCTTAAGTTCTTCAAAAGGCAATATTTCATAGGGAGAGTTACTATAAACTTCATTTAGTCCCAATCAGTATTTTCCTCACACCTAAACAAGAATATATATCAAATTGACAGTTACAGCATAGTTAAAAATAATTCATGGCTGCTAGAGGTAGTCTAAACTAATTACCTCCAACTTAGTATGGCCCATGAAAGAACAGAGAAGACACATTGCCCTTATTGGCATGGGATAAGGTGATGATGCACATGCTGACACATCACTGAAATAGCTTCTCCCAGGTCAGCTTTTCTAAAATTTTTATATAAATTACAGCAACAGTGACAGGTTAAGATTCTTTTGTTACCAGAGTTGCAGCCCATTTCTGCAACTGATGCAAGTCATCTTAACTTGTTGACATGGAGTACCTCTGAGAGGAAAAACACTACAATCACAGAACATCCTAAACCAAGTTATAAAGAACTCCATAATAAGTACTGTAAAGTTTGAGTCCAATCAGGGCTATTTGTGTGATCCCTCTCAGGCAGAGGGGTCACTGTGAGGCAGGTTAAGTATCTTAATTTTCTCAAACTAAGAGACCAGCGTGCAGTTGGCAATAGCTCTCTAGGTAAAAGTTTCAAACTGTAACCAACTCTGTAAGGCATCAAAAAGCGACAGCCACCCTGAAGATAGTAATTTTAAAAAACAATATGTCTCCACAGTTCCATTCTCCCTGAAAATCTGAGCGAATACCTAAATATAGTGCTTCTCAACAGTGTGATACTTTATTTGTGATACTTTAATTAGGAGTTATGTAGGATTTCCCAACAACTGAGCTCAAAGGCAATCTCTGAATCACCAGAAGATATTAATTCACTTAACTCCTTTAGGAAATCTGTTGATCTGGGCCAAAGCTCACACATAATTACATTATAAATACATTTTTAGTTTGCTTTATTGTGTTTTTATTTCTGGTTTTAAATTAAAAACAAAAGCCAACTAGATTCACTATTTTGTTTTATTTAAAGGCCTAAAAGGTGTTACAGTGGTATAGCAGCCTTTCTCAGGTCTAATTATTCCTGCACGTTTGTTGTAGTGTTGATACTTGAAGCCAGAGTTCCAAACCAAAAAAAAAAAGTCTATAAGAATTCCCATTTTAGGTTACAGACCATGAGCATTTGAAGCCACAAAGGCTTGTATGTGTCAGGATCACAACTAAATAGAACTCCCTGTTTTAATTCAGTAATTATCCGTATGGACACAGTGTCTATCAATCTGTCCATAGATACCTATTAAAAGAATTTTTAGTTCGTGCAACTGGAATTGACTACATCATTATCCTTTTTGTGCTAGTGATGGAGTATTAAATTTTGGGTTTGATGGGGAAGTGCAGTTATGAGAGTCATCAATTCTATAACTTTGGGTAGTAATCTCTAGTCTCACAGATCACATATTAGGTACCTTCTGCTTTCCATCATCTATCAACATACATAATAATCCGTGAAGAGGCAGCCATTTTAATACAAGGTCTAGAGTAAGCTAGGGAGAGGGTATATGTTTAATTCCTTCTTTACTGTGTTTTCATGAAGATATATGTAAACAAAACCTTTAATTAGCTGTGTTGCTTATTTTCGATATTTGCAGCAGTCTTTCTGAGTGTTATGCAAATTTCTGCTGAGTGAGACACTCTACAAATAATCCAATTACAACACATTATCTATTTATTATGTCAGAATTTAGATTTATTATGCCCTGCTTGGCAACTGCTTCAATGCTATGTAAATAGAAACAACAACAACCAAACCCAAATTCAATCACTCCAGTTTTTTTTTTTAGACAACAGAAAGATCATTAAGTGATAATAAAAAATAGTTATAATATAAATGCACAGCACAACTACAATAATCATTAAGAGAATTATTTCTCTATGTAAGAGTGAAACTAACATCACTGATTTATCACTGTTGTACGTAAAGCATAGGTAATCCTGGGGATCGTAAGGAAAATTAGGTTTGCATGCCCTATTCAATGATTTTGGTGGCTTTGTGCTACCTTTCCTAGGTCAGGGGGTGGAAGGAGGGATGGAAGGAGCAAACGAGAAGTTGGGTGGTGCAGGGAGGCTTCAGGTATTGTAGGACTTCCTTTTTGCTCTTATTTTATGAGCCTTAATAACACATGTTACTGATTGCAGCATACCAGGCTTGACCTTAAACCCCCCCTTAGAAAGAACATGGTATTCTTTCCTCACGCATCATTGTCATATAATGAATTTCACTGCAATGTACCTATTCAGACAAGAAGTCTCTGACAAATGACCAAATTAACATTTCCTAGAACACATCTAGCTGATAACTTTTAGCTGGATATGCCCCCAACTTGAGGCACAGTGCATTAGCTACTCTGGAGAACAGCTGCCTTGCAGTCCTCAGACATCACTTTCATTTTCAAAGTACCAAACTTTGCTCCTTCCTACTTTTCAAAACACGTAGAGATTAAAAGTGAAGAAAGGGAAATAATCACCTCAGAATGAGACAGCCAGAGATAGATTTATCTATCTGCCAAAGCTGTTGTTTAGGTTATTATAATGTGCCCACTACACCTAAGCCCTGGTGCCCCATTCTGTGGGGCAGGTGTGTGCACTTGGCGCTGACATTGGGGTTGGTGCATTGAAATGCCCCAATCTGCAGAGGGTCTGCGTTAAACTATTAAGTTTTGATTGCACTTTGTTGTGCCATTGCTCTGTAGAAGATCCCTGAAGAACCTGTCTGTCTCCACAAGGATGGGTGGAGTATCAGGAAAAAGGGTGTGGGTCACTCCGGTAGTGCTGAGCTGCTATTGAGACCATCTTAGCCTTTTTTTTTTTTTCTTTCATTTTCGCTGTTGCAATAATAGCATAATTGGTTTGGTAGGTCACATGTAAGTCCAGCTTCTGTGAAAATGTTCAATCAAAATCCCAGGGAGGATGCCTAGTTTGTTAAAGATTTTGTGGATTTGTTATTCTTATCAATACTACCTTTTACATAAAGCTTGCTGTTATGCTTCTAATTTCATGTTTAATATCTTATATACCATTAAACTAGCAATTACAAAAGCTCACTTTATCTCCATCACTCTCTTTTCATAACACTTGTGTTGCTGATTAAAAGGTTGTCTGTGTTTTAAGTTGATCGTACTATTCAATAACAGACCAAGTGACATAATCTGCCTCAAATTTCCCCAAGTGGCAGTCAGAGCAGGACCTTCCAAAGACCCTGTGTACGTGCTGTCTCCTGAGTGCTGGTGGAGAACAGCTTTGAACCAAAGTTTTCTTGTCTCAGAAAGACTTGCAAGGCAATCCTGTCTACATAGGATGAGCATGAACCAGTGCATGGCTTTCTGGTGAGGGACCTTTTTATGTAGTTATGTGGTAAATTAAGTAGCTCAGTAAATACTAAGTTGCTTTGATATAAAGGAAAAGGAGGTTTTTTTGCCAGTAAAGAATTTTTTTTTTCTTGTAAACTGAGTCTATCTTATTGTAGGGTTATCTGTAAAAATATTTTAATTTGGTGTTACTTTTATTTGAGTATTTTATTTTATTTTAGCCTACAGAAGGACTGCAGGTCTCATTACATATTATGTTCTTGATTTGCAATTTGGCATTTGCTTTGTGAACATAACTGAGAAATATTTCTGTTCTTTGACTGGATGAGTCCCTAATTAGAAGTTTTCAGGAAATACCTATGGATACTTCATGTGTGTTGCATATTCATTAGAACATTTGCATGAGTCTTAAGTTATCCTTACCTATGAATGGTTCAGAAATAACTGATTGCTTGACTATTCCCTTAAAGTTCATCAAATGGAATATGGATTCACTTATTCACCAGGTATTTACATACATTTGTTGAAATAGATTAAGAAATGTACTAGAGATGCCACTTACACATGTATATTTCAGGTCTAAGTCCCAGTTGATGGGCTGCTTTCACCATGTTCTTTGCAACATTGCTAAGCATTCTAGTAAACTCACTTTCAGAGTTGTTTCCTAAAATTCAACCGTCCCTTTTGTGTTTTTACTTCCTTATTTTTCATGCACCACTGTAAATAATTATTATTCCCTGTGTTAACATTCTTTGACTATTTTGTGGGTTGTTGTCATGCTTTTGCTTACTAATTGCTTTATTTAATCTTTTTTGGTGAAATGCATGTTGTGGTTCTTTTTTTAATCTTTTTTTTTGTTAAACTCCATTTTGCAACTTTCTTTCTGGAAATGTATTGTTCTAAAATGAAAACAGGATTTCACCATGGTATTTTCATATCCTTGCTTTGTTTCTTCTGCAGCTTAAAAGATGTCTAAAGCACCTTTTGTTTTTTCTGACTATATTATTAATTCATGTCTGCATATATTAGTCCTTTCTACCTTTCAATATCACATCTTGGATTTTCATCTTTCAGTTGTTTTCCTCTCCTGGTTTGTTTGCATTCTTTGATGATCTTCCTTTAATTATTTTCTGAAAATTTTAATCTTGGGTACCCTTTTGTTGTCTCTTTACTCTCGTGGTGTTCAGAATTTTTAATTTAGTATCACCTGTGAATTGCATTAGTGCGCTGAGAGGTTTATGTTTGTTATATAATGCTGTTATGAGACGTTTGTGCTTTCAGTGACTAGCGGATTTAAGTTTTGCTTGAAACTATATTTCAGTGGAGTCACCGTAGCTGGACTCTGGCAGCTGCAATATAACACCCTACCCTGACCATAAAAGTCTAATGATGAACATAGCTGGGTGTAGAGTTTCAGCCTGAGAGTTCACCTTTTGCATGGATGTAAAGCATGGAAAGAGTCACTCTTGGCAGATTAAGGGATACAGATGGATGCCCATGCCAAGTGGATTTCAACAGGAAGCCTCTGAGACTGGCAATTGTACCCGAACTGGTTGTTACTCCCTTTAGCTGATCTCATTAAAAACTTGGAAGTTCCTGGTCTCATCATAGGAGCTGGATTACAGAAGAAAATAATAAAGAGAGGTTTGGCCAAGCAGGTAGACAAACCCAGTTATTCCATGTCTGTGGCCATGGTGGTAGCATCACATTTTCAGACTAGTAAAACCCATGTCCTTGGCTTGCTGCATAATGGATATAGGTCTTCAAACCTTTCACCTGAACCTGCAGACCAAGATGACAGAACTCAACTGCACTTGGTTTGAAACTCTCCTATCACATTGAGGACCATCTGCATTTGTCATTGTTTCCCTGCATTTTTTTGGTTGTTGTTACTCATAAACTGGTAACACTTGCAGGACAATTTATTGAACACTCAAAGTTGTCCTCCCCTCTTGCAGAAGGATACAGCAGGATCAGTGCAAAGAAAATTATCTCTAAACAATGATGTCCATTGGAGAGAGAACTCTGATGGACAAGAGCTCAGGAAATATTTATGCAATTATAAAAACCAACAAGCTTTCTGATATATCTCAGTCACAGCTGGATTCCTCTCTGAATGATAATGATGACAAGAACCGTAATTTTCTCGTGAGGTTTGAGTCCCGAATGGGAAGTAGAAACATGGAATTTTGAAATCTGCTTTTTTGGTTGATGAATTCTGTTTTACATTTATTTATTTAGGAAGAGGGTTAAAGATTGGCCATTAAAGGTGTTGTGGTACAATACAATGTTAGTCATGAGAAACTAAGTCAGCTTAAATGTCAAAAGCTGGATGTCATATAGCAGTTTTCAGGATTTTTTTTAATATTAGTTTATTTTCAGTCAATCCATTTTATTTAAAAACCCTAAAAATATCTGTGTTGTCATTGAAAATCAAAATGGTGAAGGTTAAGACAGTGTAAGGCTTCCACTGAAAAAAGCAAAACCAGTGAAAACATGGCTCAGCGTAGTGCTCTCCATGTGAACAGAGAAATAAAGTTTCCTTATTATGAATTCTTAACACTGTATTTAAGCTAATTCCATTTGATACTGTCTAGCTAAGAAAGTATTTTTGAGACTGTCAGACTTGAAGACATCAGTGAAGTCATACTGACAGTGATTTGAAATTTCCACTCTGGCATTTCAAATTTGCCAGATTAAAGGTTTGAGCTTTTAAAGCTAAAGTGCATGTTTTATACAACACAGTAGGGGCCCTATTGTCGAATGGTCTGAGGAACTGCGAATCGACAGCTATCATTGAAATAGCACAAATCCACCAGCACAATCTCCTAAAAGACTATGGGGGTGTTATTATAGCACCTAGTGCAGTATATTACCTATTCTGCTGACATTTTTCTTATAGCTGTCAGTTGCTTTGTAACAAAAGCTCTGGCTAAAGGAAGCACACCTAGTTTCTCTAGGGCATGTGGGTCCTGGTCAAAGGAAGTTCTTCAGCATTTCTTGTGCACGTTAACAGCGGAGGCAAATTTATACTGTCATCATATCTCAGTAATTTTTTGTACACAGTATTTTTTAGTACATGTGTGATATCAAATACTGGTATGGGAATACATTCTTCATGATGGGACTGTTATTGCAGTATTGGGTGTAGCCTCCCCATTTAATATTGCTCCCCCATTAGCGGGCAGAGGTTTCAGTCTTATGGAAAAAAGGGTGTTAGGGAAGGGGGGAAAGGCGTCTAAATGCCCCAGGCTTCCCCATGTTCTGGTCAGACAGGCTGAAGTCTAGAAGGAATAATAAAGTTCTTGCTGTGATCAGGTATTTTACTCTTAATTTGAAAAGAGGGGTGAAACAGAGCAATGTAGTGAAGCAGTATTTTCTCATTCTGTTACTTGGCCCATACAAGAAAGTGGAAAATGGGTGCACATTTGTCCTCTTTCCTCTCTTTCAGATAAGGCTGAAGCAAATACCCTGAGACACACAGGCTGAGACTGTCTCTTCTGAAGTGTAATGTGTGGGTATTTGGATACCTCCTCCGTGCTGGCACCCCGTTTACAGTTCCTTGTCTTTTGAGGGAAGTTAAGAAGCGCAGTTAGCATGACAAGCACATCTCATGCCCAGCAAACAAAATGATTCATAAAGCAATCTTTCCGTGTTTTTTTTTTTGTTATTTTTGTTTTTTGTCTCTGCTTTCTAACCCTCTTCAGTAGTATTGGTAATTAGGAAATATTTCCTGCTTTGTCAGTTCAGATTTATTTGTTCTCTGCTAGTATCCCCCACATGGCTGGAATACAAATCATTTGCTGGAAAAAATTAGAAGTGATGAAGAGGAGGGTGATTAATGACCTAGCATTTTATTTTACCAGATAAAACAAGAGGGGTTTCACTCAGTTTGCCTCCAGATAGTGTTTTGTATTCATTTTGCAACACAGTTAGAACTCAATTGTATCAAAAGTGAAAATTCATAAACCTACAGCAGTTTGTGAAATGTGAATGATTGATTGCATACAGCCAGAAAACTCTTGAAAAGATAAACTAATTCTGTGATGAACAACACATTTCATACTCAATTAATTATACAGTACATTTTGTTTCAAAATATTAAATGCCTAGAACAGTCTTCTGCCTGAAAGCATCTGGGCTTTGTAACAAGACAAAAGTCTTGGGTTCAATCAGCTGTCTGTATGAGAGTTTAGAATGACTTATGTCTGAATTAGAGAGGTTTAGGGCAGTGATTTCCTGGCAGGAAATTAATAATGAGCTAAATTAGAACATGCCTAGAGATGATTTAAACAACTTAGCTAGCATTGTCTGTGACAGGCTGTCATTTTTTTTCCCCAGTTCTACTATTGTCTAGTAAATAACTGAAATCATTAAAATGTTGGTAGTGCACTGTGACTCAACTTGCAAAACCAGACTTATTCATATCATCTTTCAAGCAAATTTTTATGGAAAAGCAAAAAAATCCCAAAGGAAGTAGACAGTCATATTTGAACAGAAGATGGGAGATGGGTAGCTGAAGAGCATGTTCTTGAGTCTTGTGCTTGAGCATGGCAACACACAGGCCTGGTGCTTTTGACTGAGACAGCTTTTAGTGTTGCTTTGTATTTTGTCAAATAAATCCTAATATCAGAGTGGATTCAAATCCTCTTCACACTGCAAAGGTTGAGAAGACTGAACCAGAGGGAAACAGCTAACATCTCTGGCTCCTTCAAAAATAGCATTGTACTCAATCACCTTTTGCTCCCTTTTTAAATCAGAGACAAGTAAAAAAGGAATAGAGCTGGAGAGAGGGCCTTAAGGTTCAACATCCAGGTGTCTGAGCTGGTGGTGACAACAAGCACTTTCCTGAAGCAAATTCTCAGGAAGTTCTATCTGCCTGGTCAGGCTGTGTCATGCCAAGATAAATTATTTCCGACCTTTTTACTATTTCAAGGTAAAGCAAGACCAAAATCATTTATCTTACTGTCCAATTCTTAAAAATTAATATCAATTCTACAGCATTGGGGAATGAATCAAAGAGGGCATGAGTAGTTAAATGATGGCCAGTGACATTAAACTGCCTGCTGTGCACTGAGAGATCTTGTTCAATAAAAGTGACAAAACAATACAAGCTCTTATTATTCAAGTGGCTCCTGAAAATGCAGGGCTCCTTATCTGATTGACAGTCATTTCTGAAAAAAACCCCAACCAACCCAAACCAAAATGAAAATCAAAATCCTCACTATCAGCAATTTCACCAGGGAGGCAGAAAGAAAAGAGAGATTATTCATGTCAATTTCACAGTGGAACAAGAGCTGTACAGCCTTGCCTTGAAAGTTCCTAAGAGAATAAAACGTCCCATATTCTGTTCCCAAAGACTGAGTGAGCTTCTAACTGGAGCAGCTTCACGTAACATGGGGTCTTCAGAAGTACTGCCACATTTCCTTGCCCTGCTGTGTCCTTGGAGGTGTTGGAGTAGAAATAACTCCCTGGAGAAAACCAGAACTGTGGCAGCATGCAAGAGCATGCCCAGAGAAGAATGGTTCCTCACAGCCTCTGCTTGGCCAGTTGCGCTCACAACCCATTTACTTTAGAACTGAGTTCAAATCCTGTGCTGTATAGTTTTTCTACACGAATGAATCCCATAGGACCTAAACAGAAAAACTTTTGCATCCCAGAGGAATATACAAGTTACTATAATACTAGTCACTTCCTTCCAAGAAAAATATACTGGCTAAATATTTATCAGCACCTTGCAAAAGCTAGTTTTGCTTTTGGGGTATTCCAGTGGAACATCTTCTACTGAAATATTCTAACAAGCATAGTTCCCTTAACTTCAGTGGAGTTTGATCAAAATAGATCATGTACAATGTGAATTTTCAGATTTATTCATAGCGGCTTAGATTGTACAAGCTAATTTTCCAAGCATCAGCATCTTTCAAAGGATGAGAAATACAAGTATGTGTGAGGGGAAAGTTACAGGAAGGAGAAAACAACATTCCAATATTACTATTGTTTTCTTTGTGGTCCAGACTTGTATTTAGTGGTATAATGAATGGACAGTTCTTTCACGGAGAACTAACAGAACAGTAGATAAAAGTAATGGATCTGTAAACACGGAAGTTCTCCTATTTGAGGTGGAAATTGTAATGGAAAATTAGAGACACAACCAAAGTATTGGAGTGTTTCACTGTCTAGTTTACTGATGTTCAGTTATATCTTAATGGGCTTGTTGCACTTAGGGTATTATTTACAGGCACTGTAAGTTAAGTGAGGTTACTTAAAATATGACTGCCTATTCTGCAGGATGTCTAGAAATACAAATAAAATAAGTAAATGCTACTTGTTTGTTTTTTTCTCTTCTCACATTAATGCAGAGTTGTTTTGATACTTAATCTTTCTGAAACATTTGCTTTATCTTAGCAGATAATTAAAAGTACCTCAGTTTTGTTTTTCTTTGTGGGAGAAAACAACAATAAATATTTCTTATGAAGTGCTTTGAAATCAGGAAGTAGCACAGCAGTTTTATAGTGAATACAACAACTAGTTGATCCAAAGCTCCAAAACAATTTGCTGTTATGTTCATGCCTCTTTTTAAAGGGTAAGGAAACTAAGTGCACACACTGCATCATATTGAAACAAAGGAACGCAAAGCAACACCGAGATGAAAGGCCACTCTTGTGTGTGAAGTGGATCCAGTAGGTTTTGGGTACTATCTTTGTTTGAAGACTGTATCCTCCTCTGGTGCTGAAGGCTAACAATAGTTCAGCTCTGGGTTTTCATAAACACACCATACTGGGTGGTTCCATCAAGACAGTGTTTCAGACAATAGAAGTCTGAAAGGAAGTGACATGTAACTGTAGCAATTGCATAATCCTCCGGAAATCACACATTACAATTTATAACATTCCCAATTTCCAAGTACATTGATCCCACTGATATCGGATAAAAACCCACGTTAGAAAGCAATTAATTCAACAGCTTGTTAGAACATGGGCATACCTACTAGCAATGAAATTCTTAAAAAATTAAAGACACAAACGAATAACGGGAAGAGTTCAGGCACCATCTACAAAAAGTAGTTTGATACCATGAAATTTGAAAGAAGCTAATAAATGTTCTGGGTGACTTCAGAGTCATGTTTACATGTAGAAGTATGATAGAATTCAGCTGGACCTGCTCTCATTAGCTTTAACTCCATTTCTTTTTTTTACCTAAGCGAAGTTTACCAGAGCATGATAGCTTTCTAAATTTCTGGCCAATTCTTGGCTTTCTGCTAAACAACCATTTTCCATTAATGAACATTGTCTATCTAGTTGCTTTATCTTAATATAAAGATTTGTTCTTTGTGTTGGCTGTTTGTTTTCAATGTTTGTTCTGTATTAAAAAAAAAGAAAAAGCAACAAACAGGAAGCATATTTCTTTCTCTTCTACTGCTTAATTATATAGAAAAATTAAAGAAGGCATTTAAGAGCTGAAGCTCCAATAACATTTAGATCGTTACAGAAATTTTGAAATTAAAAACATTTAATAGGATTCACTGTTCCCCAACTAATTTTGGGTTTTTGTTCCCCAACTAAAGTAATTACTCTTTAATGATTACGTTAAAAAAACTATCCCAGGCATAGTAATACAGTTTACCTGAAACAATGTAATTTTTCACCTTGAGGTCTCAATTTTAAATTGCTGTAATCTTACTGTCAGTGTTCTATGACTTTAACAGGCTGGCATCTGATTTACATCGTGGGTACTAGCTTGGATGTGCACATGTTCAGGGCATGTCAGTGACCACTTGGACATTGGTCGTGGCTGGTCCTGCAGTACCTGTTTGTGGCTGTTTCTGTCCCCTTTCACAAGTGCTGTAATCTTTCCTATTTAGGGCAATGTGCACATTTATTAGAAGGTTGTTTTTCAATTACATTCCAAATACTGCCATAGATTGAAAACATGGATTAGCTAGACAAATGATTCAAAGCTAATTAGTTAAAAATAGATTCTCTTTTTCCAAATACTCCTTTACTCCCCTTCAGCTATTTAGCACTTTATAATGAGCAGAATTACACAAGTGGGCCACCTTTTAAATACATTTTCTCCTTAAAAATCAATAAAGACCTTTTAAAAAAATTCAATAGTCAACACCCATGACTTATACAGGTGACTAATTCAATACAATCAACTTATCAAGTGATTTCAATTCTACAAGTGAACGCAAATTGTCGCTGTTTACTAGAGCACTTCTATTAAAAGTTCATCCATGAAAATTACAGACTGTCATTATAATTTTTATTTTTGCTTATGTAAACCTTTCAGAGAATGCTTTCTGAATTTACTAGAACAGGCCCAGTTGGAATACAAATTGCTTTTGAAAACAAAATAAATCATTCCCAAAGCAAATCTTCAGCAGAAACATAAATTTCAGTTGATACAGCAGCATGGTTACAAGAACATCAGCTGTGTAACAAGATACATACAGAACTTGTTTGCAAGCCAAGCAATACTATATAAACTTAGCAAGCAATGATCCATTAAATGATCCCTCCTATACATGATTTCAAGCATGGGTTAGGAGCAACACTATAGACTTGATTCAATTATCCAGATGGTAAGAAAGTAATAGGATTAAATCAGAAAATAACATTGAGGTTATGGTGAAGCAAAAGCAGGATATCTCAGAGATAAGTGGTCCTTGAACTTATATTTAGGTTTTTGTGACTGAGGAAGACCTGGTGTGTTGTATGAGTGTCATCAGTGGCAGACAGAGGGGATGACAGAAGCTACTACCAAGCAATGATGAGGTCCTGGTCCCAACAAGGCCACCTAGTGTAATTTTTGCAAGAGACTGCTGTAGGACCAAGATTTAATTCTGAGCATTGAAATCAGATGGTAGAGTGCTTGGAACAGGGGAATGGGATTGAATATTTGGTAGAAACTGTAATAACACCACAAGCAAATAATGTGGTTCCTGTTTCTAGTAAAACTATGGGGACAGAAACTATTGCCTTTGAATTCACAGGAAGCGTACTGCTCTTTCCCTGTCTTCCCTCATAATCCTCTTCCCTCATAAGAAAAAGGTTCTGAAGTCTGCAAAGTACTAAGCCCTGGTCTTTTGTAGCGGAGAGTTTAATTTTCTAAATGCTCAGGTTTATTAAATGCAATACATCACTATGTCCTATTATCTTACATACAGAACATCTTATTATTATTGGAATAACTCAAGTTTTTCCAATTCTTTTCTTTATCCTCTGTTAATATGTAGTTTAGAGTTGAAGACCTTTAAAGTTCTCTTAATAAATTATACCATAATATGCTGAAATAGAAGAAATTCAAAGTTTCCATATAATTAAAGAAAAACTTTTTGCATAAGATCGACACAGATGACACAACTTTCCAATAAATATGGGTATAAGACATCTGGAAAATACAATATTTTTTGCCACTTAATAGTATTTAGTTTTCTTCTTGAAAGTTTCTGAAAAATACCACAGGATTGCAATCAGATTACAGTTTTCAAATTGTCATGAAGATAGATTAGATTTGTTGTACCATTCACTAGTCTCATTACAATTATCATCACAAGAATGAATTCATAATATGTCATTTCCTATTCATTAGAGACATTGTCATTGTAGAATGTGAAATGAGCATTAAAATGCCTCACACATCCCACACAACATGACAGTACTGTAAATCAGACCATTTTGACCTTTTCAATGTTCAGTTATTTGATATGCTGGTCAGTCCTATTCCCTGTTTATTTGCAATTGGTTGAATGTGCTATTGGAAAACCTTTGCCTTCATTTGCAGTATTAAGCTTACAATAGGCCTAAAGTGGAATTAGGAGGCCAAGAGTTGGCAGACCATGTATTAACGTCTTCATCAAGTCGTGTGTTCCTGTTAGTATATATATATATTTGAAAATATTGAACAAGAGACAGAATGCTAGGCTGGAAAGGACAGAGACTCAAAAGTAACTTGCAGGAAAGAGCTTCAGAATATGGCAAATTCCTGGAAAAGCCCATGCTTACCTTTACCTTTAAAAAAAATTGATCACATGCACCTTACAAAACTAATACGACCTAAAAAGAGAAAATAGTCAAAATGGTATAAAAAACAACCATTGAATAAGAAATTACGCTAATCTACTGTGTTAGATTTTGGTGACTATCACACAAATGAAATGCATTCTCATTAACAAATACAAGATATTAACAGAAAACTTGCCCTATCTTTTCTCCTCCCTTTCCTTCCTGCCCCAAATAAAGCCACGCTTTTTCACCTGTAATGTTAGCAACAAAACAGTTTTGCCAGGTATACTGCAAGGAGAATTTTGGTTTAAGAAAGTTGGCATGTATTTTACTGTGGCCTGGTGTATAATGATCTGTAATGAAGATGACTAGCCAGAAGGGGGTGTAGTGTAGTAGATGATTACGTATTTGTTCCTCCACATTTGTGAACTATTAGTTAAATATTAAAATTACTATTTTTAAAATAGTGCGATATAGTAACTGAATAAATGTCAAACACACTCTACCGCCCAGCCAAAATTTCCAAAAGCAATAAGAAATTTGGGGGTTTGCCTGGAAGGGGAAGTTATTTTCAGGAATTAATTGGTTCAGCCTTTTTAAAAATCTCACTTAACACATCTAAGCTTATGCACCTTACCTTTCTTCATACCTATGTTATCTATTTGAAATCTTAGGTCTATTAAAACTATTTCAATACTTTTGATTTCAGAAGTTGAAAAAAAATGTAATGAAACTATAAAAACAGCGTTAGAAGAAGTACACTTGCCTTGATGAAGGTTGAGAAATTGAAGGTTTCAGCTAGTGAGCAGTGAAAGAGGAGAAAAGAAAATACATAGTTTTATGAAATATATGTTGGTGAAAAGCTTGATAGATTTTTGGCCTGTACAGAAGCTCTTTCAGTAGAGCATGTCATTCACCTAAATAGGATTAAGAAAAATATCAGAAGATTTGTGCAATTACAGTATGCATCAAAAGTCTTTGAGGGTAAATATGTGGAAATATGAATACTAAAAGGAATTGGACAATCATTAAAAGGGGTTTCAATAAATACAGCCTTATACATGAAAATGTATTGGTAAAGCAGGCAAACTAATCAAAATTGTTGATTTTTATATGAAATTAAAATCATATGAAATATACACCATTATTCACTTTTTGTACTCTAAAACCTTCCCCCGGCTTGGCTTTGTCGCAGAATTATAAAAGCTGTTTAGAAGAACAATTTTGCCTCTCCAACCTGCCAAAAGGATTCAGTTCTGAACCTCTGCTGTTGTTTTGGTCTTTCTAACAAATAACTAATTTTTAATTCACAGAGAGCACATGTGACTTGTGTTGGTATGCAAACATATATAATGTTTGCTCATCTAACCTCTAATTTTGGCTGCAAAACTTGAAGGCATTAAAGGAAATTAAAGACTGTGAGCAGAAAAATATGAAATTTCTGGGTTATTGAATCTTCTCTAGCTTTTTGTTTCAACTGGATGTTAAAAGCATTTGAAATAAAGAGCAAAATGTCTTCAGATCAACATATCTAATATCACAATATGGAAAACATGTCTCATATCTTTTTTGATAGTTTTGAAATGAGTCTTAGTAAAGGAATTTTAGATACTTTCTGTCTTTTTCAGGAGCTATGTTAATCTTTTCTATTTTTTCCTTTTCACTGTTAAGCATTCAGACTGCTACAAGGTTTGTACTTCTGCAATTTTCCCTATACCTTCAGCAAAGGAATCTTCTCCTCCTGCTTAGTTTGACTCAGGATTTTTTGGCTTTTCTCTTTGTTCTTCAAGAATCTGGGACAACTTGCTGGGATTTACTCTGGCTGCAGGAAACATGGAAATGTAAAGTGCCAAGCTTCCATTTGCCTTTCTAAACCTGTTTCTGGCCATAATTTTTTTTTTACTTCTTTCTCACTTGAAATTGCTTTTCATGTATTAATACATTAAAACTCTATCACTCAGGTTCACTCTGACCAATTCCTAGCTAGCTAAGGAGGAATTCAAAGGGAGGATATTAAGAATAGCAGATAGCTCCTTTATAGGGAAAGTTTAATGCTTTTGGAAGCATTTAAAGCTCTTAAAACTATGCACTTTTAATGTATTTGAATATGATCTTTCTGTATACTTATATCACATTTGTTGCAGCAAGCTTGTAGCACCTAGAAAGTTGGCATTTTTCTCAAGAATAGATAAAAGGAAATATTTACCTTCTATTTTCCCTCTTCCTCATGGTGATTTTAAAACAACCTCTGCTGATGTTGCACTTTCTCCTCCTCTGCTGAGTTCTGGCCTTTTTTTTTTTTTTTCCTAAAGCTAATTTTGAGAGCAAGGTGGGGGAAAACATAGAAAAAAATCCCAAACCTGGTTTAGACAATTTACAAAAGCAGTTGGTTGGTCCAGACAATGTTGCTCTAGTGGAAACACTTGATGTTAACTTTGCACAGAAATGCAAAACCTTATTAGTTAGGTGTTATTGTTTGTAATTGCTGTGGCTGTTGGGTGGTGATAAAAGTCTCGGTGGCAAAAGCAATGAGTGAGATGATTATGACAGTCCAATGTTTGGCTTCTCAATTTACCACACAGAATAGTCTTGTTTTTCAAAGGTAGAGAGCAACAATTAACTTAAGATCCATTTCCTCCTATTGACTGGTAACGTTATAATAGAAAGTGAGAAGCTGATACAAAATATCCCGTGAGTGTATGACATTTCTTAATTTCTCTACAAGTAGGGCCCTGATCTTACAAATGGCTATGGCTCACATTTTCCACAATTTTTACTTTTATCCTTTCTGTCTTGGAAAGACATCTTGGAGGTTCTCACTGTTTTCACCTCTCTTGGGAAGAGGGACAATGCATATAGAGAATGATCTTAGGCTGAAAATTGTAGCAGTTTATTAAAGCTGACATATTTAGATTCTTTTCACACCTTGGTAGTTTTATAACGTGAACACCAGAACATAATGGTTTGGGTTGGAAAGGACCTTCAAAGATAATCTAGTTCAGCCCCCAAAGTCACATGCCAAACACCCAAAGGCACTCTGTTACATCCAAATGCCTAGCAGAGGGCTGAAGAGGCCCTTCTTGAGGCTAATTACTTATTATGATGTAGTGCATTATAATCAGCTTTTTACTGTGTCACCTAACAATTTATAAAAGTATTTTCTTACATGAATTATTTCACTGTTATTGGCATGCAGGGCCTAATAATTAATTGTCCTAAAGAAATTAATTTCTCTCCAACATGTCATTGTTTTCTGCCTTTGCTTTAGAACAAAGCTGATGTGCTGTAAATCATACTCATTCTGCATATTGCTTGCATCCTTAATTACAGCTATTTGAAGACCAATAACTCTCTTGCAGGAAAAAAAAAGAAATCTAAAATCTTTCACTTTGTAGAGGTCCAAATTAGACTGAAAAAGAAACCTTTCATATAGTTTAGCTTCAGCCATCTAATTTGTAAACAGTGGTTGTAAATTACCTAAACAGACAGTTTTCAATTAAAATGATGCACTAAGTTCATTGTATAGAAATTGCACACATGGGCTCACTCACTGGGCAATGATTAAATTGTTGTTCTTAACACCAGCCCTTCCATTTTGTGGATACAGAATGTGAATCAATCCTATTGGAGTAATCTGTCCCAAAGATAAAAACACCTTACTGATAAATAGATTGGTTCAGAATATTTGTAAGAGATCAAAATAAACAAATTCTGGTTTTGATCAAATTGAGATCCTACATTTGCCTTCTGAGAATTGTATATGGACTCCACTATAACAGTAACTGTGGCAAATTCAAATGAAACCTCTTTGGTTCTGAAGTACAGGAGAACTCAAAAAATGAAACTAAAATGCCTTTTACTCAAAGTGGTTGTTCTTGTAGTTCCAAGAGTACAATTCAGGAGTTAATTCTGGTGGCAGGGCCATTGTGTTAAGTAATAAAGGAAATAGTGCATTATTCTAGCCTATAGTCTATGCCATCTTGTGTTGGTTCCCCAGTGGAAATAGTTTCCTATTTATCCTGCTTATTACTGTGTACTTAAAGCATATCCCAAACCAAGTTGGTACTCTGTAAACCAATTGGTCCTGATATTCTGTAGCCTTGAAAGAAAGGAGCGTATATTGACATTTTAGATTATTCTGTGTTACTGTATTAAAAGTCAAAGGGAAGGATCTTTCATTTTGTTGAGATTAGTATCTTGTCCCTGCTTCCAAAGTCACAGTTTAGCAGAGGAAAACTTCTCCTGCACCAGTTGTCCTGTTACAGTTTTGAGAAAGATAACTCAAAGGCTGGACCAGTGATGCATTTTCAAGGCTCTGAATTTGAATGTGGTCAATATAAAAAGTAACCGAAATGGTTGTGCACTCCTGCAAGAAACTTGTACCTCAGAATGGATGAAGTAAGATTACTGCTGAATGGGACAAACTTGCTAATGCTAGTAACAACAGGGACACAGTGATTGTCAGGCACACAAGTGTTATTCAGCTATAAGGAGTATGACCTGCATAGGCACTTACTAGCACACATCTTGTTAGCATTGGAAAAAGAGAATTTAGAAGGATCCATTTCATTATATTAAAAAATCACTAAAATAACAAACCCATTTATTTTTAAAAGATCACAAGGAAAAGTAGACACCCCACCCCCCCACCCCACCCCCCCCGAAATCTTGAAAACAGCTTTGTTTTACATCAAGCTGTGGAAGTGTTGGGTCCCTAGATAAGAAATGCAGATGAACCTGAAACATATTAAATACCTCCAAGGAAGAAGTCTCACCTTGACAGCAACATTAGAGAAGCTACTCTAAATGATACTGTTTGTAGTGGAAGGATACTCAGCTGTGTATGAGAGATGTACGCAAAGAGGTGATGGAACAGAAGGAAGCTTTTTAAGAAAGGAGACAGGGGATTCAGAAATGAATGACTCCAAAACACAGGTTTTTCAGAATAATTTTCTTTGAGTTTTAGTATGCCTTCTCCATGCTTTGGGTCTTTCCCTGAATGGTTGTACTGCTGAGAGTGGTGCATTCCTATTGCAAGACATGATGAAAGGGCAGATGATCAAACTGAGGAGGTGACAAGTCATTACCCTTATTCTGGAACCGAATTAATTTCAAAAATGACAGTTTTAGTATACACAAAGATGAAGAAATATTTTTTTTTCCTACTTAAACGATGTTTCCTACTTAAATGGTGACATATTTCTAAGATTCAAAGAATAAAGAGATACCTACCTACCTAGCTGCTGTCAGAGGCTTCTCCCTCAGATGCCTTAGTATCAAGTACATTCAGCACTCAAAAGCATGACATGGCACGAACCTTAGATGTGCATGAAATTGCACTGGAGCAGAAAGGCCTTGTGCTGGAAAGGGAATGCTTCATGCATTCCCTGGAAAGGCTATGCTTCATGCATACTATTCTGTCCATACTTTTGCAAAATGATGACCTGAGAACATACATTTTTATACCTACAGTGCCAATGTACACTATTTAAACAAGCAATTTAGATTTAAATGCTAGATTAACATTGAGATTTTATTGCTTGGACTGCTATTCAAGTCTGAAAAAGAAACCGTAAGCAGAAGAAACGTTCAATAAACTGGAATGTTTTAAATAGCAAAGACTTAAAAAAAATCATATGGAACCACTTTGTGATGTCAGTAACATTTGTTGCAAGAAGCTGCAGCGCTTCCAACACCTCACTTGAAGATAATCTCCTTTAGTTTAATGTGCTTCCTCATACATACAGTTGAGGGTAATCAGAGAAAACCGGTATTTTCTTTGCCTTCTCTGTTTTTCTGTCTCCCACTTCTACTGCCCTCTCGGACATAGGCTTAGGTACAGAAGAGGGCATTTTCAAGACTACCTTGTCTGTCTCAGAATGTTTTTATGATGTAAAATAATATCAGTCAATTGTTTCTTCTTGCTTCCTTCTTTTCCTAGAACTGTCGGACTTTGTTGCAGAGAACCACAACTTTTCAGGCAAATTATATGAAAATTATAACCAAGAATACTTTTGTATGTCAGGACAATATTCAGGATACTTGGGTGAATGTGCATCTACATACAAAATGGACCTTAAAATTATATGGACAAGTCATTTAGAAAACCAGGCTAAGTATGCAACATATTCTTTTATTTTATTTATAACTTAGAAGCCTTCAGCCAAGTTAGGTTAATTATGTAAGTGGTACAACAAGATGATTTTGCTTCTGCTGGTTAATTTTCCTCAATGTTTCAGGTCAGTAAACAGTTTTGGTTTTGCTTTTTTTAATTTTAATGCATTAAAATCTTTAATTTAGTTATTATTTTCTGAGGTCTGACAGATACTCTAGTGGGTCTTAACATACTGCACCTGCACTGTTCTTTTTCACTGCTAAATTACTATATTACAGCACATTGCTAATAAAAGAATTTCTTAGTTCTCCTTGTCCAGTCACAAAATCAGTGGGTCCTGTCTGTTAGTTAAAAAAATTCTATACTTACAAAGGTTTTCCTTGCTTTCTTTAGATATAGTTTGCTAAACTAAACTTACATAATTAAAAAAAAAAAAAAAGTAACTAAGTTTAGTACCTATCCTTTTGTGTTTTATTCCTACAATATTTTTGACATGACTATCTTGGGATGAAAAGAGTCCCATTTTTTATAACTGTCACGTATTGCCGAAATATTAGGGGGCTGGAAAGACAGAAAAAGCTTGTATTGCTGTTTGCTCTTTGTTTTTCTTGAAGTGGATCTTCCTCTATAATGGACGCAGACCTATGAATAGATATTTCCCATAAGACTTTCAAAACTTAAAAAAAAACAACTCCAAAACCTCATGAAGAAAATGTTGATGGTTGGAGTACTTGCCCTACCTCTCCCCAGAGCATCTTGGCCAGATGCCCTTGTGCAGACTGTCAGCAGTTGTGACAGAGCAGGTTTAATACGAAGTAGAGCAGTGCTGGCTCATTTACTGCAGCCAACTCAATCATCTGAGGACGTGCCGATACAGGTGAGGCAGGTTTTCTCGCTGCCTCCTGTCTAGGATGGTACAGATGCTGCTTCCATTTTTATGTCATACCATTTTAGTGAGGTCTGTCACATGAAATAATACAGCAAGACATATTGGTAACAGCAATTATTTCAGGGAGGGCCCCCTTATCCTAGGTCATGTTCTGTCGGTTACGTAGCCATTATTGCATTACCAATAGGAAACCATGTGGTTAATGACTGCGTACTCACCAGTTGCATTTACTAAAAGGTAGAAGAAGTACAAATAGATACTAAGAAACACCCAAATTTTTCCTTTCCTTTTGCAAGACTCTGAGTTTCCTTAATTTGGCTTTGCAATTAAGAAAGTAATAATTGTGGACTGCTGTCTTTGTCAGCTAGAGTATTTAAAAATTTTGATGAAAGCTCATTTAGTGCATCTTCCTGAGTTCAGGTTGCCTGTTCAGAAAAGCATTTCTCCTTAGAGAATCTCCACTGCTGTTTAGCAGCATCACTGCTGAATGGCAGACTAATGGCAGACTGTTCACGGATCTGTGAACACCGAGCAGTACAGCCCTGTGAATGCCCGTGTGTTTGTAACCGTGAGTATACCTACATACTCCACAATAGGTAGTGGGATAAAAAAGTCCAAGTTAATATGGAATGGGTGCATTAATTAATGAAATTACATTACATGAATGAAAACCCTGCTTGGGTCTTCAAGGTGTGCCTGATTTACGCTATGTCTCCAGCAAAAAGCCTATTTGAAAATGAGGTGAGTATAGAAGCTTCATTTACAGGGAGCTTTATATACAGGTATTTCTAGATGAATGTGAACTTATGCCTGAGTTAAATATCACACAGATACATTTTGAGCTTACTGACCATTTTAGGAAGAAGATAAATGATGAGGATGTTCCTGAGGTTACATGATTAAATTGTGGGTGCACATGCATCGGAACAAACATTCCCAATGCAGTTTTCTAGTGAGCTTTGTGATGATCCGTAGGAAAATACTGCATTGAATATTTAGGATTCTAGACACATTTGGTATATTTTAATTTTGATTCTTAGCTCTACCACACTGAGAAACCAAGTTCATATCAACCCTTATGAAAAATGTGTTGTAAATTTTTAACATCACCTAAGTGTATATTTGAAGGTAATTGTAGATTTTTTCTAGGGGAAGACAAACTAACAATAGCTGAAACTTTCTGTTCAAGCAAAAAATTTTTGGACAGTTTTTAGTCTTAATCATTTTGCTAGAGGCTGAACAACATGAACTCTCTCAGGCTTAGAAAAGCAAAACAAGCAAAAAATCCTCCCAGCAGTTTCACGTTCTGTCCTAAATTTTTTCCCTATAAAGCAACAGGTTTCCAAAAGAGAAATATAAAGGTGTCCTACAGATCTCCTAAGCATGACGTTAGATTCCTAGCCTAAGCCCAAGTTACCTTTTTTCCTTCTTTAGGACCATACAGTAGATAGAGCTCATGACACTTTCTACACAGGACAGCTCAATCAGAGGGGATACAGATAGCTGATCTGGTATTGCACCATGTGTTTCTGATACACAAATGGCACCTAAAGTCATCTTGTAATGTGCAGAGTCATATTTTCTTTATCTTAGCTTCCTAGCCCCAGGCTGTGAGACAAGCACTTACTCATTGGTGCATTAACTGCTGTGATTCCTCAGGCATACCCTGGACATCTACATACAGCTGGGATGTGGATTATTAGCTACAGAAAAGCTACATGGCTTGGGTTTTTTTCTTACATTGCTGTTATCTGAATAAATCTATCACAAAAGCTGCCTGAGAGCTGGATGCTCCACAGCAGAGGGTCTGCAGCATCAGTTTGAGCCAGAAAACTAACAGCCACTGGAAGTAGCTGAGGGAAGCACCTGCACGTCGAAGCTCCCAATGAATCTTCGTCCTCCCATAGATTGCTTCTTGCATCATGCTTAAACAAAGTACGAAAATGAAGTAAGAACAATGGGTGCTGAATGCCAGTTAACACCAAAAGAAAGCATGTTCTAACACTCAAAAAGCTCCGTCCAGAAATAAAATGACCCAGTGGTTTCAGCAGCCTGGAATTTGGCCTTTGTTCAAAAGACAATTTTCTGGTATTGGTGATTGAATGTTGTATTTCTTTGGGACAGAAAGGTGCCTTGGACAAAACTGGATCTGGAACCTGGACCCAATACATCTTTCTTGCCAAATGATCTTTATCATTTCCCAGCTTTAAAAATTGGGTTCGTTAGAAGTTTCCTAAAGCTCAGTTAAGAACTGTCATAAGAGTGCTGTGATACTTAAGCTGGACTGGCAGAGCAGCAGGGATATATCAGTGATTAAAATCACATATCTTTATTTGAAGCTGAGAAAGGAAGTTCTTGAACTTTATTGAAAATCTTTTCCTCCTTATTACCCAAACCATTTGGGATAACCTATTACCTTAAAAAAAGCCTCAATTTAGATTGCTACTAGACCCTCTTCAAGACTTCTAAGACTGCAGCAGGGAGGTGGAGATGTAGAGCCATCTGTTATAATGAATATGAGATTTATGAAATTGAATTATAGAAAAAGAAATTAAAAAGTTTGGCTTCCTTGTAGGGAAGGATCTATTTCTGCTAATTATACAATGTCTTAGAGAACATGAATATTTAAGTTTAAAGAGTTTGTCTAAGAAATTAAGCTAAAAGTTATGTGATAACAGTGGTAGGTTTCTACACCCAGTATGCGGGCATTTCTCTATTTTTCCCTTAATAAATATCATATGAAATCAGATTATTGCTGATTTGTTTAATTTCATGGAACCATTCACTTGTCAGTTTTTTCAAGTCGTCATATTTTTAAGCATTTCAGGGAATTTTTTAATTCTCTGTTTTCAAAATACAAAAATACATTTTTAAGAATCATTGATCAGAATTGAGACTTTCAGGTTGTGCTTTAAAAGGCTTTTGGTGAACACCTTTCTTATCAAGGGTCAATCCTCTATTTTTTCCAAGGAACAACATCCATCTGTCATATTAGTGATAAGTGAGAGAATTAAACCCACTAGACTTCAAGAGCCCTCTTGATTAGTTGTTACCTACCCATCAGTGAACTGCTGCAGAAACAAAGGCCATGACTGTGTTAACCTGCTCCCAAATTATGTCATTTATTTTTGTCATAGCTGCCTGTGTAAAGAGCTGTTGTAATAAAAGCAAATACTCTGGGCAGAATTTTTACAGCTTTGTTTAATTTCTTTATCATGGCCTGTTGATGCATCTTCTTACTAAGCAAGGCATAAAAACACCAAAAGAAATGCTAAATTAGAATCTTCTAATAACTAAATTTTTAAAACTATTGAATTAAACATGGCAACATTTCTTTCCTGGATGAGTTAATGCTCAACCATGCAGAAAATCTTGAATGTAACATTATTTAAGCAATTTAAAAGTGAATTAAAGATTCATCCATTGTATCAGGTATCTGACTTCAGGGTAACATTTTAATCTCGATCATTGTTACAGTGTTTGCCATTCAAAAACTCTGAGAGATAAAGATGAAGGTTAATTCATGCAGAACGAAGACTCAGTTCCTTGTTGATAAGTATGGTTGGATGTCAGGGAACTGCAAAATGTGCTAATGGAGTTATTGTTTACCTTAGCACATTAGGCATGAGTTACACTTGTTTGAATAATTGTTTTTTGCTTCTGCATTTCAGATTTATTTTTTGGTTTATGTTGTTTTCATACTGCTATACTGACCACAAAAGGACTGCATTTTTTTCTGTTCTAAGGAGACCCAAAGACTTGTTGTAAAAAAAAGACCAGTTGTAAATATTTTTACAACACTCAATTCACAAACAGCTTGGGGGGGGGGTGGGGGAGGGGGTTGAGGGGGAGTTCGTTTTAAAAACAATAGCTGGCACTCTTTAGCATTTTTCAATTTGCTAAGTTATTGTCAGTCTTTGACATCTTTTCATCAGCAGACCTGATTCAACTCCCGGTTAAACAGGTGCAATTTCTTCATCTAAGCTACTCTTGAATTTTAGCTAGGAACAGTGAACTCCTAATCAGATTCATTACATCATGTACAAACACACAGAATCATACTGAGAAATGCTTTTAACGGGGGGCTGACTTGATCAAAACCATCTTTTTTCTTGGAACAGGCAAACAAAAATTGTCCATAACATGACCAGAGCATTTGTTACGCATCAAATATGCTAAGAATATGTGGCTAGGGTGTATGTATAAAATACATCTAAGAATATGCAGTACAGTATGAAACTGCACCTGAAGGAAGCCCCTGCAGCCACAGAGCCTTTTTCAGCAGGTTGGAAGCAAAGGACGAGAAACTGCTTCTTACAGGAGAGTCTTCCCTCAGGAGGAATTTTCTTCTTGACTCTCATCACTGAGGTCAGGCACTGTTTGTGCCAAGGTTAATCTTACATTGAAATAATTCATTCTATAGCTATGGACATTTATGAAGTCTCTACAAATGACCGATCTCTTTGAACCTGCTCAGGCTTACAGCATCCCAGGCCAGTGGGATCCATGCAGCTGCACCTGCAGTGCAGTTATTTTGTTGTATCTCAGCAATACTTCAAAACAGGTGTTCACTTCTCCCAGGTTTTCTCTCTTTTTGATGCCTTTTCTAAATAAAACACTGCATTTTTGAAGTAGCAAAGAAATAGTACTGGTATAAATCATACACTTAAAAAATTAAATCTCACCACATTTTCGTGATGAACTTTTCTTTCCCTTGCCGAATGCAGAAGTGAAATATTCTTTCCCTTATGTGAGCACTAGCAAGCCTGTTTCTCTTCTCTTCTGTAATTATCAACAGAAAGTAACTGGCTCTCCTAAGAACTGAATGTAATGAGTGTAGTTCTGCTTACTTTAATTAGATGACCAGGTTAGGAAGACAATTAGTCATTCCCTCCAGTGATAACTACAGGCAAATTTTATTGTATAATTGCATATTAATACACAGCTAGGTGTTTTCACCATGTTTTGTCAGGTTCTGACCTGTCAGGTTCTGACCTGTCAGATTCTGGTTATAACAGTCCAGATGTAGCCATTAGGTCCCTTTTGTTTCCTCATGCGGCAGAAGGAGCAAGGATTAGGGGAAACAGTGTGAAAAATGAGCAAGTTAACAAAACTTCACAGAAGTATCTTGATTCACTGCCAACACCAATTTTATGTCAGTAATTCTGCTTTTAATAGTCAGGTATCAGTGAAATCAGAATCACCAGTTGATGAAGATATTGCTTAGCAGAAAAGCTGGTCTAAAGTATTGTGAACATCTTAAATTGATCTAATGAAGTCAGGCTATATTCCAATGTGCAGTGATTCAGGAAAAAAAAAACAAACCCAATGTTTGATTACATTTTATTATGAAATGGTTATAAATGCACTATTTTTTTTTTTTCACTAATGAAGCATTTATTAGAAAATAGCTGAATTTCAGTGGGTGGAGAGTTACACAGAGCAGAAGCTACAGGGATGATTGATTGTTATCAATAATTACATGTTCTGACTGAACACTTTCAGATTCGTAGTGTTACTGTTTCCTGTATCTAAGTGATTTTATTTTAATCTCCTAAACCTTCTCACAAAGGCTCAAACTTTTATGTTTTGGGGATTTTAAAGTTCAACTACAGTTATAGAAAAGCTTTAATTACCGATTGCTTACAGTACATAGAACTTGCAAGGAGAAAGTTCATTGAAGTTTCCTACTCCCTTGAGTGCTTCTCTATAATAGTCCTAACTTACAGAGGGGAACGTAAGTGGTTGTTCTTAACATTTACTGTTCTGATCTCACTCAAAATGAGTTCTGTATGCTTTTCACATGATTGAAAGTAGACTTACAAACCCAGATGCTATCTCCTTTCAGCATTTGGAGAGGCTAGGCTACAGATGATCTCTTCTGTGAGGCTCGGGGGTGAGTATCACGATTTCAGGAAAATCTTTTCTTGCTCCCAAATACTATATGAACCTTTTGTTAAGAATATGGGAGAGAAATGTATGCCTATTAAGAACAGGGTAAGATGTGTCTTTCATAGTTGTGATAGCACAGGGAGGGTCTGAATCCACATTCAGAATACAAGAAAACTTCTGGTCCAAAGAGGCAAAGACCACCAGCAGAAGACAGGGCTTAATAACAGACCTCTAAGTATAATAGCAACTCTGGTAGATGTTTGTGGCTTTATTTTATGATACAATGTAACTATTTTAGAGATACCTAAACATATGGTTAGATAATGGCAGCAGTAATAGTGATGCATGTTTGGAATAGTTACTTAAAATACAAAATACATCTAATACAGAAACTGACTGGAAATTTTTCTTCCCTTAACCTAGATAATCTAGTACATTAATAACTTGCAGGGGCGTTAGGAATCACCACAGAAACTTATAATCTGAATAAACTGCGCAACTAGCTGGGTGTGGGCAGTAAATACAAATATAAGTGCATACATAAATTTGAAATGATTCAGAAAGTACTGAACTAAAAAATTAAATATTGGAAGTGAAGAAAATTTAAATAAATACTAAATAAACTGGTTTAGGATGAAACCTTTACTAAGTTATGTTAAAGAAAGGCAAAAGAAAATACAGGATTAGATTTACTGAATGTCTGGAGGAGAGATGGTGTTCGCCTGCCAACGCTGCCTGATCTAGTTCATCCAAACTATTGAATTTTCTCAGATGAAGACGAACTACTGGGGAATGGAAATGGTTTCTTCTCTCATAATGTCTTAAAAGAAGTCATACATTGGGTGCTCACCACGTGTTTGCATGGAATTGTTCTCTTTGCAGCTCTCCACCTCTAACTTGCTGAACAGTATTTACTGCCATCACAGACGTTTAGAAGTTAAGATGTATTTCAAAATTGAATGTTTCGTTATCTTGGATTTTGGATGTGTTTTTTTGTTTTGTTAAAAAATCAAAAGTATGAATACCTGCTAGCAGACTTTGCAGGGTTATCTAGGAGGTCTTACTTTCCTATAAATTTGAATTTTAGGCATCTACCATGAATTTAAGATGGTTCTTAATGACGATTAAATTATTTTTTATTGCAAATGTGGATTTTTCCAGCACCTTTGGGAGCAGAAAGGCAGATGAAAGAGAACATGACGCAAGCACTGAAAAGAGGAGAAGCGCACAAAAAAATGTGAACTGCTGAATTTACTGTCTAGCTATAATGAGGTATTGCTTAACAATTAAGTTAAATTATGCAGCTGTTTCCTAGTCTATTGTGCTAATGCATCTGAGAAATTATAATTTTCTGATTGGAGAATGTTCTGTGGAGGAAACTGTAGCATTCCCCACTCCTGCAACAATTCATTTCATGACTTAAAAAGGAAGCCAGTATTTTTGCAGCTGGCAGGAATAGGCAATAAAGGATGACAATCCAAGGAACCCTGTTAATCACTGACACAATAAAATAATCCCAAACAAAAGCTGCAGAAGGAAAAAAACTTGAAAGGGTACCAGTGACACAAAGTCACAGCTTATGGGTTTCTGTAGAGAAGTGACTTTATAACCCGCTAGTAGCAGAAACAGGTTTGAGTGTTTCAAAGAGAAATGCTGTCACATGTGTGACTTCAAAGTCAAGTGCTCAAAAATTTCAGGGAACTGTTAAATCAGATCTTTAAAGAAAAGAATGCATGTAGATCAGGGATATACATCATCTTTAAAAAATAAAACTAAAGCCAACTTTGCTAACCAGTAAGTCTTAATAATCTTCAGGGTTTTAAAAGAGTTTGCTTGAATGAGGATTAAGTGAAAGTTGAAGGTGTGGAAAAAACTAAGTAGTATCAACAAAGTAAAATAAAGGAAATATGCTGACATTCCAAGTTTTGCCTGTGGAATGTGCTCATGGGAAAAAAAAAAAAGCAGAGAAGAAATTAGGTATGTTAATTGAAGCAGGTGGCTTGTTTTATATTATTTCATTTTTGACCATCTCAAATTCTTGAGACTATTTAAAATTCCAGTCTAACAAATTAATAAATAAATCCATATTACCCATTGTTTAAACTTATTTATGCAAAAAAAAAAAATCACAAAACCAAAAACTCTAGATGAAAACACATAATAGCTTTTGATAAAAAATTAAAGCTTTTCAATTAGCATCCTTATTTCAGATCTTTTTATTTTAATCATCTGTTTTGCAGGATTCTTTTGTTTTAGTCAGCATTTCCTTTTAAAAAAGGTTGAATTGGGGAAAAACATAATTTTATTTCACATTTTATGACTCTGAGTAACATAAAATGAGGTTGTGCCATGCTTCATGACCATGCATATTTAAACATTTTCTATAAATACATTTACTTAATTTTGGTTTAATCTTGGGACAAAGCACTGCCAGGAAATGATAATGAAGAAACTTAAGAAAAATACCATTTTGAATAAGTCCTGCTTTTGTTTCTACCAGTTGTTCCATAAAGGTGAAGCAGATTTGGCCTTTTAATTTCCTTGAGTGATCTAATTCTTTAAGCTACTTCTGTACTGACTTTTTTTATATTGAGTTGCAGTATTATTCATCAGAAAAAAACTTAGTCTATGATCAAGTGAGTTTCAAGATCTTTTTTTCAATCTTGTCCACTACGTAGCTAAGCTGAAATTTCCTCTAAGCAGAGGAAAAGACTTTCATGCAAGTAGTTCTGTTTCCCCATTTCTCAAGGAATGATTAAAGCATTTTTACCCATAGAACAAAAGAACATATTTTTCTGTTTGAAAAGGATGAAAATCTGGGAAATCCTTCAGAATATAAAAATTATTGTTCAGAAACAACCTTGAAGGGACTTAAAGAAAAAATAAAATCATTAAAACAGAACACATTAGTCCATTCTTTGTTAACTAGTTAATTTGGCAGCTGGTTTGAATTAATTAATAATGTCCACAGCTGCTCAGCTACCTTACCCTTGCAGAGTGGTGCTCTCTTATATCTGTTCTTGTCCCTTATGAAGTAACTGGTAATTTTTGAGATGCTCAGGTGTTATGGACCCTTCCTTCTATCTGTCTTGTGTTTCTTGAGGTTATGAAGAGCCATGGGCTTTCTACCTTTCCAAGGGAATACCCGAGTAAAGTACCTTTTATCTGATGGAGAAAAAGTATTTGGTCTTCTTTGAAACATTCAATATACTTCTCCTTTGGAGAACCATAACCCACCTTGAACAATTCAACCCTCTCCAGAGGTTTTCAGTTCTGAGGTGCAGCTTGTCTCCGTTTTCTTCCTGCATGTCTCTGTAAGCTGAGTAACGGTACTGTAGGCCATGGATTGCAAACTTAAGTTTGAGCATCAAAACTGTAATACAATGTAAAGCATTTCTTTTGGATGTGTCTATTTACTTTGTACATTTCTTGAGCTGTACATTCAGTTTGTTCACTTTTTCATGAGAACACAAGGCAGGTTTGTTTTGGTGTTTTGGTTTTGTTTGTTTGTTTTTGTTTTTTTTTTTGTGTCCACCTACATCTGCTGCAGAGATGGAAGAGGCCTGGGCTTTGCAAGAGCGTGCACTAGCTAAACAGGGAAGAGTTGAGGGGGAATATGCTGAATCGAGACAGATACTGATGCTCTTGGGTCTATTGTGTGGACTCAAAAAAAAAAATCACGAGGGAAAAAAATCACCCTATAGACAATAAAAAAAATAAAAAATCAGCTACTACTACAGGAAGAAACCAGGAAGATGTTAAATTTGTGTGCAATTTCCATAGTTCCTTTTCATAGAATCATAGAATCATTTCAGTTGGAAAAGACCCTTGGGATCATAGAGTCCAACCATTTACCCTACTCTACAAA
>JAOQGH010000077.1:26269249-26311376 GCA_025769975.1 Gallinago jamesoni | reverse complement strand
CCCAACACCACATCTAAACGACTCTTAAACACATCCAGAGATGGTGACTCAACCACCTCCCTGGGCAGCCTATTCCAATGTCTGACCACTCTTCCTGTGAAAAATTCTTTCCTAATGTTCAGTCTAAACCTACCCTGTTGGAGCTTTCTTGTCAAAACTTTTTCTCTCTCTTCTACTAAACAGGGAACTTGGAGTTAATTTGGTGAGAACAGATTCATAGAATAGAGTGTGGGAATGCCACATTAGACAGGGAAAGAAACCACCATTTTTGCTCCCACAGCCTTTACATAAATAAATAAATATACTTCTAGTGACACATTTAGTCTGTATTACCTGGTTGGTTCTGACCTAGTATTTAGATCATTGCCTGTATGCTAAAGTCTCCTGACTTGAGCTGCCTGTCTGCTATAAATAATGTCTTTTGTCTGTGAGGAAGGTATGTTGCCTCTAGGAAGCCAGGTCCTTTGAAATGGTGGATTTGAATGAACTGAATAATTACACGAGGTGCACTTAACTGTAGAAAGTGACTAGAAAAAGAATATTATCACTGCACTTAATGTTATCAATGGCCTTAAATACAACGATAATGGTACGTATACAACCATACATATGTGACATACAGTGTCTCTAGTATAAATATATGTTTTTATTTAAATGAGTGAATAGATAGAAATATCTATAGCATGTTCAAAATCAATTTCTAAAAGTAAAGCAGTTTCTCTGTTGACAGTATTAAAAGTATAAAGAAAACTGATTATTAAGTTCAATTCTGAATCTTAAATATATTATAATATTTTGCAAATTACTTGTGTTGCAGCCATGTAATAAACACATATAATGTACACTTCTTAAAATGGAATATTACCACAAAAGTTGTCATAGTCTCTTAACTAGTGTTGTAAATATTCCACTGTAATCCATACAATACAAAATCTTTCATTGCCTCTCCCCTGAAGGTATATTCTTCAATTTTCATAGTTACAGTACAAGAATAAAGTAGAACTTAGTGCTGTTTTGCTACTCAGCTACCCTAGGCTTTTTATAAGCAACTATCCAAATGTTACAAACTACAAAAAGCATTCACATGTGTGCAGTGCAATGATTGTTTTTTTACTTTCCCAGAAGTATGAAAATGATTGACTCTTTGCTCTAGTAAATCACTAGTAAAAAAAAAAAAAAATGCATTTTGACTTCTTTCTTCCTTACATTACCTTGTTTTTTTCTCTTATATCAAATAGACCAATTAAAAGCTTTTATACTTAATACAATTTATCAGCCTACATCATCTGAGTTTCTCAAGCAGTATTTGGGGAAATTACCTGTGCCTCAGGCTATAAGGCTCTGTACAATTTTACAGTGAACACAGCATTTTAAGGAAACTCACAATATGTAACAGCTTTTTGACAGCGGTTAGCGTATAAGTGATATTGTGCCGTAATCTAGGAGACAAAGCCCTCAAAATAGGTTTCATTTCAAGTCAAGTAGGCAAAGTACCATTCTGAGAAACAGTGCTGTTAATAACAAGGATAAAAATCAATATTAAAAAAAGAGACTATAATATAAAAGGATACATAGAAACTAGAGATGTGCAGTACTTACCTGTATGCATAGAGGTAGACCAAATGTAGCCATTTTTTGTGAGGGACTAATTAATTTTATTAGAGAGTAAGTAAATTCAGCTGTGAATGTTTGAGAATGTAATGACTTCCAGAGATTCAGAATGAATTCAGCAATAAAAGCTAATTAGAAGGGAAATGGATGCCTAAAATATCCCTGGTGTGCATAAAGAAAGAGTATAAAGACCATTAATTGAAATTAAAATTTAACAGTAGCCTAATGCTGCATGACATAAAATTCCATCTGTTGTGCAGAGCCACTAAACAAAGATACATGGGGAATAGTGTGTGGTGTCTCAGCTTTGCAGCTAGTCAATGAATGCATTTTAATGTCAAACCACTCCACACAATGGGAAGTCTGATGTTCAGAAGAGTCAGTTTAGGGCATGATGATTCCTGTAATTACTAAATTAGAGAGAAAAAACTAAAAGTAATGCTGCATTAGTAAGATATTTTATTTTTAATTAAGTAGGTGGGGGTTCTTCATGCTTTTTTTCTTATCCCTGCAAGTGTAGAACAGGTACCAATGTATTTTAGTGGAAGAAATGTAAAATCCATGTCCAAATCACTTCCTAGAGGTGCCTATGTGGCTCAGGTATCCGTGCACTTTGCAGGTTTCAAAAAGAATTCAGGAGCAAAGAAAGTGTCCTTTCTTGCAGCAGCTCATATGATATGTCATGGAAGTTTCTGCAGAACATGTGTAAGGAAGTAAACGACAGCTCTGAATAATTTATCCTAGATTGTCTGGCTTCTTGTGCTGTTCACAAATGTCTGTAAATGTCTTTTTTTTTCTTTTTATTTTTTTTTTTCAATGACTGATTAACAGTGATTGCTGTAACCAGTTTCAGCACACACATCTCTGGCACAAATTCCCCTGAAACAGTTCTCAAGAAGTGGAATGATGTATTGATGAAAGGCGGTTATATTATACTTGCATTTCCATATTAGATGAATGCAGCTATAATAGTTGCATTTTGATGACTAGAGTCATGCAACAATCAAAAAGGGTCTTGCTTGTTCTATGACATATCTATTAGTTTATTTCTAGAGGATTTATAATTATTGAGAAATTTCTGACACAATGATTTTACTTTTAGGCTTATGTGTTACGCTTCAACAACAGCTTTTCAGAAAGTGAATCTAACAAAGGGATTGTGCAATTCTTAGCACAACATGACTGTGGACTGTGATTGTTACCTAAGGCTAACTGCATGCTGAATAGGCCATAATGTCAAATTAGATGCTATTTGAGATTCATATAGCACATTTCCTGAATGCCTACATGGGCATTAGTAATTCACCACCTCCATTCTGGGACATCTCTCAATGTACAATTAACAGCTACTAAAGAACACATACAGTGAAAGAAAATAACAAGTTGCACAGAGAACAGTCACCATCATGTTGTTTGGACTGAGAGAACAACAGTCCTTTAGGAAAAATAGTTAACTAAAGACAGATCAAAACAAAGACGTGACTTGTTTACAATAGAAAGATAAAGACAAAAATCAAAGATAAAATCAAATTCATATTCAGTAGTTTAGGGATATTTAGCTGAAGATAATTAACCATTGGAAAAAGCAGCAACACAATGTATGGGGATGACCTCTTTTTTTAGTCTAAGATTGAGGTTCAGTGCCTTTCTGGACAATCCTTTCAATCATTAAGAATATGCAAAATATAAATGTAAATGGATTGCTAATGAGGATATTTCTAACTTTGGTTTGCAAATTTACCCAAAAGATGAGCAGGGAGGTTTTTACACAGACTACAGATTAGAAAAATACAAATACAGATCTAACTATGCATATTTCTTGAGGCAGCCAGTAGTATATGCAACAGTAATAGTAAACAATGGCATTAAAATGTGAACTAAAAACAGCTTTAACAAGCTAGTACCAGCCTTCCAGACACCCTCTTT
This sequence comes from Gallinago jamesoni, assembly GCA_025769975.1. Lineage (NCBI taxonomy): Eukaryota > Metazoa > Chordata > Aves > Charadriiformes > Scolopacidae > Gallinago > Gallinago jamesoni. Next base: position 26,307,839 of record JAOQGH010000077.1, on the reverse strand, counting down.
TTCAAGCAGAAACCAGGCAATTCATCTGGAGTACCTTCTGTGAGGTACAGAAGCAATCAACTGGCAGATGGGTCTGGCATGGCAGGAGGTGTGACAAAATTGTCTTTCTTGTATCTACCTGCTCCATGTCTTGCAATCCATTCTGCATACTTGGTTCTTGCTGGTCCATCAGCTTGTTAATTTCCTCTCATTGATCTCGCTCTGTGTATTTGTGAGCTACAAAGTACTACAGTACTTTTACAATTAATTTGTTAATAAGAAATGGTGCATCTCAAGTCACTGGTAGCTCAGCACTTTAGCCGAGACCTTTCACAAAGCATATCTGCAAGAACAGTTCTCTTGATGGGCAGCTGTTTCCAACATTCCCTAAAGTTCTTGTCACTACAAACCTTAGACTTGGCATTTGCCGAAATATTTATTTAATTTTTACTGTTTTGATATCAGTACTTGATTCAGAGTACCTGTCATAGTACTTGTACTATTCCCAAAATATTAATTTGGGATGAAAGAGACAAGTGACTGGATATGTATTTGTAGCAGCAAAGTATGTAACCACACTGCATTTACTGACGTTTCAAATTGTGATTAGATAGTTCAACGCATCTATATGAAGCCTGTCAGACTATGCTGAACCGTCTATTATTCCTCTCCCAGTAGTAATATTCAGTTACAATTAATTGTAAAGTATGTGTGTATATATATATATGTATAAAATATTGTCCATTAGGGAGATACCTGACAGCTTCTATATGCAAATGTCTTTTTCCTCCAGCCAAGATGTAATGATTATGTACATAATATTTAGAAACATATGGTAAATCATTTTGTAGAATGCATTTTAGTATTGCAGGATACTTGGGAAAAATATTGTGAAAGCCATCTGTACACAAGTAAGATAATGAGGGGTGTGACAGGCAGGCTGCTAACTGTGAAAATCCTAATATCTGTTGTATTGTTATTGCACTTGTCCTTTTTCATCATGGAGGCAATGACAAAATGTGAACCTGTTGCTCCTAGAGCTTCAGCTTTTGAATGCCAGATATTTTTCTATCAGAAGCCTTTAAAGACGTTTCTCAGGATTGTTAATAATGAATCATGTCTTGTAGAAGTTTCATATATCCTAAAGCAATGTATTGAAATTGTGTTGATTTTTCTTCATCTGTTTAATGAAAAAGATGTCTCACCTTCTATGATGGTTTCATCCACGCTAATCTGTTCAGTTGCATACTTCCTTGCTGCAGAAAGTGTAATAAACTTACTACTCAAGTTAAATAGTGAACCCTGCATAAATCCTGCATTCAAACTTCTGTCTCTAAAATTGGATGCCTACAATATGTTTCTATTAGTGGCCTATATGACAGGATAAAACACCCTTGTGTGAAGTGTGTGGATGATTTAAAAATGGAGGGGGATGGTCTGTGCAATGGAAGGCAAAGACTGACCTTCACAGGGACATCAGCAAACTTAGAGGAGTGTGGTAACAGGAACTTCCTGAAGTTCAACAAAGACAAACGCCCCCATCAACACAGCTTTGGGGTAGAGTGGCTGCAGGGCATCTCTGCGGGAAGGCACCTGGGGAGGAGAAGCTGGACATAAGGCAGCAGTACACTCTGGAGGCAAAGAAGTTTGGCACCACAGGCTCACTGAGCTTGTAATGTGTGAGCAATGTGGTGTTCAACTATTATCAACATAAAATGAACATGTAGGTAAAGCTAATAATGTTTATTTTTCTATTTACTTTGGGTCTAAAACATAATAATAGACTTAAGTGCTTATAAAAGTTAAAGTAAAATGAGATATTGCTTTAAAATTTGACAGCAGACAGTTAACATGTCTGTTGCATCTCTCCAAAAGATTAATTTGCATGCTGGAAATATTTTCTACATCTCTCCAGTTGAGAGAACTGCAAAAAAGATACCAGTTGACATCATTACTTTTTTCCAAATACCTTGTATAAAATCACAACATATCGAGACATAAAACACTTAATTATCAAACAAAATTTAGAGAATTATCAAATTCTCTGAGAATGAACATGGGTATCATAGTATCTCACCCAAAAAAGCTCTAAACATGATCTGCACACGCTTCTTGAGATGTTGGGGAATTAGTGGCTATGTGAACCTAGACACAACAGTTTTGTTTACAAATAGTTTTATGTCCCAAATATTTGTTGGATCCTTTATGTCTAATTTAAGTCTGTCATATCCAGAATGATGGCAACAGTCCAGGTTTAACATCGTGTCTAAACTTCCAGCATTCATCAGAGCAAGGACATTTTTGTTCAACTTCTTAATGAAGTGGATCTCACCATTTCCAAATCCATTTTTTTACTGTTTTTGTATACACTGTCCTGATGAGAGAGCACTATTATCTGTGGCTGTGAAATGAAAACAACAAGACATTTCACAAAAGGACCTCAAACATTCAAAGCACCAGGGTTAGTTAACATATTTCCCCCCCCCCCCCGAAAAAGTAGTCTTTATGGAGTCAGTCAGCTAGGCTGTTCTGAAGATTTATTCAAAAAAATGTCTCCCTTTCTAAACTTACTGTCTCCAGCTACATCTATGGCTGTATTCGGTATACTCCTCCAGAGAGTTAGATTTTATGCCCATGTTTAAAGGCAACTGAGAGACCCAGGGCTTAATAGTTTTTAATGTTATTTCCTCAAGCTATTGTGTTTGACTGTTCTTCCAGGAATCAATTTTCGAGGATACACACAGTCAACTCATTTTTATTGCAACCCATTCTAGCCATTAAGCAGCATAATTCCAGCTACCATGGAAATGCTGATTAAACCTAGAGGTTTTATTTTGCCATTTTAGCTGTGCCTTGGCAACTAATTGCTAGTTTGGTTAGGTGTCAAAGGGGCATTGGATTTTTTTGGAATAAAAATGCAGTGAGATGACATTCCAGAAAGGCTCTCTCTCAGGATCGGTCTCATCCACACTTACACCAATATCCATGGCTCCTTCCTCCTCTGGGTACTGTGGTGGCCAGCAACCTTGGGATCATGTCCAGGGCTTCGGTTTGATGCAAGGAACGCCCCAATTACATAGAAAGCATTAATGCCACTATTTTTAAGGGCAGCTTCTGCAGAAGTTGAGGCCGAGGGGCTGCTCGCTGGTGCGGCAGGAGGACGGGAGAGGGAACCTCCAGCCTTCTGTGGGCACCCTGGAAAAGGTGGCTCTGTCTGGGGCCGATTGTTCATGTAAGCCCCCCCCCTGCCCCGGGTTTAAAATGATGAAGATTGCCGGTGGGATTAGAGTTAGCGCTTTGGGTTTATGCCACGGCTCTCCTGGTCTGTACTGGGTGGAGGTGTGAGGCGCTGGGAGGCGCTGCAGGGCGGCCTCTGTGAGGAGGGGCCGGGGCTGCCCAACCGGCACCGAGGGCCTCCCCGTGGGGCGGGGTGGGGCGGGGTGGGGCGGGGTGGGGCGGGGTGGGGCAGGGCGGGGCTGGGTGGGACAGGGCGGGGTGGGGCGGGGCCCCACCTGTGTGGCACCTGCGGAGAATTGCATTTAACTAAAGGCAAACCCCACCCTTCAGGCAGTGAGGAGGGCTGCTAAAAGGGGTGAGGAGAAAGCCCTGTGAGCACCTGGCAGAGAGAAGAAGGGGGTACTGCAGTAGGGATTCCCCTGAGGTGAGGAGCAGGCGCAGGCTCCTGGCAGGAGCTGTGCCCCATGGAGGGGAACCTGTGCTGGAGCAGGTTCATCCTGGAGGAGTTGTGGCCTGGAGAGGACCCACCTTGGAGCAGAGGAGAAGCTGAAGAGAAAGGAGTGGCAGAGAGGTACTGCTGGGTGCTGCGCCTTATCCCAATGTCCCTGCACCGCCCGGGGAGGGGAGGGAAGGGAGAGGAGCTAGGAACCAGGGGCTGAAGGTTGACCCTGGGATAAAGCGGGAGGGAAAGGCCTTTTTAACTTTGTCTATGCTTTTTACTTTCCAACTCTAGTTTAATTGGCAACAAATTCAGTCAACTTTCTCCCAGTTGAGTATGTGTTGCCTGTGACAGTAATACGTAAGGAAATCCCCTGTCTTTGTCTTCACCCATAAGTTTTCTCATCCTCTTTTCTTCCCCTTGCCCTGTTGAGGAAGGGAGTGAAAGAGTGGGTGGGTGCCAGCCAAAGTCATTTCACCCCAGGTTTGTACTAGAGACAAGGGGGTGTCACCCACACAGCTCTGCCAGCCTGTGGCTGGAGTTCTACAACCTGAGCATCCCTTAGGGCAGGAGCCAATAGAGTGCAATGAATACTGTCTTATGTACTTTTTAATTTTTTTTTTCTGCATAATTAGGGTGTTTTGTGTAGTTTTGAAGCAAGTGTTGCTTTCCCTTCTTGAAAAGGGGGTGTGTGTATTTTGTCTCCCAGATACTGTCATGAAACTGACTCATATTTCAAAAGCTGTATTCCTGTTAAAAATGTCACCTGAAGGTTTTGGAGTTTTCGTTTATATATTTTTATTTGTGACTAAATGTAGGTGGGATGCAAAACTAGATCAGTAGTAATTTCTCTATTGTGGTGATAGAAGAATATCTTTTAAATTATTTAGAAAAGCTTTCTATTTAGCTCTATTTCTCACTCTTCCTTCTGAAAGTGTGTTATTTAACTCAATGATATTTCTGAGAACAGTGTAGCTCTATCAAATATTTAATGTTCCTCTAAACTTTTATCACTTCAGGACCAGATTATAATCTCAGGTAAGCAGAACATATTGCTTCACTGCTAATATAGTAAGAGATGAGGAGGCACAAAGCTTTGTCTTGCTTTAAGCATGTCTCTTCAAAAGTTTGATTAGTTGCATGGTGTCAGGCATTTAAATGGATCTACAGTCAAATTCCTTTTTTTTTTTTTCCCTTTTATTTACTTAAATGCTTTTAGAGTCGCTCTCTAAGACAACTCTGTTGGTCAGCACTGGGGTGCTATGGGTATAAATATACTTAGGGATGCATCTGAGATGACTAGGGCTTCAGTTAGTAAAATATTTTGCTGGATTCTCTACCTTAGTGTCAAAACAAAAACTGAAAATACAATAACTCTTATATGGTACATTTCTTCTCATTCCTCTATCTATTCCTGCCTGGTAGTGTAAGTTTGTTACCTCATATTTGATATGACTGCAACTTTGTATCTAATCTTTGGTGTATCAGTTGTATGGCCTAAGAAAATGGTTTGCATTTTCATATTACTCTCTTCTGATGCTCCCAAATAGTGAACAATCAATAGTTAGATCTCACATCCATCGGAGGCAAACTGAGAGTTACTGTTGAATTACATGCCCAAGGCTATATAATAATAATGACCAATACAAAGAAATAATGTAGCAATATTGTCTTCCTGTAATAATTTAATTCTTCAAAGCAAGATGTAAATGTTATATGTGTTTAATGCAATGGCTTAGGCATTTTAAAGCACTGAGATGTTGCTGGTGTTATTTGTTTCTTTGTACTGCATGATTTTTGGCAAGTTCTAATGCAGGGGAGTGTCTCTTGGCCCTGATACATGGAATAAAAGAGATGATTTCTTAGTTGAACACAGCAAACACAAGTGAGTAAGACCAAACATTTTGATGTCCTTATGAATGTTATCTGATGGAGACTGCTGCTGACTTCAGTCTCCTTCAGCCATGCTTCAGACCTTCATAGCATGCTGCAGTCATGGTACTTGTATCATTAGGTAATCATAAGTACTGTGTACAATGCTCTTATAACACCCACTTATTTTTGAAATTGAACCTGCATATTACAGTAAAGTTGAAAGGCATATAGTCTGTTCTGAAACATGTAAATAATACCCTTTAGTGCTGAGAGGACTTCAGGACATATCCTCCTCTTGATACATGTGCTTAAGTCTAATCTGTCTAGCTATTTTCTCAACAATAAATTACATTTTATCCAAATAAATGTTATTACATTTGACAATAGGTATCCTGAAATTTGTCACTGAAAGTTCGGGGCAAGAGAAATTAAAGCTCTTTTGCAGAGTGAAATTTTGAATTTCTAAGAGCCTCACAGATTTCTAAATAACATCATGTGGTAGAACTGTTCCTGAAGTCAATACATTTATGGATTAACTAAGTACTGCTTGCTGTGTTTACACATAGAAAATCTCTTCAGAAATTTAATTTAATAAAAACTATAGCCAAGAAAATATTATATGGAATTGGTAGCTGGCTGTTTGTCATTATCTTTTGTTGAGTTCTGGGTAAATTTTCTTCTTCCTGTCCCATTTGCTATACAAGGCCTTCGACCACTTGGGGGTTATTTTTCTTCTTCAAAGGTCCTCAGTATGTATCAAGGAATGGCATGTAGATGCTGGGAAAGATGAGATTCAAAACAATAGCACAGGTGCTGGTTTTCGTTTGTGTTTTTTTTTTTAAATGTGATAGCAAATATAGTTACTGCTGCAGCACCACAGACCATCTGTGCACAACAATCCCTTACTATTGAAATGCAACTTTGTATATTTCTGGTTTATAAAAAAATATAGCTCCAAGCTTAATTTGATGTTAACTGGAAAGGCTTGTTTATATTTGGCTTTGGTTGTCAGTTGTAAGATTTACCTCTGACAGATTATTTCTGCTCTACAATGATCCTTTCATGAGGCAGCTAAAACTGTTTTCTAGATGGCTTATATACTATAAAAAAGACCCAAGACTTTGGATTTTACATGTTTCTTAAACCTCTGGTTCTTTCTGGCTTCTGCATTTAATACTTGCTGTGGTCCTAGAAAGCAACTACTTCTCTTGGAATACAGAATGGCACAACTCTACCACTTATTCCCATAAATTGCTGTCCTCCACTTTCTATACCATCTGTACAGAGTTTCTGCCTTGCCACAGAATATCTGATTTGTAATTTAATCCACTGGATGATGCAGTGTGATGGGTCTACAAACTTTGGACACTATATTCACCTTTTTTGTTTAAAAAAGGACAAAACAAAAAGTTAACAAACCCACAACAAAAAAGCCCCAGCACATGTTTTATTGTTTTCTCAACATGTTTTCATTGCCTTTATTCTCTGCTTCTCAGTCCATGTGTGAATGTTTACTTGCTAGGTTTTTAATGGGAAAGACTACTGGAAGTGACTTCCAAAAGTACTATGGTAGGTTCCATTATACCTTCTTTATTCCTAACAGCCATTTCTTTTACCTGTGTTTAAAGAATTTATGTTGGATGTGATGTCCAAGTCACTCCTGTTGGTAAGGAAACTGAAGGGCATAAGTAGAGGCTTGTTTTCTGGAGAGGAAATAGAATTTTCATTATTTCAGTTTAAGTTTTTCTTATCCTATAGACCACAGATACAGACATATTAATTACAAAATACTTTTGCATACTTAGGCTATTAAAATTTTCCTTTTTCTTTTTTTTGAGCTAAAGAATCACAAATATTTCTGTCTGTCTTCATAGGTAATAAAACTTGGCTGTTTCATTGCCCTTCTTTTGTTCTATCCAGTTTGTCCATGTTTCTTGGACATCAAAGCTAAGAGCTGGACAGAATGCTGCAGCCAAAGCTTTATCAGTTCTGTCTATAGGGAAAGATTTCCTGATGAATCCTGACCCTTTCATTTTCAGCTGAGGGGCCTATTGGGCTTTTACTTAACAGTGTAATGTTGTTGACTCACGTTCATCATTGATGCATAACAAATCTCACATATTTTCTGTACAACTGCTAACTACTTGTTCCATGTCCTACATTTGCATACCTAATATTCATACTTAGGTGTAGAACCTTGTTTTTGTCCCCACTGAATAAACATCCTATGCTTTTCATCTGCTTTCCCTCTTGTGAACTTCACATTTGAATTCCTCCAGCTTATTTGTAGTCCTTGCAAGCTTTGTTATCTACAGATTTAAAAACTCATTGAGATGTCACAATTCTATACTGAAGACAAAGGTCTTAATACTTGGTATTCATCCAAATCTTGAAAGACAGTGTAATGAAGAAATGCTCTCAATCATTAAACAATGGACTTTCTCATTGTGAAATTTTGAGCTGTCTGTTCCCAAGTGATGTGAGCGTTTGGGGCCTATGCTAGTTTAAGGAGATGAAAGAAGAATGCCCATGTGTTCCATAATTTACATTAAAAGATATCTATGTGAAATAATTGGTAGCTTTAGACCAGTTCCTTGAAACAGCAAGTAAAATGATAACAGATCTTAACAAAATAAGAGGTCATGTTTTAGATAGACAGGTGAAAAATCTGTTAATTTTCAAAATTATATGCGTTTGGTTATTTGAATTTAAATGCAATTTTAGGATGTTTCTGTAATTCAAAAGTTTTGAGTTAGCTGTCTCTGTGCAAAGCACCTATGCAAAGCTCTTGAGGATACCTTTTAAAAGGTTATTGCCATCAAAGATTTGTTACTATTTTCTATTGGAAATTATCTCTCCCAAAGTATGTTACTAGAGTACCTCCGCTGTCTTAGCGCTGAGTCAGCTGAGCTGGCTTTATGAGATTCCTTTTTTTGAATGATATGAGGTCTAGTACCAGGATGGCTACTGTTTTCAGCTGGTCTTAAATGAAAGGACATTGTTTTTTTGGGGTGTGTGTTTTATTTTTTTTAAAGACCCTGGCAGCTTATGGAGGCTTTTTATTTTTTTTTTTAAGACTAGCTCAGGCTCAATTTGAGCTGAACATTAGAAATGCTTCAGAGTTCAGCTTTGCCTCTGTATCTTGTCATGTGGTGCTTCTGTAATGTTTAGAGTGGATTTCCAAGAGCCCAGGCCTGGGTACAACTGAAAGACTCTGAAAAGAGTCCTTTTCCTGCAACTTGAGACCCTTACACCTTATTCCTATAAGGTTTTGGTTTCCTATGGGTTGAATTTTAACACCCAGCAAAGGTATATATGCAACAATCAGGAAAAGGCTAGAGGCTAAAAGAGTTAAAGGTCAACCATGCCATTAGCCAGAAAAATCTACATGTCACATACAGTGACTCTTGTGGTTTTTTTTTTTTTACAACTGTCAGTAAAGTCGTCATCACCGTAGGGGACAATCTAAAGTGCTCCTGAGATGACAGTTAGAAGATATTGCATTGAGCAATCCTCCCAGCACTCATGTGACAAAATGGCAGGGATGGGTTCATCATAAGATTTAATGAAGTTCAAAGTGATTGTCACTAGCAGTAATATTTTTTAATAATTCTGAGACAGTGAATATGGCTGTTAGCTAGACTTAGTATTGCAGGAATTTTGTATCACTTAATAAATTGCTTTGTGGCACTTTTGTTTTGGAAAAATATATCTGTGCACATGCTGAGGGGAAAGAAATTATATTCCAAATTTTATATTTTGTCCCATTCTAAATTCTTGAATGTCAGTGCATTCTCTAGTGTTAAAAGCTTTTTTTAAAAAATGGACTGTAATTTAAAGCCAGAGTACGTATCCACACCATCATACAGAATGACTGTACTTCAGGAGCACTCGGAGGAAGGAACCATGGCCCCAAGGAACTTGGTTTATTCATGTACATGTTAATATGTGTACAGACTATGTAAGATGCAAAATTCTCATGGTTCCTGGACAAGACCCACTAACTAAACATTCCTGAGTACATGGAAAAAAATATCAAAGCCACTCACCACATTCCAGTTCCAAAGCACATGTTGATACATTGCCTGAAATCAGAGTATGGACAATTCTAACAGGAAGGTCAAACCTGTCCAGTGAGAATTGAAATCTACATTTGAAAAAATCTGCAAGAAAATTAATTTACATTTTAATCATATGCAATAAAGACAAACATTTGAAATATTTTAAAATGTGGAGTGTCAATATCTAGCCATATTCCTCCCAGAAATAAGGTAGGAGGGAGGGGGTGTATCTTCACCAACTATTAGGACGTAAAAAAAAAAATCACAAAATGTGCATCAGAAAGGCAGTCCATACTTTATATGCACACTGTCAATCCACCAAAAACAAACAGAACGATTTGCTTCATTAATTTTAGAGTAGAAGTTATCACAAAATTGCTTTAGAAGGAGGAAGTCCTTGTATCACTAAGGTTATGGTGGTGAATACATGTAATTAAAGAACTCAAGTTAGTTTAAAATTTGTTAAATTATACTTTTCTGCAACTGGCACCTTCTTACAGTTTAATTCCTAAAGGGAAAAGTCATACACAAAGGAGGGGAAATAAAAGGCTTGTCATGAGTGCTGCTGCATTCTGTTTCCCTCATTTTGTATACACCTTAAAAATTTTAATCATGCTTTTGTAGAAGGGATCTTCAAAGGCAAATGAATTGTCACTTTAAAATGATATAATGGCTTTCAGTATCTATAGATATAAGCAGAGTTATAATAGTGTCTGTTTCAAGTCTTAGTAATATCATTAAACATAGTGAGTAAGGCTTACAAGAATTAAAATTATGATAACAGTGGTGCACAGATAAATATGTAAGAATAATAGAATCCTCTTTCTCATCTTGACTAAAGGTGTTTAAAGTTTCATTAACTGTGAGGGTTAAAGGTCAGTCATCAGTCTCTTAACCGTTCCAAATAAAACCAGACTGGGTATCCCAGAGGAGGCTTAACAGGGCTGGAAAATGATCTAGGACTTTTGTAAGGAGACCAGAGAGCAATAACTGTTTTAGGGACGTTCCTGTGTCTTTGCTGTTTTCACTGCTGTTGTGTATGTGAACCATGAAGTTCTTTTCTTTTGAAAAGAAAAAAAAAATATTAGGGGAACCATTAATAGCAGACATGAGGGATGAGGGGCCTTTGCTTGAAAAAGAAGGGAAATACAGGTGATGTGTGGTGATGTTTAACACTTACCTGGAAGGATGAATCTGTAATGGGAGTTCTTGGGCCTGGGTTCAGTGCCTGAAACCAGTAGAAGACAAGCAGTGTGAATAGTGCTTAGCCATAATCAAGAAAGAATTAACTTCACTATTGTATTAGTCACTGGAAATATATTTTTCTCTCTTGCTTGCATCTCTCTGTTTGGAAGTAGATGAAAGAAACTTTCTTTTAGGAGCGTTTACATTTTGTAATATGGAACAGCCCATTTCAAACTTTAACAGCTTTTTACTGCCTGGTACCTTTCTAAACACTCATTCAGCTACCTTAATAAGATGATCTTATGCCCTCAGTTCAGTTGTGAATTGCTGTTGGTCACCCAACCCATTAGCTGAGGCAAAACACACAGCAATTCAGCTTGACATACTTAATGAGAATTCCAAGGCTGCTTAATTTATCAGCCTTTAACATTAGGTTACTTCAGCAAAGCTTCAGTGTTACAAATGTTATGTGCTGAATCTTTTGACAATACATAATGATTCTCATCATTGTGAAACCTGTGAATAGAATAATCTGATCAGTTCATTAAGACCAGAGAGGTCTCAACACACTACTAATGACGTTGTTTATGCTGCAAACACTGAAGACAAAATTAATTTCTGGTGTAATTCCATAAACTTCAATATAGTGGCTCCATAGATACTTTCAGCCCAAGAAAAAGAAGTCCTTCCCTTAGAAAAACAGTGGGAGTTACTCATGTTCAAAGAACAGTCTTGCCTTTAAGGCTGTTTCATAGAAGAATATTTTAAACTTCTTCATGATTTAAGTGTTGAAATTACATTTCTCTACAAGCAGAGGTCAGTGGAGCTCTGACAGTTCCTGTGCCACTGTAGAGAAATAAAGTTCTGAAGTCTGGTGGTCCATGGTGGAGGGAATTTCCTTTTGGCACTCTTACTAGTACAGTAGGAGTCCTGGACTATTCGCTTCCACACCCGTTCAGTTAGAATTGACTTTATGAGAACTTAATCCAGAGCTGGAGCCAGGCCTATGATAACTCTTTTCTCTGGTAATTAGAAATACAATTTAGAAAGGATTTGGAAACCTTTGATTTTGGAGGAATAACTATTTGTCTGCCTGTCTATTCATATCTACATCAGTAACCAGCTGCTTCATCAAATCACTAAATTTGCAGCATAGCTTAGTGATTAGGTTAAGAAACTCAACTTTTCCAATAAACTAATATAAAATCTCCCACATTTCCCAGTGGTGAAAAATATTTGGGGCAAACTGCACTTGACACTATAATGCACAAGAAGTACCATGATTTTATGCAAGAATATACAGCAATGAATTCATGATTCTATTGCTCATCTATTGTCATTGCTAACTTCTGCAGAAATAATCTTCTTCCTTATCTGCAAGGAATCACAATTTGAACAACTTCTCTTTAAAAAAAAACACTGATTATCGTACTCCCTAGAAATCTGCAGAGTTAGGGTGAGGAAGGGCTGTTTTCATAGCATTTAAAATTAGTTTGCATTGTTCCTAGTACAGTATCTCAATGCTCTAGCTTGTTACACAGATTGTGAGGAATCAAAACATGGTAGATCAATGATTACTGTGTTTAAGAGCCATTTTCCTTTGCCAAGTCTTACAGAAAACATTTGTTGTAGAACTGAGATAAGCAACAAATGTGTCAAAATGGGACTTTCCTGAATATCCCTGACATCAGACATTTCCTGTCAAATTTTTGCTGACTCTGGTAACCATAGTTCTTTTAAAACTGTTTCATGTGGTGTTCACTTGTAAATGAAATACGTAAAACACTCATATCTTAGTCCAGTCTCTCTATGCATAGGTTTTTTTACTGGCCACACCTGTTCATGAAATACCTTTGCAACGATGTCAAACTTAAAGCTAGAATGACATGACAAACAGCTGTAGGGTTTTTTTTTAAATCCTAATACTTAACCACAATGAGATGCATAGTTGGGATTAATACCCAGTAAATCTGAAAACCTACAATTCTTAGCTTTTTTTTTGAAGCTGGACTAAATACTTCAAATGCAGTTGGGCTTTTAAGATGTCTGTTTACTGTGTTGTTGTGCCCTTCTTTCATATATTGCTGCTAAATGGCAAGATGATTTTTACTTCCAACTCTCAAATTCCCTTGCTAGTTTCTTAGTGCTTCCTAACAAGCATTTGTTACTGTTTTTTTCTCCACCCAGTCCATTTGTAGAAAGGGCAATTGTGGGGTTTTATTCTCTGTATTTTTTATGGAAAAAAGAATTTTTTATTTTTTCCATCCTGCTTTTATTAAAGTACAGATGGTAAATATACAAGGAAGAAATACATTTTATTAAGAGGTCAACAAAACCTTAAAGAGCGACAGGTGATTATAGAAATGATATACAATATAGAAGTAAATATTCTTTCTCTATTGTCATAAGACAGAGGTTCCAGATGCTTGAATTACAGTCCAAATATGCCTTCTCACTCTATGTAAAAACAGCAAGATGTGCTTGCTTGACTTTATGAATAGACAGGTGTTTATGTATTTTCAAGGGTAGCATTTTTGAGGAGACATATTAAAGACCCATGGAGAAATAGAAGTTTATTTGATATTGGGAAAACCTGGCTTGATTCTGGCATAATCAGCATTAAATAGCATACGAATAATTTATTTTGTTCTCACGCTTCTGAATTTACTAATTTTATGCAGAAGTAAGATGTCCACCTAAACAAAGTAAAATGCAGGGTTTTTTTTCAGTGTGGATTGTTAGAGACTTTGTCTGATTCCTCTGTCCTCACCTGAATCTAGTGTTAAGATCTCAGTCAGGTTTCCCTTGCCCTGTTAGAGTGTGTGCTCATTCAGATACTTCTTTCTTGACAGATAGAAATTAAAATGTCAATCTCTACAGTTATTTCCCTCTTCCTCCAAAAAATGACATAGATGGAAGGCTAACCACAATTCAGATGAAATATGTAAGGCATTTTTTTTTTGTGAAACAAAAAAGAAATAGCTCAGAGGATGAGATTTTTGAAGAGGTAAGGATGATATTGTTCAGATCCTTTTTTTTTTCTTACTTTTTCCCCTCAGAAATAGTGTTGTAGCAGGCTTTGCCCAAGACAGTATGACTGCTGCCCGCAAGTAAAATGGGAATATTAAAACAATGAAGCTGACACGTTGCTTCCTCATCACACAAGGTTGCAAATAAAGATAAAAGCTGTTACCTGAAATTGAATCCTTTGCATGAGAGATCCTTGTCTTCATACTAAGACCACAATCAAATCATGTATTCAAGAAACATGTTAAATTTTCTCTGTTCTGTATAAATTAGCCCTTTCCCCTATTTTATTAGTGTTTTCATTAAAAGGCACAAACTCTTTTTCAGTGAAGCAGGATTCTAACAGGGTATGAACACTTTCATTCCTAGTGAAATAAATTATTTTTTTTTCTGAGGAAATGTAGTCTGTTTTCCCCTACTGTGCAATGTCTACTTCTTTTCAGCAAAGATTCTCTCTCTGGAAAACTTATTTTAGACACTTTAATATGTTAGAGGTTGTTCTTTAAACACACTGTATGATGTTTTTCTGGTGCAATATGCTAGATGAATGCATATTTAATTTGTATAATACCTGGAACAGATTATGATAAAACTTTTCATGTAAGATGTGATAACAATCATGTGATAAGTCACCTATTGCTCACTTATTGTTTGTCATTGTAGGCTGCATATTTAGGTCAGATTAAATTGCAAGGAAAATGACTCGTATCAGTAAGCAGAATGTTTGTTCTATACCAAATAAGACTTCTGTTCCTAACTAGAAAAAGTTTTAAATACAGCAAGAGTTTGAAGTTGCAATTTGGCAAAAGGAAAAAATTAAGAATAAAACTATTAAAGCTTTGGTTCTGATTTAAAATAACGGTTCTTGTCATAGAGCCACTGAATGAGTGGCTTTACTCATCTGTTGGATGTTGCTTACAAGTTCTTAACAATGGGGGATTTTTATCATGCCATCCTTTCTCTAAAGAATTATATAGTAATACAGGTTGGAAGTGATATGAAGAGGTTACCTGGTCCATCTTACATGATTTGTCTGCTGGAGATTTAATAATAATAAATTTCTCCAACAACATGCTTCACTGAAAGACTCTACATAGAAGGGGGAATATCTCTTTATTCCTTAAAGAGTTTTTCTCGTTTGTAGAATATTTTTTAATAACACTGTGTGACTGTATGTTGCCCAGGGTGGTTCTCATACTCCGTAATGCATTGACACCAGCAAAAAAAAAAGTAGAAAATTTGCAGTACTTCCGGAGAACAATTAATCCCAACTGCTGAATCTTATGGTGGTGGTAGGATGAATTTAATAGCCTTATCTTCCCTTGAAAGCCAAGATGGAATTCATTTCAGCTAATTACTATGCGTTATATATACTAGATTATTTATATACTCAGTTATAGCAGTGGAATCTCCAAAAGTTGCAAAAGACAAATAAATCAGGGCAAATATTTGGCCTATTGGCTTCATGTTTATGGTGAAGATGAAGATGTATTTTCCTTCAATGTAAGTATTGACTTACTCTTCGTTTTGGTCAATATTTAGTTCTTGACTCAATATATTACCAAACAAAGATCAATATATATTTGTTGAAATCAGTGGGAATTGCATATATGTGGGGAACAAATAATAGGTTTCTAAAAACTTTCTGTTAATGGCTTACTTAAATTTTTAAAAAAAACAACCCTTCTCAGTAGAATAAGTACCATCTTTTAGCCTTACCAGTGATATTAAAGTACCTGAAAACTTCCATATTCTTTCCTTCAAAAATTGCCATATGTTTGGCTTTTGGATATTCCAAGAAATCTGTTAAGAATGGAAGAATTCATAGAAAGAGAGAAGAGGAGGTCTTGAAATTAACATGTTCCCAGCATAGTCATGAATTTCCCTTGTATTCCTTCCCCTTTTACCAAGTGTGGGAAAGAAAAACTCTTGTACCATGCAAGACCTGGAAGACACCTCCTTCACTTTTCTTGTGACCCTGCATAGAGCGTGCCGTACTTCGTGTGGTTGGTGTTTCTTTCACAGGTTAATCAGAGGCCTTCTGAAAGATCACTCTGCCTAATACTGAATATTGGTGGTATACATCTGTTATTTTTGTGTTCTCTTCTAAAGATGAATGCTTATTTCTTCTGTCTTGTGCTTTCAGTAGAAAAGGTGGGAAAGAGAATAAATGAACTGAAATAGTGTCCACTAATAACGGCACGCATTTATCTCCATTACTTCCATGCACGTTAAATATGGATAGAATCAGATTAAGATCTTTAAAAAAATGTAGAAAAATATTAGTAATATTTGGGGGCTGAATGTTGGTCAGGTTTGTAGCCTTTTTCAATTTGGTATTCCTAATTATCTAATAAAAAAAGGATTCTTATCTGCACTGTTTTCCAAATTTATTTTTAAGGCACTTCTTCAGCTACACGTTGATGCTTTCTCTTTGTAGTTTTATGGCCTACCTACAGAGAGGGAGGCAGAAAGAAAAAACAACCCCAAAACAAACCCCCTATCACCCAACAGAAAACAGCCAAAGTTACAGTCATCTTAAGAAGTAGATAAAGTGCAATTACAGAGACCCATGACTTGCAAGTAATAAATATTGAATGAAAGCTGAAAGCAAACGGCTTGTGGAAAAGTTCACTAACTAAATTGATTCACTAAAATATGAGAAAATGCCTAAAAAGGTATTCTTTTCCCTGCTAACAAGCTGAATTCATTGGTTAAATTATTTGTTGCCAAATAAATGTGTTGCTTAATGATCTGTGGAGAAATTAACCTGTCACTTTGCACACTAATTTACTAAATCCTTTCCAATATCCTTTTGTATTAAGCCCTCATTGTTAAATTAAAGACATTAGATATTAAGTACATTCAGTGTTTTCTGATAAAATGTTTAAATTCTGCTTCAGAAAGTCACTGATACCAAAGAAATTGCTCTGATATTGCTATTGAAGTTATTCTTACACTATAAGGCCCTTTCCCAATGATATTTATTGCTGTAACAATACAGGCAAGAAATTCAGGGTCTCTCTACTTACTGTTAACTTTCGTAGATTTACAGATTGATTGAAGTTGGCGAAGGAATCTTTGGAGATCATCTAGTCCACCTCCCTGCTCAGAGTGTGGTCAGCTAGAGTAGGGGTTGCCCAGGAACCTGTCCAGCTGGGTTTTCAGTATCTCCAAGGCTGGAGACTCCACAACCTCTCTAGGTAATCTGTGCTGATATTTAATCACCCTCACAGTAAAACAAAAAGATTGTGGTTTTTTTTCTCTCTCTTCTTAAATGATGTTTTAAATATTTCAGTTTGTGCCCACTTTCTTTGCTTTTACTCTTGCCAGTGTTAATGCACATTGAGATTCCCCTGAACCTTTTCTTCTTCAAGGCTGATCAGTCCCAGCTTTCTCAGCCTTTCCTTTTGTCAGATGCTTCAATTGTTTCAGCATCTTCGCAGCCTTTTGCTGGACTTACTCCAGCATGTCCTTGTCTCTCTTGTACTGGGAAGCTGATAACTGGGTGCAGCACTCCAGGTGTGTCTTGGCAGTGCTGAGTCAAGGGGAAGGCTCACCTCCCTTGATCTTCTGGCAGTACTTCTTTGAATGCAGCCCATGATGCTGTTGGGAGCCTTACTTCTCAACCTCTTTGTTTCTGGGATGTTTTTAGTCAAAATTAAGAATACCACAAACCCCCCTCTATTTTATTGTGCCACCTTTACTATGTGGATGTGTACATGTATTTATTGGTTCTGTATTAGATCACTTATGTATGAGTCTTGTATGCAACCACAAACAGCAATGCAACAATAAGTGACAATTAGAATTTTCCTCAACTTTGGTGCAGAGCCTACAACATTGGATAAATATAAAAGAGAACACAGTTTTCTCACCAAGTAACATACACTGTCAAGCAGGGAATCTCTTAATGCTGTTCAGGTAGAATGAAATTTCTTCAAAGTGGGTAGTGTGCTTGCTTATTATATCTGAGCCATTAGCTACAGTTTAAATATTATATTTGAAAGACATCATACTTGGCATTTTAATAAAGAGGAAGAAGTCAATAGGAAGAAAAAAAATAGTTGTGTAGCCTTGCTTTATCTTCTACACAATATTTGGGACTTTTAGAATTAGTAGTGATGTCTGATTGTAAAAGAAACACACTAGCCTGAATTTCAAATGACCTTTCAGATAAACATAATAAAAACCTTCTGATGTGATAAAGGTGCCTATTCTTTAAATAGAGAGATTGTTTCTGAAAGCTGGATGAGAAAAGGTTTAAGATAAGATTCTGTCATTCCTGTTTACCCGACTAACCAGTCAGGCTTTAGTATTACTGCTGCTAAACACAGTTGTAATGCCATGAGGACATTTCTGACTTAATGTGGATGGTGGTCATGCTTTTGAAGCAAATCTTTGTGCCGTGCCCACTTACTGTTCCCAGATCCACATTACAGAACTCTGATTGTGACCCGGATTCCTTTCAGCTCAAATAAAACTGGAAAATACATCCTCAGAGAATGCTTAATGTGTTCCAGCTCTAAAAGATACTCAGTCTCTGGGACCAAATCAGAGGTCGTCCATGTTTTTAAGAAACAAGCAGACAGTCCCTGGAGTCTGGTTGTCAGATATTTGTTGCTCATGACTAGATAGTGAAAGATCTAAGTTTGGAAATCAGAAATCCTTGTACTGTCTAATATACACGGAAATATTCACGCTCTAAATACACAGAAATTAGCAGTAGCATTATAAACCCCAAAGAATCACAAGATTTAACGATGAATAAATTATCTCTTTTAAAATAATACACTTATGTTTTATTCTCTTAAGGAGCTATAATATAATAGAGATGTACAAAAACTTTGCAGTCCCAACTAAATACATGCTAAGCATGTTACCTTTCTTTAGATGGTTGATTTTGAATTGATCTGTTTAAATTCTCTTCAGACAGCAATTAGTCATAGACTGTCAACAAGTAAAAACAAGACTGTAATTATTAACTCACAGGGATATGTTGCTGTTCATAATCAGATATAGATATGATATCCAATTTTATAATTTCATAAAAATGTTCAAGCAAATTACAGCCTTGTAATAACTTGATGGCAGTTTTATCTTTGATATTATCTTTGTTGCTAGTTAATATTGGCATAAAATCTTCTTGTAAAAATGGTTGTCTTTCTAATCAAATATAGTACACGGTAGGGATAAAATGTGTGCTAATGAAGAAGCAATTCATACTGGAAAAGTTTAAACAATTTTACTTTCAATTTAAAAAAAAAAAACACCAAAAAACCACCCCCAAATGCCAAACCAAACCCACCCACTGGACCCATTATTAATCCAAAGCTATTTGTGGGCAAGCATCTGGCCACCTACATACTAGTCATGTCTCAGCATTTATTTCTGATGCTGAATAAGTACACTGCTACAATGGGATATTTTTTTTATCCAAGCTACTGATATCACAGGTACTGAATGTTCCCATAACGCTATGACTTGTAAGCAGATAGTGGGAGTACAGCAACAGACAATGGAATGAAAATCCTGTTGAGATAGTGGGCTGGGACACTGCTTGGGGCTAGTGCCAGGCTTGTATGTTTTAGAGGAGACTGAGGCCTGGCCAAAGGTATTCACCAGGTTTGTTTTTTTTAGTCTGAGGTACCAGTTGTTTGTTGTTGTGTTTTTTTTTTTTTCCTGTGATACCCAGATTCTGGCACAACCTTTTGTACTGTGCACTTTGCTGTAATATCCTTGTTTGCTGCATTTTTAAAAACTGTTGACTGTTACTGTCAGACAGTTGAGTCTGGTTCCCAGAATGGCAACCCCTTCCTCTGGGTGCCAGAAACAGCAGTATCACTCCTATGTTCGGGACAGGCTATGCACAGATACCTTTGCTGCTTGAAAGGATATTGAAAAGCATGGTCCTAATTTTCATTTGGGTTATTTAAATAACTAGTGGGGGGTCTGATGGAAAGGTTCAGGCAATTCTGAAAAGACAGTGTTCAGTATGTCTCTGCTGCTTTTTCTGGTTTCGCTTCAGTTGGATTGCTGTGGAGTGGTGTCAGGAGGAAAAAAAAACAAACAGGTTGTTCCAAATCTTCACTGATTACACCAAACACAAAACATGCAATATCAAGGATAACATTACAAGTTCTTTTTAAGTAATTTCTTCCCCAGTTAAATTATTTTGAGGTACATTGCAAATGAGTTTCAGTAGGTCTGTAGTCTACATCAACGGTGTTTGCATCTGAACTCCAATAACTGGGACTTTCAGCTGGCATTCCAACCAAGGTCTTCATGGCCTCAGCTTCTAGAGTTGAGTAAGACTAGATATGTACAACACAGCTGTGTCAGACAATGCTTATGCATTTCAATCATTATAAAACTGGTTGCAATGGCAAAGAATAACAGTGGTAAGATCTCCAACTGTTGATCATTGACAGATCTGTTTAGCTCTTATTATTGCTGTACTGAAGCCACCATCATCAATGTTGGATGCATTGGTAAGAACAGAAATTTGGAAAAAATAGTCTGGTAAGAAGCCAGTTGAATTAAATTTACTGGCATGATTATAGCAGATGATGACTTAGAGTTGTATAACCTGTGACTGAATAAGAGAAGGTAATTACTATTCCAGCCATCAAAAATAAATAAGTATTCAGCAATATTTTTCAGACCCTCACACTGAAAGACCCATTGTGTGGCCACCACAGAAAAATCTGAATAAATATTGTCCCATTCTGTTAAAAATGAAAGAGGGTAATATGCTGTAAAATGTGGGAACAACACAGCATTGAGAGAAGGAAAGAAAGAGACAGCAGATGCTGTTTTCCAGACTAAATCTCCTCTGATGCACTCCAGGGACCTCATTTAATCAAGCATTATTCTCATACTTCATCACGTATATTATTCAGAAATGATGAAGAATTCTGGGAATAAATTAGTCATTTAATTCAGGATAAATGGTTTTTAAAATTTATTATTATTCAAGCTATTTTGAAAAATTTATTTTTTTCTCTATTTCTCCCAGAGGCTTCCAGCTCAGCTTAATCAGAAACCACTACTTGTAGGGTCCCAAAGATCAGCACCCTGACTCTCTTTGTAAAAGTCATTTTTCTGGGACATACCTCTGTTATTGCATTCTCTCTACCTCTGATTATCAGATTTAAAAATGCTTCTTTCAGTGCACTCTGACTTAGGGGAATGTCTATAACAGTCCTATTTAAAAAAAAAAACAACAAACTTCTTTTCTCTGACTGTGTGCGTTAAAGTGGCTTAACATAAGAAGGACTTTCCACCAAAATCCTTTTGTTTTTTTCTTATGTCTTGCTGACTGTTGGTTTTCCCTGCCCTTTTACATTATCCACTGCTGTTTACCTTAAGCGTGTTAGTAGTCAACTTTATAATAACAGTGCAGCATAGCTACATACTGTCCAGGTAAATATATTCAGCACTTTATTGAAGAGCTAATACAAGCTGATACTTCTTCTGGAAGGATTCTGTCATATTTAATCACCCAGAGTGGTGCCTTATCTCACGTGTTAGGGAGACAACCATGAGCTGCTACCTAGCTGCTGTGAAGTATGAGAGTACAGCTTTCGTGGCTAGATCACATATTTGTAAATAGTAGCTCTCTTGTTCCATTACTTTCGATAGAGGAATTTCAATTAAGTTAATATAATTTATACATCCCTATACTTGATGAAGTCTGAGTGATAAATTGGACAACTATATGATGAACTACATTTATCCTGTACAGTGTCTCTTCGCTCTGCTCATCTACCCCTGGGCACTTCAGGCCTTTGCCAAGTGTTATATAGTAAGGGAAGAAAGCAGGCACTAGAAGTATTAAATTAAGTTAGATCCAACTTGAAAATGTGAGGGGTAAAGAAAAGTTATTATAGGAAGAATTATCCTTCTGTATGTGTATGTATCTTGTGTATGTCTGTATTTTTTTCATTCAAATGTCAGGTTTTTTTGCCAAAAACTACCTAGCCTTTACTAAAATACAAGGAGCATTGCTACTAAAGTTTTTTTTCTATTTTTATTCAAAAATTATTTTATTTTAAAGGGGAATAAATACTGACTTTTGGAAAGAGAAAGCAAAGAATATTTCTATGGATTTCCTATTAACAGAAGAAAACATTTTTCCACAAAAAAAGGGAAACTATATGGATTATTTTCAGTCAAGTCATTGAATCTTGATGGAAATTGTAGTAATGTATTACAAGTTACTCAGTCAAGCAACAGGTGTTAACTCTGTGACCTTCCTTCAGATTGCAAAGGTGATTTGCCTCCTGCCTTCATTGTCATCCAAACAAACAGCTGAATGTTCATCTCATGGCAATTTCTCTGAAAAGTGCTATGGGTCCCCTGCAGCCTGACAGTCCTGGTTCCCTTCCTGCAGAAAGGAAGGAGCTGGAATAAGGAATTTAGTAATTATTTGCTTTCAGGCTTTTTCCCAGCAGCACTGAAGTGGGATGTGGCTAAAACAGGCATCTTACCTTGACAACAAAGATTGGTTGAAAAAAATCTTAATCCTTTATATTTGCAATGTCAGGTATATTTGTGCACATGAATAATAAACTTAAGTGTGTTCTGCCTCTGTTATGTGCTTAGGATGCTTGTCTTCCATTTAGCAACTGCATGAAGTAGCGAGACAATCAGAAATTCTAAAGAACCAACAAGAAAATAATTAAAAACTGTATTGAAAACCTTAGAATTGTAGAACTAATTGCTTTCAAATGCCCAACTATTGCAAAAAAACATGATCTATTCCTAGAGATCCCTGGAAGAGACTACTAGAACAATTTCAACTTCCATTTCATATAAGTTTTCTCTCTTAATCTTAGGATGTATGTTTTCTCATACTTTCATTCCCTTTGTCCTCTTCTTTTGTACAACAGAAAAATTTCAGCATGCCAGACTTTGACCAAATGCAATAAACTTCGTTATTTGTTTGCAATATTAGATGAACGGGAACTTCAGAGCAAAATGATGAACTTCGCATGCTGTAGTGTGATTGCTTAGCATAAAACAAGTTCTATTCCTTAAAAATAAAAATGGATCTTTTTAATGGGCTTTCTCATGCAAGTCTTTGAAAAGCCCTCAGTGTGATAACCCAAGGGGGACTGCATCACAGAGATGTGGGAAAACTCTGTATTACTTTGCAGTTACTCATGTGTGCTGTGATTCACTGCAATGAACTTCAAGAGCAAGAGATTTGTGTAGGTGATAGTGTTTTAATGAACTAAGTGATCACAGTTCAAATCCTCATTAAACCTACATTTTACAAGCAAAATGAGAAGGTATTTAACAATATGTGCTGTGATACTGTAAAAGTTCATTCCAACTGGAGGTCTATCTAGGCATAGAAAATATTAACACCAATTTGTATAGTGCATGATGAGACATTTAATGGCTTTATACAGCGTATTTCTCCAGCAAGCATCTACTATATTATGAAATGCAAAATGTAGGGTAATCTGAAAGCCCTCCAGTTGCCAGACTTCTCACGTCTGGAATCTAAAGCACAAAGACACAAAGAGATATGAGGTGACATTCTTTAAGCAATATCTTAGTGCTTCTAGGCAGAAAGATTAATTTGATCCCCTTTCCAGACCCAAGAGATTCAATCTTCATTTTCAACCATTAAGCCAACTGCCTAGTGGTAGTACAAAGCTCTAGAGAAGTATCCTCCATTTCTCCCATGAAACTGTGCAAAGAGGAAGGACAGTTAAAATATCATGGAGTAGGAGAAAAGAATCCCAGGACTGGACGCAGTTATACCACCTGTATCAAGAGAGAACATCTAGCTGGGAGGCACCAGTCTGTTCTGAATGTTCTTTTCATATATTTATGCATAAACTGATGTTTGTGGGTTGAGAAACATGTAGGTTAGGATTCCGAACTGCTAGGTTAGGATTCTAAACTAAGACTGTTGTGTTCTCAATGCTGTTCATCTACTGTTAGGTGAACATCTACATAACAGATACTGTTAGTATCTAACAACCAAATATTACTGTCAAAAAAACGTGAAAACATTCTGGGTTAAATTAAAGTGCATTTCACATAATACAACTTCTCCTCTTGTATACGATTTTCCTTTTTATCTTTCTCTCAACACAGTACTTCTCAAAGTTATTTTTTATTTTTCTTGGTTTTACCACATTTTTAATGATTAAAACATTTATATTTCTGAACCTTATCCACTCTGAAAAACACAAATGGATTAAATTAAAAAGAATAAATTCTAAAAATAGAAAACTAAATTTAATACAATGAATGTGGCATTAAACTGAAACTGCTATTAAATGATAACATTTTAGAGGTATTTGTAACACCATTCTGGTGAATTATGAGATTTCATAAATACATCTTTCTACTGGGTACAGCAGCTATGAAAAGAAGAAGACTAAGCACAAATCTGAACTTCCACACCTGAACCAAATTAAACCTAAATCCTTCTTGTTTTAGGATGAAAGTCAAACTACATTTTGGTTTTATTGCACTTCACCTGATCAGATTCCAGTCTCAATTTGTAAGATACCCAAAACAATATGGCTATTCCTCTTTGTTCTTGCCTAGATAGGTGTTGATCTTAAGAAATTACAGCTGCATGTTAACATCAAAAGGGTAGGGGTACAGATGCCAGAAGAGGAAACACTGGTTTCCACTGATTTCTAAAATCCTAGATCTTCACTGGCGTGAAGTGCTTGAGATCCACTGACTTCGTGAGGTCACAAGGGACTGCAATCATTTTTTCAGAAATGCATGCCTTACCCCTGACATAATCAAGATGTGAATGGTAACTTGCAGCTTAAAGTTTACATTTTCTAGTATTTATTCCTGAACTTTCTATTCGTATTTCTGTGAAGAGGTGGGAAAAGGAGGGAGGAATTTAAAGCTGCCTGTTTAGTTAAGTTAGTCTATGGTGAAAACTTTTCTGCATCTTTGGATATTCTGGGTTTCCCTGAATTCAGGAGAAATTGTTCTGAGAGAGAACCAATTTATTTTGTCATTAAAAGGAAAAAGTGTTAGGTTGCTAAGGTTTTATACTCTACACCTGACTATACAAGTACAATAATGGAAGTACAGGACCCATACAACTCAAGACCTTTTTTTTATTGGAAATAAGCTTTTGACTTCCCTAAAGGTTTTTCAGGTTTCCTAGAAATATGATAAGAAGAAAATGTATTGCAACATAGCAGAAGTAAGTAAATATAAAAAGAGAGGTGGTGATTGCCTGTGTTGGGTAAATATGAACTGAATGGTCAGTTTAAGAAGTCCTGTGCTTAGGTTATGCTTAGTAGATTTGAACACATAACAAAAACACTTCCCACTGACACATGAAAACAGTGATTGCTATGCTTAAATTTATTAGACTTTGTACTTCTGTATTGCAGTAGGATTTATTCCATGAATGGTCATGGTATTGTTTCATAAACTAAGCAGTTAACATACTATTCATCACATTGTTTTTTGTTACAGTTAGAAAAGATGAAAAATACCATCCTTCTGGTATGTGTATACTTATTTACTTGTTTATAAATAATTTATCTCTCTCTTCCTGAATTCACAAGCACCAGGGAGCTGCACCATAAAAGATACAGGAACATTTATTGAAACCAAGCACTGTTTTTTTGGATACCTTCAATTGGTTGTATCATTCAAAGAGGGAAACAACCTTCCTGACCTGCTGCAATGGTTTACCTGGATCTCATTGTGAGCTGCCAGTTTCTTACTAATAGTTACTCTTTCTGGGAATGCAATTCAGTACCACAGTTGGAAGCCATGTCATTGTGTGTCTACCAAATATTGACTTCCACTACTATTACGACCCTAATTGATATATTTGAAGCCCTAGGTATTAAATTTAATACTACAATTTGTGCCCTTACTCATCCACTAATGGCATGAATAGATTAGAGTACTTTTAATGGTAGATCATATAAGGAAGCAGGCTGCTGCCATAGCTCAGACACAACAGGATGTTCAGAGGACTGTCAAAATTTTCTAAAGTATTTCACGACATTAAGGGTAAAGATGGCACTATTTCTTTAGTAGGCAAGGCAGGAGGAGAGAATAGAATGTTGGCATAAGGATATTATTTGCTCAGTATTGTTGCCATGGGCCAGTCAAGACTGAGGATCGCCAAGCTGGAATTTATCCACTAGGATATATAATGGAATGATATATAGGAGAAAACTGTAATACATTAATCTGGAGTCAAAACACACCGAGTCAGAATATTGGCATTCTATCCATTCTGCTTTTCTCTTAGACTTTTATTTCTGAAAATCTTTGGTCCAGCTCCAAAGAAAACATACCATATCACTGATAAAATTAATATTTGGAATTTGTGAGAAAATAAAATAAGCATGTTCTCAAAGCATTTATGTGCAAAGCTCCTCTTGCTTATTACTGCCCACTCAAACATACCATCAAGTACTATATTTTTAAAATCCTGTATGACAGTTTTGTGGGTAACCAAAAGTACTTTTTTGCTGTTCCCAATGATGTGTCATGCTGAGTGTAGTTATTAAATATAAGAATTATTAGCACTGCATACACCTAATGCTCTTTCACTTAACAGATGGCTTATGAATATCTGGGACAACTTAGTAGCCCTGAAATGATTCATACCTCAGCTATCTGAACACATGGCTACCTTTCATCACTTGTGCTGAGTCTATGAGCTGGTTTAATAACCCAGTTTTTAAAATGATTTCTGTTCTTTAAACAGCATATGCCACCAGCATATTTTTTAGTTAGGTATGAAAACCACAAATGTAAACTGTACTTTGAGCTTCCAGTGGCCAGTCTTTTATTCTTTTAATGTTATTACCTCAAGCCTTTGTATAACTTCATTTACATTGCTTGTTGGATCAATATCATTCATCTGATGAAGAATGACATCCTTTCATAAGTCTATAAAATCTGTCAGAATTTCCAAAATGTGAGTCTATTTGTGCCTAGCTTTCCCATGCTGGTCATTTTATTTGCATGTTTAGAGTTGATTCCTTTTTGCTTTCTTTTTTCTTGCTTCCTTACTGATTTTCTCACCTTCTTTCACTTCCTTTTGCTTTCCTGCCCTTACTCTCTCTTTCCTTCTTCCCTCCTCTCCTGTTCTTAAATAGTCAAACAACCTGCTGCTTTATCATATTCCTGATAAAGAAGATGATACCTCACACAGTACTAATGTCTACACCTATTTGTTTCTCTTCAGCAAATTTTAGCTTCTGTGGGTTGCTTCATAATAACCCTTTTATCAGAGAGTGCGCGAGTTCTCTAAGTTTTAAAACCTGTGGGGTATTGATCCATTATGTCAAACAGTTCTGGCCACAAATGAAACAATGATGTGTTTCATACAAAGAAAATCACAGCCAGATTAGGTTTTCTAAAAGGTGAATGTATTCTAAGTCATCAATGTCATTTTTTCTTGCATGTGCTGGAACAATTGAGATGATCAGTAAGTCAGAAAAAAGTATTTCTTATATTGTAGCAACATTTTCCATGGAGTTTCAGTGCATGCCTCTGATCCCTAATCAGGGACAAAGCAATGATGAGTACTATTTAATTTAGAAACTCAGCTGCAACCTGTTGAAGGAAGGTAGTATATGGAACAAAAAAAAACTGCAAAATAACCCCCAAACCTGTGCTTGTAAATGGTAGGAATCGAGATTTAAATTTTCTGGCATGATTTACAGTTGTTCAAGAATTTACATATTGAAAGACCCATCCTTTATTGAACACAAACATATACCAAAGTGTAAATAGAAAAAAAGAAACCTCAAAAGTGAAACAATTTGTGGAAGGACACTTGAGGGATGGCATTGGTAACAAGGTCAAAAACTAGATCACACTTTCATTTCCTGAAGTTTTTGTGAAGCTCTGTACAACTGACTTACTGGCAGTTTTGTTATTAATTTTCATTCCTGACTGGGTCTTTTTTATGCAGCATTTTTGTTTCACAATAGTACTGTATATTGTAACAATCAGGGAAAACTGTGTGTTCCCACAGTATTTAAGATTATACAGAAAATGAAAATGCTTTGAAAATGCTGAAGAATTTTCTCTCCATTAGCTAGTGTTAGATACATATGGATTCTTTGTTAATTAACAATATTTAACACAGTTGGGCAACTGAAAATGGAAGCAAAGCATATGGGGATCAATCTTGGGGTGGTATAAACTTGCACAGTTTAATAGGAATTCAACAGGTTTGCCCAAATGTAGTGGCCAAAAGTCTGTCTCTCTATTTATGATCTCATAGCTTGGAGCTTATGCCAAAACAGATTCTGAGAATTCAGCCATGAGGGCATGGGAACTTCAGAAATGTTTGGTAAGTCTGGATGTAATTTTGTTTTTGAATTCCACACGGAAATTCCTGGGGTGTTTTTTGCCTTCCTCTCATGATGATTATGTAAGATGCCAGAAAAGAGATTTTACTGTGCCTCTTCCTTTGGAATCTATGCCTGCCTTCCTTATCCACAGAGCAGGGAAGAATAATTATATCTTAGAAGCAACTGCATATCATTATTAGAGGCAGCACTGATTGTGTTCTTTTAACACCTTGTGTATTCACCAGTCACAAACATCAGTATTTGCTCCCGTGTGCCTTAATATTTTCAGGGTTATATGTGTTTAAAACACTGTCAACTTAAGTTTGTTTTGCAGTTGCTACATTTTCTGCACCTTTCCTCTTCCGAGGTTTGTTCCTTTGAGCCTTCAATACTCACCTCTGTCTGCAGAAGTCAGGGATGCTATTAGTCTACCTGGTCTTTGCTTTTGGCTTTTTTTTTTTTTTTTTTTAAATAAATTCATCTGTGCAATGTTTTTTATAGAGAGAGCGCTAAGAACCACACTAGTTAATATGGCTCTTGGCGGAAGTAGTATAAGAACATCCCCAAAACTCTGAATGTTTGACCCAAATATTTTGTATGAGCTCTCCATGCAGCTCTATAAGATCTTTGTCACAGACAGGTCCACATCACTGTGGTCACAGTGATGCTACTTTACACCTGGCTCTATGTTGGAGTAGACTTCCATTTCTACAGTCACGCTATTTCTCTACTATCCTGCGTAAAATCATTGACACTACAGGTTCATTCCTGCTCTTTCACAGAGGAAAAAAACTTGCTACCAGCATAGGTTAATAATCCAATTTTTTTTATTTTCCTTAAAAAACCCCACACATGCAATTCCATGGGTATCTTGTAAATTTCTTTTTGTAAACTGGTTTTCTCATTCTACATATTAAAAGCCTTTCATATTGCCTTTAGTGCAAGAATAGCAGCCCAAAAATAAGACACTAAAAGGAAGATAATTTTGGTTGAGCTGTAGGTATCAAAAAAAGAAAAAAAAAAAAGGGGTATGTGTGTTTCTAATAGTATTTGCTCACACGTGCTGCAGATCTGTTATTACGATGTGTTCTAATGTTTCTCTGGAGAATCCATTATTTACTTACCTATGTTAATGGTGTGTCAATGTAATTTATGACATCCAAGCATCAAATTGCAGGAAAGTGTGGTAATGCACTGTAAGTTGTCTGAAATTGCCAAGTGATACCGGAGATATTATCCACATTTCATTTGTAATCCCAGTTCCCTTCTGAGGCATGAATACTCATGGGACTCTCTAGCTTCATCAGTCAGATGTTTCTGGCTATGGTCAAGAGTGGTAAATTAGGTTTCTGCAATCTGTGTTTGTGAAAAATAGAGGAGCGGAGCCTTAGATGGTGTAAATTGTTATACATCCACTGATTTCTACAAACCTATTCTGTATGGTATTGATCAAAACATCCTCTTAAAGGCAAATTACGACTAAATATAAAGGAGTCAGGCTAGTAACTG
This sequence comes from Gallinago jamesoni, assembly GCA_025769975.1. Classification (NCBI taxonomy): domain Eukaryota; kingdom Metazoa; phylum Chordata; class Aves; order Charadriiformes; family Scolopacidae; genus Gallinago; species Gallinago jamesoni. Next base: position 26,278,194 of record JAOQGH010000077.1, on the reverse strand, counting down.
AAAATCTGAGTTTAAACATTCTAAGCTTTCATCAGATTTTGATCTGGGTGCAACCTGTCTTCTTCGGACCTCTCACTATCCAGTTTCAACCCTTATTTGCATCTAGCACAGTTTTTATTCCAACATCATTCAGATGTCAAGTGTTTAGGAGACAATATCTTTAGAATCTTGTTTGGCTTGAAATTGATGCTGCATTTCTCAGGTCTGAGTTGTGCATTGCTCCTAAGTTTGGCAGACTTTTGTACTTTTCTTCATGTGAAAATGCCGAATGATGGATTTTGGCCAGGTTAGTGACAGTAAGAAATGTTTTTACTTGTTTTTTCTTCATCCAGCATTATGCTTATAAAGTCTTTGCCCAGTTCTTAGTAAACATGTGCATGTCTTCATAAAATGTTACAGTACACTTAGCATTCATTGGTGATCACAGTGACGATGGAGCAAAATTAAAGTTTCAACAACCACTTTTTCCTTCACTATAAATATGTTCTTTTTAAGCTTTAATACTCGCACTAATATTTACGTATTTACTCTTTTTTTGTAGCTGTAGTGCTTAGTAACTTTTGTCAGAGAGAAAGAGTGTTCTTGGCAGCTCTCCCAGACTTTGCCAAGAAAAAATTATTGCAATTATTCATGCAACTTTCACAATTTCTTAACACAACCTCTTTCTATTTAATGCATCACATTAGAACATTTCATCAAACTGATCACACAATTACAATGATTTTCAAAGTAACTTTATACAGAAATGTCATTGAAGTTTTAGGGTTTTCAAAATTAGAAAGAAAAAGTAGGAAAAAACTGCTGGCTTAAAATGAAAAGAAAATTTAGAGTTTGACAGCCAAATTTAAGGAATTTTACCAAAATATGAAGAGCCATACATGCTGATTTTCCTTTTTTCTTATCAAAGGCTGTATCTTGTTCCCAGAAAACATTTTTTCACATTTAAAAATCAGGCTGCAGAATAATACTTCACTGAAAAGCCATGACATTTAATTAGAAAAAATTTAAAAAGTAGACTCTCATAGAATTTGAGACAAGGTCATGGTTTTGCATGTTAACTTTGATGCTTATCTTCCATTAGCATCTCAGTGAATTTAACTGGTTCACATCTCCAGTCTCCTTAAGTTGAATAACACAATTATTTGAATGTGAAATCTCTCTCTATTTGACTGAATGATTAAAATTTCCTTCCTTACAAAAAAAACTTGGACAAAATATCAGTACTGAATTTTAACTGTCCAGCAGCTAGGAAACTCAATTGTCTGTGTTTTACACAAATTATCAAGTGTGTTGCAATATCATAAGTGTGGAACCAGGCAAGTCTAGCAGATTAAGTAATAAACAATGAGACGCTCATTGACTCTGCACAGATTGAAACACAGTCTCTTCAGGAACAATACAGAACAAATTTCCTGTCACTTGACATCTCAGCAGTGTTACTATATTTATATTTATAATATTATAAAAAAATGGTTTACATAACTATTTATATACTTGAGAGTGCCCGTCTTTTAACATCAGTAGGAAAGCTTCTTTCACTTCTTTAGTATTTCCATTCTCAAAGATTGTAACAGGTAAATATCATCTATAGCTCAGCGTCTTCATAAACCTTCATTGGTGAAAAGATAGACAGGAGAAAATTCGGCAATACTTAACAGCTGTCTCATAATTCATAGCTCTTATTATTCGCCGATTCCCAGACAAATTTTAACTAATTAGTTTTGTCTGTTTGTTTATCCTTAGCATACATGCTTGACACCCCATTTAATTGCTGCATTTGCCCATATCTCAACATGGTACTTTTGTAGATTTTCTGCTCTGAAAGGACCTGCCTGTTTCATCTTCATCACATTACTAACACAAGCGCTAGAAAAGATGATAAAAGCCTGTGCATTGTGCCTGTGTTGCACTGTCACTCTGCATATGTATAATTCCCAAATGGGAGTTGCATCTGTATTTCCAAAGATCTCATTCTATTGTATGCCATAAGATAGGTAGACAGTAATTAAAAATTTGTGACAAGAAAAATCAAATCACCAATGACATACCTTTTCAAACCCTTGTAGAATACAAGGTGGTGCGTCCAGATAAATGAAAAATGAAAAGTATCATGGATAATTTGACTAGGATGAAAATAGCATAAGAAAAGAAGGAAGATTAGAAAAGATGTTGCATGAAAGAAAAATAAGTAACCACAGCACTCAAAATATAAAAATATTTTATTCTTAGTATATTTATGAGCTGTTGGGATCACAGTAAAGCACAGATCCACACTTTCATTTTGTGTGTGTCTACAATGAGCACCAAAGCGTGGTACCTTAAGCCAGATGAACCTGAATTGAATACACAACTTTGTACCTTCACAGCTTCCCACGCTGGCTGCCCTTGCACTGGTAAATACAGGGGCCAGGGCGCGGAGCTGAGCGCCATCCCACAGTACCATGCTCTAGCCCATTCCCCAGCAGGATGTTGACTGTAGTGCCAACCTGCCTCCCCAGAAGGCAACACAGGGCAGAAACCACTTGTCACTCGTAAGGGCCAGCTTTTCATCTGTGTTTGAGGGAGGAAAGGATTTCAGCCTGTGGGTGTCCGCATGGCCCTTGAGCACAAGCATGGGACCCGACAGCTGCTCCATAAGGGAGTGCTGCTGTCTGCCTTGTGAGTGTGGGAAGGCCAGATCCTGGCATCAGCATGCTCTGGCCTATTTCTAGCTCATGTGGATATTTCTGCAATGCTTTCCCTCCAGCTGTTGTCTCTGGGTGAGCACAGGTACAGTTGGATCAGATGTAGCTAACTCCTCTCTCTCCCTGGTGTTCAGAGGTGAAATCATATTTGCTTGAAATGGATTGGTGGGACAGTCACTCACTGTCATGTTTCATAGAGTACATAACAAGCCTAGATCTCTTGTCAAGAAAATGAAATGAACTTACTATGTCTGGATGACCTTGAGGAAAATGAATAACTGTTTTGTAAGCTTTTCGTGACATATACCTAATATTGAAGAATAGTGGATATTCCATCAAAAAAACCACCCCAGACATGCAGTTATCGTTCACATTTTGCTCCATATTCTGCTTAGCTTTTGGATCATTTGGAACACATGTGCCTACATATTCCTCTGACTTTGTTTCAATTCTGTAACTCCCATTTGTTGAATAATTGGTGAAATTATATATTCTTCTGGACAGAAAGTGAGATTGTTGTTTGTAGTAGTTGAACTGCGTTGAATATAACATCCACAGCTCACTATTATACAACAAGCATATGTCTTATAGCACGATTTGCAGGAAAGTATGTTTGTTTAAATAAGGGTGTTTTATCATCAGTAGCACCTTGTGTTCCCAAGAAATTGTTACAATGTTCCTGATAGTAATACTAAAATTAGATGAATCAGACCTGACAGAACTGCTGCACAGGGAGTGCTACATTAATTTCAACTATTCCTTTGCTGTCTTGTCTACCAAGGGGGAAAAAAAAGCAAAATAAAAAACACCCCACCCTTCATGAATGTTTTAAAGAGGGAGGGGACAAAGTGGGGGAAGCAGAAAACAAGAGAACAATGAGACAATAAAAAGTCAATATTAACAGAATCTGTCAAACTTAAAACAATGAAAAGATTCAGAGTTTGGAAAGCCATTGTCTGTCATTTGTACAGAAGGAAAGAGGGAAATCAATATTTATTTCTTGGAGAGTGCCAGACCCAGCATGTGGTATTGATGTTTTCAACAGGATAGAAAGGCTTTTCACAACAAACCTTTCATTTTCAGGCATTAGAGAAGGTCTGTGTATCAGCTTGAATATTACCTGGTAATACCACTCTTATTTAATGCTTTCTTTTGGGGAGTTTGACATTATTTTTATGGGCATTACCAGTAAAACTTTTTGCATTGCTATCACTGTTTTAATGCAAATGAACGCATAAAGGAAAGGGTAACACTGCTGCACCATACAGGTGACTGCCCATGAAAATATTTGCAACCCAAGGATGCTGCAGCAAAGCCACGCTTGCCATGGATGACAGGAGCTGCTTTGCCCACACCAAAAGCCTGAGGCATTTGCTAAGTGCAGCACATTTTGATGGGCCCTTTTTATGATTTTCTGATCTCATTGCTGTCCTGCAACCTCCAGAGACTCATCGGTGGATTACAGAGATTTTAGTTGTTATTCAACCTTGACACAGCTGGGACCTGTCTAATGGCACCTTGTTTTCTCAGCTCCAACTCTGAATGGAAAGAATTCAGCACTTGTTCAGGATGCATTTCATTTTTGGCTATGCCTGCCTTTGAAAAATGCAGTCTGTGTTTCTTTGACTTCTGCTTTCTATGTATCATATGACCTGATTGCTTTCATACAGTTTCTGTCTCATCACTCAAACACCGCACTGAGGGGCTGCTCTCACCCCTCTCAAAAGACAGGGGAAATAAAAGACTCCTTACCTCTGTTCACAGGATGAAAAATAACCAGCCTCTGTTAGAGCAGGGTGAATAGGAAAGGATATGCTGATGTAAACCGTGCTAGAAATAAAATCTTGCCTATTAGCACTGAAGCCTTATCTACCTTGCCAGAGTAAACTTTTAAAAAAATCGACAAGGTCTTGGGGTTGCTTTTCAGACAGGGAGACTCTCGCAGCCTCTCCAGCAGTTCTGAGCCCTGCTGATCACTCTGTGGCTCTCTTGTCCTCCCCAAGGGGGGTGTAAATTGGGCTACTGGAGCACACAGCACATTTCAGTATCTGGTAGCAAGGCAAATCTACCTGTCCTCCTCCCACAGCTTCAAGCATTCTGTTTTTATACACTATTGTTTTATTGGGTTTGTGCCTCCCAGTGTGCTTCAGGCACTGTTGAACATCCTCTGAATCAGGAAGATTTTTTTCCATTGCTGCAGGCTTGCAAGATGAACTGTGAGTTATTTTATCTTTTCTCCGGAGAGCTAGGTCTGCTCTGGGTTGAACTGGCAAAATATTTCTGTTTAAAATGCAAAGATTGTGTTCCAGTTATTGTCATTGTAGTCTGTGCCAGGTAGCACCAGGTGAATTAGTGGAATTTAAGCATATATCTTCCCTGAAAAATATTCAGATCAACCAGAAATAAACATTGCCTTTTCTTTCAAAGAAGTAAACAAGCAAACAAGAAAAATTAAAGGGAGTCTCCTTGTGACACCAAGTTTGACCTGCATAAGATTATTTTCATTTCAGGGAGAGATTCACACAGAAGTGGACTTTTATTACAACTTTTCTAAAATTGTTTTTTCCTTCAGCAGAAATCATTCAGTGAATACTAGAATTAAAAAAGAATTCCAACTGTCTCAACATGGAATTATTAATGAATAAATGGTCTTCTGGTGGAAAACTAATTCCTCCTTCCTGGTCAAATATATAAGCTACAGGAGTTTTTAGCTGAAAAATTATTGTCCTAGGATATGATTTCAGAAGCATCTCAAATGCAGGCGTAGAACTATGTGAATTCAGAATATGTGAGTAACACTGAAACCAAGACTTTGCACAAAGCATTTAAGAAGTAACCTAGAGAAAGTTATTAGGTTTGTGTGTATTAAACGGTCAGCATAATCACTAGAACTTAACATCCATCTTCGTTCCTAAAGTTTGATTTCCTTGTCAGAGAGACATAAAAATAAATCCCCTAATTTTTAGGGATGGTATTGTTAACAATTTCACCCAAAAAAGGGTGACTCTAATCTGAAAAAACTGGTCATTGACATTTTGAGGTTAGAATTAGGTGCCAGAAAGATGTTTCTGACCTAAATTAAACTAAGATAGAGAAAAAATGATTGATTGTTTTACTCCAGAAATAGAAGCAAGAGTAAAATCACCTGAAGGAAAAATGTGCCATACTCTTATAAGGCAGAACATCCAGCCATCCATAGGCCATCCATATGAAACTGGTGGGAAAAGTTCCATCAGTCCTGGGATATTATTCTCAGATTCATGTGCTATAATGCATTTGTGGGGGTGATCTGTAGCAGCTTTATTTCTCTTTTCTCTTTTTGAAATACAAATGCATTAAGATCTCTGGAAATCTGGCCCTCGAAACTTGAGGGGTCTGAATTCCCTATAAAAAAATCTTGGTTGTTATCTTGCTGAAGTTCACATCAATCTTTCAAACCCAAATGTTGAATTCATGTTGTCATTTGCCTTGCTAGAAATACTAGTTTCCTGATACTCTATGTCTATTGATTATGTACAGAACTGATTACATGCATGCTCAGTTCCCACCCCTAGGGTTCCCTGTAGGACTACCAGTTAAGGGGCTGGAGGTGGGGGGGGAGAGAGCAAAAACGGCTTTTTAGGAAATCCATCCATGTTAAACAATTTCCTTCACAGATCCCCAAAAGAAAAATGCCTTAGGAAGTGCTCCCTCATTGTCTCTGATCAAAATGCATCTGCTGGCAGCCAATCTTCAAACGCTTTGCACAACAGACGCAGGTTGCTTGTTGTTTTTGTGCTGCTTCCTACAAGCAGCAGCCACAGGACACCTACCACTGTCTGTTCTCTCATCAAAGGACACAGAATCGCCACCTGCAGTGTCTTCAGAGGAAATATCAGCTGGAATGAAAGCACAACCAAATTTGCATGAAAAGCTTCCCACCAACCATAGAAAGATGGTCTTTAGGGGTTCAGGCATAATTCTTCCAGGCTTGCCTTACTAAAAAACTAAGGATGAAGGAAACCTCCTCTTTCTTGCTGATGTAATAATTGGGATTTTCCACTGCTACTGAGTTTCCTGGTTTAATCCTTAGATTTCCATTCTCAAGGACTTTGTTGTTACATCAATATCTTATCCACATCATGTAACTATATCTACAGTCTATTTGCAGCCTATGAGGTGCTGATTGTGGATGGGAAGATTCAGACACACCTCAGCAGTCTGACGGTTATGTGCCCAGCTCCTCTCTCAGGCACAGGAAAAGTGGTTTCTGCCAGACCTCAAGCACTCAGAGAACCAGACTGCATAAAGCTTCCCTGTGTTAAGTTGATGCCTTGATCTGGTGATATTTTAAATCTGCCATCAAACCAGCAGTTTTTCCGAAGGAAAATTCACCTCACAAAGTCTCCAGTGGGTAACCCAGACAAAAAGGGAGAGTAATTCAGGAGCATGGTTCTGGCCACTGCCCTTGTTGAGGTAGCCAGGGTGATTGTTTATCCCTGTAAGGTCAGAAGAGGATTGGAGTAGTGTTAGTGGCAATCAGGACCTATGAACTAATATTACCCTAGAAACTTTGCAGGACATCAGAATTTCACATAGTGGTTTTATGCAGATCCTGGGCTCCAAAAGACCTGTTTATACAGGTCCACTGCTAAAACTCACACTGCACACCCTTGCTGCCAAGATGCAGGCCAGCTGGCTCCTCTGCAAGGGCCTGGGAGCCAGGAACCAAGCGTGAGTGTGTGGCAGGCGGGAGTTGTGACCTCTAGCAAGGAGCCATGCGGTGTGGCAAGCCTGGCTCAGGATCAAGGCTGGAGTCAGGATCAGAAACAGACCGGTGGTACAGTGCCTCTTATAAGCTGGTCACAAGGGAAAATTGGGGCCAGACCTCGCTTCTAGCTCTCTTCACAATGAGTTTTATCTGCAGAGGAGCTGACCTTGGGCTTGGCCAGCTCAGCAGCCCAGGCTGACATGCACTGCATGCTGCTGCCCTGAAATGCAGCCGGCATACTGGTGTGTGCAATGTTGAGCAGGGGAATAGCTGGCCAGAGCAGAGCACGTGGAAACACACCCACATTCCAGGTAATTTAATGCTAAACTAATGGTTTAAATACGGGATTCTTTTCCCCTCTCTACTGTTTTGGAAATGTATCCAGTTGCCTGAAATGCAATCAATGCACACTTGACTTTTGAGAATGATACGTGTAAAAGTGTTACAGAACATAATTCACTGAAGTCAAGTATTCTTGAATGACATTTTAGATAATTGGTTGGATTAAATAGAAACTGACTGTAATTACAAAAGTATGGTTTGATTTTGATTCTGCTCTGCAATTTATCCAGTTTTTGAGCTTGATTCTCTGTGGCCAACATCATTGAGGTGCTTTACATTTCTCTTTGCTTCTTTCTTTTTTTCTTAACATTCGGTGTTTCCTTTCAGGAAACCTCTTTCTTCAGTTTTCAGTATGTTATTAATAAATTCTCTTGTCTCCCTAGCTTGTTTTCCCTCAGTTCATTCTTCTCTTGCCTATTACTTTTGAGTTTATTTATTCTTAACGGCTCCAATTAGAAAACAGGAATAAACGGGAATCATCAACACTTATTTAAGCCAGGCTTAACCATGTGTTGAGTCATTGCCTGATTCAACATGCTTAAACTTATTAATTTACTTGAAGAATTGAGACAACAATGATTCACGCAAGGACTCTATTATGCTCTCCAAATTAACGACATTTTTGTTTGCGATAAATGGCTTATTTTCCACAGTGGAAAAGTTGCCAGGTGAAATTTAGTCAGTGTAAGGCACTGTGGCTGAGTGGAATAAAAAATACGAATGACAGGACAATTTACAGCTAGCCCATGCAACTGAAATTGTGTGTTAGCAGCTCAGTGTCACAACACCCACTTAGTGAAGGTAAATGGAGGGGAAGCAAAGACAAAATAAAAAAATACCCCAGCTGTTGCAAATATTTGAACGAGCACATTAGATGCTCACTCATCGTACCATCTTCCATATGCCAGATTACCAAGGAGTATGCACAATATGGACTTTGGATGCATATTTGTAGTATATCCCAGTAGTGTTATAGGGTTCTGAATGAACTCCCTGCAGATGTGTCATCATTACCTATTTGAATGTCTTACTGTTACATTTGTCTACCTCACATCTTTAAATACTTTTGAGACTTCAGTATCTATGCAGTATTAGGATTGAAGGGGGGTGGGGATGTAAGCAGGATTATTAAAGAAGAGCCGAGGAGCAGACTACCAGTGCTCATGGGC
>JAOQGH010000077.1:26213786-26269149 GCA_025769975.1 Gallinago jamesoni | reverse complement strand
GTTTTTTTTTTTTTGTGGTTGGACTCGATGATCTCTGAGGTCCCTTCCAACCACCACAATTCTGTGATTCTGTGATTAGATGCCACTCAAAGATCTTTCTAAGGCTGAGGATTGGAAATAACCAAAGATTCATTTTCTGCTCTTATCTTACAACTAACTATATCTCACAATCTTTATTCTTAATAGTTTGGATATGAATAATGAAATATTTAAATGTACACTTCTGCATACAGTTTCTCTGGGATCTGTTACAGTTGATCTGTATTCCTGATCAGTAGCTGTGTTACTGAATTCGTTTTTTGGTAGTATGAAATTTTTTCCAAAGACTTTCAGTGGCCTCAAGTATTGTATTCACATCATTCTCATGCATATTATATGCTTGTCAAAGCAACCTCAAGCAAGGAAAGCTAATGTTTAAAACACACGGGAATATTAAAAGACTTTAGGATGAATAGGAGTGCTTCTTACCCAGCAAACTGCTTGCCTAAGGGAATATGGGTATACAACTTCCCTCATGGCTAGCTTTGGTTAACAAATAATTTGATACAGAGTAATTGGAAGGACTGGGTGCTATAATAAATGTTATGGCGAATAAGAAATGCTAACACGTATAAATACATTAGCATAAAATTTAGGACCAGCTCCTTAGTGGAAATAAACTAGATGATGCTTTCTTCCTACATATTGACTTAGCCGTTCCAATTCAAAATATGTTGAGCTACACGTGTGGGGCTTTCTGACTATTTCTTGATTTCAAATGGTATTTATCAGGATAATTCTGTCATTTGACATTTAAGCAAATGAGAGTGTTCTAATCTTTCTGAAGTATGTAAATTGGAAGCATCTATGAATGGGTACAGAATACTCATTCATTGACTAGAATTTAGACTGCAATTAACTAAACTAACATTTATATATTTTTAGGTGCATACCTTCTAATGGGATGCTTCACACATAAGTAATTAAATTTAACATTATGTCACAGGGACAAATGCAAATATATGTTATTCATTTCTTGCCACAGATTTTTCTAGTGACAAAAAATATGGTTTGTCTCTGCCTGTCTCTATTAGAGTTCCCATTTTCTATAGTCTGTTTACAGTTTGTTGGAAATTAAACAATATCAAACTGACAAGCTGCAGGTTTTTTTCTAAATTTACTGGCTTGTTAGGGGTGAAAAAACTTCTTTTGGGAAAAAAAATGAATGTGCTTTTTCTGCAGCAAGACTTAAATGAAAGCAATTCTCCACGCTGTTAGCATAAATGAATTTGGCTCAAGTGAAATACAAATTAAAGCTATTGTATACACTTCTTTTATTTATTATTATTTTAGCTGTATTTCTATAAGTTGTTGATGGTGTTTCCACATTTATGTTCATTTTACTCTCCAACAGGTTATAGTGAATTCAATGGCCTAATTCTGATCCCTCTTGCATCGGTTCTGTATTAATTCAAGTCTACTGGGTCAGATATCAGCTTACAGTAAAGTGCACTGAAGTTTCTCTCATTAGCCTAAAATCCAAGGGATGGGCAGCACAGAGAAGCCACTCTTCTGTTTAAGGCTTGTATTTTTGGATTCCAGTGGTATGTTATGGTGTATTTTGTGCATATATATATATATATAGATCTCGTTTTCCAGTATTCTGACTTGAAAATAAAAATATGTGACCATGTTAATGAGGTAACCTATGTGAGTCATAGGAAGAGAGGGAGGAGAAAATATTCATTGCCATTGCCATTGGGACTTTTAATGCTTTAGGAGTTGATTCAGGATAATTGAATTGCTGTGTTAATAAATCTCGCAAGAAGCTACAGGTATTTCAAAACATTTCCTACCAGGATAGTCTTACCTGAGATAGCAATATCTATCTGAGATCATAAGTTAATTGCCTGACATTCAGGCGTTCTCTGATTATTTTGGTAGCCTCACCCCCCATACATGTATCTTGTCCTGTGGCTTTCATTTCTGCTGTTGCATTCAGGACTAATTCCACTCCTCTTACCTGGGGCCTATGCTTTCCCCCATGTCACTGCTCAAATTAGTGCACATTATATACCCTGTTGGTCAGGGGCTTTTAAAGCATCCAGGATTGAGCAACTGTCAGACACACCATCCTCTAGCTGGGATGTAGCGTTGGGCATGCAGATCTGTCCAAACACCAACTGCTCTTTGTTTTTGTTCTGAGGGCTTTGTTTTCACCTAGTAAGCAAATTTTTCTTGGACCCTCTGATGCGCTGATTCAAATAGTTCTCTATTTGTGGTTACACACATTTGCATTTGTATGGCAACTGCTCCTTCCAGCAGCATAAGGAGCACTAATGTGAATGTTTTCCCATGTAAAATGCATTGAGTGGTGACTCTTGAGCTGGATACCTTTTCCTTGATGATGTAGTCCCAATTCATTTTATTGAGAGAGGTAGTTGGATTCAGTCAGTAAAAGCATTTTGTAGATACTACAAATTCAAAACTGTAACAAACACATTATCAAGTGGATGGGAGGGAGTGTTAGTTCTTTCTTCCCAAAGGAGAAAGGCTGGTTTACTAATGCCCTGTAGGATGTGGCTGTTCCATGATAAAACTTCTTAGTTAAAACAAATTTTATTGACACCTATATGAAATACTGCTTCTGAATTTTCATTTCTCTCAAACATTAATCATTAAAATTCTCATTGTGATCTAGATGGGAACCAATGTCAAAATGACAGAATTTCTTTGCCAGTCCAAATACAGGAATTTGCCTAAGTGGAATCAGAATTAAGTTTGGTTCAAAGCTAGACAGGTCTATGTAGAAAAGGAAAAGGTGACAATTCACAATTCCTATCCAATACTGAGAAATAATAGTATATTATTTCCACATCCCATAATATGACATACCATGTTTATTAAACTGTAGTGTTAAATACTGTTTGTTTTTTTTTTTTTTCTATTAAAATGTCATTGATGGATACCTGAAAGAAAATGCATAATGTTAGAGACAAACCAAGATAGTTAGACAAAACATTTGGATATTTTTCCAACAAGAATTTTTAAGATTCAGAGGTAAATACAATCATCTTGAACAAGAAGTTGATGAAATTGCATTTTGCTACAGAAGGCTGTTTAGTCAGACTGTCTGATTACCTCTGTCTAGTGATTTCTAGATAATTAGTGCTGGTTCAAATAAACTAGCTTTTTCCGGATGTAGTGTATGGAAATTATGAGAGAAATAAAAAGTGAAATAGCATTTGCAGATCCTAAAATCTGATTTACTGGGACATTTAGCCATGTGCATAAGCACATGGGCTGCAGTGATCTGTGGCAGCATTCATTTGACTAAAGGATTGAGCTTAAATGGGAATATACAATTTGGAAAAAATTGCATGAATATAGGTAATTGAAGTAAGCTTTAAAAATATGACAACTGCAGAGAACTAGTGATAAGGTTTATTCAGAAACCAATAGAGAATTTGCTTTTTTCTAAAATTAGAAAAGCATATTTGTTTGTGCCTAACCTCTGCCTAAGGCTTTCCTATTTGTAACCTGAGGAATCATCTTCAGTCAAATCCAGATGCAGATGAATCTTTCAGATAATCACACCTCATCCCCTCTACTCCTCTGATTCAGTGAGCTGTGAGAAGGAGTTGTTCCAACCTGATGGGTTTGCCTTTGGGAAACCATTCCAGATTTTTAATCCTATGGCTATGTTTGAGAAAGGGTGTGTGCTTGGTGTCCTGCCATGGCTTCTGTGACATGGCCAAGCTCAGGATCCATCTTCTTTTACCTCTGTATTTTGTCTTACTCGGCTGTGAAAAATTAGATATGGGCATATGCATATGTTTGGTTGTACAGGCACGTGAGCAGATGATTCATTTTGTTCATTGTGAAGGCAGGTGTGAAAAAAATGAAGAAAAAAGACGTCTTTTATACAAAAAATCAATACTAATTTCATATAAAATCACTAAAGAGCTGATTAATGAGAAAGATCACTTAACTCTTCCTAATTATATTGATGGAATTTACCCTGTGCCCTTAATCCATTGTGTATTAAGGAAAAATGGCTAAATTTTTTTATTTGAATGCTTTGTTTATTCCCAGTCCTTAATTTCAAAGTTGTCATCTGTGCAGTGTAATTTCATTTTCTTTCTTTGCGTTAAATAGTTCAGTGTAAATAACTTGTCTGCTTAAAACCTAAGTAGAAAAAAATCTCCAATGGTATTATGATAGAAATCTATGGGCAGAAATGTAATTAAGCAAGCAGGAAAAGAGAACACAGCATTGTTTAAGGCTTGCAGTGTTGTAAATCTAAAAACAAGGGAATGGGAATGATGGCATCCAAAAGTGGCCAGTGTGATTTCATGATTATGTAATTGATGGAACCTACACGGACATTGCAAGAGGTGACAAAAATCTTAAAGACATAGATTAAATGTCTCTCGATCTGAATCCTGATATCCCCAATGTAGAGCTGCTTACAACCTCTATTCTAATTTCCATCCATCTACAACAAAAGATGAAATTACCAGAATAGTTTTCCTTCCAGCTTGATTAAATGGAGCAGGAAAATAGACAACATAAATGGTAATACATTATAATTAGGAACTTGTTTCAGTGTAATAATATAAGGCATAATTTGTGGCATAAATCCTATTTCAAAAAAGCACTTAAGTCCATCTATATTGACATAAGACATTTAAACATATGCTTCAGTTGAAATGTGGACTTAAAGTCAAATCAAATATAATATTGAAGTAAATAGCAAGAATCATCGTAGACAGTTACCTATGGTATTTTATTTCCATCTTTCTGGAAAGCTGGATGCACCAGTGTAGGATTTCTTTTTTTTCCCTTTGCTTTCAGTGCTGCAGAATTTTATAGTGCCCTCTTTTAAACATAAGAGCTTCTTTGCTCCTTGGTGATTGCAGTGCACAACAGTCACATTTTAGTAGGCCAATAGTAGGAGGAAATAAACTTTTCAGAAGATTCATATTAATGTATTTCAAAACAAATAATTTATAGCTGTGTGCAAACTGGTAATTTTTTTTTTTCCTGATGATTTCTACACATCTTCACTGTAATTGGACATGATTTTTGAAGATATGTGTTGCTGAAAATTTATGATTCCGGATAGATAGATAGCCGTTTTGTGATGTCAGGTTAACGGGCAAAAGATTTTGCTATTGCTTGTCAAATCTCTTCCTCTGAAAGGGTAGTATAAAGTGTAAGACTTTTATGTTAGTTAGAAATCAGTGCCAAAGATGCTGACAAACTAACCCTGACAAAGGTTAGTTTGTGGACGTGTCCATGGAGGAAATGTCTGATTTCTAGTTTCTTGGTACTGTATAAAATAAGCGTTTGCATGGCACATCAGCAGTAGCAGCTGGGTCCTTGTTCCCCTTCTATCGGACCTTTATTCTGTAACTATATTTCCTCAAGTTTTCCTTCCTGTAAAAATGTTTTAGAAGACAATTGCTTAAATGAATAAGGCATATAGTAATCAAAACCATGTCCCCAATCAAAGTTGTTTTTCTTTCAAGAGACTGATAATTTCTTTCTTTTCAAATCATGTCACATCACAAATCGGAGGAAAAGTCATGAAGTATATGCCACTAAAACTTACTGTAATTTGTATATAATTCCCTGGAAGATGTGGTCTATTATAAATCTGTGTTTTGACAAATCATTGTCTAATTCACTCATTTCTCTTGTATTTATTTCCTTTCTGATTCCACTTCTTCAATCCTCCAAGTAGAAGTGAGAGAGGAACAACCTCTGATAATAAAAAGAAAAATAAACTTAAATGAATAATCAATATAACATAAAATAAAATTAATATTATAAATATTGATTATTTTAATTTGCAAAAAACACTCTGCTTGTAAATAAAGACACTACTTACCAAATAGAAATACGTGAAAATATTGCTTGTATATAGAAGAGCTACACAATTATAATTATAAAGGTGCTTTGTAATTTATTTTCTTTGCAATTTTCATATGCAACTATAGAATGTTTTTGCACATAGCTGTTATTAGCATTTGAGCATCTCTTTAATTTTTTTTTTTCCTCCTTTTTGTATTATCTTCAACTTGAAGCGTTAGGAAAAATAACTCCAAAAGTGAAGAAACTAAAACACGGTTGATAACAATCCCTTTTAAAATAGTTATAGAAAAGCATGAGCTGAGCATCACAAATGTTACTTTGAAGGGTTTTTTACTTAGTAGCAGCCAGTGGGTATGACAGGAAAAGGATGGAAGCTTACATACAGCACTTTAAAATTTCCCCACTCATTTTAATTGAACTTCTCTATGGCTTTTGTGCTATTAGAACTTGGAAAAAATATTTCCCTATCCAAAAGTAGAGCATTTATTGTACATATAAAAACCCTGCATATATTTGTAGGGGTTTACCTGTAAAAATGATATGTATGCATATACATATAAACATGTACAAATATGTATATGTATACATACATATACATGTGTAATATGATTATATATACACACACACAAATATATGTGTGTGTGTGTGTGTATACATGAAAGATTATATACATTTAATGTTTCCTTCTGTGTTCGAGTATTTCTTATGTAGAAATGAAGCAGATTTTCAACAGTTTGAAAACTGTTCTGATTCTGTCCCTGCCTGCGTTTGCAGTGCTGTGGCAGCGGGAGGGCACACAGGAGGGCTGTCAAGACCATGCAGGCCGTGAAAAGCTGGTTCCAGAACATCTGCACCAAACCTCAGAAATACCAAAGCAGCTGCAAAAGAGGGACCCTGTGAGGGTCTCTGAGTTACATTCCCTATGACCAGTTAACACGGCTGACTTGCATACCCTTGGCTCCCTGCTGTCTGTTTCTGACTAATTTAATAGGTGTTGAGAGTGTGGCAAGGTAAGTCTCATGGACCAACCAATTCTATTTGTTTTGATATAAAAGGATCACCATTTCTGCCGGCATCGAGCCATACCTTCTATCTAGTTCGTTATTGTAGATGAGCTGAAGTTACTGAACTTTACTTACTTAAGGAAATAGTGCCTAGTTTCAGAAATGGTTCTCATTCTTCTGACTTTTGATACAGTTTGTGAGTGTCTCTCCTTAGCAGAAATGCAGATAAAGAATTAGGGAACATTAAACAAAAGGTACTAGTAAAGTCTTATTTTTACTTACAAATAATATGCTCTTAAAACACTGAAATAGCAAGCAGTGTGAAGGACACATTCAGAGAACAATTTCTGTTAGGAACTGATCTAAAAGACATAAATGAGCTTGCCTTTTTAAAATGTTGTAAATAATTTAACTTATTTTAATTATTCTCAGGAAATAATTTGAAAGTCTCTACTATGAAGATAACACATATAGGACTTTTGTTTTTAAAATATCAAACAGGTTTAAAGTGATACTTCAAAAGTCTTCTCTTCAGCAGCAATCAATGTAATGTGAACTAAATAGTTCGCTTGTGCTCCTGTGAACATAAAAGCATAGTTTGTAAGCCTCACAGCAGCAGCTAAACATCAAAACAATGCAGAAGTTTAAAAATAAAAATAATCATGAAAAGAAGTGATCTGTTCTTTATCAGATACCAAAAATATTTTGACGTTTTATATAAATATATTTGCTTACTTACAAACATATGTTCCTGTGTCTGTATAAAGCAAGGAGCAAGAACACTTCAAATGCAACAAATATATGTTTTGTGGCTGTTGGAATCTAGCCTTGCTAAACTGAGGAGAGTTCCACCACTGATTTCAATAGTACCTGGCTTAGGTACTATTGAATTTAAGATTTAAGTCTTTCATAAAATTCAACTTTAATAACTTATTAATTAATTCCCTGATGGTTGCAGAGTTGCTAAGGAAGCAGCATTTGACTTTATGCTATGAACTGCCTCATGATCAGCCATGGAACCTGACGGGTTCTGCGCTGAGAGCACCAGTGCTGCTACCTATATATATACTTGCCCCATCTTGTGTTATACCAGCTGGCTTCATATACAGTGAGTCACTTATTTCAGGATCAAATGTTTTCTTGCCAGTGTACCAACATGAAGAACATTGTGACAAAATGTTAATTTTAATAATGAAGGCCTTTAACCACTATTCAAATTTCAATTTCTATTTGTGAGAAAGAGGCTACAAGCCAAGTGGTTTGTGTATTACTTAGAATGTTTATAAAGAAAGGCTCTAATCTGCTGTCTAGAGGCTAAAGAGCCAGTCTTGTTCTTGCACTTACTTCTGTTGGAGCTGTTTAAGTTTCTGTAAATAATTCTTCATTCTGAATAAAAGAGAAAGGATTTGGTGACCCTGTGGTTAGAAAACTTACCTGGCATGTAGGTGGCAGATTGAGGATCACATCATTGCTCTAATGGGAATGAAATTGCTTATAGAGCCTGGAACAGCTCCAAGATAAATGAGGTGGTCTGCGATTAAAGCAGTTACCTGGAATGTGGAAGGAGCAGCTTAAACTGTCAGAGTGTGAGGGGCTCATTTCTTCTTCTGAGCCATAGTGAGCCACAGCCACTGGATCTCTGATGTTCTGGGGTGGGGATCAATCTCTTGCTGTCTCACTGTAAGAATGTAGAAGCCTCTTTTCATTTCAAACTGGAAAACAAAGAGGGTTTTTTGATATAGCATTTTTTCCCTAGCATTTTCCTCCCATCTCAAAACCACTAACTCTGCTTTTGTAATCCTTGGCCTTTCTGAAATGTGAGGTGAGACCTGTATTGGAATCAGATCGGCCATCTCTAATCACACAACTATAAGAAAAACTTAATTGTGAACCAGAGTGACATTATAACACTCATGCTCTGCTTGAAATGCTGTATGATTAGTTTTCTATCTCGGCTATAATCATTTGGCAGACACCTCTAACACTGTAATCAGTTCAAAACTTAATGGTGTATTAGCTAAAATTTACAGCAATCAACCCAAAACAGAAAATGCTCAGAAATAAAGAAAAAAAAAAATGAGGTGGTTCTGTGTTTCAGAAGTAACATTATTAGAAACAGCAGGGAAGGTGCATTGTGGAAAGAAACTGTTTGTAGAATCTATCCAGAATTTTTCTCATCCTGCTGCTATTGACTCTTGTCATTCTGGTTTCACCACTTCTCAGGGTCCATGTTTGCAGTCTTAGTTTCTAATCATAAATGGTCCTTAGAGTGTAAGGTAAACTCTGTTTAAATCCTGTTGTGTCACTCACTGGGCTATTTGGATTCAGAGCAAAGCAGAATCCACACTGTTTCTTTCTGTGTTGTTTTTCTAAAGTAGCTAAAAGGAGGGAATTGGAACACTTCAAAATGCATATCTGAAGTAAAATATACACACACTTTCAGCAAGTAAGAAATTGTTATTTGCAACCAGAAGATGGCTCTGCAATCAAGCTGGGCAAGCTGAAACTCAAAATTTTTTATGTCCCTTCAATTCCCTTCTTCCTCAATGGAAACACTCCAGTTCCTGTAAGCAGTGTTTTTACAAAAACATTTTTTTTCCCATGACAAAGACTCACCTTCTCCAAAGGCGTCTTTTTTTTGTTTGTTTGTTTGTTTTTATTAGGACGGGACACAAAGACAAAAGAAGAGTCTGATGGCTTTAACTGGATTCCACTGAAGTCAGTTGGTATCTCACTGCTGATGTCAGTGGGAACTGATTAAAGCCAAGTATAAGCTGCCTGGAAGATCTGAATTTCCCATGGGTGGTGTTGATGGCAGGTTCCCACACAAGTCAGTCTGTTGTGAGCTGATTTTCTTTTTAATGATTGCTAAAAAGCTATCAATGGCTGGTCTTTAATGTTACACAGGATGTTGTTCAGAAATGTTGCTGAAGATGACATGGCATAATTTTCTTGTTTAGAATAGGGTACCTGTCTGCTGGTGGTTTACCATTTTGCAACACTATGAAGGGTCTATATTACAAAGTGTGTCTTGTATCTGTCTTTGCCCCTTCGATAAGTTACCAACAGCTGTAACACTACTTTAAAAGGATGCACAAAGTAACTTCTCACATCCTTGACATAAACCTCTGCCCATATTTGGAAAAGTTAACATTTTTTTCCTAAACAGAAATATTAAATGACAAGAAATGCAGTGAAATCAATGAAGTAACTCCATTGTGAGCCTCTGGTTAAATCAAAACAAGGTCTTCCATATTTTTTCTTGGCATTTGCTTTGAATAACTACCTAAAACAACAAAAAGGAAATTATAGATGCTTTATGAGAATTTTAATATGTGGGAAAAAAAATGCATGTTGTGTATTTTCTTCTGCTGTGCAAATTGTTTTAAAATTTCAAAATACTGATCATGAGGAACTGCTGAGTGTTTTACATTTTTTAGGAGAAGACTATACAGTCGAGAAGCAATCATTTGGGTTTACATTAATATAATAATCAACACATAGCTAGTTTTGTCCATTTATCCTGTTTTTAAATACCAAGATATAGGCCTAGTTAAACACTGTTGTTCTGTTTTCCTGCTAGTTGAAATCCATTTCAATGTCACTTCTGTGAAGTTATAATATAATGAAGTAATGCAGCAGTGAATGAGGTCAATTCACTTTTCCACACATGGAGCCTCACACAGAAAGATAATGCTTTTATTTTGTTTTCTGTCTTTTTTTTTTTTTTTTTAACCTGTGCTCTGTGTAATTAAATGGAATTTATCTTGACATGTTTGTCCTAAAGGACAGGTGGAACTTTCAGAATCTCAAACTGCTTCCTTGTAATTTATTCATTTTGTTATGAAGCCGCAACCCTCCAGGGGGTGTGACATAATATTATAATACATAATGTTCCTGAGTAGTAGATTTTCATTTGGCTCTCTGATTTATCTGACAGATGCAGGGGGAAAAAACCTCACATGTAGCTGGAAAAATCCCCACTGACTACACATATGCAATTGCTAAAACGCACAAGTTATTTCAAGTTAACGCTGACATTAACTTATGTTGGGAATGTTCCCTTCTGATTTGACTTCCTCTGGTGAGATAAGATGGTTTACTGTTTTATTTCTGAGTCTGCTTCTTGTAATTGTGCTCTCCCAAAACAAATGTATCTCAGATCTCAGTATCAAGTGCTTCCACAAAGATGTGTGCAATAACTCTTTCATGAAGCTGTGGGTTGCCTTTGTTCTTGCAAAGTTAGAAAATGTTAGAAAAACATAGAGGCTACAAAAGATATCATTTATTTGTAATCCCAGAATAGATGCAGGATAATAGATGCCTTCCCCCCCAAAAATGGAGTTGAATTTAAACCTCTGCTACTGTTATGTCAATGCTTTTCAAAACCCTTGAGGTTAAGCCCTTTTCAGATTGTGTTAGGTGAAGACAGTAAGGTTCTTCATTCTACCTCAACTGTCACTGGAAAGCTCTTATTAATTAAACTAGTTATTTTGACAGTCTTTTACTAGAGGAAAGAAGGAACTGGCTCACCTAATATCTTTTTCAATAATATTTACATATAATAATAATGTATTCATACATAAAGAGTAATTGCTGCAAGTCTCGGTCTTTTAAAATGTACATGAGCAATTCACCCTTTTGGTTACTTCATTATCTTGGATGGTGTGGAGTCAAAACTACCCCCAGTAAGATTCTCTGTCATAAATTGCTACTTAATACCAGTGTATTTTTCATAATACAAAATCAAACTGTGGGTGCTAGCTTGAGATAATTTAATTTTCTGTTCCTCCTTGTTCCCCTTGTAATTTATATTATGCCATTTTCTGGTGGCAGAAAAGAAAATCACCAATTGTAAAATTAGAAGTATACAAGTGTATTGGTTCCCCACTCATGTTGGAGTTACTGTTATACAGGTCTAGCAAGTTCAGCAGACTAAGTTTTAATTTGCATTAAAAGTTGCTTATATGTAACTCGTTTTACAAAGATACAGAATATGGATGAACGGACAGAAGACAAGCTTCAGCCAGTCAGAGCACAGAAAAATGCTATCTTAGCCTCTCAAAAATTCCCTCAAATCATCACTGATAGCAATCGACATGTTCAGTCTGATCCACAGAAGCAACAGCCTTACAGAACACATTAATTTCTTCCTCTAAAAGGACCAAGTTAATTTTTTGTCAGACTGGAACACAGCTTAGATAGGATATTACACCTGCTGCTAGGGTCAAATGTGATGTCTTAAGCCTCATGAGCTACTGAGTAAGTTTTTTACACAGACTGCAGGTAAGCAGTTTATTGATGGCTCTTTATGTGGAAAAGTGCTTACGTAGAGCAGAGAAAATTGTAAAAAGCAGATGTTATGGTTATTAAACACCTTAAATTAAATTCAAAGTAATATGGAGTATACTACCCACTGCAAAAGCTGAGGCCTCTGTAAACAAGATATACCATAGGAACACGTATAACTGCTAATACTTGTTTTCTTCTTGAAACACCTACTCAGAAATATACCAGATAGCTAACTCGTATCAGGAATAGCCATTTTTCTCCCTGCTTAGGCAGCTTTATAGCCTAATTGGAAACATTTAGGTTCTAAAGTTGTTGCCATTACTACGAAATCATTCTGGAAGCTTTGCCATCTCCATGGCAACTGGCCTACATATATTAAACGTTTTGATACCACACCAATGTTTGATGGTATTCTCAATTTGAGATATTAATTTAAGATATCGGTGCTTTAGACTGGAGTTTACATGTTTTATCTTCTTGCTATAATCATGAGAAGACTTTGATGCTGAACAATGGCTTGCTAAAGCATAGCTCACACAGTGAAGCAACTATCCACAGAATGAATTAGCGTGGACTAAGGAACACACAGTGTCACATTAAACAAACAAGATATGAAAGCACTAACTTAGCTCATGTAGTATAATGCTCTTGTGTCTCTAGGTAAGCTCTTTTAAGAGAAATCGGTAGAATCTTTTCCAGTTATATAACTGTTGCAAGAACGATTCACCCTGCTCAGGCAGACTCCATAGAAATCAGCAGCTGGGATTACTTAAACCAGAAGGTGTTTTTTCCTAGCAAAATATTCAGAGAAGGGTTTGAGGTAGGACCAAACCCTGCTGCCAGTGCTAAATACTGCAGAGGAAACTCTGGTGTGTGCAGGAGGACCTTGACTTGGGTCTGGTGAGCAGGTGTCCAGGCAGTGCTCTAAGCCTTATGGTGGGACCGAGAGGTGGGACTCAAGTGAACATTTCTCATGTTTCAGACACATCAGTTGTCTTTCTAACGATCCCTCGGCAAAAGCCAGATCTAACGGACAGGCACGAAGATGGCTGTTTTCCCTAGAAAAACTCATTTCAACCACATACGCATGTGGGTGAAAGTAGAGCCTGTGTTACATCCATGGAGCTAAGCCAGAGAAATGAACTGTACCAGGTAACAGCCCAATACAGATCATCTTCCAGGGACAGGGAGAGCCTGGGAGCCACCTACAGCCACGAGGCTTTTCCTGGAGCAAAACCATTATGCTCTCGCTCAGGACTATGGAAAAGCCCCATTGATCTCAAAATTTCAAATACTTAATTTATCCGTATCTTTCTGAATGAACTTGCAAATAATGGGCAGTGTAGTGGAAATGTGAAATATTACCCTGCTTCAAAGTGTATTAATCTTTTCTGATCTTTTCAGCGTATGTGTTGTGAATGCCATTGTAGAGCAAAGGCTTTGTGCTGGGATAGGGGTGGAGGTGAAGAGAAAACACAGCAGTATTTACAGATGGATTCTGCAAATTGTAGTTCAAATGAGATGACATCTTCTGTAATTGCAGATGAGTATTTTCTTATTTGTTTTCTGCCAGAAATATATTAAATTATACTCACTGCCCCTAGCTAGTCTGTAAGGCTTTTTTCTTACTGGCCATAGTCCCATTCCCAGCAATCCTTTAAATTCCTCATTTTTCATGCAACTACCTTTATTATCTATGCTGTTAGTGTGCTCTGTGGCTTTTCATTGGTGGAATGGATCCCAAGAGTATCATTCTTTTTATTACATTTCACCAATGTGTGGATAGTATAGTCCTTCCTCTTTGGAGGTCAGAGAGAATGATCTATTTACTTCCTTCTAAATGGAGGATAATTCTGTTTTTGCTTGGCACTGAAACTTTTATATCAGACACCTTCCTGGAGACAATACTGTAAAAGCCAGATTTTTAGCAGATTTGAACACTTTCTGCAGTTCCCCATTGAAATATCAAATTAGATCTGAAATGATTTTCTTCTGCACTAGTGTCATTTTGAGATTGCTTTATGCCAGGGCCTTTGATGCCAAATTTCATCCTATGGTGAATTCTTACATGTAAACTCTCAAAAGCAAATTTTACAATAGACTTACTAACTGGCCCTTGGTTCCAGTAGTGATGCTTGCGGGCTCAGTTAAAAAGCAGGCTCGATGGGTATGAGACCATAAGCATAGACTCTTTTTAGAATATAAACCTTAAAGCTCCTCTGTAATTTCTACCCCCCCAAAGCTGCATTCTGCTCTTGCCAAATGTATATGTTAAGAGGATGAGTATACCTCTTATCAGGAAATGTGAATGAAATGAGGAATGAATTGTGCTGATTAAAAAGCACGCAGGCATACGTTTCTGTATACTGTGGCTGGTAAACTAAAATTACTTTGTGAGATGGGGCTTGGGAATGGATGAAAACAATTGCCTAATTGAGATTTTTTTTTTAATCAGTTTGAAAATACTTGTGACTCCCTCCTTTTGCCTCCTCTGAGCCTTCATGCTTTTAAAAGGGAACCAGTTTTGACTTGATGCAATCTCACTGAAATCAGTGGAGAATTTTCGTTAAATATAATAGCGTTTAGAACAGGATCCAAATGCTTACTATTGGGGAAAAAAAAAATAAAATTCTTTGTGTAGTTTTCAAATGAGTTTTCATTCCAGAAATGCACAGAAACTCTGAAACTGTGGGTGTTCTGATAAATGTATAAATGGCGTCATATGTCCTCGGTGACCAACCTCAGGCAAATGAACAGCTCATTCTGAACAGTGGACAATGAAGGCAATAGTTGATCCAATAGGTAGATCTTGAGCTTCCTAAGACATAAACCAGATTTGAATAAACCACTTGTTCAAGAGTTTCATTTTCCTTTAAAAGATATAATAATATTTCACAGAGTTTTTTAAATCTAGATTTCTTTATGAAAAATTCATAGTTAATAAAAAAGTGTGAATTTGCAAGGTATGTTGTTTGCTTCAGTTCATTTTTTCAGGTATAAGAAAAGAAAAACAAAAACCTAAAAGCTTTTACTTTTTCACCTAAGATACACCCTTCAAGTTTTATTTCTCCTTTCCCAGTAGATGTGTATATATAAAGTTTAAGATAAAACTCTAGAAATTTAATACCAACTTTTTAGATCAAGTGAGTAGAAACATACTAAATAAATAATGTATAAAAAAATTGCAGCATATTTGTCATGGGATTGTGAGGCAGGTTAATCTATAATATGAAAGATGGGTCTCTTGTCCAGTTCCAGTAAGGCCAAACTAACTGCCCTTGCTTACAGTAACCAGTAAAGTGTAGGATATAAATGGTTAGGATACATCAGGATGATGTACGGTATAGCTATGCAGCAGTTTATAGTATTGCAGCCTTTATCTCTGCTGCATACATTCTGTGGCTTAAAAATTATGCTTAGTATTAATACGATTTCCATGGGGAATAGAAATAGAATGTTATAACTAAGTAATGCAAATATATTTATGAACTCATTTTCTTTCCAACATGTCAGATTAATTATGACCATCTTTCTTTCATTTAATATTTAAAAACCATGAAAAAGTATGAGTAGAACTTATACCTATTAAAAATGACTTTTAGCTATACACAAAACCAGTCTGCAGTGTTACTACATTGTTTTTTTCTGTTGAAAAGACACAAATCTGAAATCTAGCAAGATCATTTTGTAAATTTTTACTAGTCACTTGGAAGTCCTGAAGGGAGACGTGGTCATGGAAAGAGGGAGCCATATTCAAATTTCATAGCAGTATCACAAAATCATACTGTTTATGTATTTCTGGTGTTTAGAATTTGCATGTTTTTCTCATTAGGGATAAAGGTACAACATCAATGTTACACTTCATATGTGCCACTGTGGGACACCACTGCTAGATGTAGTCCTGCTCAGCTTGCTCCTACTCCTGCCATTTGTTTTCAGAAGGGTTAGTAGAAATGCAACAACAGTAGTTGGGTTCAGCATGCTGAACTGTTGGAAAAATATTTCCTTTTGAAAAAATGGTAGGTTTTTGGTAGATGGATGAGGCAGGGGAAGAGGAGGGAAGAGCTCAGACACCCTTGGTGTTTGACTGCTGTTGCACCAAATTCAGTGAGTATAAAACCAAATCTTAAGATGAAAACAAAATGACCTAATGTTGTGAAAATGTGGTACAAAAACACAACCATATATTTAACTTTAAAAAGGAGTGCTTCTACAGCATTTTTTCTACTAAATGGATGAAAAATCTTCCTCTGAAGTGAGTCATTGTTATCCAATCTTTCAGTATGGTTCATTTTAATACCTAGTACCTAGCGAAACAAAGCAGGAAACTTTACCTTGCAAAAAAAATATTGATCTTTCAAACTTATTATTTTATTACACAAGTAAGAACTTTCAGATATTTGACAGAAAAAAGAGAGCTGTCAATAACTCTAAGTTAAAGAGACTTAGGGAGAGGTAATGGACTTTGTTATGTTTGAGTCTGCCATAATAATTCATTATCAAATTGTAAAGCTATCTTCTGCGATGCGATATTCTAATATGGAGGCTGAAACACTCTGAAAAAAAGAATGAGGACATGACTGCTAAGTCCTACTATGAAAAATGAAGGGGAATTTTGTAGATGTTTGATAATACTGTTTGGCTTACCGTTTGGCACAAAATACTGGCCTTTTAAAATCATTTGGGCTATTGAAAGTCAAATTTAGATATGCCAGCATTAGGAACATACACAAAGTGCATATTGGCAAGCAGAATGTATGATAGCTAAGAATCCACAAAATAAATGAAAAAGTGTTTGTGAAAAAAAATGAAAATCAACATAGAAAAATTTATAAGAATGTTTAATTTGGAACTGATCCTTGAAGGTGGTTATAGCAACAACTGCTTGTAAGTACAGCAATGCTCAGGGCTATTTTTTATTGTTGTTTTTAATGCTGAATATTGATATTCATTGTGCATGTTTTACTAAAGTGCTGAAGGGAATCAGAACCCTGTTTTCTAAGGTACTGAACAAGTATGTAGAGAATTTCCAACCCTGAGCAGATGTTATTAATCATATATATATACATACATACACACACACACACAAATATATATATATATATATATATATACACCCTACATCCCAAACCCAAACTTGAGCTAGTGTAATTACTTGGAAGTGGAGTCAGATTTCACCTTTTGTAATGTAGGGCAGCACCTCTGAATGGAGAGTTTGTTCATTTACTTCTGTCTTCGGAGCTGTGTGGTGAAAGTTCTCATGATAGTTATTGAGTTTACTGCTCATCAAGAGACCACTTCTCATCTGTTTCTTGGAGTGTGAGACTGTGTTAGGAACATACCTAAATATGTCACTTCATTGACATTGCTTGCATACTTAACTGATAGGTGAACTCAAATGAAGAAAATTAAGCTTCCAGTGGAGAAAATGACTAGGAATATGTAGTAAGATTTCCAGTAAGAACACTGATTTGCAATAATGTTACTGTTTGTAAAAAGACAACAGTCAGCTTGGATGAGAGATTCCTCCATCCTACATTTGATTAGTAACTGCAAGTAGCAATGTGACCGTGGTTCCTACTATGACATTTTACAGAAGTTATTTTCCCTCTTGTTTTAAGTACTGGATAGCTAGTTTCTGCTTACCGTTTAGGAAATCTTAGAAAATTTATTACAGGTTGAAGCAAAAAACAGTGAGTAGAAACCTAAGAGTAAATCGTAATTCTGACAGTGAGCTTCCTTTGGAAAATAGCATATCATTTCATTTTATGACTTGTTCCATCAAATAACATGGAAGACGTTAATACAAGGTGATATTTGTCACAGTACATCATCCTGGAGATTGACAAGTATCAGAAAGGAAAACAGCAAAGCAAACTAAGCCCCTGAAATTATAAGGGGATCTGCATGAGCAGAGAGAGAGTGATGTCAGACTACAAACAAATAGATGAACAACACCGTTGATCATTTTTTCCAGACTGAGACAAAAGCATCTTGAAATTACATGAACCTAAGAAACTAAATACAAAAAGACATGCTTACGGTAAAATGTGAATTATTTCTACTGCTCACCCTGAAAACAGTGAGTCCTTTGTAACTTCTTTTGTGTAGGTAGCACACAAAACATGAAATACTTTCTAGTGATCTAGCTCATACTATAAATATTTATACTCAGAATGAATTTCACAAGACAGGGAGATAATACATTATAAAATATGAATACCAGTTTCATTTTTTTCATGGTAATAATAGATGAAAAATTCCATCATAAAAAAGAGAATTGATCAATGAAACTCTTTGCATATTCTTGAGTGGAATTCTTTGGAGATGCAAAGTCAATGCAGTTTCCCTTTATTTCTTTGTCTTTTAACTCTGTGATGATTCCTACTTTATCAATGGTCATGGCAACACACAGCTGAGGCAGATTTTTGTTATAAATAGCTGACTTTGGAAAAGCAGCTTAGTGGATACCATACCCACTGAGAGAGCTGTAGTGGCTGTTAGTGAACTGGTGCAACTATAGAGCAGTTACATTTATTGTGGTTAGAGGGGGCCTATCCTCTTGTCTCATCTCTTTTTCAATCCTTTTGTACTTTGGTCCTTCACAGGAAATTATAGAATTCAGATATTTGTTAAATGAAAGCAATGTCTATGGCTTTAAGCTAGCAACTCAACCTTTAAGTTAGATCTCAGAGATGCTGTTAGATCTTGCCCTGTGAGATAATATCTGCATTTGAAATTTTGGTACCATTCTGGCAATCTTTCTTCGTTGTGAACATTGATGGCCTATTACTCTCGGTTACTGTTTTTAACAAACAATTACTTTGCTAGAGGATACTCTCTTTTATTGCCTGTAAGGAGAGATCTTGTCAGAAAATACAAGAATTGACTGAATCACCTTTATTCATGCCTTTGTGGACTCCATCAAAAATTGCAAGCACTGACTTGGAGAAGAGGGAATAAAGTAATAGCTGTTTTACTATGTAGTATGTAAAACACTGTCCTGCAGAAAACCAACCACATCCTGGGCTACATCAAAAGAAGAGTGGCCAGCTGGTTGAGGGAGGTGATATTCTCCCTCTATTCTCCTCTGGTAAGACCCCACTCGGAGTACTACATCCAGCTCTGTGGCCCCCAACTTAAGAAGGGCATAGACCTGTTCAGCAAGTCCAGAGGAGGGCCATGAAGGTGATCAGAGGGCTGGAGCACCTATCCTGAGAGAGTTGAGGTTGTTCAGCCTGGAGAAGAGAAGGCTCTGGGGAGACCTTATTTTGGCCTTCCAGTACTTACAGGGGGCCTAGAGGAAAGGTGGGGAGGGACTTTTTATCAGGGAGTGTAGTAATAGGATGAGGTGTAACAGTTTTGAACTGAAAGAGAGGAGATTCAGATTAGATAGTAGGAAGAAATTCTTTCCTGTGAGGGTGGTGAGACACTGGAACAGGTTGCCCAGGGAAGCTGTGGATGCCCCATCCCTGTAAGTGTTCGAGGCTGGGTTGGGTGGGGCTTCAAGCAACCTGGTCTAGTGGGAGTCTAACAACCTGTCCATGGCAGGAGAGTTGGACCTAGATGCTCTTCAAGGTCCCTTCCAACTCTTAATTAATTTCAATCTCCTGCAATGGCCTTTGGTTATTTCCTTTCTTGGTTCTTTTACACTTTTAGTCTCTATTGGTCACCCTCAGGATCGTGAGCATATTTGCCTACCTGGGGGTTTAGCTGCCAGGGATTAAGGCCAGCTCAGATAGGGTGCAGGTGTGCAGTGCTGAGATGTCTCAGTGAAGGCCAATGCTGCCTCTGCTCCCCATCTGCTTTAAGTTTAGGCTTTCACCCTTGCTTTCCACCTGCATTGCAGCTATCCCTGTACTTTCTATCCCCTGATACTGAGCTGCCAACTCTGATTCCCTGTGTGACTCCAGATCAGCCCCTTACTACAGACTTCCAGATGATACCTGGACAACCAGATGACCTCCCCATCCCTGTCCCTGCCCTGCTCGCATCCTGCAGGGCTACAGTCTTGCTGGGGAGGACCTTGTTCAGTCAACATGGCTGTGATGCTCGGTGCTTGGTGTGCATTTTATGATTTAGCAGGATGTTCCTCCAAATATTTTTTTCAGACTTTTGCTTCTAATTCTTCTAATAATTCGCCATGATCTGCATTTGACACATACAGCATTTGAGAGGGGATCTTTAATAGACTCTGCTTTGATTACTGCTCTATGATTATTTTCGTGCAATTTCTTTACTGGAGACCAATACAGAAACTTGGAAGTTAGGTTAAAATCTTATAAATAAGTGTGTATGTGTACATATATTAAAAAAATGTAACCTGTCAATATCAGCATGATTATTACTTTAGTATTTTTAACACAGATTTCATGCAGTGTACTCTATTTTATGCTACATATTTTAAGTATATCTGCAGGTTAACAAGGATACTGTAATTACGTGTAGCAAAGATATAGATTACTGCCATAAAATTGGTTTATTCTTTTTTGATACTATGGATCACACCATTTGTGGTACTTAAAAATGAATTTTGAGGAACGCCTCATTGCTTATAATTATTTCTCTAATAATTATATTTTTCTCTTAGTTTCCAGATCTGAGGAAAAATTCCAGCCTGTTTCATTTCAAAGACATTTGCCTGAAGAAAGAACTGTAAAGATCATGAGTGAAATTGTCATTACTCTACAGTTCAGAGCTCTGTTTCTGCCATTCACACTCACATGGATAGCAGCTAACTCTGCAGGTAGATCCATTTTTTTTTATGACCCTGTAAATGTTTAAAAATATTTATTAGTTTCCCATCTCATAAAACTTGATTTTGGGGCATATTAGCCTATAAATATCCCAGTAATAATAATAAATCTCCCACATTTATTTAGCACCTTTCCTCTTAATGCAAAATACATTAAAATTTAGTCCTTAATGATCTAACATATTATTTATTGCATCTTGAATTTCTGTGATAACTCTGAAATGCCTTAAGTCACTACTAGATTTTGGGTTAAATTACCCAGTTAATATCTTTATGTTGTTCTGAGGTAAGTGTCCAGTCAGAATAATTTCCTCACAGTGTCTGTTCTAGTCCATGCTTTGGTGCGTACTTTAAATTTTGATTAGAACTGAAATATGCTTCTTAATAACATAAGAGTCCAAGTATTTTAAGTTGTAAAGTAAGGGGGGCAAAATAATGTCTTTTTTTTTTTAAATAGTTTTAATGAAGAGACACGAATCAGTCACAAATTGTATTTCTTCTCTTGCATTATAATATCAAAAATAGAAAAGTAAACATTAAATGTAGAAGAGTGTACAAAATTGTATTTTATTCAAGTGACATACAAATAATTTTATTTATGTAAACTCAGAGTTTCCTTATGCTCAGGGGATTAGTGACTGTGGTGGATAAAGTCACTTCCACGGGTGTCTTGGTGATTGAGATGTGGGTGCAGATGGCAGGCTTATGAGGAGCCGATGCCAGCAGGCTCCACAAACTGATGTTGTGTGCCAGCAAGGAGCTCAAGGCAACATAACTTTGGAAACTTGAATGCTATCAACCTTGATGAAGGTGACATTTGGAATTAAAACTATTCAGTTTTACCACCTGAGGAATTCCTGGTACATGGGGAGTAGAATTGCTCAAAACACTTTTATCTGCAGGTAGATCTGTGCGTCTTTTGCATGTTTTATTAACAGGGCCTAGACACGTAAATCATTGCAGAATACTTTCTGCAGCTCATGCTTTGGTGTGGATTAATCGCGTTTCAGAACCTGAAAGTGCATGTACAGGTGGTTCTGGAGGAGGTTGGTAACAAGCTTAAAGCTAGTACCAGGTTACATGGGAAATTTTGGTACAGATGGTATGTATCCATGTATTTGTGATTGAAGAGGCGAATCTGATATTTCATGTGGCTTTCATAAGAGTGTTCTTTTAGAGCATTCAGGAATGGTCATTTTCTCCTGCTATAAAAATCTGATCCATTGGGCAGAACAAGCAGGCTTTAGATAATTGGCATTTTTTCTTTTCTTTTCTTTCTTTTTTTTTTTTTTTAAATTCAGAACTGCCTTGGACCCGTGGAAAAAAAAAAAAAAGATATGTATTTCCCAGCTTCCTGAGGCGCCCACCCCCACTCGTATTCTGCCTAAAATAAGAGCAATTTGATAGCTGAAAGAGATCAGATAGTTATAGGATATACTCATAATATCACATCTTTCCTGTCCCTTCCTGCCATTTATCCTCTTCCAGAAGGTGTTCTCACAGACTATGGTTATGCTTCCATTTGGTTGTGCACTGGGTTGATATTGTGTCTATGGACTTGATATGTCTATGGACTGATATCGATATGTCCGTAGACTTGATACCTGGTGTCATCAATTAGATGATAGTGCTGGGATTGGGGTGACTCAATAATTTCTTGCTGTGGCTGGGTAGGAACAAGTTTGGAAAACTGCAAGCTGCAGGCCTAAGTGGAAAAACAGCAGTGTTGCAGTATTGCAATAAACTTCACTGCACTTCTTGCACTGTCAAGTTAGCCTGTTCAAGGCTGTCTGAAGTTTGTGATGAAGATATATGGAAAAAATTAATTATTATCTGTGGCATAGAATGGCAATTTCTATAGGCTATGCACGGAGGTATGCACTGTCCATTGGAAGAGCTGCTTCAATGTGTCTATTGAACATAGGGGCTAATAATAAAAAAAGCAGAGTTTAAAATTAAAAAGCAACAAGAAATTCATAGAGTACAGGTTGTTTGGAGAGGTATGCCCAATTCCCTAATAATCAGGTTAGTGCAGAGGACTAAAGACAGCAGTAAGTGAAGAAAACATTTCAGGCTGACCTTTTAGCTCAGAGTCAACAAGTGAATTCTGAGCTTCTGAAAATCTGGACCTAAACTTTCCACTTTTATGGAGCCTGTCTTCTGACACTTAATCTACAACTGTTCTTGCCTAGATAGAGCAGTCTGGATATGTTTTTGTTGTCAAGGTAGAGATGGAAATCATATACCTATATTCCTTCCATACTAATAAAAGTTTAGTCATATACCGGATAATAAAAAAAGCTGTCATTTGAGATTTTGTCCTGTCACCATGTCTGTGACTCTTACCTGTGGGGCAGTTACTGAAATGCTGATCTCACTGCAACCACAGAACTCAACTTTTGCTCTGTGGCAGGGCACTTTGAAACTTTTTTCTTATTATGGGTAATTAACAAAATACTAAAGATGTTGAAAACCCAGTCCTTGAACAACCATGCTTCAGTTAAAATCAGAAAAGTAAACTCAGATAATTATCTTAATGTGGCATAGACAGTTGACTTGGTATGTTAGACCTCATACAGCCTTAAAAAAATTGGGAGAATACACTAATGCCAAACCAAGAGAGTAGTTGTTGTGGTTTAATTGTCTTCAAGAGCAGCATAATCATCTGAAAGTCAAATGTGTTGCTTGCATTTTGGCCTTTTGGGGAAGGGTAAATTTTAGTCAGACGACCCTTTTACACAGAAATAATTGTCTGGTTTTGATGCTGCATAAAGGCTAGAGTTTTTTCACTGATAATGTATTCCTGATCTTTGAATGCTGGACTTCAGTCTATAGTAGTCAACTGATAATTATTTTCAAATCCAAAAGGTCAACGTGCTTATGTATATTTTTGATAGTAGCTGCAGACAAAAAAAAAATCATAAAAAATTGCTTTTCTGTTCGAATGAGTTGGAGTATTTTGCAAAGGAAGAACGTTATACAATAACTGCTCATTTAAGAAGTAATTAACCTTCTTATGCTATTTGCATTATTAATGTACTAGAGTTATAATGTCCTAAGGTATCTGAATTTCTATTAATGTTTTCTTCTCTAAATAAATAAAAGTGAATGGAGTAACGAGATCACATTTGTTTAATTGTTCATCGGGATTCTTTTTTTCCCTTCATCCCAAGACCTGCTAGTTTGTTAAATAGAAACCCTTAAATGGATGGCATTTCATGATAGGTTTTGAACCTAATTATATCAAATGTCATAGCATTGTTTATTTAAAAGGCTTTTCAAGATTACTGTACAAGGAAAAAATGTGTTTTCATCTTTTTAAAGTGCTTATAATTTTCTATTATGTTCTTCTAATTTGTTTAGCACTTTCACACCTGCCTTCAATCAAGTTTACTTTTAGAATCATTTAAGAATGTGTCCTTTAAAGAGAGTTGGTCTTGTTTACTGCTACTGCTTCATCCCTTTCTGAAAAGGTCTCCTACATATGGAATCAGTGTAATGCTATGCTTGCTCTGAAAACCTTGGCATGGTTTCCAAGTACTGGAGAGAATAAATATTGTCACATAAAAGAAGTAATGACCAAAGTAATCTATGTAATTTAATAGCTTTCTCTTCAACAAAAAGACACTAGATAAATAGAAAAATGTAGGCTCTGTGTAAAGCATGTATACTTTGGTGAGGGAAGAAACTAATTCTTAATATATTAGTATGTGCATTGGCTGTAACTTGGGGCTTCTACAGATTTGTAGTGTACCGAGAGAGAGTAGCTGAAGAACTACTGAGCTTCTGCTATGTAGAAATAGCAAGACTGCTGCATCAACAGAACTGTGTGACAGGAGCAAACAAGTAGGACTACCAATTTAATGTTGTTATTTCACAGCATTTGAATTACTCTAACAAGAAGTGAAGTACTTGACTATGACTTAACAAAAAATAGAAAAAAAAATAGAAAAAAAAAATAATTTAAAAATTTTAATAATTTTTCTTTAAAGCCAAGAAGCCTTTAGTTTTGAGAAGGTAAAACTAATGATTAAAACAACTATTGAAAAATACAATGCAAGAAGTGTTTTCAACACCCACACCTCCACTCCCAAATTATGATTTAAATTTTTTTACAAAAATGGGTTAGTAGTATAGTCATTCTCCTTTAAAGATACTGATGGAGACTTCACCTGGCTCCACTGGCACTGTCTAATGTTTAATTTTGTATTAATCCATTTGGTTTCCAAAGGAGGTAAGCAAAGAGAATTCGGGTGTCTTTAATCATTCTATAGTGTCCTGCTCTGTATTTCCCTCCTGGAAAAGCTCAATTAACTCTAAACCGTAGAAGCATAGCATTGTTTTTTTGTGGCTGTTTGTTTTTTTGAAATGGACTTCTTATACCATTACAGAAATGCTTTTTGCATGACCACCCTACTCTTTGGGATACTATAGCATTTACTGAATCCTGTTCAATATGTCTGACTTAAAAAAAAACCCCAACAATTTCTGAGGCTTCCATCTTTAGATCATCAGGTGTCTCTTATAGTTCAACCCAGGCCATTTCTTTTTTATTGCTTTATCCCCAGAGTATCTTCAGAGAGCTAGCCTCTCACTGATTTTTCTCAGGTTCTTCCTCAAAGCTTATACGTTGAAATTAGAGAAGCTTTGCTGATTTATACCTGTTAAGTCGTCCTTTCAGAATGATACACATTATGTCACAGTATACCAATACTGTTGTGGTAAGCTACAAACATAATGGTGAAAGTTGGATGAAATATTGTATTTTTATTCTTAATATTTTGAGTCCTTGCTCTGTTATATTTCTCACATGAGTGCTTGTAAAGAACACGTTTAAGATCATATTCTTCAGAACTCTTAGTTTGTGTGTAATATCTTCTTTGCAACTATGAAATGCAGCTGGAGGCTGTACCTGTGCATATTTTTTTAGAAGTATTTTAACATTAATGATAAGAAATAGGTCAAATAAAATCTAAATGTCCAAATCTGTCTGTTAAATTGCTCAAATTACTTGAACTCTAGTACATGTGTGCATCAGAACATTTTATTTTTAAAGTTATGAGTCTTTCCATTTTTAGTTGCCATATTGCATATAAAGTTAAGTTTATTTTGTTGGGATTCTCTAGTCCTTCAAGTTTTGAGCAAATGCCACCCCCCATTATAAGCTGATGCTCTATGTTGCCATGTTTGAGTGCTACACTGTTGGGGAAAAGACAGCAGGTTTCTTAAATAACCTTAGCTACCCTTTACTTTTCAGCTTTAAACACTTACATATAAAAGCTTTGAACTCTTCACCAGGGGAAAGATTATCTTTCCAACTCTGTCTCACATGAATCTGCTTGTCAGCTGATATTAGAAATATGTCAGTACTAAAATACTATTCAAAACTACATGTTGAGTATCCTTGTAACAGTTGTTGGTATCAGTTTAAATCTCTGTGGCTAGCAATGAACAAATCATTTGGGAAGATGATTTCAATTCTTGCTAATTATCACTTAAAAGGTTTTGCAGTGATCGGTGATTGTTTCCCTGCTTTCCTCCCCAACTTTCTCCAGTTGTCTTTTAGTTTCATACTTTTACTGTCTTCCAGGTCACACCAGAATCAAAAGTCTGTTGTATCCTTAGAACATCTGTTCTTGTAGTATTTTTACCTTGGCTATAAGATCTCAATTATCGTCTAAAACTGCTATTAAACTAACCTGCATATGTTGCAAATGTCATAAAGATCTTTTAAAATATATTGCTAGATTTACAGGCATACTTTAGTGTCTAGGGTTAAAAATAACTAAAAATAATTTATGTATTATAGTAGTCTGAGTGGATCTAAATTCCATTTAGCCAGTTACTGGTATATTGTCTTCTGTAGGTTAGTATTGAGATAACGCAGAGAAATACAATCTCCCTAACTCTTTGTGGAAGAAATCCTACCTGCAGGAGAGAAAGCAATGGGTGGGGTATCCCAAAGCCTCCTAATACCAAACATTTGTTAGAGGACGTGGGCTTTGCCTAAATTATGATGAAGCCACACCGAAATACGCACTGCTTCTGCTGCCTCGACCTCTTAGCCACAGCTCTGGGTCTAGCTTCAAGGTACCTGTGACAATTTGTCCAATTCTTCACAGGGCTAGCTTTACAATTCAAAGAAGCCCACAGAGAAATGCAGAGATAGGAACTAGATCTG
This sequence comes from Gallinago jamesoni, assembly GCA_025769975.1. Classification (NCBI taxonomy): domain Eukaryota; kingdom Metazoa; phylum Chordata; class Aves; order Charadriiformes; family Scolopacidae; genus Gallinago; species Gallinago jamesoni. The sequence continues at coordinate 26,242,058 of JAOQGH010000077.1, read as the reverse complement.
TTTGCAGACAGGTTGGTAATCCATATATCTGACCAACGTATTTCTGACCATGGCATAATTCTCCACACCATTTGATCTTAGGCTTGTTAGATCTCCATTGGAGAGAGCCACAGGGAAAAAGCTCACAGACATTTTTACCTCCCATGATTTTGCCCTTCCTTTTTCAAATCTTACTGGCAATCCATGAGGAATGTGAATTTTATTTTATTTTTTTTCCTCCAGTCACAACCACACTGGTCCTAAATAATTGATTTTTATTTTGGTGGGAGTTCCTATAGGAATGAAATGCTGGAATTTTACAGTAAAACAGAATTGCAGAATTGACAGTGGCCTGAACTTTGAAAGCATACCAATATTCCATAGTTTCTATGAAAACTTTTCAGACCTTTCCAATACCATTCATAAATCCTGACATCTCATCTTAGCTACACCATAAATGAAACTGATTTTAACTCACCTTACCACATAATTTCCTTTCCCTGAAATCCAATAATTTTCAGATTTACAACTGGCAAAATATCTGTGTAACATCTGAATTATAACAAGTATTTCTACATAACAGTTTTCTCAGGGTTGTAGATGACAGTGTTATTCCTCACTTAACAGAACTGAGATGCAATTCCAAATAATTAATTTCCAGCACTTCTAGATCAATGTGTTTAATTCTAAACCTCATCTGCAGATATTCTGACTTTCAGAATCAGCACCTTTAAGAATAATAGTAAGAGGGATAACACAAATACCAACTACTAGCACCACTGCGGAATAAACTCAAACCATCTGTATTTGATCAGGTCCTTTCTTCCTTTGTATATAATACAAAAATATCTATGATCTGAGGCACCCATTACTAATGGAAGAAATGAGGTAGAAGATCTTTCTGAAGTACTTAAATAGCAGGATGCTCAGTCAAAACACATCTTTTGGATTTACATTATCAGGCATGAAACTGTGAGAACCGGTTTTAAAATGGAGCTTATCGTCACACCAGGAGTATCAAATGGTTACTATGAAGGCCCACACACTTGATGAAATGTCGATATCATCCTGATTCATTAGGCATGAGTATGGTTGTCAGTAGAGAGCTTTCCTTTACTTTCTGCATATCAGAGTTTTTTTGGTTTTATGTATCAAGGGGAGAAAGGGTTAATGGTGATTCTCTACTTGTTATTCCCCAGTTCTCTCCCTGTTTTTGAACTGAAAGCATTCCCTGTCATCACCTTCTGGTTTCATATGTCCAAATAAATTTCATCAAAGATAGTAGCAGGGCAAAGAGGAAATAGAAATTCAGTTTAATTCCAAGCTTTGTACATGAAGATTCAAATGAAAAAGCATTGCTTCAGGAGCATTGTAAATGTCATTTAGTCAAATTGAGATAAAAAACATGCTTTATATTACCTATCAATCTAATATTATTTAATCTAATCCAATTTAGGAATAGATACAATACTAGAGAAAGAAAAGGACATCTGCATTGATTCTGAATCTCCAGGAAGCATTGATTATAGAAAAGTATGTAATTTTCTGTCATCATACTTGGGGACAAAGGTCTGAACCATTCTCTGTAAATCACTGTAGGTATATTACTTTATGAATTGCAATTGTTTGCTTAAAAACAGATGGTGCTTTGAGATTTCTGGAAGGTGTAATGTGGATCTAAAAAAATTATTTTCTTTGTGCAGATAAAGTAGCCTAGTTTATCTGAAAGGCAATCTTTGTATTCTGGTTTCATGAGTGAGAACATCACATATTTGCTATGGATTTGTGCAGACATATTGGTCAATGACAGAGGTGGTGTTTCATCTTTGCTCCCTCAAAGTAAAGATAATCAGGGTAGAAAACTGAAGAAGCATGGTTTCTTTTTTTTTCCTGGCAGGTCCATATATTTTAAGATACCTTCTTCATGCCATAGGAAGATAGGTAGATTTAGCGTGTTTATGTTCTAGGACTGTGAAACTAATGTTTCCCTGTCAACATTCTCTGCCAGCTACTGTACCAAACCTGTACCAAAGGGGAGAGGATATAGAAAGGAAAGAGTACTCTGCAGAGTTTGAATCACTTCAAGTTATTTGTTGCTACTGGCATTCTCAGCCATCCTCAGAGGTTTTATTGAGTCCCTGGGGAAGAAAACCCCAACCTCTCCTCCCTAAATAAACATTATGCTGGTCTATGAATAATGTAATGTAATTAAAGAAAAACCCTAAACCACAACTCCTATTTTCTTGGTATGTTGTGGACATGAACTGCATTTGGGAATGTATTTTGGAATTTACACTACTGGAATTAAAGCTGTCATCTTTTAAATGTTTGCAGATCTTTCAGCATTGATGGATTGCTAAAGTGTTTGCATATAATGAATATGAGATTATACAGATAATGCAAAGCATTTCTGATTCTAGGCTGGTGTCCTCCCTCCCATCCTTCACCTTTATTGCCTTTCTTTCTATGAAGAGTAAAAATACACAGAATGTACATATATACATATAAAAAAAAAAAAAAAGCACAAATTTCCAGATGACAATTCAGAATGGAAAGGAAAATTAACTTTTAAACCTTAATTTTAAAATATTTTCCATCTTCTTTAAAGTGAAAAATTCTACTTCAGTGGCATTTTCTACCTTGTATGCAATGGGAGAAGAAATAGCACAGTAGTCATCAAACTTGACCACCTCTTATCCACTAACAAAGTTTGTTGTATGTGTTTACTTCCTATTTGAAGACTTGGTTAATTTTGCAATAAAATTGAAAACCAAGTTAAACTAAAGTTTTAGATTACGACATGCTAAAGCAGAATAGAATCTTAGAATGATGAAATGGTTAGAGTTGGAAGGGACCTTAAAGATCATGTGGTTCCAAGCCCTGGGGGCAGCATTATACAGTATGTCATAATACCTTTCATGCTTTTTATACAGTATTGTTTGTAGTATTAGTCATGCTTCTGTGTGAAAAAAATGGCCAAAACTACTGTGATTTTTGACAATCAAGACACAATACTAAGCTTGCCAGGAGAATATTTTGATTCCTTTGAATAAATACAGACAATCTAGACTACTGGTTTCCTATTTTCTTGTAGCCCCCAGTTTCTGGTCTGTCAGATATTTGTGATGTTCAGCAGCATCCCACTGGCAAGAATGGCACACATGGTTCTCAGCAATGTTTCTGTTGTTTTACTGTTACGCTGTAATTTGCTTTCATATGACAACAAATACTTTTAGGTTGAATTAAAAGCTGAGTCAGTGATCTTGTGCAAATCTGTATCTATCTGATTTATAGATCACCACCTTAGGAAATTCTGTCTGGAAAGCTGTTTTGATGGACAGCATTTCAAGAAAAGACAGACATAAGCACATGCATCAGAAGAAGAAAAGTAAAGAGCTGACTGCTCATAATGTATTTTTCTGCTAAATGACCTTTTGCTAAACGGAACCACCCACAAGAGTATTGGTTCAATTTCTCTCCATGTTAGATTTTCTTCACATGTTACTTGCAATTGTAATGAGGATATCCAGCAGTTTTAGTTTATACTATAATGAGCTGTTACCACATTACATATTTACATTGGTTTTGAACAGTGTTTGTTGCAAGCACTCGATTGAGTGTTAAACGTGTTTCTGACATGTTATAACACAGCTGCCCTCAAGAGCTGTGACAATCTGAGCATTTTAGTGTCTTACATGATCAGAACCTTTATTTTGAAGAGTGCTTCAATATCAGCAATGTTGAAAATCACTCATCCTTAGCAGAGTGACAGCATTGTATTAATCGCGTATAAATAGGCCCAGCACAGGCTCAAACCACTCTGAATATAAGCATGGTCTGAATGTTTGAGCTTGGAGGATAACAATAATGAGACACTTCAGGGAGGAGGGGCAAACAAACATTTTACATATGTTTATTTTTCCCCAGCTATTGATCATGTGGGTTTTTCAACTGTCTACAAGAAAATATTTTCTGCTTACTCATAACTGCTGTAAAATAATTTTAATTAGCAAAAATATACCGAGGGGATCTAGACATAAATTTATACCAGTTATACCAGAGGAATTCCTTGCATGTATATCACAACACTTATCTCAGGCAAGCCAGGGTGTCACAGCAAAAAAGGTATAGAGGTCAAGGGCTTCTCTTTTTTGTCTACGTTTTTGCTTTTCTTTTGCTTTCTTCTGTCCTTTTGTCTCACAATAAATCAATATGGAATGAGATTGGCTTGCTGGACAGCAAGCTGGTACCTGATGAAAACAACTTGAATGGAAATGGAAAGCAAAAAATAGAGTGAAATTTCTTACACTGTGATAACTCAACTATTTTAACCATGCTATTAGAGCCCCTCAAAGAAAACAGATGGAAAATTCATCATGGCTTTCAGTCTCCATCACATTACTCAGTACAATATGTAGGATTATTTCTTAAAAACAAATAATGTTGAATATATATTTTTTCCTCTGACTACATTAAACAAATCTATGCAATCATTAGTGGTGGAACAGCATTTTCTGCATTCAGCTAGTACATTAAAAGAGTTGTCATACTCATGTCATAAATAAAACACCCACCCACTCAGCCTTAAATACCCACAGGCCCACTTTTCAGCGACTGATGACATGTGCTCTGTATGCATGACTACACTAAAGTTAGGTTTATCAAGTGCCATAATAATGCATATTAAAGATGTATATCATAAAAGGATAAAGGAGTCTGTGGTGAGTATTGTTTTCTGCAGTATTCCCAAGCCTGAGGGACTAGTTGGTGTAAACTGTACAGGATCTCCACATTTTGTAGGTGAGTTATGAAAACATGAATGAGAGCATCTACTATAAAACTGAGAAAAATGATTGAAGGCCATACTGACTTGCAAAATAAATGGTGCTGGTTCACACTTCTATAAACTCTTCTTTCCTTTGTGGAATCTCTTTCTTCCCTGACAATGAAGTATATATTTTCTGAGTAACAACAGACTCATGCATCCATAGCAAAAAGGTACCATTGTAGCACCTAGTTTGACTTCCAGTCTACCACAGGCCATTTATGTTTCACTAAGCCATCTTGATAGCTTCTTTAAACATATATCCTTCATCTTATCTCAAGCCTATGCTATTTGTTTAAATAATTGGAGATGGATAGAAAGATTAAGAAGTGACCATCAGCGCTGATGTTCTTTAAGGTGTTTGGAACTGGCTGTTGCGTAAAGCAAGCTGCTGAGCTGGGTGTCAAACCCCAATATCCCCAAACACTAGTAGGTGAGCTGGTCCTAAGCAGAAGATAAACATTCAAATGCTCATGTATTATTCAAGACATCAGAATATTCCAAGCATGAAAAATCATAGTTAGCTGCTTCTCACAAAAAGTTTCCTATCTTATGAGCTGGAGGTGATTTAAACAATTTAGAGGTGATTTATACATCACTTAGGGTGATTTAAATAGAACTCTCCACATCTCTCCCACGGCTTTCTGAAATTTATAAAGTGTTTAACCTGTGAGGCCATTTTTAAAGAAAAAATCATTTCTCACATTCAATAAACAAAAATTTATTTGTTCATTTTTTATAAAAGTCATCCTAATTTTGTAGAACAATGGCAGTAAAATCAAAACAATATGCTCCTGTTTACAATGAAATTTTTATAAATCCTTTGCCTGCTAAGTCATATTTGATGGCATTTTTAGCTGTTTCACCAGTACTTGCAGAATGCAGTCTGCTCAGAATAGTCAGTGACTTTCTCCTAATTCAATAAGCTCTTCAACCATAGGACATTGACAACTGTTTTTGTGAAATCCAGTATGAATTGACTTGTGAAAGTCAATTAGAATTTAGTATTTGGTTAGAGATTCTAATGCACACAGCATCCAGACACCTAGTCAGTCAGATTCTCTCAACATGGATATGTGTAGATTTATTTTACCTGTAATTTGTTTATTTACCCTATCACAAAATGAAATCCTCACAGCATTTAATCCATTGTCTTTCTGCATTAAAGGTACCTTATTCAGTCCTCTTCTGCCATTTTCTATCAGTTTACAGAATGCCTGCTGGTAGATAATTATATTACAATATGCAGTAAATCCATAGCAGCAGAAGTAGTCTAAAGCCAGCTCAGTACTTCTGTTTTCCTTCTTACTGAGCAATGAAGAATTGATTCCTCCACCCCTCATTACTGCTAGTCCTTCAAAGTCATCTAGAGATGTTCCTTGTCAAACTGTCCAGAGGCTTTTATGGCCATATAACAAGCATGGCACAGCTGGCACAGATTCTATCAGCATAAACATAAAGTGTATGGGGGTATGGGGATTTTGGTTGACTGATAAGTAATTTACGATTGCAGACACAAGGTGGACCGTAAAAAAAAAAGATGGATTGAATTCTAGTTATAAAGATACCAGAAAATTAAAAATTAGCAATCACAAAACCAAATTAATTCCAATTACATCTTTTCAGGATTTCTGAAAATCTGTGAGACTGAGAATTCTGAGAATCTGTGAGGCTCTTCAAGCCTTTTTTTATTCTCTAGACTGCCCTGTAATACACTGCTGTGTTTCCCTGCTCTTCATTCTGTTTCTTCATTCCCATTTTTCCCTTCAGCACGGCAGATGAAATTGCAGCGTGCTTTGAAGTCATCACTTGTTTCTTTTGCTTTTATATTTTGAGAAGAGAAACGTAGTCCTTCTCACCACTATTATAAAATAAAATCAGTTGGATATTTCTGAATGCACTGCTCAGTGCTGGGGAGCAGCGAGGGCACCCTCACAGCCACGGCCACCCCACCACCCTGGCCAGGGAGAGTGACCAGCCAGGGGCTGCCCAAGCCCTGGGCACTGGGCACCTCTGCTAGGGACAGGGATGGGCCAGGTTTGGATTGTATTACCTGACATGCTGATCATATTAGCTGACTCTGGAAAAAGCCTTCTTCCAGGTCTGTACAGGTACTTCTGGAAGAACACAGCAGCAAAACGTTTCCTCAATGGAGGGTTACTGTCTTCAATAATCTATTAACATCTTTGAAAATCCATCTATCTTCCTCAGGTGTCCCCGCCTCCTTTTGAGTTTGACTGAGAATGTAGACTGAAATGTTGTATTAGGTATTTTAATAAGATCTGAATACGTGATATCTAGCTGCAGAAATATGAATTATATTCTCTTGAAACAGAGCCTGATTTCGTATAGCCTCTATTATGGTGCAGATACTTTTCATTTCTACTGTTTGGATTATTCTTGTCAATATCTTTTAATTTGCTCCGGCATTCTTCACATAGAAAAGCTTCTTTTGTGTCTTTGATTTACCTCTGCAAACCTTAATATGTAATCTCAGGTGGCCGAACTTACCCCGTATCTCCTCTCATTTTCTCATTGCAAAATGTCAGAATTCCAAGTATACACTCTAAAGAATCCAAGATTTCCATGTAACGGAAATAGGAGTAAACAATGATACAGCCCAGTCTAGTTTCCATTTAGCTGTTACTGAAAACAGTAGGTATTTTTAAAAGTGCAGCTTTGCTTGGCAATATTAAAAATAGATGACCGTGTTTCTGCCCAGTATGTCCTTGCTTTTGGGGCAACAATATCATGCTTTGTTGAACTAACAAAAAATTTATTCACTTAGCAGCACAGAAGTGTCAGTTTATTACAGTCTTTCGCAATAGAATTTGCGAAACCTAATATAAACCATGAAGAAATCTGCATAGATGTACCACGCATGTATCTGATCGTGTCTCTTGTTTTGTAACCACACCATGCAATGGATAAATTTTGTGATAATAGTCAGTAGTGTTTATCTAGCTCATCAGGGATCTTCATGGGGAATTTTACTTCATTTATTTATTTTTTTTTTAAATCTTCCCCAAGCGTATAGGAAACATATCATTTTTTTTGGATAAAAATCTTCTTGGTAGCAAGCTGCCTAAAGGCAGAATTTCAGTTATATCCTCTAGCAAGCATTCATCTTTGTAAGTTGCTTAGGTGCAGCTCTGTGTCTCGTGGCAAGAAGTATTATTTTAAGTGTATGGGTACTACAGTACAGAAGCAGTGCTGGTGGAAGAGAAACATTTACATCTTGCGTAAGTGTTCCTGTGTGGCAAATGCGCTGACTCAAGGTCACAGGCTTCAACTGGTTAAGGGGGGTCTGGCTAGTCATCCTGGGGCAAGCGGAATGCGATTCTATGAAGCTTTTTGCCACGTTCATGATTATTACAGGAGTAGGCAGGTGGGCTGTCTTGCTGAAGATGAAGATGGGTAAATTTCTCCCTAATTACTTCACAGTAAAAATCTCAGTGAAAGAATTTAGAAGGAAATCTCTGGTATGTATATGAGCTTGTTAGAAAACAAACCAACCCAGTCCTATTTGTATGGAAAGGCTGTTAAAATACACACCGATGAGTCCACTTTTGAATAATAATTACAGATCTCGAAGGTATCTGGGCAGGGCAGGGCAGGCTTTCAAGAAATGTGTGGCCTAAGCAGCAAGTGGGAATATATAAAACAGCAGGTTGCCAGATTGCTGAATGAGGTGGTGAAAAGACTCTTCTCAGGAGTCTAGAGGGGACTGGGGTGTTGCTCTAGCTGACAAGGCTGTGGGGCTTTTCAAAAGTGCTCTGGACTGACTGAATTCATAGCAAGCAGAGGTGAGCGCTATTTATAAATTTTTCTATTTATATTTTGCACTGCCCAGCACACCGGGCTTTTAATGCTAAAAAATATATCTAGTTTATGTTCTAATCAAATCTCATTTTTGCAATACAAAACTCTTCTTGCATTTTTTAAGTTCTCTTTTTTAAAAGAAGGTACAAGCAAATCCCTATCAAAATTCTGTCTCACCACACACTCTAGGATTTTAGAGCACCTTGCTGATACAGTTCCCCTTCACTTCGGGTTTCTGCCATACTGGAAAGGGAGTTAGAAGTCCATTTTGTGACCTGAGAGAGCCCAAAGCCCTCTGAGGTTCCCCATTGTGATGCCAGTGTTCCCGAAGACATCCTGTAGCTCCAGTTTCAAAGCTGCAGGATGGTGGGAGCTCAGACCTCCTCCAGCAGCACCTCCTGCCGCAGGCAGTGGCAGAACAGGGAGAGCCCCAATACAGACAGGACACAAAGTGTGAAACAAATTCAACTCAATTATAACACAGGTGATTTTAATTGCCAACACTTTTCATTGGTTGATCTTGGACCACTCACACGTTGGTAATTGTCCTTTTAAATGGAGACAGTGCAAGATCTGATTAGGATGGTGAGCGGTGCCATCTGGAGCTGATAGAAGTAACGTAAGGGCACCTGGGACTGGCTAGTCCTGGGGTGTGGGCTGTGCTTCAGGAACAGGATTTCTAAGGAGTCTGTACATGTTGACACTTCTAATCTGGTAAATAAAAGTTTTGATAAGCGTAGGCTTGAGTAGCTGTTGATGGGGGAATTTGCTTTCTTCCCTCCTGGAGAAGGTAGAGGAGTTGAGGAAGAGGGCTGAGCTGACCTTGCCTAGGAGGCGATGCACTTTTTGTGCCTGTCTCGGACGCGCGCTGTACAACTGGAGGCCGGTCTCATGCTGGTGTGGCTGGAATAACTGTAGTGCAGTGTGAGCAGCCACAGAACTGAGCTGTAGTTGCTGCTGCCTTTTGCTGTGTATGGGAAGTAGAAGGTAGGAGCATTAGTGATCTGTTATGTTTGAGCTTATTATTATTTAAGGTTATGGCATGGGCATGTGCTGAGATGCAAATAGTAACTGCTCATCTTCCCCAAAATATATATAAATACCATTAATCTGTGCCCTGTTTATTTCTTCTAACTCCTTAATTTACTGCAGTGGTTTTATAGTGCCTCTTTATTATTATAGTGTCTAAGTGTAGTGGGAGAATGTGTATCTTGTTTTTTTTGATAATGAAACCACTCTCCCTAGCCTGGTGATGATAGAGTCTGCTTCTCTCCTTTTATAGAACTGTGTTTCTTTTTGTATGGCTTTCCTCCTTCCTCCCTTTTCTGCCTAGGCTTTCTCACCTGCTGCTTTTAGTGGGAAAACAATGTACAGCTGAAAGGCTAAAACCCAGCATAGTTGTGACCCTTAATCAGTATTTCCTTTTTCCACCTCTTAAAAACTCTCTTTCTGGACACTGTGTGCTGCCTCTTTCTTGAGCTTTATGGCTGTCCTGAATGCTTCTGGTTAAAAAGGCAATCCCTGATACATCTGCAGCTCTCTGTCTAAGTGGGGACTGCAGGAAAGGAGGTAGGACTGGCAGTGGAGTTCTGGAAGTTCTTCCAGGAGGTGAATCTTATTTGAATCCTGATAATGAAGACAACGCACACCAGTCAGGGTGGTGAGCTCTGAGGTGCAAGTACTTGTAGTTTTTCCTTAGCAGTTTACAGGCACAGGATACAGTCCCTTATTATTTCTGTCTCTGAATCTTTCAGCGTTGATCCTATTGTAATCCTTTGTGTTTTCTTCCTCTTTTCTATATTCATGATCTTTCTGTGACTTTCAACACGTGATAACACTTCGTATACTCTGTCAGATTGCTCAGTCGTCTGAATAGTGATAATGATCATGCTGAAATTGTAGGTGCACAGTAGGCAAATGTGGCATGTTAATGCCTGCCCTCTGTGGGCAAACCTGTTTACCAAACCTTCAATCTAACTTTGAAAAAAGCCTTGTCATCAACTGTTTGTTGTTGTTCATGCATTGATACACATCCATCTCAGTAGACTTGAGCTGATGCAGAGCTGGAATTGTTGTTTTAGCGGCAGATGTGCTGGCAAGGTACTTACAGAGGCTGTTCTAGGACAGATTTCTGTATCACCTTATACTGGAGCAGTTCAAAGTATAGCTTTTATTGTAAGTTATGCACTCAAGTAGATGTGTCTTCAAGTATAGATATTTATATACATAGTGGGTGGTATCCTGTAGGCTCGGGGGGGAAATTTTGAAGGAGAGTGATCTAATAGCACATGCTAACTTCTGCTTAAACTGCCTGCCTTTCATTGAGAAGGATATAAATATTAATATTTTTTTAGTGGTTTAAAGGGGATAAACAAGTCTCTCAGTATCTTAATACCTCTTTTGCTAGTCTCAAGTTATTTAGAAAAGTTATAATATTTTTCATCTGCACTTCTGAACTGAATGGCTGTGAGAAGCCTGCACAGCTGCTATGGATAGGGCAGGTGCCCACCTGTTAATTAACAGCAGCATCTCACTTTTTACAAGTTGTTAGTACCTGTGGAGGTGGGAAAGTCAGCTGGTGCCTGGCTGAGGGCTTGAGGACAAGAAGTTCAGAGGTGCTGTGATTGGAGAAGGGATAGGCAGCAGAGTGGAAACTCTTGCAGTTACACAGGCAGGTGTATGTAGGTGTCTGGGGGGTGTAGGTAGGTGTTTACCTGGTTTAGGTTCTAGTGGGAGCACCAAGAGCTGCTATCGCTGATGTGGCTTGTCCTTCTCTGGACCAGCACCTTGTAACTATTCCCATCTGTGTCCAAATACATGAAAAATATAGTACTTAGCTCCTGATGTGCATTTCTGTGACACCTCTCAAACATAAGCTTTCTCCTTTCCAAGTCATGTTTAAGGATCTTATGCTACAGAAAACACAACTGTTTCCAATTAAGTTTCAGTCCTGTTGAATTTTTCTGGGTGGTTTTTTTTTTTGAGCACACACCTACTTCTTTTAGAAAAGTATAATCTGAATAATATGATTTTAATTTTAAAACTAGCTAGCAACAACTTAGATTTAAAAAATAGTGTCCCTTTCAAGTTGAAATCTGTGTTCCTTTGAGAGTAAATCTCTGATGAATTGGTTATATGCCTCTTCTGTTGGTAAATGCTGCATTTAATACAGCAACTAAGTAGTCCTATTTCATAATTAAATGTTCAGTTTTTCATAAATCCTGTGATCAAGTGCATATAATAAGGTCTCCCTATATTCTACTCAGAAGCTTTCTCAAAAACGTCAAACACTAATTACAATCTTCATGAATGCAAGATAATATTTTGCTTTTTTTAAAAAACAGAAGCCCAAAGATGCTCCAGGGGCTTATAAATGTTGCACTCAGTCATGTACACACACTGTAAAAGAAGTGGTTGTTTCATTTTCATGTGGCTAGCTTGCCTCTTTACTTCAGGCTACAAAACATTTCCAGGAACATTTCCCTGGTGCTACTATATCTCTATTATCCCCTTGAAAGTGACACATGGTAAACATCTGTTTTAGCAACAAATGATCTCTCATGTTTTTGAATCTGATTCTAATACTGTATTTTTCTTAGATTAGGCATAAAAAATTCTCTAGTCACTTCCACTTTCTACTTTATATTTGCCACTTGAAAAAAAGAGGTTGGATAAGGTGTGTTTTTTTCTTGTAGGCTTCTTAAATTGCAGCCCTTTGGATTTGAGACTTCAAAATCCTAAATCAGGCTAACAGGGTGTCTGAATGGTCACTGGGTAGAGATGGGGGGGCGGGAGGAAATAATACAGCTGATACAGGTAATATCGGCTATTTTTAGTTCTTGACAGCCCAGGATTGCTCTTATCCAAGGACCATTCATGTTGCTTCTTTATCTTCTCCTTGCATCTCTCAGTTCTGTGATGACTTAGAAACAAAATACAAAATAAGGGTATTCAGACTGGGTGGACGTTACTAGAATTAGTTAGCAATTTGACAGGAAACTGATCTGCATGATTGCCCTCCTCTGTAGAAGATTGCCATAGTGTGATTGCAATCATTTCTGCTGGTCAGTGTTTTTAGCATTGACGTAGCTACCTACAGAGCCGGCTAGGCTTTAGATAGGGGTTTCTTTGGAACTGAAAGAAAAAGAAGGGAAGAAACTGTCTCTGTGATACTTTACTATAGCAGTTTCACATGCTATTGGCAGCATGCAACACAAAGATTTCATATTTGATATTTACTTGTGGTGCTGTCTTCAAATGTGCTAGTTGTGAGAGCTGCTTCTATAGAAAGCTGCTTTTTACTACTGCCTGGTTAATCCTCCCTGTAAAATAAAAATAAAAAAAAATATTAAACCTCCTAATATATTCCAATTTTTTGAATAAGCATTTATATCTCTGTTCTAAAGATTGTCAGTTTTAAGCAACACTAAATAGATCCTGGATGTTTTAGTTCTGTAGTCAAGATAAACAAATGGTACAATTGCTACATACAAATGGGGGTATGTTTGGGTGGTACTCAGGGACAAAAAGCATATGCACTCTATGTAGTGAGTGAGTATAATTAAAATTGTCCAAAATCTAACTTTTTAATTCTCAGGCATTCTTAACTGGAAAAATGCAATTTAAGGTTTTGGTTTTTAAATCCTCTAAGTGCAGAATGTAAGTATTTAGTTTATTTTACAAGATCACTTTGGGAAATTGTTGCAATTAAATTCTGTCTCCTGAGAAGAGGAGGTGTTGCCTATCTCTCAAATTGTTATGTCTTGGGGGGGAAAAAGACAAAGAGGGATTTAGGTGAGAGAAAACAGAGAATTCATGACTCTCTCACTTCAGTAAGTCATTTACTGAACTGGCAGCTGTGTAAAATACAGCCAGGACCACAAAAGTTAGCAGTCTGAAGAATTTGCTATACAGCAACAGCTGAACTTCAGTGTCTTTCAGCTAGTGCTGCTGTGGGCACTGTTCGTGCATCTTGTGGTTCATCTCCCCAGGATCCCTTCTCAGTTCCTGCATCTCGATGCAGGGTCTGTGGAAGGAGGCTGGGTCTATGTACTGTGTGGTGATGAGAAGAGGGTGATCTTTTTTTTTTTTTTTTTTTTTGTGTGGCAGCCATCTAGCCTACAGCTTCCTCCTTGTCCTCTTAGAGAGCCTGTAGTGACAGCCTGTTCCCGGCTATGGTGTCCTGAGGAATCTGGCTGGGGAATGTGTTTAGTATGCTGGGTCTGTGTGTGACAGTAAATGTGGACCTATGGGTGTAGGCTGGATTTCTTAGCTTATCTTAGAATTGCAGTTTATAAGGAGAGAGGTCAGTGTTTACCCTCCTTGTCATTAAATTAAACCAGCTGATCTAAGTCTGTGTTAAGGAGGTGTATTGCTCCTAGGCTGATAAAGTGATGGTGATGTGTCTTTCCTTGGCTTAGTGCCCTTAGCGAGCTTCTTGTTTGAGCTATAATTTATGAAATCTTCAACGCTCTTTCTTTTTTTGATTAAGAGAAATGAGTTGCTGAAGTCCCTGAAATGTTTAGTTTTCATCTGTATGCAGATAATGGGGGATACACTCTTTTTATCCCTTAGGTAATTATTTGCTTTATTATTGCATTGTAGTGAGATAGGATTAATGTAAGTTACAAGTAGTAACAGAATATGAAATAAGACAACAATTAGCACAAGAGCAAAAGATAAAAATAGACTTGGGAATTAACCTAGTAGTTTATGAGAATTGTATGTGTTTATAAAATGCTTGCAACTAAGCTTAAATATAATGAATTTTCAAATATTGTGCATATGAGATTCACTTGGGATATAACAACATGAAGAACTTCAAGTGTCAGTGACAGGGATGAAAAAATAAACTTTTGACTTAGATTGTCAACCTGAATAGACTATTAGCTATTTCTTGTCATAACCGTGGGATAGCTAATAAGGGTGCAATAAAAACAGAAATCCAATTGCCCTTTTCCCTCTTAACCTTTTCCCACTCTTCCTGTCAAATTTGTTTTTTCTGTCCACTTCTTTAGTTTGCTTTCCAAACCGATCTGTATCCTCAGTAAATCTTAATACCATTCTCATGAGTGTATTTGAATTATCAATTTTGATCTTATGGAGTATCACATTTCACAAACTTGGGTTTATGCATTGAAAGCTTTAGGTGATTTAACTAAACACCTGTGAATATTCAACCTGATCTCTGGCAGCCTTCAGTCTCTGAAAGGCTGACAACTCTCAAAACCCAGTGTTTTCTCTGAAAGACAAGTTACAGAATGAGGAACTGGCCCTGTCAAGCTTGTTTCCTGGGTTCCATCTTTGGTAGCTTTTTTTTTTTTCTCTTCTAATACAACCAGGCCAATGACCTTTAATTGGTGGGGTTTTTTTTTTTTTTGGTGGGTTTTTTTATTATTTATGGCCAGTTGTGCCGGCTCATGGCTGTGCCGGCACATGGCTGTGACTGCACTGTAGTACCCCAGCTCCTGCCAAGCTCTGCTTTATGGGAGCTTGGCTATAAGTGAATGCTGCTGTGTATTGAAAGAAATGTTAACATGAAAAGGAAATGATCATAAATGCGAGCCAGATGTATTTTGACGTACAAGTGTTTATATGACACTCTAAAGTCAAAAATAACATCATTTAACTACATGCAAGGAAGAATATTCTATTTCTGCTATATAAAAGCTTTGGGATTAAACTGATTTGAATAAATTAAAGGCAAATACAGTCTGGGGTGATGTTATATTGAAATGTCTAGGATGCATTCTGCAGCAGACATTGTGATGTTGACTGATAATTGTAGGAAAAGTTCCTTGATTAAGAACTTCTGGTAATCTTGGTTATATCTGATAATCAGGGAAATAGTGTACTTAAATATAAGCAAACTGTATTAACAAGGGGATTAGAATGATTGGATGTTGAATCTTTTTTCACTAAACTGTTAAAGAAGATTATGTTTGTTTAATCTTATAATTTAAGTGTGGTAGAAATTTGGGAGCTGAAGTTGAAATCCATTTAAATGGCTTACTTTAGGTCAGAATGCATCATCAAAGGGACTTAATGTTGAAACTACTTCTAAAAGTCTGGATTTTCTATGTAACATAGTCAATTCATAATTTCCAGTCTAAAAGTTCTTCACAAAACCCTCTGAGCTGTTAAATTAGCTGCATCAATAAATTCATATATGTAACTATTTCTGCTTTCTCATTGGAAGATCAGGGGATGGGGGAAGCAAATGTTTTTAAGGACCCCTGTATCTTTCTGCACAGAGATTGCTTTCTATGTTGAGATTGTTACAGATGGCCACAAATAGCGAGCAGAAAGATAACTAGAAAGCCTAAACTGTAAATCTACATCTATCAATATTATTGTTACTGTTTCAAGTCAGTCAAAACATCGATAGTATTCACTTCTTAGTCAAACACTGTTTGCTGGGTTTTGGTTTTTTTTTTGTAAATAAATGACTTTTTCATTGCAGTAAATGGTCAATGTTATTTGATAGCAGTTATTCCTTTCACTGTTAATTTAAGTTAATGTGTCTCCATTAGAACTGACTTCTGTACTCAAGAATCTCTCCTTGGTTTATTGAATGGGTGCTTTACAGCATCAATCTAGGTTCTTTCCTTTTAGGGCATGAGTAGTCCTCTTGACTTAAATATGTCCCAGTTTATGAAAGAGAGTTCACTGTATGGGGAATGAAATGAGAACAGAGGCAGGGGAAAGTGGAACTTGGATAAGGCTACTTGTGGAGTTCAGGTTAGGTGTCTTAAATATTTTACTATATGGGGGTTTGAAGCTGTAGAAACTCTATTAGTGGGTTACTCAGACCTGCAGGCAGACTAAGTGAATATGAAGCATTCCATCTTGGTTTTGCCATTGCATACACTAGAGATAAAACTAGCTTTTTTAATCTGAGTTCCTACGCTATATTTGACTGTAAAACTTTGAGTTATCAGTCCTGCCATTTTTAAAGAGAGCAATAGCATATTTTGGTTTTAGGTCTGTCCATGACTTACATCAAGAGACACTATGAAAGTGTATGGCAGTTACATTCCTGCTGCTTACTTTCCTTCCTCAACCATACACCTCAACAAATCCCAACAAACCCCCAGTTAATGCTGTACACATACCTTTAGGCTCAAGAACCACTAAGATAGTATTTCTACTATGACTGTGTTCAAACTCTGCCTTCCAAAGAGTAAAGAAAGACTAGAATGTTTCCTGAGGAAGGGACAAATGACTTCATGGAGTTAAGAATAAACTGGGATTTATATTCACTTGCATATACTCTATATACTTCCATGCTTGAGCAAAAGCTCAAAATACTAAGTGGTGCTTAGTATGCCAATAGCTTGCTGAATCTAAGAATGTTGTACAAATCTATCTTCCCTTGAAATTGCCTTGTTATTTTTAGCAGCAAAGAAACCCTTAAAATAAAACCTCCAAGCTTTGTACTATGGAATCATGTTCACCCTCCTCTTGAAATCGGCAGGAATGCTTGTAAATGGATAACCTCCATCACAATACTGATTTTTTTGAAACCTTTATCTTATGGCTCTTTGAGGTAAATTCTGTATAAACATACCAGAAAAGCTAGTCAAACTTATAAAAATTGCTTTCCTAGAATGATGTGGGAGTGGTATTTCACATCCTCTCTGCTTTTAACCACTGGAGTCTCAACTCAGCTGAGAAGATAAACTGGCAGCTCTTTCACGTGTGGAAAGAGAAGAGCTCCCTCTCTAGACTAAATGCACCTGTGAATAGTGGCAGATTGAGGTCTGTTTTCTATTGCTGACTATGTCAAGGGTGTGAGTTGCTCCTTTTATCTTCAATAAGACTTATGAAGAATTATATCCTTTGGGGCAGTTACACTTGGTGTATGTTACAGCTAGATGACAATGACTTTGAAATTGAGCTCGTAGGGCTTAAGTTGTCAAGTCTGATGTACCTTTCTGATTTGTTTTGTGATTTTTTTCTTTTTTTTCTTTTTGGTTTCATGATCTTTCTTTAGTTGAGCCTTTTATCATTATAAATATGGGGTTTCAGTTTGTTTAACTCTACCTCTGGACCATGAACATAGCAGTTATCTCTACAACAGTGGCTGAAGCTTTAAAATCTATTGATTTATAAATCAAAAAAATAAGCGGCCTCTAATCTTTTCCAAGTTTTCTTTTGAAATATGAATTTCATTGGTTTAAAAAAACCCTGTTTTCATTAAGGGTGAAAACAAGCATGTCAGTGAACAGTGACAGATTATAAAAGGGTATAATTAATGGTTTATTTTGAAACAGTTAGAAATATTACAAGGTTGTGTATCATAGTTGCAGCTTGAGGCAATGCCTATTTGCTTGTAGCTTCTATCCAGTTAGCACTTGTTTGCTCCTTGGCACATTTGGAGTGAAATGAGTGGCAACACCAATTGATGTTGTTTTTAACTTACTGTCAAATAATACCATTTAAAAATCTCTCAGAATGGAATAGCCCCTTATTCTTGTCATAGTGCTTAAGGGTTTCCAGCTTGCAGGAAACAAAAGCAACTTGAGGTAAGGGAAATGTGTGTGCGAATATGTATCTACAGATTCCTCAGGAGCTGATCCTGTACAGGTAAGGACACTGAGATTGTCAATGCCAAGGTATTACTCTTCTCAAGATTTTTTTCATAATAGGGCACTCAAGTGAAATTTTTAATGAATTATTAATTCTGGAAACTAGTACATCCTGACCTCTTCCTTCCTATCTCCTTCAGTACTGCCCTCATATAAAGACATCTGACTGCAATCTGTTGGCTGTTTATTTGTGGTGACTTTTCTTGTTCTGTGCTGTTCTACATCTCTGTGTTGTCAAGTCTGGAAAAAGCTTTCGGTTGCTTACATGCCACTTCAGCTTGTTTTCCTGGACTCAGAAGCCTTGTTTACATTGGGTTAGCTTTTGGTTTTACCAGGATCAGATCGATCTCCTGGCTAGGAGTCATGATTTTTTTTTTTTAAATAACTTGTTTTATGTGTACTGTAAGATTCACTCTAATTCCTCTCTAACTTTAAATAGTTTTTAAAAACCACTTTCTTTTATCTTGACAGCTAATTAGTATATTGTGGTGGTTTGTTTTGTAAACTGAAGTAAATGTTTCTCATCATATTCTTTCTCTGCCTGGCAGACCGTGTTTATTTCAAATGTATCCAGTGATACCTTCATTTTTTAATATCTGAGACTTGGTCTCATTTTGCATAAGATAGTATCTGGCATATGAATGCAGGATTTAAATAATTGCTGTAGAAATCAAATCATCCAATTTATCTGTAATGAGATAAGCAGCAATTAAACCAAACTTGCAAAAAAAAAAAAAAAAGACCCATTTCTTAACAGCAATAATCTTTCTCAAAATAATATTTGGAACACCTAAATGTTTTGATGGACAGTTGAACATGCAAGGAAAAAGGCAAGCGTGAGTAAACTGGGATCTCAAAATCTATCCTGAGTCAACAACAAAGCCTTCAGGAAGGCAAATAGGTCAGGCTTATGCTACAAAACTGACTTCACTTGGTACCTATAACAAGCTGGTTTTTGGCCTATGCCTCAAGACATAAATAATTAGCAAATTAATCCACTGCACCAAATAGTCCTCTAATATGATGTGCTACTAATTCTTTCCCAGGTACACTTATTGACCACTGGTAGTCATTATCATTAATTGAATGTTGTCTCCCTTCTGCTGTTGTCTGAACCTATTGTTACTAATTTAGCTAATGCTGTACTTCCAGCCAAAACAGTTAAATAACGATGCTCTAAGATCTGCTTAATCATCAATGAAGCCTGGAAACCTGACAGACCATACCAACTGGTGTATGTGGGTATTTAGGGGTGTGTAACTGTGTTGCAGCTTTGCTTAGCCCTGTGAATGAAACCTGCTCCTGAGCCACCTTATTGATGCTCTGGAAGTGTTCACCTGGCAGATGATTATAAACACTCTCTATTTATTGTCTATGACTGGATAGGTATATGTAATGGATGTTTTACAAGCAGATAAAAGTATGGAGGGGTAAATACTTCATATTTCCGAAGGGCTTCTATTACATCAAATTGGATACTTCTACTGGTTTTTCCCAAACCCTCAGAAAGGGCAAGTGATGCATCTCCAACATGACATTTTTACATTTAGATGTAAAAGGTCATTTATCTCTTCTCTCTCAGTAAGTGAAAATTTATTCACGTCAAATCTTTCATGTCATAGAGAACCCAGATTGTGGATTCAAAAGCTTTTCATGTCATGTTTCTAATTAGGTCTGTGACTCATTCTCATGAATAATATATCAAGCTGGATATTAACATCTAATCGAGCTACATCATCAATTTACAGTAAACCTTGGCTGCAGCAACTTTAGTAAAAAAAGTCAGAGGCTGCAACATTTTTTTCCAACAGCTGTTAAAACTTCTGTAGTGTCTCTGGGTACTAAACTTGCAAAGCAAGTGATTAGATTCTTATTGTACTCTTTGGGTGTGAATGAGTTTGATTAAAATCGTAACAGTAGATTTCTAAAAAGGACTTTGCAGGTAGGGCCAAAAAAAAAAAATATGCTTATCTGGTGTACCAATTATTTTCCTTTATGACCTCAGGAGACTATATGTCCAGGTTCAGACCAAGCACAGTGTATGGTTAGAATACATTGGGTTTTTTTGGTAAGAAACTGATTTGTTTTATATCTGTGAGTGCTGCCACAAAAAGGTACCAGCTAATAAATTATGACAAATATTTTAACCTGAAATGAAATCACTTGTCACTTGACCTCATTCTTGCAGAATATTTTCAAGTATTGTCCCAGATCCTTCTTATGCTGTGTGGGACTGCTGTGGGTGTAGCTGGTGTTTTTTGTTTGTGATCATGCTGACAGTTATTGTCAAACAGCTTCACTCCATCATGTGGTGTTCATCAGCAATCAGTCATTTGACAGGTGTAATTTCTCAGTGCTGTGGATCACAATTGTAACTGTAAATTATCTTTGAAAGTGTTTTTAAAATGTCACCTTTTCCCACTGTTGTCTGTTTTCCATCACCTAGTTCATGATAAGGTGCTGGCACTGGCATATGCTTCTTTCCTAGTTTGTTTTATAGACAGAATGATATACTCCTGCCACTCCCTTTCTGTGTTTCCCTGCTGCTCCCATCCCTTCTCCGAAGAACTGGGCTTACAGGAGGCTCCACTTGGTGACTGCTGTCTGTTTGTGTGTCAGAGCAGGGAGAGAAAAATGGTCCATGCTTGGTTTTTCAGCCTTTCCAAATGTTATTCCATTGCCACATCTGTTGACTTTCACACAGTAAGAGAGTCTTTGAAAAGGATACAGATTAGATGTAGCTTCTGTCAGACCGCATCAGAATAATCAGTTTTGAAAAAGACAGGTACTGTGTGCTCAACTCTTTGTTCATATGTATTCTCTCTCCTAAATATATGTTACTTCTGAAACCACGATCCAATCTACTGTAAAATACCTCACTGCAGATCTGTTACAGGCGAAATGTTTGTGACATACCCATAAAATATGAGGGTTTTGAATTTAGTGTGTAGATCATGGCTTCTCAACTTAATCTGGTGAGATGACTGGATGTGGTCTGATCATGCATGTTGTCAGTGAGGGTCTTGTTTGGGAAGGTGAGGTATTGAGCTAATCTTGCTTTTCTGTTTTGAATGGAGAAAAACTGGTTTCCAGATAGGAACTGACAGCAAATAACAAGTGTTTACCAAGTATATGTTGAGTTCAAAAGTTTCAAAGTGATTGACTTGATAATGAACCGTTACCAAAAGTTAATGGGAGATAGTGGTCAATATTTTCAAGGCGACTTAAAAAGCTAACTTACAGGCATTTCAAAAAGCAAAATAATATTCTTCTGGGGAAGTAGTAAATGTCATGCCAGTGTCATAGGTTGTTGCATATCGGCATGTGTATGGTATGTAAACAACCAGTAGGCATGCTTGGCTGTACTAGACCATGATTTCAAACTTCAGCAACTTTTAAGCATTTTTTGGTTGCCCTGAACTTTCAAAGTTTAGTGCCCAATAGGGTGGGCCTCAAGTCGAACTGACATTCTGAAAGATCCCCTTAAAACAACAATTTTTTTTATATGTTTAAGGCAAGGTTAGGAAAAGAAAAAAAAAACTGAGTAAATATCATGTGCTATTAATTTGAGATCAGAGCTTCAACTATGAAAAAGGAAAAAGGCACTTCTAAATAGCTAATGTGTACTTGTCATAAATATAAAAATTTGGAATACACAGGTTGTGTATGGCTACACTGGTCTGCATGGGTTGATGTTTGACCTCCATCATACTGCACCTCACCCTCTTCTCTCAATATGATTTGAAAACCTGGGTTAGTGATGATTGTTTAACCTATTAATCTGAATGCTTTATACACCTGACAATGACATGAATGTACTTCAGCATCCTTGAAAAGTTGCTGTTAATGTAAAATGATTGCCCTTGCTCTTAGGGATCAAATGTGCATAATGAAAAGGTGCTAAAGAAGGATTTCTTTAGTGTGGTGGAAAGCACCACAATTTTACTGCTTGTGTGCACACCTGTACAGATTTGAATCAACTTCAAAATTTACCTATAAGTCCAAAGTGTAAGACTTTAGGCAGTATGATTTTAGCTAATTAGTGAGCTGAAAGATTTAGATTGTTCTAGCAATTAAAGTCTTCCACATAGATTTATGCTCCATTCAATTTGCAGAGCTTCATGCTGTAGTTCTTCACCAGGTATAATTTTTTCCAGTGGAAATGTTGCATGAGCTGGGGCTGTTTCTTGAGTCTTTTTATGTACTAATAATGAAAACATTCACATTGTTAGCTTGTTGTGCTCTTAAACAAATGCGTGAATCAAATTCATGGAGCTTAAGATGACAAATGACACTTCCAAGGTTGCCAGCAATTCTGCATAAACAGCCGGTGATTTAGTTGATCAATGGCGAAGAAAAGTATATCTGTGCTTGACTCCTAGAAAAGAAACAGGATACGCTGACACATCCACTATTTAAATTAAAAGACTGTGTGTGACAGTTGATTTTTCTATCTCAATTGCATCTTAAACTGCATCACATGTTATGAACAACACAGAAATTATCAAATATATTAAATTAACATAGTACTGAACACAAAGGCTAACATCAGTTCATTTTGATGCAGTGATGATGACAAATAAGCATATCCTCGGAACACTTAAGTTGCTTTGAATATACAGATTGATAACTCCATCTTACGCTGTCTCGTTTCAGTTCTGATGTATTTTGCCTACATAATACTAATTTCTGCTTGGGTTTGTAGGCTGAATTGATGTTTCATGGTTTGGGGTTTTTTAGTTAGCAATCCATTTTCTTTGCACCTTTGTTAAATATGTGTGCTGGGTTTTGTGTTTTTTCTTATTGTCTTTCTGGAAGCTATTTTAGTCTATTCACTTTGAGTGGCTGGTTTGAGGAAATTGAGAGATTAGGATAGTGGACAACTGAGATGAATTGAAGTAGTTCATCTTTGTCAGGAAAATCCTGTCTCTCACAGCTGTCTCTCTTGCAAGAAAGAGGAGAAACTGGGCAGAGAGCTAAACTTCAGAGGCATAGAATAATTAGGAAGAAGCAAAGTGAGAGTGTCTCAAACAAAGCTGAGAAAAATGAATACCCTTTGGACTGAAGTAGGTGCATGGAAGCACCTAAATCCATATGGATCTGTAGCTGACTATCTATTTACTCTGAATCCATTAACAAAGATAGCAGGTCTTGAACAAGAGAAAATTATTCGGGGTGCATTACAAAGAGCAGATATTTAAACCTTTTTTTCAATTGATAAGGATAGGAGAGGGATATTCTTTCTCAAGAGAAATTAAAAAAAACCCACAACTTTTTTGAGGAAAAATGTGCAGAGAAAAATGTTGTAGCGCAAATATTTCTCTTTGCTAAGTTGGAATAAAAGAAAGATTTAAGCTCAACTTTGGAGTTATTAAAAATACAAGTAGTTAAATACAAGTAAACTGCCTTGAGGGGGAATTGTTGCTATTAATATTTGAAAGGAGGAAAGAGAATACCAAGAATGATAAAGAGACTGACATCAGTGTTAGTAGCTACTAGGTAATGTGTTTCAAAGAAGTATTGAGCTGGCTAAGATCAAAGTCACTTGTACATGCAGAGTTTCCAGCTAAAAAGTCATGGGAGGATATGGGTCTGATATAGTCAGAAAGTCTCAGAAGCTATTCGTTATCTGAAAACAGCAGAATATCCAGCATTGATCACACGTCAGCAGAAGTGGAGGGAATCAAAGTCATAACAAGGTATGTTCACTTGATCAGCTGAAAACCTGAGACTGGAAGAAACGTTTGGTAACTTAAAAGCAAAGAGTCACTTGATAACTTGCTCCAGAAAGACAGAAGGCCTGCAACCTCTAAGGATAGGAAAACTTTAATCAACCTAGTCACTTTGAGGTTTTAAGAGGAATTAGGGTGAGGTGCTCTCCTAGCCCTGTGCAGGTGTGGTGCCTCCTGGCTTGCCTTTCTTCAGAACACCCTCTTTCAGTCTGTGCTGAGGTTTTTATTCTGTGTTGAAGCGGCCTCTGATCTGTACATATTTTGGAGGGCTGCAGATGGGGAGGAGGAAGCCAGGGGGTTGGGTAGGGTTGGAGGAAGATCATTCAGACACATGTAGAGCGTATAGTAACAGTGACTCCCCTGGTCTGTCTGGTGACTGCTCTGGGAGAGGAAAACAAGCAAGTGATGGAAGTCAGGTACCGGAGCAGGCTTGCTGTCCAGCCTGTGTTTAGCATCACAACTGCAGATGTGGGCACACAGACTTCTTGTTCTCTGGTCCAGGGACAGATATTCAGTTGAATTTAGTGCCTAAAGAGATTTTATTTTTTTTTTTCCTTGATGAAGGCAATGTGCTGTGGGGCATGTTCACCTGCACCAAAAACTGCTCCCAGCCTGTCACTGACCAACTTCGTTCAAGGGAAGGGTCCCCACCTGCTTGGGGAGTGCATTTGCCCAGGGGAGCTATAATGATGAGATTTGAGGAATAAATTAAAAGCAATTGCTATTTGTTCTTAAATACAGCTGATCGATTTAGCCAAGTTGCAAACATTAGAGACTTTGACAATTTATTTTTTTTTTTTTTAGAAAAATGCTGAACACCCCATAATTTCTATAATAAAATGGGCATTGTAAAACCCTTTGTTTCAGAGGTTGCCTATAACACATTGCTTAGTGGGTAGTCTTACCTATGAAGCCTCAACCAGAACATTTTCTTTTGCTGTTGTTGCACTGTTTTACTATGCAAGACTTGCAAGTCTGCAACATATGGCATGACTATATTGTCCTATAAAGAAGGAAATAACTGTGTGTGACTTTTATTTGGATGGTGAAAGCTGAAAAAAGAGTCCCAAGAGTTATTCTTCTAAAACTAAAAGCCAAAGTGTTTGATGTGATGTCAAGAGCTGTTGAAATATGTAATTCATTCCATCTGCTGCCTTTGGTGCATGAGAACAACGCATTGGTGCCAGCTGCATACGCCTAAAACTGAGAGAGGAAAAACCTTGGCAATCATTCCGTTTACTCTGCTACTTGTAGTGTGCCAGTGAGCCACAATTTCTGTTTTATTTTTAGCCTGTGCGTCCTGGTTTGCCTGACAGGCCAAGCTTAGAGGGATGTATGCTGCATGTACTTGAGCTTAGGAGGCTTTGCCTATATTGCCAATATTGGAGTTCTGAAAATTCATACCCATTCACCAACTTTCTATTGCCATCTGTCTAGGAATTAGGTAGCTCTGGCTCTCATATTCTAGGCTCAGTGTTAGAGAATTTTTATTCCTTTAATTGTTCCTTTGCTGGTCCAACCAAGCTCTGTTATTGGTTATTCAGAAGCTGTATTTAACAGTGATTTTAGTGACCTAAACAAATATTCATGAAATAATTGTTGTTTTTTTTAAATAAAAATTTTTGAATGCTGCTTTCCTAAATAAAATACAAGGTTTGCAAGCATAGCTGTCTAATCAGCAAACTCTAGGAAGTTAGTTGTTTTAAATCTCAGTGTTTCTAGTCATGGATTAATAGTTACTTTCTCATTCTTTCTTATCCTTTAGGAACCATCCTCTCCTCTCCTCTCCTCTCTTCCAGAATTTCTAAAACACCCCATTAGATCTCCAGTATTAATACTGTGTGTGGAGGGCAAATTCAATATATGAAATAATTATTGCCATTAAATCATTCTTCAGCTTTTAGGGAGGCTTACCCTGGGCTGCTTTAATGCTTTACAATGTGTTAGAGTGGTCCAAAGCCGGTCAAATGGAAACAAAACTTCTAATTTTCCTTTAATATTTTATTCATATTAGTAGTAGCACTTGCTTGAACATTTTAGATGTGAAACTTTCAAGTTACTGTTTAATAGAATGATGGAATAATTGAATATCAATAAAATCTTCCTTTTTTCATTTATCAAGCAATTAAGGAAAAAGAAAATTAATCCCATAATAAATTATATTCAGCCCTCTCACTCTTTCCTGTTATTTATTGAACAGTGGTGATTGGAGGCTGTGCTTTCTAGAACATGTAGCCAAATGGACTTGTACATACAGTGAAAGACCATGTGGTGATAGATCATAAAAGAATTGAGAAAAACAAGGGGATTTAAAAAAAAAAGCCCAAACGCTCATGGGCAACAAGTTGTTTTAGTGTAATGGAGGACACAGTAATACAGCTGTTGGATCTAAAAACCTTATTTTCTTAATCTTTCTTTTTCCTGTGGTTGTGCTCTACCTTGTAGAAATTCGAATTAAGTTCATGAACAACTTCTGGAGATCTGTGTCTCTGTACCTAAATATAAGCATTCAAATAGTCTCTAATCAGTGTGCCATTTACTGGATTCAAGCTTATTGTGTACTTAAATAATTGCAAGAGTTGAGGCCAAATCCACCTTGTTATGTGAATCCAACCTGGGGAAGGAGAGCTCAATAGGACTTTGAGTAATTGGGAGTTTTTAGATCGGAAGCTTTCAAAGCTGTTTTGGATTTTGCTGTTGAGGGCATGGTCTCTAACTTCATCTGTTTCATGCATCCAGTGTTGTTTAGGAGTGACTGACAAATATATTTCTTCCCTATGCATTGTTAATGATAATAAAGCCAAAAGAGTGTTTATAAAATCTTAATCTTTCACTTCATCTTTTGCATGCTATAAACAGAGCTTATGCAGATCCCTGCAACTTTAAACTCTTCGACGTGGTACTTGTATAATAAACAAAATGGGTTTCTGCTCCATAAGTGCACTCTTACTTGGAACAAACAAATAGAATTGCACATCTAATATGCAGTCATTCCTACCACTATGACACTGCACTAGGGTCTGTTTGGAAAGAAGTGAAGATGGATTTATCTAATGGCAAATTTGTGGGAAATTGAATCAAAGCAGGTGAACTTTACTGAAGTTGGAACTTAAGCACAAAATAAAAGTTAACATTCTTCATCTTGCAAATGTGCTACAGGAGCTTTAATAACCACGAGCAATCAGCACATCTGAATTGCAGTCCTCTTGCAGTGATTTAAAGGCATGTTTTTCAAGTATTTTTTTTGCAATTAAAAAATTTTATAATATAGTCAAACGTGACAGTTAAATTCCATGACTCCTCAGTGAAAGGTTTTGGGTTTGTGTGTCAGTGTTATTGTCAAAAAGAATTTCTTCTTTTGTATGTATGTTTTTGTTTCAGTCATATTTCATGTAGCTTGAATACTAATTTACTACTGAAGCAGTCTTTTATTAAATCTTGCAGATGGTTTAGATAATAGGTAGCAGGTTTGCGTATAGCACATGAGGTGAGTAGTTATTCGTCTTGCAAGCAAGACACTTGGAACAAGAAATGCCAGTTTTAGTACTACTACAACTGCCTTGGATAGCATCCTTTTGTTTATTTAGGATGACAGTTGATTAAATTCACTGATTTCTTGAGGCTTCTATGTCCATGAGGATAATACGTTCTGGGTTTTTAATGTACTTCAGTATACCTATACTTTGTGTATACTGTATTACTAGAGATTTTACAAACCAGACACTGTTGCTGTTATACAGTACTGATGTAGAATTTTATTATTCATTCAAGTAATGAACATATTTAAAGTTTGAAAACTGAGGAATTTAAACTGGAAAAGCTACTATAGTCCTTTTCAGAAAAGGTCTCAAAAGCTTCTCTTAAGTGATTGTAATGGAGAACCTCATAAAAAAAAAAAAAAACCAATCAGATTTTTGCATAATTCTTTTTTTTTTAACTGATCTTTATTTTGAGGTGTGCCTTGTGGGAGAATAACTTTTCATCTTTTGGTCTGCATGAAAGCCAGAAGGGCTGGAAAGGAAGCAGGACTTTTAACCATTTACACTTATTTGATTGCAAACCAAATATTATCTCTTAATTTGATCCTATGTCTATCGTATAGAATCAATTTTAATGAATTAGGAAACTGTATTAGGTAAAGAAGAGAGGTTGTGTATCAACAGGGAATAAGAGTGTTAAAGGCATGTGCAGATTGGTTTCTATTTTTTCCTCAATTTAAAAAGCTTTAATTATTCATAGGCACAGAGTAGAATCACAGAATCACAGAATTGTGGTGGTTGGAAGGGACCTCAGAGATCATCGAGTCCAACCACAAAAAAAAAAA
>JAOQGH010000077.1:26185642-26208855 GCA_025769975.1 Gallinago jamesoni | reverse complement strand
CCATCCGTTGCTGAGTCCAGTCTGGGACTCCCCCAGTGCCTGCCGGTGACGGGACTGATATCCTGGGAGCTTGATACAGTTTTGTATATATTGTATCTATTTCATTATTTTCTTCTTTTTTTTTATTTTAATATTAATTTTTTCATTAAAGTAGTTTAGTTTATTCTAAACTACTCTCTCTCTCTCTTTATCTCTTCCTCTCTTCTTGTTTGGGGGAGGGGGGAAGGGACATCTGTCGGTCGGGTCGCAGTGATTTTGGCTGAAACCACGACACCTTTTCACATTACAAGTTTGCCCTTTAGATCCTTTTGCAATTTGACTTAAGATACACCACTAAGTGTAGTAATTTCTTTTACATATGCTCTCATAATATTGAAGTAGTGATTCTATGGACAAACTATGCAAAGTGAGGTGTATGTGCCCTTGGAATGTTGAAAAAATTGGGTAAGCAGAAGAACAATGAAGCTATCCTTTTTTTTGGCATCATGCTTGTTTGGCTCCGTACTTTTCTGTTAAAGTGGAATATTCTGGGGCAGTTTCAGGGCAACTTGTGCATGAACATCTATTTCCTTCAGCTTATCATTCATCCTATGGTTTAGTACTTGGCTTTGTATTCCTTTCAGATTTTATTGTATAATCATAGTTATTCCCTCCCCCTTTGCAGTCTTTTACAAATAATTGAAGCAAACGTGATAGGGTTTTGGCGGACCATCTGTTGCGTGCAGTTATCACATCCCCAATAAAGACAAGGTACTCTCATGATAAACAAGTAGACAGATTAAGGACTTTATGTTCCTAAACCTTGGAAAAAACAGCTTTTTTACTTTCTTTCCATTCCAACTGTGTTGGCTAGATAACGTAATCACTTTTAGCATTTTGATATCGGTGACAATTATGTCAAAAGGTCTGAGTAAATAAAATAGATGATCAAAAACCCTTAACTTCATGGCAGTAGAGTTCATAGTTCACCTCTTAGTGTTTTAATGATGTGTCTGGGTAAAGTGAATGGTGTTTGGAGTGAAATAGGGAAGTTTTCACTGTAGATAACTCTCTTTGACAACATTTCTAAAAACATAAAGTAAGTTATTTGCAAGAGTAGGTCTACTTTCCAATTGCTGTCAGAAAAAAAATGTTATCAATGCAAATGATGTTCCAGGGGAATTTTGTATTTCAATCCTTCATTACTATTAATAAGACTTTAGCCCAACCATGTAAACGAACACTGTTAAATCTATATGTAGTGGTAAGACAAAAATAAAATGTTTGCATATGTCAAAAAGAAAAGTTCATGTACTTTGAATTTGCTGAGGTACGCTTCCAAGTTCACTTTGGAAGGTTGAATTTACATCACTAACCTCATCTTCTTAAGAATCACTACATTACGCACAGAGCAGTTGCCCTGAAGCCTGATGGGATGATTGCTTATGGTAAGGAAATCTTCTGTGGCATTTCAACACAACTTGTAGCCAAGCTGGCAATACAACTTTAATCCAGCTGTTTCCTTTCTTACACTGGGAAGCAGGCATACAGCAGACTCTGCAGCTGAGCTATGGGCTGCTTTATCTTACCACAGAGGTGGAAGATAACTTCAAATTTCAAGCCTATCTTTGCATTCTTCATCCCGAGTTTGTTTGTGCTTAAGGAAGAACTTCATTTTACAGTCTGTAGAGAAACATGACATTCTCCATAAGTCACTACTAGAGCTCAAGGGTGAAAAATAGGAAAATACCCAGTGGTTTTTACTCCAAATCTTCCAGCTCCCAGCTCTGATTACTCTGCCTCTTCTGAAATACATTTCCCTTTCCTTGGTACATGAAATGTATACCTGGAACTGGAGAAAATTACTGAATGGGTTCTGTGTTATATAAAACATCTGTTTTGATATTATGGCATAAAACACAAGTTTGTCAGCCAGTCACAGATTAGTAAAGCTTAAAAACTTCCATTAGTTAATTAAAGATAAAGATCTCTTGGTATTTACAACATCATCTGTAAAAAGGATAGTTCATACTTAGGAATGTTGCCATAATTTAGGTATTGGATGAGAAAGCTTTCAAGTGTGACCTGCTGAGCATATTATCCAATTTCATTTTACATTCATGGTTGTGACAATGCAGCATTTATTTCCCTCTTTGTAAAATGAGTTGTATTCCTGAGATATGATCTTCTTGTATTATACTCAGTGCACACTGTTTTCCGTTTACTTGTTGTGAATATTTCTCAAAGGTATTTGGAACATGCATATCGTTGAGGCATATGTGTAATTTCATACTTGGAGTATGTGTGAAAATCAGAGTCTTCTATCTCATTTCTTCAATAGAAATGCAACCCTGCCATGCATTCCCTTTAATAATACCATCAGTTGTAGGTGATCTATTCTGTTGATTTGAAAAGTTTCTAAAAATGCTAAGAGCTCTCATTTTGCAACTCCAAATTCTCTTAGTTTTTTTTTTTTTTATAAGCCCTTGGTACTGAGTTGCTTTATAGCATGTTCTTCAGTTGCGTATCTGTCACTTTGCATCTCCATCAGTGCAGAACAATTCTTAAACTGGTCTATCCAGCTACCCAAACCAGAATGACCAGCTTGAATTCCTTCTGACAAACTGCAAATGTAAAACAGAGATTTTATAGGTTTGAAGCTTCTGGTGGCCTCTCTAAAATCTTTAAAGAACCTTTTATTGGTTCTGCTGTAGTTTAATACATTGGCCTGGGACATGAATGGTCCCAGGTTAGGGAGAGTTTGTCACTGAAGCAACATCTTTCTTACTGATACTTGGCATTGCTAAGTAACATGCAAGTTAGTCTAAATCATTTAACCGCAATGGAAAATGGGTGCTGTAAGATTTACTGCATTTCTTTCACATTTGTTTTTGAACTGATGTGTGTCAGCTTAAACACACTTTCTTTTTTTTTATCTTCTTTTTTTTAATCTTGTTTCCTTAAAACAATGTTATATCTAAGATGTGCCCTAGACTTTGCAATCTAATCTGCTTCCTTTGTTTCTTCAGGGAATAGGTCAAACCAACACGTACAGGAAAGTCTCTTTAGATTTGTCAGAAAGTATTCAATCAACTTCACTTTCCAGTTGATTTCTTGTATTGATTGTATTATTTCACTATAACACCATGAATGTACCATTTTTTGTTCTTTTTCAGGGTACTCTTTTCTTCTTAGAAGCTCCTTTTATTTCCTTCCAAGTCTGGTGAAGTACACTGTCTCTAAAACTTCTGAACACTTGCAAAATTATGCCCAGAGTAATACTAAGAAGGTAGAAGAATTTCTTCTTTTTTTTTTTTTTTATTGAATAATAAGGATGTTGAAGGAAAGGCTTTGATAGTACCAAACAGAGAATCATATACCTACTGACATAAAATTTATAAATTGGTTTTAGATTTTTACGTGTATGTCTCTATCTGTGAAAAGCTACTTTTTTTTCTTATCCACTTCAATTTTGGGTCTGACTAATTCTTCTATTTTGTAGTGTCTGTGTTCATGGCTAGTTTTTACAGAAACTTTGTCTATAATGGAGACCTGGAGAATTCTTTTCTTACTTAGTCAAAATTAATTACGGTAGGACTAAAGTTGTTTGTTATTGTATGAAATGTGCCTATCATAATCTCTAGGCACATGTACATAAATTAATACATAAAAATGACCTCGTTGTCAAAAAAAGAGAACGTACCAATCTTCTCTTTGTTTCTGCAGCCAGCCCCTCAGGCAAAAGCCTGAATAAATAGATAAGCCCTACAGCACACCCCGAAGGCTTGTAGACATGGACTCTGGCAGACTACTGGGGTTAGGGAATTTGAGAGAACCTTGCCACTGGGCAATAAAACATATGCATTTAGGATTGTTGATGAGAACAGATCAACAGACCTCAAATTCAGGAAAAGGACAGAGACTGATTTAATGTTTCAGGGATTTGTAACTCCAAGCAGCACCATGAAAGTTGACAGTTTACACTGTTAAAATTTGTTGCTGCTATTGGATTTTTTTTTTTTTCTGCTAAAGTCATGGCTGTCAGAGTACACAGTATTTTTTGTACTTTTTCCACCTGGAATAGCAATCTAGTATTTTGGGAATAAGTCCTCAGGCCTAAATATAGGGGGGTGATGACTATTTACTTTGCAAAATTTACCTCTTTTTAAAATTCAAGCCTATACATAGCATTTGTGATTCAGTATTAGTATAAAAAGAAAACAAAGCAAAACCCTTATGGCTGTTTCCCAAGGCAGGATAGAGTATAGTGCTAACGTTAAAAAAAGGAAAAGGAGTTTGTTATTCATGTTGCTTTTTCAATTATTAATATGCATGCTTGTTTTTATTTTGGCCTGATATATTCTTAAAGGAAAAAAATAGAGCTGAACTCTTGTAAGTAATCATAATAGCAGAAAAATAACTTTACCATGCTTACCATAAGCTATCTATATTCTAGATTTTCAGTTTTAATTAGATTTTTTTTAATGTGGTTGGTTAGATATATAGCGTAAAGGAAGAAAGAAATGTGATATTGAAGACCCTTGCTCCACTGAGTAAAAATTCAAGTAAAATTCTTATTTGAATAAGAAATAGTGTGGCAATATTATGGAACTTATAATGAATAAGAAAATGAAAATTTATAAATCAATCATTAGTATAAATGAACTAAGGCAGCAGCACTAAAGTAAAGTGGAAAGAAAGCAAGAATTCTCAGTGAAAGCCAGTCCTTGATAACTGGGAACATGACATGCAGGACATGTCTATAATGTGGTAAACAGTCCCTTGTGCTTTTGAAGCTAATGGTAAATCATCTGTTGATTGCCAGGGAAAGCCTGTCAACTGAACATAATTCCATTTATTTATTCCAGTTAGTCTAGAGGTTAATACAATTTCATATCTTTCAAATATGTATACAAATACTTATTGCAATGCAGTTTGGTGATAGAAACGATAGCAATAAGAAGAATAATAGTGAGAACTTAAATGAAAAATCATTTTACGTTCACCAAGCCAAAATGATAGGAGTCTTGCTGATTTCACTTATCTGGTTCTATGGGGAGGGTTTTTGTTACTTTTGGCTATCTATATGCATAGTATCTTAAAATAAATTTGACTTTATTTGATTAGTCAGTGCCAGATATTTGGTACAGAAATATAAAAAATAGAGACCTTCAAAGATTTCTTGAAGTGCTCATCACGGTGGAGTGTATAGTATTTGGATTAGACTTCTGAGACAAAATAGTAATTTTTTTCCAGTTTGGAAAAAAACACCCTATTTAGTAAGCCAAGTTTACCTTTTGTGCATAGCAGATAGAATAGTGCTTTTCAATTACCAGAACGTGATCACAGTAGGACAATTACTGAATATTACTCAGCTTTCAAAGAGCAGAGTTCCTACATGGCATTGACAAAATGCTGTTTCTTCCAGAGCCTTAAGATGAAAACAACAGTTGAATATTAAGATTTAGAAAACCTACCTCGAAGCTCAGCTTCATTTTTAAGATTAGGGAATGAGTAAATCATTGATAGTAGAAATAGATAAGCCTTTATTGCTTCAAAAGTGAGCAATACACTTTTCTTAACTGTGTAAAATCTAATGTGAAGTGACATGTAGTGCTTACTTGCCACATAGAAATAACGAAGTATTATCTTGGTATTTTTGAGCAAGTTGAAAGCTGGAAAGCAATTTATCCCATTTTCCAAGGAAGTAAATAGTTTGATTCTTGAAGTGACTTCTGCATAGGTCAATACCTAACTATCATTCTGAAAAATAACAGGCTTCAGTTGCTTTCTGTACAACTTACAGTCTATTTCCAAAAATGATGCTATAAAACTTGTAATAGGGGCTTGAATCCCATTATGAAACTGAGGCAAGAACTTGGATATAGAAGCAGTAAGGAAATAAATTTCTTTTTTTCGTGTGAGCCCTGAAATTTTGAAATACTGATGTGTACTATTTAAAAAAAAAAAGCTATAAATGTTATGAATTTGAAACTTTAACAAAGAGAAAAGGGTGAATCCAGCTTATAAGCCATGGATGTTAAAAGATGTCAATGAACATAGTGTGGAAATCAAAATTGGACAATGAGCAAGAAATATGGTCTCAAAAGATGTTATAGCACTGCTTAAACGAAGCAGAAGAGGCAGTAATACATCATTATTTATGAGTAACATTAATCCTTAGCGTGTATGCCAGCTGGAGATCTACTTACTTATAGTGTGGAACACTTTGAATGGAAACTCTGACTCAACCTGGTTTGGAGAAATTTTGGGTCAGTTCTTTCTCTGGCTACAGTTAATAGTTCTATAATTCTCTTTTAAGCATCAGCTTCTAAGAATATGTCTTAAAGCAACAGCTAATTCTGTTATACATAAACAGATCTATTCTATTCATTGGTCACATCTTAGTTTTGTTTGGCATCCTGTATTTATTATTGCTATTCTTTCACATTAAGAAAGATTATGGTTCTCTTATGTTCATATATCCCATCCTTTCACTGACTTTAGTTTTTGTGCTTATGGCACCTTAGTCAGTGTCTTGGATATCTTTTAAAGACATACTTCCAATTAAGTAACATTTTACTGACGAGAAGATTTTTACAAAGAAATATTTTCACTATTTCAATACAGTTTAATTCTTTTCCTGCAGTTCCGTTTTTAAATAGGCAACGGGTTATAGTAAAAACTTTTACAAATCTTGTGTTTTCCAGGAAAATTGTTTTCCTTCAAAGGCAGTATAGCAGTGCAGAAAAATGTATTATCCTAGTGTGAAAACTAGGGTGGAAGTCTCTGAGAAATGTCAGAAGAAAATTCTCTATTTAGAATAGAATTCTAACTACTGGATTTACTTTAAATGTTTTGCAGAGTTCCTTCATTGCAGTAACTCAGTTTAAAAAAAAAAAATAATCAACCCACAAAACAAGAGCCAAATGAAAACAAAACAGAAAAAACAACTACTTCTCACTATATGTTCTATTGTAATCAATTGAGTAAAAATAATGCACAGTTGGAAAGCTAGTAGCCTTTTTCTTCAAGCACAATTAGGAGGATCAATCTAGACAATTAAAGGAGAAACATTGCAGAAAACTCTACGTTGTTAATGAACTTGACAGTCTCTTTTTTTTTGTTTACAGTAATGTACTTTCTATTATATTGCACGTAAACACACTTCTAAAGTAAGGTTTAAGATAGAAGACAATTTGTATTAAAGCATCACAAGTTTCTTTTTTATTTAAACATGGCACATTAAGCAGAAGCATTAAAAAAAAAAAATTAATTTACCTTTGGAATGGCTTCCATGAGCCCATGTTCCATGTGTTTGAACATATGTGGCCACTTCTCCCCCATGTGCTGAAAGCTTCTTGTCTAGGTGGAAAAAAAATATCCCAAATTCTTGGTAGAAGGCTTCCCTGTGAAAGATCTCTTATACTTAAGTCTGCTAACTTTTATTAGGAGAAAGTCAGCAACATCAGGAATCTCTGTGCATTTTCCTTTTTGTCTGGAAAATGAAATACATGCATGCGTCTTTGGAAACTCCAGAGGTTTTTTTGTATTATGTGACTGTCTCTTGCTGCAGAGTCCTGTTTTGCTTCTCGGTGAATGGAATCTTTTGAATGCTTGCATGGGATTCAACTATAATACCATTGGATTCAAAAGGGAGCTCTGAGCAAGACAGTCATAGTAGGCAAATTCTTT
This sequence comes from Gallinago jamesoni, assembly GCA_025769975.1. Taxonomy (NCBI): domain Eukaryota; kingdom Metazoa; phylum Chordata; class Aves; order Charadriiformes; family Scolopacidae; genus Gallinago; species Gallinago jamesoni. Next base: position 26,201,181 of record JAOQGH010000077.1, on the reverse strand, counting down.
TTAGGGTTGCCCATATGACTTTGGCCAAACAAAAGTTAAATTTGGATACCCTGAATGACAGAAATATGCTGGTAATACCGAGTTGTGTCATGGATTTTTTTACCTCCTGTTCACCTACTTGGCTTCTTTGTAGTGGAGAATTCAACTTTGAGGGTTTTGTCTCCTACAACTTGAGCTTTTTTCAGTCCTTCTGGTTTTTGTTAGAGCAAATGGAACTTACCTGAGCTTGATTAAATTTGTTGCTGTCTTTAAAGTGACTCAGTCTATCTGGTGGAAGTATCTGCAGTGTCTTTCAGTGAAACACACGAATTATGTGTGCAAGGATGATATAGAATAGTATTTATGGTATTTTTTTACTCATAAGTGAACAGAGTAGACCTAAAACGGTATTTATAGTGCCAAGGGAATTTTTCGTTTGTTAAATACTTCCAGTTCAAAACATATGGATTTTTTAAATGACCTTAGAAGCTTGGAACTGTTTCCATACTGCATTTCTTACCTTCCAAGTATAAACCTTTTCTGTTGTCGTCAGAAATGGATGGCAAGTTTCGATATCATGCTATGAAAAGTAATAGTGGTACAGTGTTTCATATATTAATGCCTTTTGTACTTACCTGTCAAATAAAAGAATAATAATGCATGAATACATATCTTCAGTTTCAGAACATACTCCTTTTCAGAATACATTCTAATTTGCTTTCATAAATAGCATTGAATATGGCGAGTATATACAGCTTCTCCAACACACCAATATTTTGAAATATGTTCAATATTTATTCTAATATTCTGAACTCAGTATTCAGCAATCCAAAACATAAAATGCTAGCATGATTTTTCCCTGCTGTCTATTTTGAAAGGTTATGTTGATTCTATTTTCTCGTTATCCTACAGAGGTCTATTTTAAAATAAAATCTTTCCCTGAAAGTCTACTTTCTATTTTCATAAGCTAAAATAACACTCTCTGCTTCATACTATGCCTCGAAAATAATTCAGTTACAATAACTCAGCAGTATGTTGACACGCCCAAAGGCGTTTGGTTTATTTTATGGAAGCTAGTGGTCATCTGCTACAGATTGTTCTTTACTTTGGAGGAACTTGCTTCTGAGGAAATGTGGAGGATGTGGACTTGCATCACTGTTACTATTCCATTTGATGGTTTCTGTGGTTGTAGATTATAAGTACCAGGTGGTGAGCAGCTTTCTTATGGAAACCCAGAGGCAGGTAATGTGCAGCCCTCAAAGCTCAGATCCCAAACCCTGGTGAGACAGGCCTCTTCACTAGTAGAAAGTCAGACTAGGCAAAACACTTCATTCAGAGTAACACTTCATGTACAGAGTTGTTCTGCCTTAAGAAGGATGAGTGAGCTTCTAGCAAGTCTTTTCCATCAGCCTTTGATTCTGTTGACTCGCAAACTTTTGGAATGGAGCATTTAATGAAACACACTTTGTTCAATTATGTATCTCTTTCCCTGAGCTTTTGTATTGTACTACATGTTCGTTCTGTCAGTTGATAATTTTGCTGAATATTGCCCATTCCTGGATTGTGAGTCTGTAAGAATGATAATGGTGTATGTAAATGAAATAATAGGTGATATTCACTTTGTGCTTGCTGTTACTAATGTACCAATTTAATCTCGGAAGACTATACAGCAATGAATCAGATGGGCTTTTCCAAATATGGTAGAATGCTTCACAAACAGAATTCCAAAGTAGCTCTGACAAGCAAGGAGAAAATTCATTAATGCCGCTTTAACCCTGTTCCTTCCTCCCACTACTGCCCTCCCCTTCCTCTCACGTTCCTTCTTCCACCTCACACCCCACCCCCAAAAAATAAAAAACAACCAACAAACAAACAAAAAATAATCCCCCAAACCCAACACCAAGCCTCTAAGCCACTACACCCAAAGAACCCTCATTCCAGCTATGTGGGAAGGCATCTTTAAGGTTTTGGTGTTTGGAAATTTGAATATCGTTAAACAGTCTGGAAGGCAAGAGGATAAATAAACAATTCAACTGCACAGAGAGAATATGTCCATGAGTAAGTAATTTAGTTTATAGTGTGGAAGAAAAAAATGACTGAGCAGTAATTAGATTACTGTATTCTTTGTAATAATATTATATAATTAACAGGGCATAAATGGAAGAAGATGAGTGAGGGATTTTGCATTAGTACTATGGATTGCCTTAGCCTTGATATAAACATGAGAGGATTATCTCTTTATTAACTTGCTGGTTGGCAAAAGATGAAATATTTCCTGGTGTTGTTCTGTGTAACATCTAATTTTCCAAATAAGGAAATGAAGTACTTTTTTCTGTTTTTCTCCACAGATCAAAGTTAGTAAAGGAAGAACAGAAATCTACTTTCCTGGGCAATGACACAGGCCTATGACAATGGAGGAATACTGCACTACTGCAGATGGAATTTTTTTTTTAAGGTAGTGGCTGTGCTGCTGCTCAGCCATGGAGAAAGATGAATTTTTTCATATTTTAGAGAGAGTCAACGGCTATGGTAAACTGCACAAAGTAAGTAGATAGAAAAACTCAATGAGACATATTGAACACCCTTTCCACATAAAATTTTAAAACATACATATTCTAAATTAATTTGGAAAAGGTTGAAAATTGAAATTTAAAACTGAAAACTCAGACTTCGGAGCTTGTCATATTTGACTGCGTTTCCCATTTTTCAATAGTAAAGACAAGGAGAGTAAGAAAAAATCTGTTTATATAACTTGTTCATTGTTGAAATTTTCTATAGAAATTTGCTTGCAGTCAGAAGTCTATTTTTTGCTGTAAACTTATAAAATTAGAAAATTAATCTCCAATGAGAATGATCTTATATTTTACATCTCGTGGAGTTGAATGTTACTGGTAATCTAAAACAGTGAAGTGGCTTTGTAATTGCCTAGCTGAGGAGCCAATAGAGATGACAATAACAAAATCATTCAGGCTGGAAAAGACCTTAGTGGTTTCTAGCTCAAAAGTAGGCCAATCTTCTGTTCAAAGTAGGCCACCAGAATTTTTTTTTTTCTTTTTGATTTATGCTTGATGTCTGTCATTTTTCTATTGTGCACCACAATGAAGAACTTGGCTTTATCTTCTTGATAAAGAATCTTCCTAGTACTGGATAGTTCTGGAAGGCTACTATTAGCTCCTAAAGCCTTCTTTCTCCCTACCTCCCCCCCAAGGCAGATAAGCCCAGTTGCCTCAATATATGTGCTTCTGTGTGCTATTTTTGCAGCCCTCCTGAACTTGCTTGAATTTGTTAATATCATTCCGGTACTGGAGGATCCAGGACTGGATGCAGTGGGTACAGACCCCTCACAAGAGCAGAGTAAAGAAGAATAATTGCTTCCCTTTCTGTGATACAGCCCAGGATGCTGTCAGCCTTCACTGCTGCCAGAACACACTGTAGATGTGTGTATTGTGCTGTCCACCAGGCCCCTCAAATCCTTTTTCTTTTCAGTAGAACTGTTTGCTGACCATCCTGTTTCAGCCTATACTGTTGGTGGAGTTAGTCCCTCCCAAGGGAAGGACTTGACACTTGTCCTTCTTGAATTTCATGAGGCTGGTCCATCCTTCCAGCTTGTCTAGGTCCCCTTGAATTTATTCTATTTCTGCATGGCCAAGATCAGCATTTGTGAAGATTGTCTGTCTCAACTTATTCGTGTGTGCATAAGTGAAAGAGAAGTAATTGAATCTTGCTGCCTCTGGTCACCTGGAAACCACCATGAACCACTGGTAAGAATCACCACTGGTCAATAGATGTTAATAGCAGGTTTGTAGCATTTCTCTGCATTGAATATTTCCTAATTTCTTGCTGTTGGTTTCATGGGGTTTTATGGTAGAGTGGATGATAACAGTACTCCCTCCCTGATGACTTTCTGTCTGCAGAAGATGATAGGTCACCAAGGTGGCTCATTGGATGTTCTTTGTGTTCACATCAGATGCTTTCCTTTCTCAGAAGTGAGGTAGCAAAAAAGTCTCTTTTAAGAATGAGTTTCATATTGGTTGAAAAGTATAACAATCCTGCCAGACAAAGCAAACATGCTGAATGGCCCTGAATACTGGGAGGAAATTTCTCTTTAGGGAATGGAAATACGACATTTTGAGGACAGGAGAAAGCAATGAATATCTTGAGACTGTATAAATTATTAGTCTTACATGAGGTAAGATAACATGCTATTTATAGTTCTAACAATAATTCAATAGTTATGTCCCTGCTATGCATTTAAACTGTGAGATAAGTAAGAGTTCTTCTGCACCAGATGGTCTCAACTTCTTGACATACCACATTAAAGGAAAAAAATCAATCCATGTTCTTGCTTTTAACCTCTGAAACAGTAGGTGGTGTCCCTTGGAATGTGCCACTAAGCACCGCTTCTGTAATGCCATTGTAATGGTGAGTCACCTTACTGTGCAGGTTTTGTTTATGCTCCTCATTCTCTTTTGTGATTTCTGAACTGGAAGTTACTTCTGTGAGATCTTTTTAGAGCTGTAACAATAACTTGTAGGTGATTGCTGTCAGAGGTACTGCAGAGTTCAGTAAGTTTGCTTGTGTTTCTGACAGTTATTACATGGGATAAGACTAATGCAGTACAAATGCAACGTGTAGCACACAGCTCATTTAATAAAACAATGAACTGTGCTGTAATGGATGTTGAAGACTTTTTTCTTTAAATTCTTTTAGAAACTACTTCTAAGGTGTTTAAAGGGTCAAGAATGATTCTATGATTCTATTTCCTGGATGAAAGTATTATGACATGGCGCAGAAAAGTGGTTAGTCATCCAAAAATTCATATAGTGGATGATTGTCTTTAATCTGTAAGATGTGAATATTCATTCAGATTCTGTTTTCTCTTGACTCCCCTACAGTACGTCACTAAAACTTATTTTTCTCTGACAGTCATCTTTTCCTTTAAAACTGAAAAAGTGTTTTACTGGGCTGTCAAAGCAGCATCATTTTGTGTAGCATTGAGAGTGACATAATGCTTCTGTCTTCTCTCTTTATATGGAAAGAAGTCACTTTGTAGTGTTATGTAAAAATCTTTACAGATTGTTGGGCTTGGATGTGTTTAGTGTACTTGATATTCTTGAGCTAACTCAGGATGGGGATGAAGAAAGTCTATATCCACAGTTTAGAGAATATCTCACCTTTGGTTAACAGCTGAGATGCCCTAATGATTTCATACTAGGGTCATTATATGAAAACAAATTTTACAAAGTCCTGAGGCAGATGCAACATTTCAGTCTCCACAAGCTGGAGGTAATTGAAGAGGACTAAGGTTGGGTAGATACGCAGTATGCTCAAATAACCTCTAAAGATTAAGCTACTTAACTAGTAGTCTAGATCCACAAGGGAAGGCCCTCTTCAAGACAGGGGCATGGGGGGAGTGATGTTGACACAGTTGCCCCAAATCTGCACTGTCAGATCTATTGCCCAGCTTCTGTCTAAATCTGGCATCTGGCTTAAGACACGCTTTATCCTTGGAGCCTTTTAATGCACTGTTTAACTGTCTTCGACTCACCTGACTGAATTTCATGTACTGTGAACCTAGACAACTCTCATGTTTCAGGAAGAGCTGAAGCATCGGTTTCTTGTGGAAGTGTTGCAGATTCCAGTAGGGAATGAGAGCTCCAGTTCCATAATATTGTAGAGTGTGATGAAGAACAACCTATCTGGTTAGCATTTGAGATGAAATTTTGCATGGGCGGGTAATTTTAAATAGATTTTGCAGAGATATAAGAGCTAACTCACTTCTGGAGTAAAATCCATGAATGGGATAGATAGAATCTGCTGGATTGATTTGGGAATGTCTACAAAATCGAATACTAAGCCCTGTGTCTACTGCAAGTTATCCCTTGATTTTCAAATAATATATCTCGTTATTACTACAACTTAAATGCAGACTGTTATATATAAAGGCTCGTTGTCATTGCTAGAATTTATGATACAAGACCATTTCAGTTGTGGTTTTTTTTTTTATTTATAGGTAGAGTATGCCTCATCTACTGTTCCCATGATCACTTGTGATGGATCTGAACAGACATTTTAAATAACTTATGCTCTTGATGATAAGACCACTTCGAGTTTTTTCTTTGTTGTACGTCACAAGCTTTAAAATGAATTGCCAATGTAGTTATAGTTTTGGAGACAAGTATTTAGTAATTGTCAGCTTGTGATGATCTAAAAGATTGCCTTTTTAAGTTATTTGATCAAGTAAGAATGGTAGATAGCTTTGGTTATGTATTTTAAGGATTTGTATTGTTAATGGTGTATTTTCAGGATAAAGTGTTTTAACAATGTATCAGGGACAAATGCATTTCTATTTTGTAAACCTTCCAAATTCCACAGGTGAAATAATTGTCAAAATACTAGTCAATGGAGAATGATACAAGCAACAGCTGTGCCTGTACTGCAGAAGTACAAAGTATGTCTCTTCCTGTGCACCTTAAACCCAAATATAAATGTGCTGTTCCTCCACTCATCCCTTTGCTCTCTTGTGATGCTAGAGCAACTCATGTTAGCTAGGGATGAGGAGCAGCAGGATTTCCATTCCAGGTGTTTGGGAACCAGGGACTTGAGGGACACCTGCCCTGAAGCTCAGATATAGGTTAAGCTGTTTGTAAGAATGTTTGTGTATCTAGTCTTGATGGGCCACATCTTGATCAAAGTAAGAAAGGACAGCGAGCTGGCTCACTTACTAGGAAATGTCTGGGGAACGAAAAGGGTTCTTGTCTGTATTTCATACCTTACTCCAATGACATGCAAAAGCACATTTTATTCAGCTTTCAGCTGCTGCCCTGGTCCAAAGTAAAGCAGTCTTGAGGTTGTTTTAGTTTGATCTAAAATTCAGAGTATTTCTTCCCACTTTCTCAAATGTTGGCAAATGTAAAATTGTAGCCCAAATTACAATGCTTGTGCCTGAAGTGGATGATGGGAAAGAAACAGAATGGAGATGCTGTTCTCAAACTATAATTTCAGTATATGTCATGGAAGTGAAATGCATTGAGTTATTTTCTGTATGAATCCTGTAAGGAAATGAAAGGGAGATTTGTTCTCCTTAATATTTCTCTCTAATGTTAAGAGATAAGGAAATATTATAGAATAGGTGTTGTATGACTGTATAAATGTAACAGTGCTTCCTTTTTCCATTTTCCTTTTCCATTTATGTAGATATATCGGTTGTCCTTTAGGCTCCCAGCCAGTCAGTTCCCAGCCTGTACCGTTGCTTGGGTTTTACTCTACTTACTTGTAATAACCACCATATTTTTGTGGTGTTTCCTGTGCCATTATCCTTATGGTGGGATCAGCACCGCATTATCCCATTAACTTCCTGTGCTCATACTGTCTCCCACTTGGCTGTATTTGCTGTTTTGGTCCAGAAGATGCTAACCTGGAGCATTTGGATTTTTGATGGGCAAAAAGTTTGGAGAGTGATCAGAACGGAGACACGTATCTTCTCTTTTGTTTTCCCTGCATTAAGTGCAGTGTTGCAAAAAAAAACAGATACTTCTTTTGTCATAGTCTTTACATTCGGTAGCAAACTTAGCGCCTCTCTGATTTGAAGCAAGTACTGGTTTATGGAATTGAATTGTGCGTAGTTCTTTGGATGGAATTTGAACAGCCATGTAGCCTTTTTTTTGTTTTTTAGCCATAGTTTTGTCAGTAAGGATGTGACTTCAATGACAGCTTTGTTTGTGGATATGCAATCAGGCCCAAAGGAATGTGGGAAAGCCACAAGAGAAGATTTCCTGTCATCTGTCAAGACTTGTCAAGGTAAAATTAACAAGTGGAGAAAAATATGAAATTATATGTATTTAGCCAAAAGAACAAAATATAAAAAAAGTAGAAATATATATTAATATATATAGATGTGTATATTTCTGCAAAATACTGGAGGGAGGAAGACGTGGATTGAAGCTTGCAAGTGGTTCATAAAACCATCAGATTAAATGGAAGTCTTTGAAGGCTGACTTTTTTCAATTAGGATTTTTCAAAACTGGCTAGTGCCAACTTATCTTTGCCCTTGATAACATCTCTCTATTGACTTCATGGGTTCAGAATGAAGCAAAATATGTCTGTTTAAAATTATACAAACTATGTACCAAAATAATAGGATGATAAAGTCTTTAATTATGCCAGTATAATAGTGGGAGATGCTCCACAGGCTTCTGTCTGGGCAAACCCACTCAATGTGAATTCAGGGGAGAATAAGACAAACAGTCCATGTTATTACTGCTATCTTCTTTTTAATATTTAGGAGAGATGATATTAATGGGATCTAAATTAGGAAGAATGGTAAGAAAGTGAAACAGATACAGAAAAGGATGCTACCTGGAGTACTAAGGTATGCTTGAGCTGAATACAAGATAATGTCTTAAGTCTAAACCATTAAAAAGACAGGGAAGCAGAATGGTAGTTTTACATATTTGCAGGTTTAAAAAGTAAATTTAATTTTCATGGAATCACTTAATGTGTCTGGATAAAATATTGAAGTTTAGCATACAACCCTAGCCTAGACAATGTGATGCTTTTGGCCATCCTCTTGAATTGCTGTCATGCCTGTAAAGAACTGAGTGAACACTGCCAACTATTGGTAGATAAATTGAAAGTATTACTCCCACAACAAGCATATTAACATGCCATATGCCGGGAGCTAACATATATAAGCTGATAAAATTGTCGTAGAAGATGATATAAAATACTGTAAGATGTGTTACCAACTATGTTATTGCTTAAGCTACACAAATCTTAGAAATCAATACTTTATTCAGTCTAATTCCACATGATGCAATTAAAAGTAGTAAGAGAGAAAGTCTTTCTGTACATAGGAAGCTTCTAGATAAGACTGGTAGCATAGGACACCTGTACCGCAGTTTGGAAATGAGGGTGCTTTAAATGGAATAACTGCAGGAACAGATGCTCATGCATTAAGCTTTCAGTCTTATGTACATCTGAAGCTTACTTTCAGGGTTGGGAAGCTTATTTTCAGGCTTGTAGTGAATCTCGATGGGATGTGTGACAAGTGGTCACCTTACAGGAAGCAGGACAAATTTATATTTTATTTCTATTAATTCCAGGTGATTTTTTTTTCTTTTGAATGGAAGTTGATTTAATGATCATAGAGGATACCAAGCTGACAGCTCTGAAAACGGAACCCTTTTATCAAGAATCTTACTGCTCCTCATTTGCAAACTAGAGATCCCACCTGTGGGAAGCAGTTTTTCTCCATGCTTTTTTTTTCTCTGCTGAGATTTCTGTTTATGACTAACCAGGAATGCTCCTTTCTGCTCTCTTTTGCTTATTGGGATAAAAAAGAATATAAAAGCTAATCTCGTGGATGCTCCCATGCATGTGTATGGTATTTGAGTTGGTTTAGGTTTGAACCATTATTTTGAGACACTGGAATTTCAACTTCTGTATACTGTTCTCCAAGTTGCTCTAGATTAGTCTGAAGTTCACAGTGATTTAGGAGTAAGATATGTAGCTTTTATGGGTAGCTTGAGAAAACATACTCTTTCTGAAATAGTCAGGACAAAAAAAAGAGATCAGCAGTGACTTCCACACTGAGTAAGTAAGAAGGATTTGATAAGATATCTAAATGTTTTGCTTACTATAAAGTGTTTGGAAACAAGAAACTATAGGAATAATTAGTATGCAAATGAACTTGTATCAAATGTCCTGAATTACCAGCATATGAAGATAATAAGACAATGAGTGGAATGAACTTTTAATTAAAGTTGAGCTGGTATTAAATTATTTTTCTAAAACAAATTAATAGCAATTCTGCAGGGGTAAACTCTCCTACACCCTGAGCACAATGCTTTGCTCTAAAATCCTATCATATGTAGGTAAAGGGATTGCAAAACAGTTGCCAAAAGAGTTCCATGTCAGAACTTTGACCCATATCTTTGACTCTCCTAAGGAGACTATGGATTGCTTCAAGCAGGTGGCCCTGACCTCTATGTTCCCTACTTTATCTCTTGGAACACTTTACCTTTGCTTCTGTATGGATGGTTTACTGCATCTGTATGCAGCATAGTAATCCCCACCCAGATCCCATATTCCCCAGGGACATCTGTGTAGTCAAAAGTGTCCTGAATTACTGTTAGACACTGGAAAATTAAACAAAGGTGATGAAATTTAAATTTTGCATGTTTCCAGAATGAAGTATTTGAGAGAATGGTCTTGCCAAAATTTTGCTTTTAGCTAAAGCAATCTTGTCATTGGGCTTTCATCTTGAATGTACTTCATGTGGGTTTGTACTAGAGCAATTAATAAAATCTGCACCCCCTTCATGTTGCCAGGATAGAGCTGGATGTATCTCTTCTCACCTGTCTTGTTACTTCTACTGTTATCCAACCTCATACCAATTAATATCTGAGAATGGAGAAGTCTGAACTACATGTACATTTCTAGCCTAGTGTTTTCTTTAAGCTGATATACTGCACTTAGGAAAAAGAACATGAAATAGCAGGGAAAGTCTGAAAAAAAAGTAGTATATTCCATTGAAGGAAAAAACCCTAACATAAAACCACAAAAGCAAGAGATGACTTCTGAAACTAAAGCTGCCAAGATTTCATGGGAAAAACTAAAATCTGTGTACTTTTATGATATCTTTATAATTTACAATATCTTTATAATTAAAAATATAAAGTACCATTGGGATAAGGTGCGGGGGGTTAAGGCAGAGTCCAGGAACACTGATGCAAAATAAAAGCAGCCAAAATTTCTTGATTTTTTGGGGGTTTAATTTTATTTTTATTTTTTCACCAAAATTATGTGCATTGCTTCAAACTGTTGCTGTACGAATTAATGTATTTTGTAAAACATTCTGACATAGTCTGGAAATCTGGAAGTCCAAAGGGTTATACATATCTCATATTAAAACATTTTGCAGATGTTACTGACAAAATTAAATATTCTATCCCATTTCTGAAACGTGTTTGTAGACGCTTTAATTAGATCATATTTTTCCCTGAGTATTTCATTTCCTTTAAGGCTTCTGTTCTATGTCATTAGATATATTCTGCAGGCCATTAAAATATCTAGCAGTGAAGATAGATTATGTGCTTCTATTCTTAGAACGACTACAGTAAATGTACTCTTTGCATCTTCTCTTAACCTGAATGGTGGCAAGTACTTTTTTTTGTTCTGTTTTTTTTTCCCCATAGAAATCATATATATTTAATCAAATAGATTAATAACAAGTGTATATATAGTTTATACATTAATACAAACTTAATCTCCTGTAGACATGGCACTAATCCTGCAGCTCAACTTCATTTTTTTTTTTTATAGTGAGCTCTGTTAGGCTTCCAGCTTTCACTTTTTCTTTCCCAGTTACAGGCCTCTAGTTGGACTCTGCACCACTGATCACAACCCTCTGAGTTCTGTCACACAGCCAGTTCTCAATCCACCCCGCTGTCCTCTCATCTAACCCATGCTTCCTAAGCTTACCTTTGAGGTAGTTAGGGGAGACAGTGTCAAAAGCCTTGCTGAAGTCAAGGAAGTCAACATCCACTGGTCTCCCCTCATCTACCCAGCCAGTCATCCTATAGTAGAAGACTATGACTAGTCAAGTATGATTTCCCCTTGGTGAATCCATGTTGACCACTCCAAATGAGCTTTTTTTCCTTCTACATGCTTAGAGATGACATCTAGTATGAGGGACGTGAGGCTGACCAACCTGTAATTTCCTGGATCTTCCTTCTTGCCCTTCTTGAAGACTGGTGTGACACAGGCTTTCCTCCAGGCCTCAGGCACCTCTCCTGTTCTCCATGACTTTTCAAAGGTGATGGAGAGTGGCTTTGCAATAACATCTGCCAGTTTCTTCTTCCATCTGAGTTTTTCCAGAAGCTCCCTGCTCATCCATGCAGGTTTTCTGCTTCTTTTGCCCAACTTCTTGCTCTTAGGGATGCACTGATCTTGAGCTTGGAGGAAGTGGTGTTTGAATAATATCCAGCACTAGCACTCTTGTACCCTCCTTCCTTCTAGAGCCTTAGCCCATGGGGCTACTTAAAGTAGGTCTTTGAAGAGGCTGAAGTCAGCTCGCCCAAAGTTCAGGGTTTTAATTCTGCTTTTTGGCCTACTTCTTCCACGTGGGATCCTGAACTCCGACATCTCATAGTAACTGCAGCATATGATGAAGAATCTCATATAGATCAGAGTTAAATGTCAACAAGCAGCCTTTAAGTATTACTAAATGTTAAGATATATTTTGCTTTGCTCATCCTGTTCCTTTCTAATTTCACCCTAGGTTTTCAATCGCATTTAGAAATCATGTAACTAAAACACAGTAGTTCATACACTTTTTAATACTATGTGATGTGCAAAATAACATTTGTTCTGTAAGACCCCTCTCAACTTTGGTGAATGCCGCTTGAAGTTCAGTACTGCTTTGGTTCTATAAGACCCAGAAAATGCCAGGACACCTACCTACAATTTGCTATTACATTCTATACCTATATTTAAAATGTGCAGAATTTTATTTCCTTTCAGAAGTATTTTGCCTGCCTTAGAGCTTGTTCCTGAGAATGGATCTGTATGAATCTATAAGCACCAAAAGTGTAGTTCGGTGTTTATGAAATGAATAAAAAGTGTCGAAAAGGACCACGTGCCCAGATCAAAATACAGGTTCTCCCCTATAAATGCAATTTAATGAGAAGCAATTGGGACTGTGTCATTTTAGCACAGGTTGCTAGTACATCTTGTTTAGAAATTCTACCAGTTTTATTTCTTTCTTTAGAATGTAGTTCTCTCAAACATCTACCATAAAGTAGGATAACTCAGTTCAAATGTTTGGTTTTTTTTCAGTATAATTGAAGTTAAAACACAGATTTTATTTTTAAACTTAATGTGAGGAATATTTATAGATATGTTGTTAAATTAAAAAGTTGATTTGTCACAATCTCTTCTAACATTTATTTTCTACTTAAGATTTTATTTAGTTGGACTTCAAGTATGCAGTAGAGGGACTTCTTTCTGTTTTTTTCTTCTAAAGAGCTACTATAGAACAAGTACCTGGAGTATTTCTAAGCTATTTTGTAAGATCACATTGATAACTAACTTTTTTTTAATATGGAATTTTCTTTAATTGAAATGGACAGAATAAGATAGTTATAGGTAAATTGGAAGGCAGAAACAGCAGCTATGGAAATATCTGACTTTCTAAACGTTCATTAATATGTCACAACTTTTTTTCACTAGGGAGAGGCAAAATATAATTCAATATCAAAACTGAAAATAACTCAAAGTCCATGAGTTCAAGAACTCTAGCTGCCAGCTTGTTACTAAAGGCTCCTCCTCCCAGCCTGACTGCTGGCACAGAAAATAGTTGATGCCTGGGTAGCATGTGGTGTGAAGAGCATCTCTGACAATGAACCTTTCTCTAAAGAATTTGTATCTATTTGTAAAACATGACATCCAAAGCTGGTTTGAGTTTCTCACTTCACCGTGTCTTTATAATTTCATATCTTTGGCAGTGTCACTGGAGTCGTAATACGTTCCATACTCGGATAGACTTAAGGTTAAGTGAGCAAGATGCTTATTACTGTGAATTACAGCAATATAAGGTTTTTTTCTTTAGTATTAGGTGAGAAACAAAATAGGATTAAAAAAAATCTCTGTAACTGAAAAAAGCTTCCCAACTTAATTCTTAAAAACTAGTTTCAAAAATTTATATTTTTTAAAGAAAAATATAGTAGACAATCTTTTGTGATTATGAATTTTCTCCTCAAAATTTTGTTTTGCTTTCTTGCCAATCTGAATTAAATGTTCAAAATTAATTTCAGATAAGATAAACTAAATTCTAGGTATTTTGCTTGGCATGCCACTGCATGCTTGTGCTAAGGACATAGGTCATCATTCACCAAAGGAACAAAGATTATATTTGGCTTCGCACACTGTGGTAGCCTAATTTAGCATGTGCACAAGTAACCAATCTGCTTACACTGTAAGGATGAGAAATAAAATTATCTGTGAATTGTATAGGAGGTGATAAGCTCACAGATAATTTGATCAGAATTGATAGCAACTTACAGTGATCATAAAGGATAGGTGGCTTAAGTAGGCTAAAAAAGCCCAAACAAAAAAAACATACAAACAAAATAGAAACCTAAAAAAAATTGAAAAACTATTTCCAACTTTTCCTTCATTTAGGAAAGGAAAACAAGATAAATGGAAGACCCATGGTAGTTTTGCCTAGGGAAGGATGTGAAAACAACTAAAACTAAGAGAATAGATGCAACAGGAATACCTTAGATTTCCGTATGAAATCCAATATTTACTCATGATCTTGAAAAGGAGAAAACTGAAGTTAGAATAAAGTCTAGAAGATTGTTTGATTATTCTTTGCCAGACAAGACTGTAAGATATTGAAGAGATATCTGTGTGAGAAAGGATGTTCAATATTCATAAATGCAAGGTCAAGCAGTGGAGGGGAACATTTCCATTGTATGGCTTAATTGATGTTTAGTTAGGAAGCCTGCCTGGGTGTCTTAGTAGATGGTTCAGTGGAAACCTCTGCTCAAGGCACAATCATGTTTTTCAAGTTTGGAAAGATATACAGTGTAGTGACAATCAGCTTTCTAATGTCTCTTATGTAAAACTGTCTGGAAGAGTATCTAATACTAATTGCCTTGTACAAGGAAGCACATAGAAGAATTTAAGGTAACTCAGAGGATGTTCAATGCAGCATATGGAAATTTATAAAATAGTGTAATAAGTGTAATAAATATCACAACACCAGGAAGAAACATTTTCAGGCACAATCTTGTGTTTTATCATAGAATCATAGAATGGTTTGGATTGGAAGGGACCTTAAAGATCATCAAGTTCCAACCCCCCTGACCTGGGCAGGGACACCTCCCACTACAGTGGGTTGCTCAAAGCCCCATCCAGCCTGGTCTTGAACACTTCCAGGGATGGGGCATCCACAGCTTCCCTGGGCAACCAGTTCCAGTGTCTCACCACCCTCATTGTAAAGAATTTCTTCCTAGTATCTCATCTAGTATCTCATCTAAATCTCCCCTCTTCCAAATTAAACCCATTACCCCTTGTCCTGTCACTGCACTTGCTGACAAAGAGTCGCTCTCCGGCTCTCTTATAGGCTCCCTTCAGATATTGAAAGGCCATTATAAGGTCTCTCCGGAGCCTTCCCTTCTCCAGGCTGAACAACCCCAGTTTTCTTAGCCTGAACAACCCCAGTTTTCTTAGCCTGTCCTCATAGGAGAAGTGCTCCATCCCCCTGATCATCTTCATGGCCCTCCTCTGGACCCATTCCAATAGATCCATGTCCTTCCTGTGTTTAGAACTCCAATGCTTGACACAGCTCCAGGTGGGGTCTCATGAGTGCAGAGTAGAAGGGCAGAATCACCTCCCGTGACCTGCTGGCCACACTTCTCTCGATGTATCCCAAGATGCAGTTGGCTTTCTGGGCTGCCAGTGCACATTGCCGGTTCATGTTAAGCTTCTCATCCACCAACACCCCCAAGTCCTTCTCCTCAGGGCTGCTTTCCAGCCATTCTCCGCCCAAC
>JAOQGH010000077.1:26144462-26182911 GCA_025769975.1 Gallinago jamesoni | reverse complement strand
ATTTGTTGTAAGGGGAATTTCCCCCCCCCCCCCCCCCCTCACATTAATCCAGCTGTAATGATAGAGGAGCCTGAGTTGGCATTTGCAGCCATGCCTCGTTTCTTCCGGAGCTGACTGGCTTTGCGTCTGCGCTTTTACACTTGATTCTTCCACGCTTAGGAGCATTTGTCTGTACAAAACCTCTGAGATTGGACACACCATATATTCTCAGCAGCCCACGGCCTTCTTCCAGGTGATACACCTCAAGCTGTTAGAATGAAATGTATCTTTTATCATTGTCCTCTTTGTTATTATACATTATGTCTTCTAATGCAGAAAATTCTCCATTTTTTCTTTTTGAATACAAGGATACTGTAGAGCAAGTTCGGTTAACTTCCAGATATTTTAAGTGATGTTATTATTTATGTAGGTGTGAGATGGAATGATGACAAAAAACATAAATTACCATTTAATACATTAAAGCATTCTTCCAAGAGAGAATTACAAGGTTTTTCTTGTCTTTCCAAACAGTACTTTTAAATGTACATTTTGCAGAACACCTTCGGTTAACATTCAGTGTTTCCAAGTATGATGGGTGTTTGTATATTGCTCTTGAAACAGAACCATTCATATTTATATGACCAAACTGTGCAATGGCCATAGGGTTCATGTGCACTCTCTCAAAAATATTCATCTAAATTTGCTGTCAGTTACATCGGTGCAATTTAGAAACAACAGGAAGAAAAAAAAAGAAAGTCAGTGTACATACTTGAATTTTGCACTGGTGTAAGTGAAATGAAGAATCTGTCCCTGGAAGGCTTTGATATTCAAAATGAGCACTCAGTCTCAGTTCATATTGAGTGAGTAATTAAATTCTATGCTTGTATCAATGCTCTGGATTTCAATGCGTTCAGACAAGCTATCACCTGCTGATGTCAGAAGTGTTCCCAAACAGAAAAAGATATTCTCGGGCCACTGAGACAATAGCCTGATCCCAAGTCTCTTGACAGAAAGGCAGACATACGTGTTCTCTGTTCACGATGGACAGCAGTCTAATAGGGAAGAAGTAATACATGCATATTTCACTATAAATCAAACCCTTTGATTTGGGTTTCTCCCAAAAAGCAATTTCTCAGGAGTGGTTAGCAATGTTGAAGTGTTGATCCAGTCTCTACTGGTGAGCCTTCAAAACCACAAAAAGGAGTTGCATACCTCCTAAATATTTTCTTCCAAGTTTTATAGTTAGTTAACTTCAAAAAATCTGAGCTATTCCTCAAAGATAATTTTGAAAGGGCTCTTTGGTTCAAATCCCCATTGAAGTCAATGCAATTTTTACTGGTCTGTATAGTGAGGAATGGCTTGCATTTAGTTTAAGCTCAGCTGTATTGCACAGAAATAAACTAAAATTGAAAAGCAAGCAATACTGGGGCCACACGCTGAATCTTGTTGCTTTTCCTGACATATAACAAACAATCTTGGTAGTTGATGGAAAAGTCAGTCTGTGGTCCCCGTTCTAACTTCACAACTTTCTTTACAAATTTAAGAAGTCTTTCAATTCAATTTTTTTCAGTGCAGATACAGGAAAGAAAGGCCCACCATCTCTTCGAAACCATTTCTCCTTCTCCCTAAAAGTTCACAGAACCATTGATTGTGGCATGTGAACACAGAATTATAAGGCAATTATCTCAGTAACAACCTCAGTGAAAATCATGGGGTTTTGCTTTTATAAACGGTACTTTCAGTATTGACATAGTTTAGTGAAGTAAGAACATCCAATGCGTTATTAGGTCGAGGATGATCTTACATTTCAGAAATTCCATAAATCTCAGAAAACCTTTAGGATTTGGAGGCGAAATTACCTTGGCTAAAGCAAGGCCTTTGAAATAATTTAGATTGATTATGTGATAGTAACTTGTGTCAATCTGCTCCTATATATTTCAGTTATAAGTATTTCTCTGATTCTTCAATTTATACAAATGTGAAATTGTGAGCAATTTAGACTGGAAAAGTATATTTTATTAAAGTAATGGGTTTTGGTTTGCAAGTACTGTCCACTGGCAGAGTTGCAGATATGAATTTGCAACTTGCAACTTACTGCTTCATCATGGATCAAATTTGCTATTTGTATTTGTTCTGTGGGATTGATCTATAATCTGCTGTGACTTTACAGAGAACAGGCTCTTGTTTGTGTGTATGTAGAATTGAGGTTTGTAATTTATGTGAAGGAGCTCAGGCTGGTGAATATCATGGACCCCGAGTTGACTGATGGTCAATCCTTCGATGAACTCAATACAAATCTTTGTTAACTGTATCCTTTTTTCTGAATATTGTTAAGGAGTCTTCATTAATGGACCAAAGGCATACTAGCAATCAGAAGACAACAAGCATTTTTGGTGAGTACCAGATTGCTTGCTTATAGGCTTAAAGAAAGCTGAGTTTTCCCATAAAATATTGTGCATGAGATTTTTTTTTTTTAATTAGTACTTCTTGGACTAGGATCATAGGGTTTTTTTTCCTGGTGGGTCTAATATTTGTGTCTGTTATTTTAATTGTATCTTTTAATAATTGAAACTAAGCAGTCACTATAATTGCTCAGAAAATATGTCCTTCTTATAGATGGCCACTCAGGTGTCCCTGTGTCCGCCACTGAAATGGTAAGTACCACTAGCGGTACTGTTAACAAGACAACTCTTAGTATGAGAACAAAATAATTCCCGTTGCCACTGGCATGCTCTGTGAATGCAGCAAGAAGAGATAAAGATAAAAAAAAATTGTCAATATACCATAATGTCACTTAACCTGAAGATAGGATGCTAGCAGCACCTTTTGCCCCAGGTGAGCTTTAAGAGGTGACAGAATGCTACTTGTCATAGTCTACTGAGTACACAAAGCACAGGTAAGAGTAATTAAAGTGCAATCCTGTGTTTATAATGTTGTCTTAATGAAAATTTGTGATGTCAGTTAAAAATTTAAACATAACTTTTTTATTTAAAAATGGATGAGCTGGAAATGCCCAAGGCTTCCTAATTCTCTGATTACAGAATTTACTTTCATTTGTTTACTGTGCTTTTTAGTTCGTCATGTTCCTCAGAGAGGTATGTAGGTACCTAAGAACAGTAATAACTTTTTTCTTGCATTCAAAGCGACGATGGGTAATTCATTCCATTCAGTTATGTCCTGAAACATAAATGCCTTTTTTAAGGTCTGTAGAAAGCAATTATAAAGCTGGTAACTTTGAACTATTGAACTGCATGCCCCAGTGCTGTTGGCAATGCTAAAAATGGGAATATTAGATTAAATTTTTTCAAGCAGAAAGTTCTAATAACTCGAGTAATAATATTCATTAACTTCTATTTACACCATTTTAATCTGAATCCACATTGTATGTTTGTTTTATTTTTTTTTAGAAAACCATTAAAGCCGTAGCCAAATGCATATTTCACAGTATATGCTAATTCAGATTTGGTATAAATTATGGTTGAATTATCAAAGGTGGCACACTACTGCACAGCTCACAGCTTGGTTTTAATTTGAAGGGATGGGGAATTAAGTGCTAGAGTAAGTTATTCCTATGGTGTGTTAGCAATTACAGTGCCATGCGCTGTAACAGCACAAAAGCGAGCACAGTTCTCTCAGTGCTGAGTTGAGCCTATAGAAATGAAAGTGTGATGAGACATCCAAGCCGTACTTGTGCCGCTTGAAGTTGTGTATGAGGAGATGACTGGCCTTTCAATTAGACCTGGAGATGCTTTTCCTAGTTCCCTATTACGTTTGACAATCAAATTCTAGCTGAGTTTCTCAGTGCGCTATGAGGAAAAAGTGGGTTTATATGAGGAGAGATTAAATCAGTAGGAGAGGCTATTCAAAAAGACAGTTTATTTCAGTACATTCTCCTAAACTTCTCAAGTTGTTGGGTTCTGTGACCAATCTCGTTTCTGTTCAGTCCAAAACGCTCAAATCTGTCCTGGAATGAGTTAAAACCTTTCTGACTGCCAAGGCTTTGGGCATGGTGCCTGGCAGGAAACTCTCTCTGCTCAGGAACTGATAACAGTGCAGAATTTGCAAAAAAGAAGACAAAAGACTTAAATGCTGCTTTCTTGGCATCCCTTAAGAGAAAACAGCAGGGGAAGAAGAGCAGCACTGCAGATATGAACAGAGATAAGGCTGTCCAGGTTAAACCTGCAGCTTCTTTATTAACACAGGAGCGCAGAAGCTGATATGTATATATTGTATAGCTGCATGAAAAGAGTGAGTACCATGGTACTGAGATGTGATCTTATTAATTTTCCTTTCTTAATAGGTTTGTTAGAACATGTTTCATGCTTTTGCTTGGCTACTCACTAGCAGTATTGTCGTGGCTTAGGTTGTTCACAATAATGGAGATTCATGTGGGATAAAGTAAATGGAGCTGCTTTTCATTGCCATTATCATTATTAAAAAGGCTATTCAAAGTCAGATCTTGCTATCAGGGCCACAGATCAGCACACTCCTAAAAAGTGATCAAAGAGCAGTGTCCTGGAGAATGTATTCATCCCTTATTGTCCCTGACCGAAGGCACAGTTCTATTAACTGCTAATAAAAAATATAAATGTTTGGAATTTTCATTAGAAAGTCTTCTGCTTAATAGTGATATTAATCATACTGTGATTTCCTCCTTACCCCCCCCCGCCCCCCCTCGCCCTTTTGAATTTGCTTCTCTTCTGGTTTTACTGAATATGGCTGCTGTGATTACAGCTACAGCCGTTTCACTCGGTAGCTGCACTCGTTCTGGTTCTGACAGACTCAAGATTTCTTGCACACAAGGAGTGGCTTGAAGGATTCCTTCAGATTGCAGATGATACCGTTGTCTTGCTTTTATGCGTGTCAGACTATATTTCCAACAGGTGTGACTGCAATGATAGGAACAGTTCCCTGATTTAGGCAGTGCCATTTCAAGAATAAAACAAAAGCATGTAGCCAGAGTCTGGCTATTTTTTTCTATGGTATGCCTGATCCCCCTGCCTCTGCATTACAAAGTTCCTTTTAATGTGAAAGGTTTCAGAGTTGTGCCACTTATTGTCATATTTTCTATTCACCTATTAGATATGTGGTAAAAGCTTGCTTGCTTTCAATTCATAGAGTAGAACGCTATCTTTCTGTCATCTAGTCTACAGTTTCTGAGCAACTGCTGTATGGGTGGTTTTGCTACCTCCTACTCCAGTTCTAATACCTTTCGGTGTGTTACGTTTTCATGTGTGTGAGTGCTTGCTGGTCGCTTGTCTGATTAACATCTGCTCTTTGAGGGCAGTGAATACTTTGTGTGATGCATGTGCAGTTCTTATTTTTAGTGATTTTACTTTGGGTTCAGCCCCATTGAGATTGCATCCTTTAGTATGTCATCTCCATCTGTGAAAGCAATCTTTTCCTGTCTAATATACCCAGGTTACTCACCCCTTAATTGCCTCAGGGGGTCCCTGATTTCCTTTATAGACCTTTTTTCTTCATGAAGAGGTATTTTGCTTTGGGAAACAATAGGTTTTAAACAGCTCTGCAGCTGTCTGCTATTTTGCCCAGTGCATCCTGGAGAAGAAGCAGCTGTCGGGCTGCAGCCTGCTTACTTGCATCTGCACTGCCAGTGACCAACTTCCTTTCTCCAAAGTTGACGCACAGCAGGTTTCTTGAGTTATTACTCAAGCTGACAGTGGATTTTTTTCTGTTTGACCAGTTGCTTTTATTCTTTAACACCATGTATTATCATAATCTAGACTGTTAGTAGTAACAAAAAATAGATGCAAAAAAGGAGAAATCCCAGACCTTGTATTTCAAGCCCAAGGCTTCTCTAAGAAGCTTTGTTAAGGAGGAGCAATCATTTCTTTTTATACATGTCTTTTAGAGACAATGCACCTCATTGTGCTTAGCTATTATATGACAGGCACAAAAAATAAAGGTAAGATTTCTTTCATGTTGTCTTAAGGGTGGCCTGCATCAAACCATATTTTTGTTTGAAATTGTTAGTAGAAGGGTTGTGTGATGATGTGACTCCAAAAGCTAGGTCTGCAGATTGTCATAGAAAATATGAGTAATGGATATGAGACATCATAGGAGAAATCCTGTGGAAAACAAAGGATGAAGGGATAAAGTAAAATGCCTGAAAGATATAATGACGCAGGTGTTTGGTGTTGAGTCTATGCTTTGCTCATAAAAAACGAGCTAGGAGCAAATGTTTGTGCTTCAGAGAGATATTGCTTTGAAACAGTGGTTTCCAGTGGTGAATCAGGGCTCTGTGTTCTTGCAGTATAACTAGCAGTGGTTTGTAGAGCTTCACTTCAAATAAATCTTTACCCCTCTGGCATATTCTGCTTTTAGTTCATCCTTCGGTATCATGCCTTTAACTTAAGAGTGTCAAATTATTTATAAACAGATGTAATTCTTTTTCTACTTAAAGCCAGGATGTGAAATAGCTTTCTATACAGCTGAGTAACTGAAGGACACCCAGATGGAAAAAATAGTTTCAGCTAAAACCACTTTGTGATTGCTAGTAGGTAGTTATTGTTAATTCTCCAAGTTTTCTATCTTTTTTAGGAGGGGAAGAGGTCCTGGATTGTAAGAATTAGGACACTAAATATTAATCGTATTTGGTATAGGAAATTTGTTTGGGCTTTCTGAATCCTAATGGGATAAAGATGGGAAACCAGTGATTAAATGGAAGGAAGACATGACAGTTTGGCTGCATAGTAGGTATTGCTAGGGATAATATATTCTAAAAGTACTGCTGGTACAATGGAAAACAATAGCTGAGTAACAGAGGAAACTTTGACCTAGAATCCCTTAGAAATAGCTTTTTAGAATCAAATATATTGGAGAAAAACAGATGCCAATGGCTTGGTGTTTAATACTCTGTGGAAATGGAGCTGGTGTCCCAATTTGCCAGAAATGCTGATCTAAAAAAATATGTTGACTGTGACTTGATGTCTTACTAAAAATCTTAACAGATAAAATGAAGAATTTAAATATCTGAATTTTTTTATATGCACAAGCATTTTCACTAGTTTCTGTAGGATTGCTTATTTGACATTTCTTTGAAGTTAATAGGTTGCTCCTGTGAAATAAGGGCATGCAGAACAGCATCCCAGAACAGCTCAGAGAATAGATAAAAAACGAATTATATACCCTGAGCAGGCCTGGAAGGAGAGTTGGCACAGACAGTAGTACAACCATTGTCCAGTTTCTCCATCCTATGACTTGAAGATGTGGTTTCCAATGCTGTCAGCTGTCTCTCTTTCATGTGTGGTGTATTCATTTTCAAACAATGATAACACCATCTGTGAAACAAACTTGGAACTTTTAGTTCAATGGGGGAAGAGAGAAAAAAAAAATAAAAATAACCTAGAAATGAGAGAATGGAAGCATATGTCTAAACAGCAAGTCAAGGAGGTGTTTAGGAGTTGGATGAAGAAGTAAGGACATTAAAAAAATCATGTATCTAATAACTTCATTTTTACTGGTTTTATCAAACTTATAATCTCTTACTTTGGCTTGTGAATTTGGAGTATAACACAAACCAAATTTAAGTGTTATACAAATGAACAATAGCTGAAATTCTGTATTTGGACTTACTAAGAATTATGTTGAATTTTTATAAGCCTCCATTTAGTTCACATTTAAACTCCTATGCACAATGTGTCTTCTACCCTGTGGGTTTTCAGAATGGCCAACTCACTGCCTCTCATTCTTTTTGATTCCACCATTTGAGTGTGGTGATATTCATGCCCAGATTTGAACTAGTTTTCATTGGGAAATCATAAAATGAATGGCAAACCCACAACAGTGCCTTAGTTAAATCCCTAGAAACCCTTGTGAGTGTGAGCCACAAATATTTAACAGATGTTTCTTCCATACATTCAGCCATATCCTCATGGATTGCAGAAATGTAGTTTTACAGTAAGAAAAGAAAAATTTTAAAAAAGAAATCAGCCTTCCAGAGCAATATTATTTATTGACATGTTGATGCTTATTTAGCTCAGCAGTACATTTGATTCCATGTACTGGTGAGCCACTAAAGTTGTGAATTTAGGCTTTAAGGCTGGAGCCTGATGTGCCTAAATGTGTTCTGATCTAGTGGTCTTCTGTCTTGCCTTTTTGCATTGAATTTCCTAAATTTTGGTGTGTCATTTTTTAATCTTTCAAATTAGTTGCCAATGCTAAGGTGATTCACCTTTATTTCATTTAATCTCCCAGAAGCTCTTTCAAAGGATAGCAGAAAATAGGATGTTAGGATTGTTCCAACATGAAACTGTACATTACGTGTTCATAACCAAATGCTTTGGTCACATCTCATTAAAGCTGTGGTTGCACAATAAAGTTGTGTGATAATCTAGTAAGTAGCAGGGGTGTCATTTAGCAAAATATTCTTGTAACAGCTCTTTGCTTTCACTCCCATCTCCATCGTTTCAAAAGAGCCTGGCTTTTCCCCTAGAGAGGAGTTGGAAGGGAAACTTGGCAATGTAATCCAATAATACATCGCATTTTTACAACAAAGATAACTGATAAATTGTTTCAGGGAACAAAATATTTAGCTTTTAGTTTCTAAACTTCAGTTGACAATTAACTATCCTTATAAGCAGCAACATACTTTTCATTTTGAAGAAATGGAATTTGCTATGCCACTCTGTTTCACAGCCAATGCAATGCTTCAGTTTCAAATAGATTATTATTTTTTCTGAACAAAAAATACTGTTTCTGCTGCTTTATCTTCATAGTATTTAGAAGTTGATTGGTGATGTCCAGAAGAATGATTTATCTTTGGAAAGAATTCCACTGATTCCACTGATGCAGGAGAGAGAAGCAACAATAAGTGACATATTATGTGTTTTCAATGAACGAGCTTTCTTTTTGATGAAGGCTACAGTTCAGCAAAGTGGTTGAGGTAAAGCGTACCTTTTTGTCTGAGTGGTGTACTAGACTTCTACATATGCCTGAATACATTACTGCAAGGTGCTACATTTGTTTTGTACTATGTAGCTTCAGTGACCTCAAGGATATCAGACTATCTACATTAAGTATATGTTTAAAATGCATTAGGCATGATCTTAAGAGTTTGCCAGGCAACAATAAAGTAGTAAGCAAAGTATGTGACGCTGTGGTTCATTGAGTCCTAATTGTTACAAACTCTTATTGATCAGATGAAATAAAACTCTGTTCTGTTTCTCTTGATAAATATTAGAGACTATAGAGACTATGGGTTCAGTTGTTAAGCTCTTGAAATTATTCTTGTTAAATTCAGATAGAACAAAGGTAAGAAAGGAGTTAAGCTGAAAGTAACTAAGAGAATTGAATAATTTCAAGACAATAGCAAAAGAAAGAAACATTTTGGGAAACTAGAGGGGGGAGGACAGTGGGAATCTGACCTTTTGAAGGAATGTATCAGCATAGCTCCACTGACTTCAGTGATGCTGAACCAGTTTTCCATCGCTTGTAGGTAGTAGTTTTATCAGCAGTTGCTAAAATAGTTTAGTTTGCTAAACCTCTTTCTTCCTTTCCCAGATTATTTATTTGTCTCTCTATGTGTGTTGCTATAAATCACTCCAGGTCAAGTGTAACTTGACTTGCCTTTGACTCTTCAGGTTTGTGTGTCAGGGGTATACCTTCCTATATTAATGAACCTTTAATTTTATATTATTTCTTGGATAACTACTTATTGAATAACTAAAACAATCTGTCATATTCTTTCTTGAACAAAGTATTAGTTCTGCAATATTTTTCCATTGATACATGACCAAGAATCCTCTGCTGCTTCAAAAGGCTCGGAAAGTTTGTTAGGAATATTGTGGGGTGGAAGTATTGTCCGATATTAGCATTAAGTAGGCATTTACTGTTAGAAATAACACTGACATTTCTGTGTGGGCTTCTTCAGCTACCCACCTCTGAAGTACCTTATACAAGGCTTCTGAATTAATAAATTGCATGTCTTGGAAAGAGAAAGGCTCCTCTAAAAAGGCTTTTGGTATTAGTCCAGGGAAAGTACCTTCCTGATTTAGATATGTGGATAAAGGTGACCATGCCTCTAGCATGACAGGAGAAAAGAGAGCATGAGAAGGGAGGAACTGGTACTTTCCTTGAGAATGTAGTGACAATGGGAGAACACCCCAAATTCTTGTACACAAATGCAATGCAAGGAGCAAACAAAAGGAATTGGGAATCTGTGCACAGTTGCAGAGCTATGATCTCATTGGGATTGCAAAGATGTGGAGATACAGGTCACGTGGCTGAAGTACTGTAATGGATGAACACTCACTCTTTGGGAAAGGCAGCTATGGCTGTTGCTGAGAGACGGGCAAGTGATTTAGCAGCAGCAGATGCAGAGACAGTAAGTAATCATTACAGCCATTTGAGCAGGCTGAGAGATGGATGATGTCCTTGGAAGACCACTGTTATCTTTGGAATTTCTGGAGATTGGAGGAGTTTCCTGAGAAAGGCAAACATTGGAAGGTGTAGGGAAGACAGAACCAAACTCTACCTAGATGTACACAGGCAACATGCATGAGTCAGAAAATGAGAAATTCCAACAGAATTCAATTAGAATTCTTTTTACCCCAGGGGTGGTCAGCCCCAGAGAGGTTGTGGAGTTTCTATCCTTGGAGATATTCCATTAGACATAGTTCTTGGCACTCTGCTGTAGTTGGACCTCGTTATAGAAGACCGTTGGACATATCTCCTAACCTAAATTATTCTATACTTCTACAATGTGTAGTGGCATGGGAAAATAAATCTTCACTGTTGAATTTTTTTTATTTATTTATTTTAAATCATTGCTCTAATGATCTTCTCTGTACTCTTTTGTACTTAGGTTCCATACACAATCTTTTGAGCAAGAGTATTTATGTTTCATTCTAAAGCTCTTGTTGAATCAAGAGGCTTAATATGTGGTGATTTCATAGTCTTCAGTTTAGTTGAATTTGGTGTATCTGTCTCTGGGCTGGCATAGTATTGGAGTGCTAACTGTTTTGCAATGGATAGAATGATGATGGCATCAAACCTCTCTTATTTAATATTGAGGAAGTATTGAAGAAGTTAAATAGACAACTTAAAATTATAACTGAAGTTTGGAAGAGATTGTAATGGAAGAAAAGCGAACTGATGCCAGCAAGCTTTTTGATGTAACAGTCATTTTACAAACAAGATAATATGAACCTCATTAGAGAGAGAAGTAGCATAGCAATGTTTTAATGTGCATAAAATTCCCTGCATAGTAGTTGGATCCAAAAGCCAAAATTGCAGAAATTTACGGGTTGCGTTATCTCACAAAGTGGTCTTGAAACTATCAGCATGCTAGATCCTCCAGCCATTATTGAGTAGGGGACTAAAATGGCAAATTTAAAGTGCCTTAATTTTATTAATAGGTGAATCAAATAAGTTTGACACAGAATCAAGGAGAACAAGCACAACCAAACAAAAGGTCAGCTGTCTTCTGAGTATTAGTTAAAAATTAGAATAATTTTGGATAGAGTTTTTCTTAAACTCGCAACCGTTAACACAGTTAGTGTTATTCACAATAAGTGAATCCATGATGGTAACTGTGATGTGTTACTGTATCCTTTGTTGGCTAAAATTTATTTAGAATGGAGTATTGTCATTGCATATATTTTTAGAACAAAAAAAATGTATGGGGTGTGTTGCTTTTTTTTTTTTTTTCAGATACCAAGGCATTTGAAAAGCAGTTGTGATTTTTGTGATTAGGTTTTTTGTCAGTGTACTTGACTTAATACATATTTGCCTTAGTTGTCTAGCTTGTAATTGTGGAGTACAGATGAAGTGAATATGTTGACGATGTAATGACTACAAACTCATACCAATGTAAGGCTTACATTGGTTTAAAATTAGAGGAAAATCTATTTTGAGTTTTACTGTATTAGAGCTGTTTTTTTTTATTTCGGCATAGTTTGAATTGCTAGTCTTTGAGACAGCAGTTGTTGCTGATTACTGACATTAAATGCTACCTTCAGAAAATGTGTTGTTTTTTTCTTCAAAGTACAAGCAAGATGCATAAAAATGCATAAAAATAATAATTACATAGATCAAAAAGAAAAGTACATATTTTTCTCCCAAAGTAAAGCCAATGGCTTTGTACTCTGAACTAAAAAAACAGCACTCAAATGGGTAGGGAACTTTCACATTAATTCATAATCAAATGGTGCTGAACTTATCTACTGTTAAAGGATTATTCAACAAATACCACAACTAATCTTTTCTTAGATCTTTTTAATTTCTTTTTTTTCAGGAGATGGCAACTTTGTCTCATTATCTCTGTCTTAAAATAATGCCAGGCTGTATGAACTCGCTTGATTTGATTCCGTAGTAGCTACATATCACAAACTAGCTTTCACTTCAGAGATTTGAGAATTCATAAGGATGGATTTTAAGTTCTGACCATCACACCTACTTTTTAAAAATTATCTATCTTGTAGTAGGCTCTTAGAAATTTTGATCTAAGGAACGTCAAAACCCTGGGCATCCAGGTAAACTTATTTTCCTTGTATATTTAAGTCAGTACTTACAATTACAATCTCCAGATGTGGCATTATAAAGCTAGTGACATCTGATTTTTCTAGGTACATATGAAAACTATAGAAATTAAAGTATAATTTGCACAACTTGAAGAACCTCATATAATGCATAGTAGTGAAGCTGCATAGAAGACCAAACTTCATCTGACACAAAAAAAAGAGTAGGATACCAAATCCTTTGAGTGAGACTTGGCATGAGCATTTCTCAGGCTCTTCCACACTCTTTCCTCACTCACTGTAACTCTTCTGAAATTCTACTAAAAAGAAAAATATTGCAATAGTAGGCATGTGACTTTGGTGGTTTGGAATACATTCCTCTATACAGGGGATGAAATTTTACCTGGTCCTCTACTGAATAAACTATTTTTAATCTTTTAATTTAATTTGTGTATTTGTGATGGATGGTCTCATCAACAGGGATATGATTGACTTTGGAAACTCCATAGTATTAAAAAAAAATATATTTCTTTTTTAGGCTGAGTTAAAGACAAGATTCAGTAGAGTTAATGTAATATATCTGCAGAGATTTAAATAGAACTTCCATTGTACTTATTTTATCGTTCATGAAAGTGCTATATCATCTTTTCAGAGATATTCAGAGATATCTTTCATCTTCCTTTCATCAGCCATTTTACTAATCATGACCAGCCTGAATAAGCTGGTTGCTTTTGTAGAGTTAAAGTGGAAGTTAATTTCTATTACTTGCTCTGTTTTTACTATGTATATTTTCATTTTCATTTCCCAGCTGTTTAATTCTAGAAAATGACTTGTATGGGTGGCAGATGAAAAAGACATTTTTTTTTTAAATTATGTTTTTTCCTCAAAATGGATGAATGTGAAGCTGCATACACAGAAAGACACACCTGACCTCACTTTAGGAGTTTACAGATAGAATCATAGACTGGCTAGAGTTGGAAGTGACCTTGAAAATTATCTAGTTCCACCCCCTCTGCTATGGGCAGGATCACCTTCCACTTAGACCAGGTTGCTCAAAGCCCTAACCTGGCCTTAAAACACTTTGTTTTCTTTGCTTGTCTAAATGTACAAGCTGGTGACAACAAACAGATCATTTCAGAGCATGGGCTATTTTAAATGTCTACTTTCCATTGGTTCCTTGTTTATTTTTTTTAAGATGTGTTCAAAATAGTTACTGTTGTCTTAGATGACATTTAAATAATACACCTTGGGATGAGTTAGCTGTAAAAGTGGAAATACACAGAAGAGCTAGTTGAAAAGATAAATGGGAAATACAATGAAAATTATAACAAAATATTGTGAGCAAGGATATGTATGCTGCCTTGAAACACTTTGAAATAGAAAAAAGCACTGAATGGCAGTAAAGCCCTGTCGCTGCACTGAATTTGTTCAGAAATTTCATTAACCAGGGAAACTTTAAATAAAAAGATAAAGCTTAAAAATTGGAAGGAAACTTTTAAAGACAGTTTGTGGGTTTATTAAAGTTCAATCATGAACCAATTAATGTAAGAAAGGTACAAGCTGTTTTTATTTTATTTGATAAAGCATCTAGCATTATGTTCACCCTCAGGGCACAATAGCGTGACAGGCTGCTTTGTTCACCATAAAGCTTGCTTTTTCTCTCTGCTTTTACAACCTGTGATTAAAATGCTTGAAGCACTAACCTGTTTTTAACAAAATCAGTTTACAAACAGCTAGCAGTACAATTCAATGGCTGCTTCCACCTGCAACGCATAAATACAAATAATATATTATTTTCTTAAAATCAGTGCTTTGGAGTTAAAATAACTAATTATTTGTACTAGTAGAGTTCATGAGGGGATAGTGTAATTAGAAACAATAGGGAATTTTTTGGGTTAGAGTTTTGTATTTAAACTTGAATTAGACTTTCAAATGTCCATCCTATCATATTTTCCTTTGGAAGAAAAAGAATGAATTTAATCTATCCTCTAACACCTACTGTTAGTTTTTATGATTACCTGTTTGCAGATCTATCTTTTTAGTACAAGATTGTGTTTTGTTTCCCTCTGAAAATAAAATTTATAGTTACATATTAATGTATGAAACTTCAGCAAAGAATCAAAGAATTCTTTTGAGAAACCTGAGAGGGAAAGGGGAAGTAAAATTTTTGATAAACAACAATTATCAAATTATAGTTTTTCCACAGTGAATCTGGTTTTACTAAAGTGGGAGGTTGTTTCATTTGTGAGAACTTAGAATTTCTTGGGGAAAGTAGTTTGGGGTTTTTTTGGTAACAATTCTGTAAAACTTAGCAAATGGAGAATTTATGAAAAGTCAACTTTATGTTGGAACTTTTAAGGTCAGTAGAAATTCTTTTTTTCCAGTGGCTAAAAAAGATTTCCACTGATGGTAGTTTCATCTGCAAATGTGTGCAAGAGGCAGCAGTGAAGAACACTACACCTCTCCACTTTCAGGTCTCAATTTCCCTGATGAAAGGAGGTCATTCTTCACCTGAAGGATACTACAACACAGATTTTGAAAGTACCAAAATGTTCTTTGTCCCATGATATGTCTATTGATGAGCTGCATATCCTGAGGTACCTATTTTTGTGTTTCAGTAAGATCTATTTTGTGAAATGTTTCTAGCCATTTCTAGTTATGTAAACTGGCATTTCTCAGGCATAATTTTTTTCCATATGTACCTAATTAGCCATCAAGTCTTTGTCAGAAATTAACATTTTCCCTCATTCATTTCTTTTTAGAGAAGATTGCTTAACAAATGCATACAAACAAAGTTAAAATTTCAATGACTCTCCTCAAAATAAACATCTTAATTTACTATGTACAATCCTTATAGTGTCTTTTTCTCATCTGCTTCCTTGTGGCAGAATTACTGTATTCTGGTATGGGAGGATGCAAAATAGATTTAGTTGCTTCCTTCATCTGTAAATAGAACCAGTGTGTATTGATGAACTGAAAAAGAAAGATATGTATAAGGACTTATACGTTCATTTAATATTTTAAAGTAGGTGGTAGTTTATGGCTAAGAATTGTAACTGTAGATATGCAAAAAGTAGTGCTGTTGGGTAGAGCCCTTAGGTTTGAATTTTTACTCGCTACTAGGTGTGCTGAAATAGTATTCAATATTGTAAGATTTATTGTGAAGAAATTGGACATAATTAATATAATGTGTTATTCCTCAACTGCCTATGAGTTTACCATATCTAGTGACCTGTTAGCAAGGTATATAAACCTCCACATTCTGTGTAACATAATGAATCCTTTTGTCATTCATACTTTGACACAATCAGTAGATCAATGTATAGTTCACAATTACACTTTGAAAAAATCAGAGCAACTATGCGAAGCAACTATTTGAGATGGCAAAGGAGCCAATAGCAAGGATATGTATTAAAATAATCTGATCAGAATGATACTGCAGACAGCTAATTTAGCAAGTCACAGTTTGGGTGTGTAGGGTCAAAGATTAATAAGTGAGATTTGTTACAGTGTAGGAAAAAGTTGGTTTTAATTAAACCCTTATATTTCTAAAAGAGATGTGGAATGGGTGGAGAGCTTGAGTACCCACAGTGCTTCATATATATGGAATTCTTGTTACAGGCTTCAAACTACAGTGCATACAACGAAGTTTTAAATATTATCAGTTTTCTGATAACAGTACAAAAGCATAATTTTTCCTTTCAAAATCTACAGAGCAAAAAGACAACAGAAAATGCCAAGCTGAGAGTGGACTGCTTTCTGATTAAGGCAGATTTATTCATTACTGCTTTACACACCTTCACACCTTGATAAGCTGGAGGGTTCGAACATTTAAATTATATGACTTAAATAATTTAGTTACATCTCTAATTTCTTTACCTGTTCACTAGAGATGAGCAAGTTGAAATGCTTTATCTAAATCAAGAAGGATGGAGAAATCAGGCAGTTGGGGATTAAAATGTAATTTCTGCTCCAGAAGAGCGCTATTGATAATTGTGACAAAGGAAGTGCGTTTCAAAGGAAGGGCAGAATTCTTGAATTCTGCACAGATCAAATTTGATACCTGATAATATACATTAATCAATAAACAACTGTATTCCCAGTATTCAGATGATCTTTGGATAATTTTGGAAGTACTTTGTGTTTGTTCCCAAGCAGAGTTTGACTGATTAGGAAATTTTGAATTGAGTAGTTTAGTAGTTTAGGATGAAGTGCAATTAACAGATACTATAGTGATCTCTATAGTGATTTACACTTCTGTAAATATAAGGTGTATACATTTAAAAGAAATGCAAGCTCGTTAAAGACTGAAAAAGAAAATTAATTATACACAATGACCATTTAATTTATTCAGAAATGTGTTAGTGATTTTTTTATTATAACATCTTGACTGCATAGCATGTCAGATTCAATTATTTTCTCAAGATAATTGAGGGGTTTTTTATTTGTTTCATTATTTCTGGCTTTTTTCTCCTTCAATCACAGAGCGGATGGACAAGAGTGAGGTTTCTCCTATTCACTTTTTCATCCTCTTCTTCCCCATATCTTCTACAAGAAATTCAAAGCACTTTGCCAAATCATGGTGTTGTACAGAAATATTTTCCCCGTTACCTATTTTTAATTTTGTACAAGAACAAATGCCTTCTTTTCCTCAAAGACTAAGCTTGCTGCAAGTATTCTCCAATTACTTTAGTTGGCTTCTTGATAATCTCAGCTCCAGAACAGCAGTAAGAAATAAATACATCAAATACAGTTCTCTTTCTTGCACAAAGAAAATTGCAAAGATAAATGGGGAAAAAAACCCAACAAACCCATCTAACAACCCACAAAGAAAACTTGCTTTTAAAATAAGTCCTAAAATGTTTTAAGCTTGACTTCTGAGTGGTACAGGTGAGGAGTATTTTAGACCTTCTATTCAATATTCAGTAGAGCATAATCCCTTGAAGACTGTGACCTTCGTAAGCTCCTTTTTTAATAGAGGTACAGCATCACAAACAATTGGAAGAAAGTATAATTATAGACACTTCACCTCCTTTCACAATTTCTTCACAAGAGAGGAACACATCCAGGCTAGAAATTTTTCCAGAGGAAAAGCAGAATAAAAATGTCACCAGTCAGAAAGCAAAGTAAGTCAGCTTTGTTTCATTATCATTAGTTAGCTGATGGAATAGATACACATTAAATTGCTCTTACTTTGCATGCTCTCTTTGAGTGCAGGCTGCAGTTGAGGTTCACTGATTTTGAGTATATGTCTATACACATATGTATCATGCGTACATAATGTCTGCTATATCAGCTGTCTTCTTTTAAAAGAAGAGCTACCTGACTATGAATGGAGTTTTACCACTGAAATTTTAACTTTGCTTGTATGCATTTGTTAAACAATCTTCTCTAAAAAGAAATGAATAAGCAGGGAGAAAGTCAATTTCTGACAAAAACTTGATGCTTAATTAGGTAAATATGGAAAAGAAACATCTGAGAAATGCCAGATTATAGAACTAGAACTGGCTACAACATGTATTTCTCTATTGAAGCAAATATAAAAGTTGTCAGGGTTCATATTTTGTGGGGCATTTACCTCCTGATCATTCTCAAAGCATCTGGGTGTTAAAGCAGATTTATGCATTGACTCTGAGAATGGATTTCCCATGTTCATATTGGCACGGCACACAGTCAAAAAGTAACTTTTATGTCATTCTGTGAGTTCTGTTGCCAGTGAGCCCGACTGACTCCCTCAGCCTGGGTGCTCCTGGGAGCAGGAAGGTGCTGTTGTACAAGCTGCACTTGGTCAGGATTGGGAGGGGAATATAGGCTGAGTTGCCCTCAAAGGCAACAGGCGTGAGATCAGAGGTTTAGTCAGAGTGTTTGAGTTCAGAACTGTGTTTTCTAAGCAGGGTTTTAGAAGTAGAATGAAAAAATTCCATGTGCTTCTGGTGATGGAGATGGAGGGGATGGAGACACCACAGTTTCAGCAGTCTACCCCTCTGCATTATCAGGCTCTGTGCCTTGGAGTTTCTCTGACAACTTAAATGCTTGAACCAATCACTTACAAAACTGATCAAAGAAATCATCCTTTTATGTAATTCAGATGCGTGCTCTTGCATTACCTTTCACTAATGCTTCTAATGTGTCCTATACATACATATCTATGTAACAAATACATATATAGCCATAGTAACGAGACTGAGCAAATGCATCTCTTAGAATCTCAACATTCTTAGGAGGCAAATAATAATCTTTTGTTAGGATGCAAATAAACAAGTCCAGCTTCTAGTTCTTTGGCACTGGATTAATTCACAGGTCAGTGTATCAAGAGACTACACAATTAAGATTCATAAATACAAATATGGAAAGAATTAAAAACTGGACAGGTTAGTTACACCTGTCATACACACAGCTGAGCAGTTGGCGTGAGTATCTGATGGAGCCCTGTCTGCCAAACTTTTAAGAGTATTAGCACCACAGCTGTTACCAAAGGTAGGAGTTATCCATTCTCTGTGCTGCTAATAGTCTCTCTTCTCTAGAGAAACATTGCTAATTAACCCTGGGTTGCTACTCACACTATTCACTCAACGGTTTCCAGTACAGGCCAGTCTTTTAGCAAAATAGGTTCTTTAGTAAGCTGCTTTGCTTAACAATATTTTCTGTCTCCTGACAGAAGATTCTCTTGTACTGATGGTAAATTTGTTTTGGTCTATAAGGGTTACATGGATTTTTCAGTCTTAAAGATGTTTTAGTGATGAGATGTTTTCCCATGCATAGTGGGAGTATGAAAAGGGAACTGGCTATGGATGGAGCTGGAATGCAAACACTAAGTGGAGGTTGTAATCATTATGATCCTTTTTATTCTTTTTATTTTTTCTTTTGTTGTTCCTTGAAACATCAATATCCTTCTCTTCCTTCAAAAATAGGTATAGAATGATTGAAAAGTTTCCCAGTATTTCTTGTGAATTTGCAGATGTTTTGGTGAGATGTTTTCACATGTTATGTAGTAGGCTGGCACTCCAAGTAGAAGAAGACTTTTGTTTGCCTGTTTGATGTGCCTTAAACATGGACCTGAGCTATGCTGTGTTACTCTTTAAGAAATATGAATTAGCCCTTCTGTAATACAAACAGCTTCCTACTGTAATAGGAACTGCTTCCTGCTCCTCACTCTTTAGCCCTCCTGGGTTTTGTGTGCCTGCTGGGCTGGGACTTTGTTGTCCTAGTGCTGGTGCACCTCCTCGGCAGGGACCCAGAAAGTTGCCTGAGGCCTTGCATGGGAGGAACAACAGATTTGATTATTTTATGTGGTGATTTTCTGCTGGTTCTCAAATTTTAGCACATTAGATAAAGAAAGGACTTCTTGACTGGCTATAGCTGAGCAAAGGAACAGCTCCTACTAAATAATGTTCTGCGCTTCCAGGATTGCTTGTTGCAAGCGGTGAGAAAAATGAAGGGAAACACTTAGATAAGACTCTGAATTGCTGGTCCTGCTGGGAACAATTAGGACAGTTGGTGGCTTGTTCTGGCTTACTCAGCTGGCTGTCTTCCCCAAAAGTCCATGTGGGAGGGAAGGGTAACAAGACAGCCTGGCACTCCAGCTACTTTCCTGAGAACACTTTGACTTTGTGATGAAGGGAACCTGAGCAGAGATGAGATTTGCTTTTTATAGCTTGGAGTACTATGTATTTACCTCTGGCTGATTCGGGGAAGCTGAAGCTCTGTAATTTGTGGGGGGCCACAAAGTCAGGTTCTGAAAAGACTGTACCATTTGTGAGGTTATCTCAGGGAAAAGCTGCACAGCTCGGTGGTAAACAGCTGACATCTTGCTTAGTGTGTTGGCAGCATTTCTAATGCTGAAAATGAAATGAAATGAATGAATGAATGAAAGTATATTATAAAGTTCTTGGTTGAATATTTTTGTTCTGTGGGGTCTTTTTAGTGCACGTTCTTTCCGTGTAAGCTAGTTTGTGCCTTGAGCTGGTATTTTGTTGCTAATGTTATAACGGACAACTGCATATCATTATTCATCTATTTTATTTAATTATTGATCCTTTCAACTTTACAAGACTTAATTAGAATTTGCTGTATTGAACGAAACAAAAAAAAATTAAATTTGTTGAATTAGTAAATAACAGAGAATTAGTGGTAGTTTAGTGATTTAATTAACACAGCTTTATCCCAGCACACTAGTTAATGAAAGGCAAGCATTGGGCCATCTGGTACAGTTTCAGGAAATGTGGAAACAGAACAGCCTTACTTTCTACCTTCCTCTCATTTGTTATTTGCATTTTGATGAGTCCACTGGTTCTCCTCTTTCAGATGCTTATTTACTTTCCCTGTGAAGTCCCTGAAGTACTATAGAAACCTTTCAGATAAAATAGTTTTTATAATTGTAAGGTGATTTTAGACCCTATTCTGTTTTACAAAACCGTTCAATATTCTAAAGGCTGAATGGCACAATAAATATGAGCTATCCAGAAGGTCTGTAGCCATCGCCTCAATGCTATCTAATTAAAAGCTGCACATCTTTGCTCGGTGGTGGTCAGGCTTAATTTGCTCAGTCCAGTTATTGTTGCAAGGTGCCAGGGGACTGTAGAATCTTTTTTTAGTAAACCTGGTACATTTATCCTGAAAGTTTAAGCTTCGAGGATCTCAATGAGTAACAATGCAAGACACTGCATAATCTCAGGGAAGTCTTTCCACGACCTTGCATCATTCTGTATTCTTCCAGTTACAGAGTTAATTAAAGAAAAAGAGGCAGATTTTGTGCAATCTTCTTTTTTATAAATAGCCTAAGAAAACAAAAGGATTTGATTTACGGATGTTTGAGATTTTTCAGTTAACTTTAGAATGTGACTAAAAATGCACTTGCACTGTTTGCCAAGAATTAACCAATGACATTTGAAAAAAAGCAATGTCAAAAAAAACAAACAAACAAACAAACAGAACAAAAGTTAAATGGCTCTGTTTGTGCATTTTACTCAAAGGAAGGAAAGCAAACATTCCACTGAAGCACTCACTTTTTCTAGCAAGCGTTTCTTAAAGTTCCATGCTATATACTTTGTCAACTGACAATGGTTGTTCTCTGCTAATATTTTAACAACATCAGGACATGAGTAAAACTGAAGGATAGTAAAAGAACTGAAGAATATTGATTTTTGTGCTTTATAATGATTTGGTTTGGCCATCAAAAGCTTTTCATTTGTATTGATGTACTCCTTTTATCAATATACTTATTGTGGATATTCAAATACCCATACATTTTCCTGAAGACCTAAGCAGAGGAAGAATTAGGATAGATGTACTGAAGTGACTAAATTCCATTTTCTGGAAGACTTGATTTCAAGTAGTCAGTGGTTTTAGTCCTCAGATTGCACCACTTTGGCTTGGAAAATTATATACAAATTAAAAATTGTTGCTGAAAGTAATTACAATGTTCCTGTATCATCTAAGGAAGACCTCTTGCTCTACCTTACTTGGTAACATTGGGACAGAGGAGATGACGACAGATATTTTGCCCAACATAAATGCTAATTAAGTTTCTGATACTAAAATATGATTACATGATGCAACTCTTGCTTCAAAAATGGAGATTCTATTTATTTGCCTGGGTTTGTTTTATTCCTATTACCTCAAAAGTGAGAAGAAAGTTAGAGGTGGAAGTAGAAACTAGAGTTGAAATTTTGTTTAAAAGCATACAGGTGCTATTTGCATGATCTTAGGGTGGTGTTTCCTTGTGCATGTTAGCAAAGTTTTGGAAAAGATGAGTGGAACTTGGGAAGGAACATGAAGAATGGGACTGGCCACTGTGAAAATATAGTGGAACATATCTTAGAGAAACCTTGTTAGATCCTACCAGATTTTTAGCTTGTGTTCAAGAACATATTATTCCCTAACTTTAATGTCATTGGTGATTTTTTAATATAAAATTCAGATTGGGAAATTGCTTTATTAAAGGCTTAAATATAGCTTTAAAGCTATTGCTTACTTGGTGGGAGGGAAACAGAAGTTATTTGCCTTTTGAATCAGTGTTAATTATGTTTTCCCTTTTAAAACCTTTGCCATCAACTTGGTTCTGCAATTAAACAGTGCAGCTGAAAAACGTCTGCTTTCTACCCCAGAAACCGTTAACTAAAAAAATAAAATAATTTTTTAAAAAGTAAAAAAAAAAATCACGTCCACATTCTTCTCCACAGCCTGTGTCTTTCTTGCATTTTATTTTACGTTGCTTTAAACATCAGATTGGGTTCTGCAGAAACAACTTTTCATCCAGAAACAGTAAGGGGTGCTTGATGTCTGCTGCAGTTCAGTTTTTATTGCTTTTGATTTCATCTTTTTCTTTTTTTTTAATAACTCTTAGTGCCATTTAGAGAAAGTAGTGGTAGCCTAAGGCAGGTACATTGGCTGTGGCCATATTAACCAAGTAGCATAGCCCAATGGGAGCAGATCTTGATAGTTTGTAGTAAGCATCCAGCTTAACTAAATGTTTGAGTCATTAGTTCCTATCTGTCTCTGTAAACTGAGTATCCATTGGTGTTTGGGGCTCATCAGATACCCTCCTAGACTGAATGATTAGTTTAACTTTATAGGAATCCGCTGTGTATATCCCATGGCCATTTGCAGGGTGAACTGTGAAGCAGAATAAGAGATGGTCGGAAGACTTGCTTCTGACCTGGACTGAAATCCAAATAGATTCAAAGTAAGAGATCTGTTTCATGAGTTCCTCTTGTGCATGCAACCACTAATGGTCATTCAGCCAGTTATATTGGGTAGAGAATTTGAAGTAATACCTCTCAAAATGTTTGTCACATCAGTAAAAACCCACAGTACCTAGGGTTTTTTCTCTGCAGTTCTGTTCCTGCTGTACTGTCTGCCTGTATAGGCACAGCCACTGTCATCTGAACAGGAAAATAAGATTTCACTTGTCTCATTAGAAGTAGTATGAGTCGCTCTACATAATTCACATAAACACATAGTCCAATGCAGGAAAGACTTAAGTTTCTGTTGCGTTCACTCTTTGTAATCTGCTTCCTATAGCAGCATGTGTGGGTCTCACTGCAATATGTTAATATCTCACTGAAGACAAAGTAATACTCTATGGAACTATGAAATGTGCATAGTCTTTTACCCATGAATGGTAAGCTACTTGGGATCAGTGCTTTTAGTACTTCCCAGAAGCCCCATAATTTTCCTTGATAATCACTGTTTAACTGCCATGCTTCCCTACACAAATTTAATTTCAGTTTTTCCCCCACAGTTGTAGTAATTTTAAATGTGTGACTGCAATTAGCTAAAATGGTAACTGTGAATTGAGTTTGACACTGTTCTCTCAGCACTATTTTAATGAAGAATTAGATATTCTTCATCCTTTCTGAAGTATGAATTTAGTGTTTCAGCAAACCATCAATCAGAGGTTCATGTCTGCTTTATTTTACCTTCCCAGTCATATTCTGTTAGGCTTCTTTCACCATTTTAGCATCCAGGAGCCTGGCAGCTAGGCACTAAATGATGCAACTCGCATCTGTTGTGTCTGGCTCATTCTTTCTCCTATCCCCAAGGTGATCATCTTTGTAGTATTTTGTTTTGTTGCACTTTTTATTGTTATTTTTATGTATATATTCCTATTAGAGAAAATGAAAAATGAATCCTTGGAAAGACTTTTCTTTTGTAGATGCACATTTTACCAGTGCTGTGGCCAAGAAAAAATGGGGTAGGAGGGAATCTTAGTCTTCCTAGGTCCTGTATGCAGTCAGTCAGTAAAGAGAGGGAGAATCTGAAGTATAATTCAAAGCACAGTGTCACAGAATTATGTGGGGTTGGAAGGGACCTCTGGAGATCATATAGCTCAACCTCCCTGCCAAAGCAGGTCCACCTAGAGCAGGTTGCACAGGAACTTGTCCAGGCAGATTTTGAATGTCTTCAGAGAAGGAGACTCCACCGCCTCCCTGGGCAGCCTGTTCCAGTGCTCTGCCACACTCAAAGTGAAGAATTTCCTCTTCATGTTTAGATGAAACTTCTGATGTTCAAGTTTGTGCCTATTTCCTCTTGTCCTATCACTGGGCACCACGGAGAAAAGACCGGCCCCATCATCTTCAAACCCACCCTTTAAGTATTTATGTGTTGATCAGATTCCCTCTCAGTCTTGTCTTCTCCAGACTAAAAAGACCCAAGTCCCTCAGCCTTTCCTCATAAGAGAAGTGCTTCAGGCCCCTAATCATTTTTGTAATCCTACAGAAATAACTTATTCTTTGCATAAACTGCACTTCAGCTGTCAGCCTAAATGGTGAGGAGAAAATAAATGTGCTGGTAAGTTATGAATTTTGAATCGACTTATGGAGAATTATTTTATTCTGATATTGATATGGCTCTCTGCAGTTGCTTCAACAGCTGTGGCTGCATACTCAGACAATGCGAGTACCCTCCCTTTTCCCACTGAAAAAAAATTATTTACATAATTTCATCTGCTAGTGGAGTTTTTTTTTCATTTCCTTACTACTTATTGGTAGTTTTCTTTTGTATTCACAACATACTGACTTAATCTCATAGGTAAAACCTCTGAGCTGATTGACTTGTCTCTAATATCTCTTTTCTCCATTATGAGTATTTGCGAATCTATATTTCTTACTGTAGGGAGAAAAAAAGTGCTCGGTTTCTGATGAATATCACATAAATGAACATTTTTATTTGCATTAAAATTTTCAGCAGATACAATGCATTGCTTCATGGTGAGGTTATTTGGTTTACAATGCTGTTTGAATCAGGGGATATACAGCACGAGGCAGAAGGAAATTCTGGAATTTCAAAATTATTGTATTATATTTTAAAACACTGTACAGAAGCCTTTAGCTTCTGGAACGTCTTTGAGGAAAAGTAACTGAACTTGCAAGATTTACAACTGCATATAGTTTTGATGCAGAGGGAGGTCTTACTAGGATAAATTATTAGTATTATATGAGTAAGACAAACCAGACACAAGTGGTGTAGAATGTAGATGTGAATCCCCTTGGAAAGGTTTTTATTTTTGTTTTTTAAAAAGACCAATGAGAACTGAAGGGTTTCCATGTGCTAAGGCTGTGGCTGCTTTCTGGTGGTAATGAATTATCCACACCTGTTTTTTGATCTTTATTGGTGTTTGAAGAGAAAAGAGTGTCAACAGTTGCAAGCAGGGAGTAGAAGACACTTTTATTTGTTTAGGTAGATAATTTTATTCTCTCTACTAATATTCTATGGTTAGGATATTGTTATTTAACCCGTTGTCCTGCTGATGTATGGAGTTTTCTGTTGCAGAATACACATTCAGTTTTCCTTTTCACTGTTTTATGTGTCCTCTGAGATCATATCTGACTACACTCAGGTAAATTAAGGTAGAATTGGGAAGGTATCTGTGACCTATCTTTGATTATTAAATATTTTAAAAGGAAAAAATTGTTTAAGTACTTCTTAAAAATAATAATTTATTGCCGGAATAACATGCTTGCAATTGTAGAATGGAAAGCACCATAGAATATTCATGGACAAGTTGAAGCTCCTGGGGATCTATGGTGGTTCATATAGTGCCTAAAACATCTCCAGGCAAACTGTGGAACATTTTGCTGTAATTAGAAATTATGCAAAATAACCTGCAGTAGCATTCTGTTGTGGAGAAATTGAAGATGCAGCAGTGCTCTTCTACACTATCATCACTATATTATGCATTTCAGCTACTGCCTCAAAAAGGGAAGCCTGCAGTATGCGGGGAAGCTGGTTTCAGTCGGTCAGCTGTGCGTGTGTACACTCGTGTGCACACACCCTCTGTCATCTACACTAGATGGCAAATCATAAGAAAACCTGGGTTTATTTGCAGCAACTGTTCCTAAACCTAGGTGAACTGAAAACTCAGTTAGAATGTCTGTCTGCAAGGAAATACATCTGAAAGGAAATACACAGTTCTTCCAATCTCCTGCCACCTTTCTTTCCGTCTTTACTGTGTTTTTAAAATTTTCAAATATTTGCACATTCATATACCAGAATGTACACTAAGAATGTTGTGATTACTGCAGTTAACAATATTCAGCCTTTTCATTTGCAGTAATTTTTTATCTGTATGTTTAGTTCGTAGAATTATGTTTTTTAAAAATAGTGGAAAAAAATCTTCAGGGTTCTTTTTTGTTTTCCATCCATGATTATCTGAGCACTTTTTCATTGATTTGTTTGCTTTGGTTTATAGCTCTCTCTCTCTCTATATTCCTATAGCTGAATCTCATGGAAGTTTGCACACTATTCAGCATAAGAGACATAAATTTGTGTAGTAATTGGCTTTGGCGTTTGTCTGAGTACAATTTTAACCAAAACCTTCAATTCAGCAAACCTCCACTTGTCCTCTGGGAGTTTTGTCCCTGACAATACTATCTCTGTCTAAGAATTAGCCTCACTCCTTGTTAAGGAAAAATACATTTATGTATCTCCAAGGGAACGACCTCTTGGTCAAATACTACTCTTGGTCAAGTACATTACGGGTTTACTCCTATTCTCTCAATGCATTATTTTATTTATTTTTTTAAATTAGATTAAGTTGAAGGAATAAATGGAATCAGAAAAAACTCTGAAAAGGAAATTCTTCACTCACCTAAGGTAAATTCTACCCAAGACCCACTGCTGCCATATGGGTGAGCTATTGGTACTCAGTATTAATGATTGATACATCTTCTAACTTAAGGATACACTTGGGAGCGATTGGTATTGTCCAATATCTGATGTCCTGACCAATCTCAAGACTTGTCAGTATTTTTCTGTCAGTAAGAAATACTTGAATTATATTTGAGCTTATTTGTATTTTTCTCTGTCTTCCTTGTGTGCACATTTGCATCTCCCAACAAGGCTTGCTCTAGTGAGTAAGTAATTTACTTTGTATCTCTTCATTGAGTACCTTGCCCAAATAATCGCTCTTTCAATCCCTGCTGCACAGGGATTCTCTGTTGTCTTCTCTGTTGTCTCCTCCCTTGGTGGGTACTTTAATTTTAGCAGGAAAGAAAGGAGGAGAATTTTCCATATGTTGCTAAGAAAACGCCATGATAAGTAAGCTATTTTTTAGGAAATATGTCAATACTTGAGGATGTTCATTTTAAATATTCAGGAGGCTAGGGGGATGTTTGTCTTTATATTGTAATTTCTACATTGATTTACTATGATTTAGCATTCTGGTTTAGTTTGTTGTCACATTTACTTTTGTGATTTGAGCTCAGTTTCATCGTTTTGCAAAAATGGAATGGAAGACCAGTGCCCTTGTTACCTACATCATCCTGTTCATTCCAGACTTTAAGCTTTATAATTATTTTCTGTGACTGATTGCCCCACCTCACTGTCAATATTCTAGATCCTGTAAACAG
This sequence comes from Gallinago jamesoni, assembly GCA_025769975.1. NCBI lineage: Eukaryota > Metazoa > Chordata > Aves > Charadriiformes > Scolopacidae > Gallinago > Gallinago jamesoni. Next base: position 26,155,103 of record JAOQGH010000077.1, on the reverse strand, counting down.
AAATCTCAATAATCAGGCAAGTCTATGGATGTCATTAGCAACCATATACTTGTTGTATAGCACATAAACTATAACTTCCTTTCATAGATCAAGACAAAAAATCCAAATGTAAATTCTAGTTCTTGAAATCCTGAATATCTTTGCAAAATGAGCCTTGTGCAAGTCTTATGCAACTCCCCAAATAAATGGATACTCCAGGACGCAAGCAAAAGGTCTCCCCTGTGGCCCCCAACCCCTTATCTCTCTTGCAGTTGGAAATGGTTAAGTGTACATTCACCTCGAAGTAAATTTCCATGGCAGTTTTCAGTACTGTTGTGCATACTTAGAAAACAACAAGCCATTTCTCTAGCTTCTTATTCAATAATTGTAAATTCTCCTTTAAAGTCTCATTTTTCTGTATGAAGTTGTTAGTTTTCTTGATTGTTTTAATGTTATACCTCTAAAGGACTTCTGAAAGCAAACTAACTACTTGAACAAACCTATTGTCTGAAACACTGTCTATTTATTCAGCTAGTGGTTATTTTTGGTTGTGAAATTAGAAATGGCAGGTGAACAGATGTTACCAAACTTCATATTCTCATTGTTATGTTTGTAGACCACTTGTGAATTCTTCTATTTCTGAAGATGTCTTTGGAAACTTTTATTTTCTCATTTGTAATGCATCTAATTCTTTTTGTTGAGTCATATGTTATTTTTAACGCCTGATGGTATATCCACCCCCATTCGTTACAGATAGTTAAGTCTTTTAGATATTCAATAAGGTTTTTATTTGGAGTACAGAATTATAATAAAAACTTGAAATGGTTATCAGACTAATGTTTAAAATGTTTGTCAGAGTCCAAGATGGAAATGACACCACCTCAAAATGTCGTTGAGTGATGGTTAACAGACCTATTTGGGGGAAATTTGTGCAAAACAAAAGAATATTCAAAACAAGGCTATAGCTGCTCTCAACTACAATTAAGTTTATTGGAGAACTGACAAACTCTATGGATCAGAAAAAGCTGTATGTTGATACATAGAGAATGTCCAGTAAATTTCTTCCCTATATTTCTAGTCCTGCCTCTCAAGTGAAGTGGTAGATATAGTTGTGCTTCTTAAAACTTGGGTAATTGGGCCATTCATTTGCAACAGAAGCTACCCTGGAAAAGAGTTTCACTTCAAACAGAAAGATAACAACACCTTAACCCCTATTATTAATTGCTTCTATTATATTACCTGGGCAGTTGCTAATTAAAGAAAGCATGTAGTCACTACTAGCAGTTCTAGATTCTCTCCTGACATCTAATCTTACCTCAGCTGGATCAGCCTTCATTTCTTCAGTAATGAGATACTCCTAAACAAGAAGAAATTAGAAACAAATGGTGTAGAACATCGCTCTATTTACTATCTCTAGTCACAGATTGGCTAAAAAGTCTTTTAAAATTTCCCCAATTCAAGGGAAAAATAGATCACTAACTGAACAAGATATGAAGCAAGTTAACTCATTCAGACTGAGAAGTGTTGGGTCCTTCCAGTTTCTCAAAAATTCTGTCAGAACCTCATGTTCTCAACCCCAGCACTGGAAAAAGAAAAGACTGTGAACGTGATACTAGTAGCATATAACTTCATACCTGTAGCTGGGAACTTGTGCGGCTATACCATATTTCATGTACATAATGCAGCTCATATCTTTCTTCCAGCAGTTCAACACGGCTGACCTGGTCCTTGCAACACCCATAAAACACCAGGTGCCTGTTGACTGTGAGCTGAGGGCAACTGGGGAAGCCTCCATGTCTCCTCACATTTTCTTTCTTAGCACTCTTCACTGTTCTAGGTGTTAGGACCCAAGCCTGTTTTACACCCTCCCTGTGCCTATTTCTGATATTCCTGGGGGAATAGATGTTCTTGCCCTTCATGCTATGGTTCTGAGAAGATATTTCTCTAAAATCAGTGTACACCTTTAAAATGCACTTTACATCCATGCTTTCTGTTTCATTACTGAGACTGCATCAGAAAGCTGGTGGGTGGAATAATTTATTTCCTAGCTTACGAAAAGCTCATCAGCATTAGACTTACTTGTTTAAAGTAAACATTAAATATATGTTCTTATGTATTAATGTATATGAAAATATTTACATATAGGAAATGGATTCTAGTTTTTCTCCAGAGTAATTTTGGTATGAAGATTTTTCAGGAACCGGAAATGAATGTTTGACCTGTGACTAAGGAAATGTATATGGCTGACTTATGCTTGAAGAGGTAAGAATCTTGGAATTGTCCAGGCTATGTGAAAGGACAGGAGTGAATGAACTTCAGTTATGACACAAGGAACTTGAAAATTTAGATTAAGTCCTTTTTAATGGTTTTCACAGCAGATCCATGGTTGATACTTTTTATTATGTATTAATATTTTATGCACTTGGATTCATAAGATCTCTGAAATATGTAAATATGTGCATCCTTCTATCCTTCTTCAGAAACACAAGTCCAGATTGTGCATACCTCAGATGCTAAGCTTTTCTGAGAATTAAAAAGGATGCCAAGTGATCTTGAAAGAAAGAAAAAAGGCATAACATGTCTTCTTTTAGTCATCTTTTCTTTTCTCTGAATGGGTTCACATGCCTGTTTTTAGGCACCTGAATGAAAATAAGTTGCATGAGGATAGTGAAAGGGTCAGAGAGACAGGAAAACTGGGTGGTAAATATCTTGCGTTATGAATTGCAGAGCTGTCCTCTGCAAACTGTGTGCGCCTTGTGCTTCACGATGCCTCGTGAGAAATGGGGTGTCAGTATGAGTTAAAAAATCCTGTCAAATAATCTGAGATTAAGCCACGGCCAAAGCTTTTTGTTCACTGAAGAGCAGCCAATTTTTGTCATTTTGAGAGGTATATGGCTGAATGAAAACATGAAGGATGCAAAATAATTACATTTATGTCTTTTTTTCCTAATGAGTTAAGCTTCTCAGCCAAAGACGAAGTCTCTGCTCATTTGGATGTGGATCACAGGTTCCAATAAGAGCCTTCCATCTTCCCAGGTCTCTCCCTTGCTGTGTCACTCGAGCGCAGCACGAGACCTTGTTTCTGCTCTGTCAGGTCATGCTGTACTGATGTGTTTCAGCTGCCATTGTGATGGAGGAAACCTAAGCTGAAAAAGATTAAAATTAAATCCATCAGTACTTTGCACTATGTTAAAATAGGCAGGTAAAGCAAATCACTTGAAAGAAGGAAAGCCTATTACCCTCAAACCATATAAAGTTTGAGAAATTAGTTTTAGATCAATTATTACTCACTTAATATTTTTAAACCAAGTTACATCACAGGAAATGGAGGATTAATTTCCTATTAATAAAGTAATTAGTTAAAAAATACTTCCTTGGAAGAAGCTATGAAATATATGTAGTATGACTAATTGAAGTTTTCAGAAATCTGAAGAATGAACCACAGGTTTCCCACATACATTTTGGAGTATAGAAAAATAACAATACTGTGATAACAAGTTGGGTCGTTGGAAAGGAATGCTGTGTCTTAACAGCCCAGTAAGATCCTCCGCAGTCAGGGGATGCAGTCAGACCCTACTTACAAAGAGGAAATTGTTGACCAAGCTGCAGTTTGCTCTGGAGGCCTGACATGACCACCCAGGCTGGCTGGTGAAAAATCTTCTGGCAGGTGGAGGGAACACGTGGCCCAGCTCCAGCCTTGTGTGTGGAGCTTGTCTGCGGGAAGCACGTGTGGGCACAGCTACCAGCAATGTCCTCGGAGAAGGACAAAGCTGCCTGGTCCTCATCCTGCTATGGACTATGTTTGTTCTTTTTTTAAATGGAAATCTGTAACAATATTTTTCAGTATTCAAAAACTAAAAATGTTGAAGACATCTTTGTGAAGAATGGTGGCTTCTTTGAATTATCTTTATTACTTTTTTAGTTACTCTGTTTGCAGTGTTGTTTGTGACAACCTTTTAGTAGACAGGAATCTGTAAGATTTTGAAGAGTTCCTTTGAGGCTTATTTGCCAAAGGTGAAGAGAATTTAATTTTTTGCTTGTGTAATCATCCCAATAAAAATCTAAATTTTCATTTGGAGTCATAAAATAGATTTAGACAAGAGAAGCCAAAAACTGAAGTGCCGTAACTTGAAAAGTAGAAATGATCTCACATGTAGTCCCAAGAAGTTCATTATTTGCTTCATGATTTCTTTTTAGTGGTACGTGCCCCTGCATACAGACAGAGCAGAATGTTTTCTCCCTCTGTTTGCTGTACTTTTCAGCTAAATGTCCTTAAATGTTTCAAATTTATGAAATAATTAAGGCAAGTATTTTATATTATTATTTTTGTCACCATTTCCTTACAACTCTGAATGTCTTTCTGGAAAGATTTTTTTTTCTGTTGTTTCTTAAAAACTGCTTAGTCCTAAAGTTATATAATTTCAAGGAGATTAATATAATTCCGCATCCTTGATCTCTTGCAAGCACCTGATTTTGCGCTGTTTTGTGTTGATCAAAGACTGATTATTTGAAGATCATTTCTTTGCTTCTATTTCGTGGATGTTCCAATGCAAACTTCTATTGGTATTCTTTAACTTGGGGTGGGTGATGGGGGTGTTTTTTTGGTAAAGTTCTTACTTAGAGCTTACAGTACAGAAGGCTGACTTTCTGCAAACCCAACCCTCTCCTAAAGAGCTGTGTTACTTTGCTCTCCCGCTCTGAGTTGTCATCTTGCCCCGTCAAGACATGTCATGGCTGCAGCAGAACCAGTAGTTGGAATAATCTAATAGTGCTGATAAGAGGTGTGTAAGCAAGGTGCTTTCCAAAGCAAGGAAGAGTCTAGCTGCTCTGCTGGAATGGTTATCTACCCTGCATCATCATAGGCACACATATATATATATATAAAGCACATACATATTTGAATACCTTAATTACTTTACAGTATGTAGTATTCCTTGAGGAGAGAGGAAGGAACACCTTATTTTTTTTTACCTAGGTCCAGTCATGGTAGTATTTTGGGTTGGCCAGAGAAAGTTGTGATGTAAATGCTTGTCAGAGAATGAGAGAGAAATGTGGTCCTGGTGGACACCAATGGATACATCACTAGATATGTTCCCTCCTGCAACCAGTAAGCATTCAAAAGTAGACAAGCTTAGAAAAAACAAGTCTGTTGTGCATACTCCAAGTCAAAAACCCAAATGATGTCAATAGTTGTAATATGCTGAGCTGAAATCCCAGACTTCACAACCATGTCAGCAGTTTTCAACTTGTGGATGTTTCTAGGGACTATACCTCATTTTACAAGGGAGGATGGATTTACCCTCTTGTTTCAAGGTGTTGAGCTCTTCTGAATAATTCCGAGATGCACAGGTTATATGTTAGTGTGGTTTTTTCAGTTGTGTTATTAACCTGAAAGTTTTGGATGAAAGTTTCTGTTTGGTGGGGAACGATTTGCACAAAGATATGTCAGAAGCTGCCATTCCTGCAGCAATTCCAGCAGCAGAAATATTGTAAAGCCTTGTCCATAACTACTGAAGTGACAAAGGTTGAGTCGTCTTTATTTTGCAGTACATTTTTGGACTATTTGCATATTCGGAAGTATTTACCATCTGAAGTTATTTACTCTATCTATGCAATTAAGTCACTATGACTTATGAATGGTTTCTTGCTGATTTTAATTGTAGGATGTGGATTTTATTTTATTTTAATAGTAAAGATGTGGATTACCTGCTGTTTTCTTCTCCGTTGACAAGTCTAAATTAGCCACAAGAATTAGATTGCCACTGGTTATAACCAAACCTGTAAATTCAAAGGACACTTTCAGTAAATATTTTGTAGTATTTTCTTAAAATCCACAGCTTCAGCAAACATTTATGCCAGTAATTAATTTACTATAAGAAGCCAAAAACAAGCATAAAAGGGATACAAAGTTGAAGTCAAAGCAAATGTGTTTTAAAAATGTGCTTTAAAATTCAAATGAATATTCATAGATAATATTTTGCAGCATTGGCTCAATTCTAGTGGCAGTACATTGGGGACATGCTATCTTCTCCTTTCTTAGCTACTGGAGGTATCATTTGTGTTTATAATGGTTAAGAACAACAAGCGCTGTTTTACCTATGTTCAAGGAGAAGCAGACTTCTGATCTAGCTTTGACTCAGCCAAAATATTTCCCTGGTCTTAAGTAATCACCCACTGCATTGAGAGAACATAAAAACACATCTCCTGAGAATCGCTACAAAAACAGTAAAATAATTTGCTAGTGTAAAAGCATTTCTGCCAGCAGAGAGGCTCGAACTAGGACAACTTTGATCTTAGAATAAATTATGTCTTAAATTGCTTAGATCTCCTGCAGATAGTACAGGAGCAAAGAATATGTGTCTTAATCCCTGTTTTCATTACCTTTTTTAATTTTTAGAGGTATATTGAAAGAGTTCCTTTCTTTCCTGTTATCCCATAATACAGGTAGCATTTCAGTAAAGGGATCTTCCATCTGCCACTTAGCCCACATACATCATAGTTTATTGATTACTGATATACTAGGCAGTTGTATTCTCAGAAATAATTAAAAAAATAGGATAAACACTGCATTTGAGTTTTACAGATATTAGGGGGTTTTAGCGTAGGAGAAAAATGATTATGTAAGTAACAATTCTACTGGATAAATAAAGCTTTGTATGTTAAGTTATTATGGCTAGTGAACCTTTGATAGTTGGTTTCTAGGAAGAGATTCTGTATAAATTCTCCTTCCCTGGTTTCCATTCTCTTTTTATTGTCTCTTGTGCTGAATGATTTGTTTTGATGATTATAGATACTTTGTATTGCTTAGACTACGGATTTATTTTACATGCAAATATTATCCAATTTCATGTCTTCATTAAACTTTAATAAGGCTTTACAATGTAGTGTACAAAAGACAATATTGAAACAACAAAGCTGTATAATGATAATTGAAATACAAGATCCAGGAAGAGTGATGGTGAAAGTAGCTCTAGTCCTGGCAAGCTGGTAACCCTGCAGATGCATTAAGTTTATTTTTAAGTTCTAATAGTTACAAAGCATGAAGCAAGAGTCCGGGGGGGGGGGGGGGAAGAGAAGATAAGCGCTTCTTTTGCTGTCAGTGGCATACTTGAAAGTAAATGCAAATGTTGTTAGTTTATATGTAGTGCATGTCATTTTTTAGTATCTTTCAGATGATAAAATAATAATAAAAAGATACTCAGTTTGTGGGGTGTGGCGTATAGTGAAAAAAATGAGTAAAAAATGCCATGGTGTTGCAAAAAGGCAAAGATGATGATTAATCTTAAATAAACCCCAAACAGAAGGTATTGGATGAAAGAATCTGGTCCTAAAAATTTGGATTAAATACCCAAGCATAAAAGCAAGTCAAGCACTCCATTCAGTGTATACTCTGAGTTTACTGCAGTCAAAAAAAAAAAAAGGCATCTCTGCCACATTCTCTGCTTTGGTTGGTACCTCTTGTGCTCCTTCTGAGGGAGAGTGGTTTACTTGACTACAGCTGAAAAAAGAAAGTTAGCTGGGTTGGTTTAGTAGAGAGGATAAGGCTGTCTCTGAGTCACTGGGGGCTGTAGCATGTGAGGACAGCAGAGAGGCTGCTAGGGATCTCTACTGGCAATGCAGAGATCCTTGGGTCAGCTCATGGCTTTGGTTTTTGTTTTTCTCTGAGTTTTTTCTCCCTGCACAGGTGTTCCTATTGCTGCTAGATTTACTTAGCTACCAGGGTGTCTTAGGGTAAGGAGGGCACTGTTTAACTGAAGAAGTGAACCTATAATTTTTCAAAACCTGAGCAGCTTTCTGCTTCTGATGCTATAGGGTCCAGCAAGAGAGGGAGAGCTGAGAACTGCACAGAACACTCTGCAATGTACAGGTTGTGAAAATACCTGCCTGGGTGGGTTTTGTAAGCATGTGTATGCAGTGCAAGACACTCCTAGTGTTGAGAAAATATCTGTGTTCTCCTGTGGTGAGGGTGGCTTGTCTGAAGCAGTGAAAAGAATAAAAGGTCTCCCCAGAGTATCAGGGGATGCCACCTTCCCAACAGTGTTGTCTTGCATTGAGGATGTTCCTGCAGCAGGGGAGGCTTCCAAGGACAAGAGCTGGTGGTGGTGGTGGTTATAAACTTGATTTGTATGTGCAGAGCTGACATCTGAGAGGGCCATAGGCAAACTCATGTGGCAAGTGTAAAGGCAGCAGACCACACAGAAGTTACTAGAAGGTGTAGGGGAGAGATGGTGACTGCTGTCTTAGTAAAGATGTTTTTTTCTGGGAGGGTTGTTCTAGAGGGCAAACCTATGGATGAACGCTTTAACTAGAAACCAAGGAAACCAACATGCAGGGAGGAGCCACCTAGCTTTTGCTGATACGACCTACAGGGTGGATATGGCTAAACCTCAATTTGATTCTGAAAAGGCCAAGAAGGGTGTGGAGAGAAGAGGGAGGAAAAAACCTAAAAGTACCAGCAATAGAGAAAGTCCTTCAGTTAATTGAGATGTGCATTGCTAAACAGGGGATCGGTGGAACCTGCAAGTGCTTCTGTGTGATAGAGAGGAGGAATGCTGGCTGTCAGATGACATCTGGGTATGATATAAATCTCAGACACAGAAGAAATATCGGAATAGTGATCAATGGGGTACAGAGCTGCCAGGCTACCAGCTTTGCAGGGATGAGAGAATAATATGTACAGGGCAGGAGACTGTCACAGTATGAAAAGTGTAGAAACAGAGAGGCACTGCAAAGGCCTTGCACAGGATTTCTGCCCACTCAAATAATAAAAATTAACTAATAAAAATAACTAGGATTGTACTGCAAACTCCCATTTAAGACCACAAAATTGATCAGGGAATATGAAGTTGTGAATTTAAGACACTTGGTAATAGTAACAGATTTTGTCTACACATTTGCAGATGATGAGATGTAGAGATAAACTTTTTGACACTTTAAGGACTGAATAGTAATGTTAAGACATAAAAGGAAAAAAAAACAACACTGATTTTTTTCTTAATGGATACATAAGGCATACTTCAAAGTGAATTAAAGGAGTCCCCCTCCGTAGCAGTGTTCACAATATAATGAAGTTTCATGTTGTAGTGGGAGAGAGCAAGCTGAATAAATCCAGTGGCAAATGCTTACTGTAAAGTAGAACTACCTTTTTTAAAAAAAAATAATAAAATACAATAGATACACTAGTAAACTGAAAAGCAAGATGCCTGCAAATAGCCTGCACTGTTCAAATGTGTTGTATTAGAAGCCCAGGTAAACAGCCAAATTTAAAAAAAAAGAAAAAAAAAAAAAGAAAAGAAAAGAAAAAAGGAAACAAGGCAAGACAAAAAAAAGCTATCAAAGTGGTTCCAACTCCTGGGATCATGACTGCAAAGAGGTTATCATGAGGGAAGGCTTAAAAAGTTTCTTTAAACAGAACAAAGCTTGTTCAGATATGAACTAGAAAGCCTGTAAATCATGGCAGGTCAAATATAGACAGGAAATAGAGTACTAAAAATGTGAAGAGCACTGTACAAAGGGTGCTCAAGCTTCTAGTCAAAGGTTCTTAAATCAAAAGCGGGAAGTCAGGTAGGGCATAAGTGGGACCACTTAATGACCAAACTGTAAGGAAGGACTCAGGAATTATAAAGCTGCAGCAGAGAGGTTAATTCCTTTTATTGGTTATTGCTGTTGAAGATATCTGTGAGTTTTCTCCACCTGAGCCGTTCTCTCTGGTAAATAGGGTAGGGAGCAGGTGAACTAGATGCGTTTGTGTAAATATACAGAAAGCGTCGGACCAAATAGATGTATTAGCTGTCAGTAAGTCACCAGGTCAGGTGGCATTCACCCAAGAGAAACTCAAATCCAAAATCGCAGAGCCAAGGCTTCTACCTGACCGATGCAAAGAATCACAACGTTGGAGGACTGGCAGGTTGCCAGTGTAATTCCCTGTCACTTCCTTCTCACAAAAGGGACTCTGTGGGGAACTACAGGCTGAGTCTGATTTCTGGGCTGGTAGAAAGGTAGAATATAAAATAATGACATCTTTGAGAATGTGAATAAACACAGTCTGTTAGGAAAGAGTCAGCATGGTTTCTGTAGGGGGAAATCGTGTACCACTGAATTGCTATGCAAGTCAAGCAATATGTGAATGAAAGAGATTCCCATCAATGTAGCAGAACTGGACTTCCAACAGGCCTTCACGAGAGTTTTCAAAAAATAATCTTCCACCACACTTCCCTGAAGTAGCACTCCTCCTTAGAACAGGGGACCAGAGGGGACCACTGGCACCTTACGTTCTTAATAACATGCACGGCTGATTCATTTTCAGTATAGAATGGTTTGCTGCATACACAAACATAAGCTATTATTTTAAAAAAAAAATTAAAATAAATTCTGGGGTTCCTTGTATGAACTGTAAGAGGGTTTCTGCCTGCTGGAGGGTAGAGAGGCTTTGTAGAGGGATCTGGACAGGCTGGATCGATGGGCCGGGGCCAACGGGATGAGGTTCAACCAGGCCAAGTGCCGGGTCCTGCTCTTGGGTCAGAGCAACCCCCTGCAGCGCTACAGGCCGGGGGCAGGGTGGCTGGAGCTGCCTGACAGAAAAGGGCCTGGGGGTGTTGGTCGACTGTTGGCTGAACATGAGCCAGCAGTGTGCCCAGGTGGCCAAGAAGGCCAACAGCATCC
>JAOQGH010000077.1:26074113-26137578 GCA_025769975.1 Gallinago jamesoni | reverse complement strand
GGTGCCCAGTGACAGGACAAGAGGAAATGGGCACAAACTTGAGTATAAGAAGTTCCACCTAAACATGAGGAGGAACTCCTTTACTGTAAGAGTGGTAGAGCGCTGGAAGAGGCTGCCCAGAGAGGTGGTGGAGTCTCCTTCTCTGGAGACATTCAAACCCGCCTGGACAAGTTCCTGTGCAACATGCTCTAGATACACCCGCTGCGGCCGGGGGTATTGGCCTAGATGATTTCCAGAGGTCTCTTCCAACCCCATATGATTCTGTGACTCATTCTAGAGCAGTGGAATATGTTTCTATTGTTTTGGTTTTGGTCGGTGGTGGTTTTGTTTTTGTTTTTTTTTTGATATTGACATAATGTGTTTTTGTTTTATTTTGTGTATTTACTGATACATTGAGTGTATTGACACGAGATCCAATTGTATAAAATAGTTGCTTAGGGAACAGTGTGCAACATTTGTCTATCTCTGTGCAAAAGGGGACTCTCTGATATCTTTAAGGTTGTCATTAGTTAAGCATAGTTTTATTTAACAGCTCTTCATATGGAAGGAGTAAATGAGGCATTTAAATCAACAGTAACAGTGATTGCGTTGTGCTGCTGTTCTCACTACAAACCTAGGAAATCCTGGTTGGACTTCAAACTATGTATTAATCCTTCATAGAGTGAGTTCAAAACTTCCTTTGAAAACTTGAAAGTGAAGGACATAAAAATTTCAAATTTCAGACTGAGTAAACTGTTGCTTGAGGGAGGAATTTTTTTAATGAGGTAGAAAAAGACTGTCTACTGTCTGCTAGATAGTGTGTCCACTAATTCATTTGTAAGACACTGCTTGGCGTAGAAGATTTTTATAGCCTTAACTGATGACCACAACTTGCACTAATTTGCTCACCCAGGTTGACCTGTGTTCAGCAGGGAGTTAGGTCTGGAGGACACTTATTTTCCTGGGTGCATCACCAGCATCACCAGAAGTGAATTTTTTGTACCGAGGATGAAGAAAGCAAAGTGCTATGAGTGGAGAATTTGTTCTATACTCAAAGTCCAGACTGCATGCTGGGAATAGATGAAATTCAATATTGGGTTTAATGTTATTATATCCTTTATTTCTGAGACAGGTAGGTAGCACTGCAAAGCAAATGTTATTGATACCTGTCCTGCTATCAGCAAAGATTTGGGCAGTGGTGCTTTTCAGGAGCTCCAATATTTACTTGAAAAGTCCACAGTAACTGTAGTTGCTCAGTCGTACAAGTGTTTTTCTTGCAGCAATCTTTCTAAACTGATACTTATAGGCTGTCACTTGTGTTTGCTTTCTGAAGCTAAACCTACTAATGTTTACAATGTGCTTAACTGAACTTGGAACCTGTGCTCTCCCTTGGTTGCACATCAAAGAGAATCTTTTAAAAAGATTTTGTCTGGTACAGTGGCATGAAGGCACTACTGCTGGAATATCTGCCCCAGAGGAGAACTGACATGACATTTGAGCCAGCTAATGGAGCTGACAACTCATCCTCTTTGACCACTGAGTCTGAGGGTGCTGCTAAGAATTCTGAACTTGCCCAGTTGTGTTGTTGCTTTTACATCTTCCAAAGGTTAAAAATTTGGTCATCAAATAACTCATGGTAAAGTACAGGAAATATAGAAAAAGACTGAAAATAAAGATAAAAATTAAAAAATAAAAGCTCAGAAAGAACAGAAAGATGGTGCATTTTTACACTTTCTTTTATAGAGAGAGAAAAATAAGACACAGTAATGCCTTTGATCCATTAGTGTATCTGCTTTATATCATACAGCCACAAAATGGTTCTCAAAAGTTAAAGAGGGGACATATGTGCTATGAAGACTCGTACTATGGCTGTGTGTTACATTCATGCTTGCACATGGTTTCGTTGGACTGAAAATGGTAATATGTCCCTGTGCTCCATCAGTTAAGTAGTACAGGATCAGGGCAGCAGATAGGTCCTTCAATATTTAGTTCTGAGCTGGGTTTGAAGATTAAGCCCTGTATATCGATATTACAATACAGTATTTTGGTAACTAAGAGTACTGTAGCTAAGAAATATATATATATAAAACTTTCCTAGATTCCGGTGAGGTTAAAATGTTTAAAAATCAAATGTGTCACCCATTAGCCCATAGAAACTTCAAAACTTAGTGTAGATCAGCAGAAACCTCCTGAAGGGCACTTTAAACTTGGATGAAACTGTTGAATAGAGTTTGCTGCAGAAAGAATCTCTTCTCCATGTCCTGGCTTACCCCTGAGGTACAAAATTATTTCCACCTCATTGGTGGGCTGCTCAAGAAAAATACCATCATAAATTGGCTACTCCATCTGCAGATGATGCTTTTAGTAAGCAAGCAAGAGATGCCTCTAGAACCATGAGACCCGCATCTCTCCAGCAGGGTTTTCAGCTTGTGTCTGTGCACCCACAAATTGGGCAATGTTTTCAAATTACTTCCTTTTCCTTTATTTTCCCTGAGATGCCTCACTTCACACCATTATAGATCTCAATTTATTTCTCCATAAATTGTCATTATTCTTTTTAGCATTTATGGCACTCGCCCACCACAGTTGTCATTGTTACAAATTGTTTGTCATTGTTGCCTCCCTCCGTGGCTGCGCAGGGCACTCAAATTGCAAATGCCGGCTACTCTAAGCTGCAGAGGAACTGAGGGGAGGGAAGTCAGAGAGAGGTTGTCCCTTCCACTGAGGAAGGACAAGGAAGACAGCTGAAACTTCGTGTGGTGGTCTGAATGGTTAAATTGCATAGCAATCTCACTTCAAATTAGCTGCATGAAATTGCTAAATTTCCCCTAATTAGAATTTCTCCTGTGCTGTTAATGTGATTGATTTGTGTATTTCCTATTAAGAATATTTTTTTTCCTTAATTCCCTCTGGAGATTGGTCTTCGTATTGTTTACTTTTATTCACTTCATGACCAATCACATTGGAAATGTACATGGCAGTCTTTAGTTATCAGACTTGCATTAGCTTGAGAGGATATAAATGCTACCATTGCAACTTTCTAAACAGGCTCTTTCTTGCTTTAATTCCTCTGTCAACTATGATATACAAAAAGTTATGAGGAAGGATAATAGCAAAATAGAAATGGTTAGAGAAATGAGAAAGTATTTATATGTATTGGATTTTAAATCTCTTTCAGTTGCCTAATAGAATCTGGATTCAAATTCTACAGAAGCAGAAGAAAAGCTTTGTTTGGACCTCAGTGGACTTTGGGCTGCAGTCTAGATAAAAAACCTCCACCCTACTCTAAGATCCTTCTTCTGCCTTATGCCACACTCTGTCTTTAACAGTTTTCTTAGTTAATTGTGTTTAAAGAAACCATCAAAATTTGCAGTATTTAGGCAACTCATTTTAGATCTCACAATGCTTAATGCTTTTCACTAAGTTTCATGTCCTGAAGTCAGGTTATAATGCAAGAACTTTAGTTGTCATTTAAAACAAATATTGCTTGGTTTTAAGATTACTCAAATGACCTGGAATATATGAACAGTAAAAGATTTAAAAAAAAAAAAAACCAAAAACAAAAACAACAACACCAAAACCCATCAAACAAGTGAAATAAATAACAATCCTTAAGTCAATCTTGCATCCTTTTGGGGAGCAGACTCAGGGTAGTGAAAGTTTATACTTTTTTCTGGATGTAAATTACCCAGCTGTGCATGTGTTTCTCTGTGCTATTACTTTTCATGATGCAGTTACAGCCATCCTTTTTCATCTGGAACCATTTCTGCTTTTCTGCAGTGATAAAATACATTTGTGTAAAGCACTTTAGTCTGAGTGAAGTCATCTCTTCACTTGGTGCTAAAATATGCCCCAAAACTTCGAAAAAGGGAAATAAGAAATTGCATACATTTTAAATGCATCGTGCAAACCCCAGATTTCTTGATCTTTGGATACCTCACCTTTTATTTTCTCTGTCATCCCTTTATCATAGAACTTGCCTGACTTTCTCTTGACTAAATTGAGATTTTATACTGATCAAAAAGTTGTCATAGCATTTTTCAAGTTCCTTCACCTAAAGCCTTTTCAGCTTCAGGAAAATGTTAGTAGATCTTTAAAAGTTTATCTAAGTCATCGGCTTTTAAGCAAAGATCAAGTTCAAGCAAAGGTGATCTTATGTGCCTCTGAGATTCAATTTGAATTTCATACAGTTACTTATTACTTAATTGTATTTATTTGCTTAGATTATAAATAATTAAAGAACGCCTATCCAAGTCTCCTGGTACCCCAACACATCAATAACAATGCCATCCCAGCAGTGTTGAATTAATTATTTTTAACAGGAACTCAGCCAGACAACCTCCAGTGGAGACTTTTCAATTCTCTCATTACTCTGAGAAACAAATCCATAGTTTGTCCTGAAACCTTATCAAACATTTCCTCTGTGTACTGCTTTTCGCTTTCTCTTTCTCTTCCTCTGTTCTGAAGCTGAGAAGTCATACAGTTCAGTTCTTATTCACTTTAAGCTAGATAGGACTTTGGGAATCACTTTCACAAAAAACTGCCTAATTAAAGATCAATTTCAGTGTTTTCCTCAGTTTACAAATTTTTTAGTAGTCCTTGCATTTTATGCTTTTGGGTGAAAATCCTTTTCCTTTTGTTTGAAAAATTATATTAAAAAAGTTTAAAATCTCATTTTGGAATGCAAGCCCACCTAGGAAAAAATTTAAACTAAATGAAATATTTAAATTATTAAATGGCAATTATTTGTAGACTCTCTTTACATGAAAACCGCTGCTGAGATTATCTCTTTCTGCTCCAAATCAGGACAAAGCAGTGGAAAATAAGTTTAGTTGTCTTCTTATTTTGATACATGGCTGTTCGTTTCATTACAAAAAAAAACATTCCGGAACATCATTCAGAGTTTCATGTGTGTATACATATAGAACTGCTGATTAATGGTAATGTGGTGAAAGGTACCTCTGAGAACATGCAACATTGCCTAGAAGGTTTATGGGAGTAATGAAATGTGTTGTTCCATTCACCAGCTTGTGTTTTGTGTTGTGTTTGTCTGCAGGACTTGTCAGAAAACCAAGGAGGTTTTTTTTAGGTTGTGTTTTTTTGGTTTTGTTTTTTAGTATTTCAAGACAGATTTATAATAGTCAGTAGTCTCGATTTGTGATGAATACAGTCCATGTGCTAACATCTATTCTGCATTTCAGTTTCTCCAACTATTAAAAAAGCTCCAACAAATAAAACAGAAAAGGCTTTTGCGTGGCTAAGAAGGTTAGTTCATGCTCACCCTTAGCATCCTTGCAAGGCTTTTGTCAGGTGCTGTAATGTGTATGTACGTATAATTAAATGTCTGTCGCTGATAGTTGTCTGATGTGATTGGCACATTAGATTTTTTTTTTTTTTTAATTTACCATTTTGTCAACTTACTTTTTCACAGACCCATTCAAGGATGAAAGCAGAAATGTAATAATGTGACAGCTAGTGTGTTCCTAGTACTTCTCTTTGCAATCCTTCAGCTGTATTCATTGATGCTTAAACTAATAAGAGCACTGCTGGGTTTCCTGTTCTCATTCTTGTGATAGACTGTTCCATGAATCCCTTTCAAAAATACATCTCCAGTAACATTGCTTCTGCTTATCTCCAAAACAGAGCTTTGCAGGTTATAAGCATCTGCCCTCTTTCAGTTCAAGTTAGGAGAAACTTCTGGTGTTCTGTGCTAACATGCAAATACATCAGACTGTTTTGGTTTTGTCTGTTCTGTTGCAGCATCATAATATTATTTCTCTCAGGAATTAGCTGAGTTTAAACATCTCACAAAGGTATTTTATATTGTATAAAATATAATTCACATAGACTTACTAAAATAAGCTTTTCTGAAAGCCTATTTAATTCTCATACTTTTTTTTTTTTTAATTTCCTTCTTTAGGCTAAATTCTAATGGATGTATACCCAACAGACTAATATACCTGAAGATTTTATTTTTTATTCAGATGCGTTCACAAATCAAAGTAATAGTGCACATTTCCAAGCAATATTAATCTTGTTCCTCCTCTTCTTTTCCTTTTTTTATTGTAACATGCCGGCAATATTTCTTAAGAAAGGAGCTAAATAAAAAGTAGAATACTAAATGCGTGAAGATTAAATACCAAGAATTCAATAATAGTAATCATATAATAAATGGTATTCTTGTAATACTGGCTGTTAGTTCTGAACGTAATGAATCACACAGCAATCATGCAATTGAAGAACGCATAATTCTTATGGAAGCCTTTCATTATGGATGTACTTTTTGTACTTCAAACTGAACCATTCTATGACTGTAGGGGAAAAATAAGGCTGAAGCTTTTCTGAATCTAAAAGTTCAGGATAAGAATATAAATTAGCATGGTGTTTTAAAATGAGAATGCAAACTTTATATTATTCTATCTTACTGGGCTGCTGAACCCCTCCCCCTGCCAAAGCACACCAAGAATTTCTGAAACTTCGACAATTACAGGCTCTATATAATCATTAATGTCATATGAATAAATAAAGCCTAATTAATTCAACACTAATGAGATGAAGTAGGTTCAGATGATTTTCATCACTGCTGTATTCCCTCACAGTTCTCTAAGAGTAATTGTTCATTGTTGTCATGTTATAAAATTTATATTTTAACCCTGTAAAGATCAATAAATAGCACATTGTAGCAAGATTTGCTGAAATTGTTGGAAAATAGTATGCAATTTATAATATAAATTTGATAATTTTTTTGTTGGCATTCATTATTTTAGCATATTTTAAATCTAACTTTAGTAGCAATTAGGAACAGAATAAGTGGGTGTATTTGATACATTTGGAATTAGTCAAAATAACAGGATAAGAAAGGGATTATGAAGATCTCTGTTAGAAAGACAAGTGCATATTTATGGAAGGAAGACTAAATTGAGCCATACTCACATCCAGGACGATGTTTAAATAATCCTGAAAGACTTAAATCACTTCAAAGCATTTTTATCTTTTACTAAGTTCTTTTTCAAGAACCTTCTGAGCTTCCCTTGGTCTCCTGTTCACTTCTACCCATAATGCACATTGACATATTGGCTTCTCTGTCAAGTTCTTGAATATTTTACCATATTCTCCTCCTTTTCTGATGGCTTATTTCTCCCATGGAAAGAAAGAAGCTGGAGATCAGATTATCAAACTGAAGCAGGGAGTCTGCTCCAAATCTAAACTCAAAGCTCAAAAGAGAAAAAATTTAGGAGAAATGTTCAACTAAGGCTCGCATATATATGCATGTACAGATACTTTTGGAGGTTTGGAAACACTTAAAATAGCATGTGTGGTTTGCCGAGGGCAAATGTGAATAAATTGTATCTATTGGTCTCTCTGTGTTTGTGTAAACCTGTCATTGGGTTTGTGTATGTGGTAGTACAGATTGAAAACAGAGACAACGGTCCTACCACTAGAGCGAAAATCTCCCTCAGTCAAATTCTCTTCTCAAGTGCTAATCAGGGTTGATTCAGCCTGTAGGGTGCAGATTTTGTCATGAGCATGCTGCTGCATCCAAAGTCTTCTGGGGAGGGATCCTGGTTCTGGCACATCTGTGGTAGGAATAGGATTAAACTGAAAGGAAAGTAAATATTTTGCTTTGAGTCATCTATTTTATAGTGCTATGCTGCAATTCTGGCAAGTGAAGATGCAATTTTAAGTTTTTGAGCATTTTCAGGTGCATTTAAATACATAATAACTAGATTAATTTAATTGGAAACATCAATTTCCCATCTTTGTGTATGGTTTATGTTCTTAAACTATTAGACTTATAGTGCAAACACTGCCTGTGTTATATTTTTCTAGAGCCTGGGCACCTTACATGTTCTCAATCACGACTCTAAACTGTTGGCTAATCTTTCCCTTTCTAATATCAGCAGTTATAGTTATGCAAATTATTATGTTGTAAAAGTTGTATCAACAATTTATGGTTCAAAACTGAATTTGCTCACAATAAGTATTTGTGAATTAAACACCCCCCAAAAAAGGAGAAGCAGCAGTTAAACCCAGACTAAACCTACTTAAAATATGAAACAAAATATATTAATATACCTAAACACTAGTATATTCTTCAGATAAAGTAATAAAAATATGTCTGTGATAACTAGTCTAAACTGTGAGAAGGTATGAGAAGGAAAAAAAATAGCACTCCACAAGTTCATTTCGAAGGAGACATTAATAAAAACCGGATGACACGCAGCAAAGGAAATTAGCTTCTAGTGTATATGGACGTGAATAATGCTAGAGGATGTATCATATAACTTAATCAGATAGGCTGTAACAGGAAGATGCAACTGTGGTTTCCTTAATGACCAATGAGTGATGTAATCAAATGCTAAATGCACATTGTCAGGTTCTGACAAGTTTCTATCAAAGTGAAGATGGAGTGTCACTTAACCCGGAGTTTAGACTGATAACACATCCTCTCTACAGTGAGCGGAAGGAGTTAGGAGCAGACAAGTTTCTCTAATGTTGTTGTGACATGAAGTAATCTTCCTTTGTCATTCTTTAATGTAAATATCACATCATTGGAAGGTATATATACTTCTGCAGCATTTGGCGGGGTACAAAGTTATCAATCTTGCTAGTTTGGGCCTGAGGCATAGTCAAAGCAGCTGCAGCAGGGACCCAGCAATGCTGCAAGAAGCTTTCAGGTGGTACTGGTTTCTGCCAGAAGCTGCAGGCTCTGCCCCTGTGACTCCATCTGTGCTGGTCCATGGATTCACTAATTTAAGGTGGTATGGGGACGACTGAACATGCACTCACAAGTCTGAGTGAAGGACAGCTCTCCTCCAGTAGATGAGATTGTGCTCCTAATGTTGGGCTTGTAGGACTTAATTTCTCTCCCATTATTGTGCCCATTGCCAGTGAGTGTTTTCAATTGAGCAAACCCAAATGTTAAGGCTAGTAGAGAAGGGACCTTTGTGGCAGCAGGTTCAGATCCCAGTTGAGTAACTTCTGCTAGCCTCAGGCCCAGGAGGGCAGGTCATGGGGTGCAGAGACACAAGGGCTGGATGCACCTGCCCAGGTTGGCTCTGGAGGCAGGAGAGTCTTCTCTTGTGTTCCAGAAGGGGGGATTTGATCCTTCATTGCACAGTAGGTACAAGAGCTTTGTTCACCAAATCAGAGTGGTTTAGCAGCAGTTTTATAGCAGGGTACCACAGTGAATATTAGAACCAACCAGAGTCAAAATTAAGACTGAGCTCACTGATAATCCTGGGCTTTGCATTTTAATGTATATTACTAGTTGAGTGCTAGATTGTGTTTTTATGACCAAGCAGATTAGGAAATAATTTGCATGTGAATCTCTCCAAGTCAGTGCAGTTTCCCTGGTAACAAATGAGGAACCAAGTTCCAAGATCTGCTTGTTGCTGTTAAATGTGGAGGGGGTGTTCTTTTTTATAAGTTTTTATTAAAGAAAAGTAGAACTTCAAAACTTAGCAAGAATACTGATTTGCATAAAATAAGGGGTTGAGAGAGTGAAATTGGTTCTTCGCTCACCAGCACTTAACTCATACAAAAATCTAATTTCTAGTCAAACAACACCAGGGTATTTTGCAATCAGGCTTTTCCTTTCTGGCTACTGAAAATGAAATTTGCTGTTGCTTATTATTTTCAGGGAAGCTGCCAAGAACTGGCATTTCCATCAGTAGCTGCCTTTCCAGCTTCTTCAGAAGCTGTCTGTGAAGGCTGGGAGTATAACTTTGTCTGAGACCCATAAGGGCTTCCCAGCTCCCCTCTGTGGCTCCATGAGGTGAGATCCTTAACCATTTAGGTTTAGCCTGAGGGAGATTCTCATGGGTTCCCTGTCACTCCACAGAAATCAACTGGTTTGGACCAGGGACAGTCTGCTGCATCTTCCTTTTTAAGTGATGGTTAATGAGAGGTCTGAGTTGAAGTTTTAACTGGATGACTTTTTATGTAGCAGCAGGAGAACTTAGAAAATGTTGGAGGAGAGAGCACTAGCCTGTTTGTGGATGTTGAAAGAGTGACTGAAGGATCAGTTATCTTTGAAATTTGCATCATGGAGGTATGGGACAAAAAAAAAACCAACCCAAAAAACAGCAACCAAAAAAATCCACCGCCATGGAAAAAAACCCAACAAACCGCCAAAAAACCCCAAACAGCCAGCATTTGGAGTTCAGGCAGCATTCTATGGCTTTATTGAACCAGACACTTTTGGCATAAAGCATTTTGCTATTAAAGCATCCCCAGTGCTCTCTGAACACAGAGTATCCAATTGTTTTATGAAACTTAATATATAATCTCAGTATTTTTGATGCTGAGTTTTTGAGTGACTTCTTTTCAGTAAAAATTCTAACACTAAATCCGCCTAGTTAAAAATTAAATCCAGAAATATAGCTGTAAATTGGTAAGCAACTAGGTGAAAAAAGTATTTTTTTCTTTCCCTCACAGTTTGTTTTGGCTGCTGGTTCCCTGTTTAATAATTTTCAGTTTGCAGTTTATTCTAATTAGACTTAAGTTCTTAACGTGAAGCAAATTAAAATTTTAGTTGCCCTAAAATTTCTGCAATGTATATATTAAGGAAAATTCTAAATATATATATGTAAAAAATATTTTATCTCAGTAGGAAAGTATCTCTCTCATTCAGAGGTGTAATTTTTGAAAACATTAGAATCACAAAATAGATTTTGTAATAAATAAAAGTAATTACTGTTCAGCTCCTCACTTAGAAGCAAGCTAAGCTTCTGCTGTTGAACACAGCTTTACTTCATTCTATCAGACTAAAGCGATTTTTCATGTCATGCTGGGTTGTGTTTCCATTAATGAGCCATACAATAATTGGGAATAAAAACAGAAAAATTACATTTGAACACAGAGGACCTGAGTTACAGATAGTTCATATCATCAACATGAACAAGCTTTATCTTTTTTTAATGTTGTATCATTGAAAGCAGTGGCACAATTAAAAAGTGTCTTCTGAGTGTTCAAGTTGTGTGGTAGAATTTCCCAAGTGCTGCAGGAGATGGGATGTGGATGCAAAAACGTAACTCTGCGTCAAGCTTAACTTTATTCAAAACTTTCCTTTTTTTCCCTATTTCACAAGCCTGTGGATTACTAGACAACTAAAATGAAAACATGCAAGAATGGTGATTCTGTATCTTTTATTGGTAGGAGGGACATCATACAAATGACAAGAGTTTCCTTCATTTTGAAGGATGCAGTGAATTTTTCTTTTCTCAGATTGTAATTACATTTCCAGTTCCCTGCCAGCATATGCTGATTGCCTTCGGCTTCCTTGAGGCCTTGTCAATCCATTGATTAAAGAAAAATTCTTTAAGTGGATTTGCACTGCATTTGAACAACTGATACCATTTGATTAGGGCTGAATGCTGATATGACCCTACATAGCTATTTCTAAACCTTGTAATTTTTTATGATTAATTTTTGTGACATCAACTATTTCTCTTAAGTTCTGGACTTTCAAATGATTACCTGATAGCATCAGTTGACACTCATGAATGAAAACTTCTGACTCTTGTGGCTGCAGAAAAAAACTGAGAATGTTAACAGTGCATATTAGAGGTCCAGAAGCTAGAAGGCAATGAAATCATGATTATTTCATAAAAATAATACGTTTCATGCTAGTTGTTCCTCCATCTTGCTGCATCTGGCTTGACAAAGTTCTTGTGCTCACTGTTATTTTTGACAATGTGAGTAGTCCCCCTGATTATTTTTAATGTTATTATATTTATGAGAAAATTCCTCCAGGATTACCATCCCATCACTCAATCTGAAAAACAGAACCAATAGGGTCTGGTAACCTCTTAGTACTCACGAAGGGCAGGGGGATAATGCATGTTCTTTAGAGGTTTTGCTGAATTGTGGCTGAAGTTCTTAGGATCAAATTCACACAGAGAAACATTAAATGGAAATCTTGTTTGCAAGCTCTAAGCACTATGTCCTCCTGAGAGTGACCTTTGGTAACTTCAGATGCTTTTTAGTAAGACTGCTGTGTGACTGCTGCATACACAGTTTTCAGTGGTCAAAATACGAATTCTAGTGATAGGAATGTAAACCAAAAGCTTGATGTGTGGCAAATATAATACGTGCTCTTTTGCATTCCTGTTTTGAAAAAGAAGGATGTCCGCTTCATGGAATTTCAAGGCCATTTTCTCTATTGCTGCAAAATGATGTATCTACATTCTTTAAAATAAACATCTATGATCTTTATCTTTTAAAGTTTATTTTAAAACATGCTTTAATTTCTCAATACATCATCCATCATTCCAGTTATATTCCAGAAATATTAGACTATCTATACCAATGTGTTCATAATTAGAAGAGACTATCAAATTATGCCTATTTTGAAGACAATTTTTAAAACTCTTATCCCTCAAGTTTCTTATATATACTTTTTTGTCTCCTCTTTTTTTTTTTCAGTAACTCAACTTTTTAATTGAAAATTCTCAGTAGGTGATAAAGAGGAGAAAGATTTTTAGATTAAACAAAATACCATGAACGTGTAGATTTATAAAGATCAAAGGGACAACTTCCCTGTGTAGCATATGGTGCAGTATTATGAGGGTTTTTTTTAAGAACTATTTTCCATAAACAAATTTTATTCATGTTCACATGAATAAAAGGTGGCAGTGACTTATGGTGCACTGCATAAATTTAGGATTATTCACAGGCATTTGTGCCCATAGTCAAAACAGTTTTATTCATTATATTTATAACTTGAACCACAGCTGATTTGGACTCTGGTTTTTGAATGTGATTGGGGATATAACAGAAATCCAGACTGAAATTTCCTAAAATAATGTGCCAAACCCTTCTGAATTAATACTATCTTTGCATGAAATACAGATATTTTCAAGAAACAGTTAGGAAGGTACAATAATAGAGAAAACTTTTAAATGCGTACAAAATTTGTAGGAAGATATGGACAAGCTGTAAGGATTGTTTACTAAATGGATTTGAAGTTATTAGGCTGAAATATATTTGAGGTTGAATATTTCTTAAGGAATTAAGAGCTATATATCACAATAATACAGTGCCTTTAAAACCAAGTGAACCCTTTTTGTTAAAAACAACGTTTATATTACTCTAATATCTGCATGCCTGGCCATTAACAAAGTAACAACAGCAACAAAAATTCATCCAAACCATAAAGTTAGAGAAAAGACCAACTAGATAAATCCAGACCCCTTTGACACAGGTCTGATTTTATTCTTGAACATTTGTGGATGGCTTTGCTTTGTAACTGTAGTGCGGTTACGCTGACCGGTGTGTTCACAGGCTCAATTGCAATTCTTTGCAACTGCTGCTTGACAGAGCTGGGCTGCTGGGAGACGAAAGCAGAAGAGGATATATGGGATAGCCACAGGCAGTCTATTCCACTGCTTACCGGAATAGCCATTAGTGTGTGTTTTCTAATGACTAATCTGAATCTTTCATGCTGAAACTGAAACTCATGACTCGTTCGCTTACCTAGTGCAGTAGAGGAAACAGATAATATTCTTCTCTGTAGAAGCTTTTTTTTGTGCTTTAAAGCTACTACCATATTTAGCTTTTTTATTGGTATTGCTACTGGTTTTGGCTTTTTGTTTGTTTGTTTGTTTGGGGTTTTTTTGAGCTAATCACCCCAGCTTTTTTAAAAGCACCATAAAAGATGCATTCTAGACTTCTAGCTCTTCTTATTTCTTTCCACTGCATACTCTGTTTATTCAAATATTTCTTGAACTACAGTGTCTCAAACTGCACAAGGTATTTCAGCTGAGGCAATAGAAATGCT
The DNA here is from genome assembly GCA_025769975.1 of Gallinago jamesoni. Taxonomy (NCBI): domain Eukaryota; kingdom Metazoa; phylum Chordata; class Aves; order Charadriiformes; family Scolopacidae; genus Gallinago; species Gallinago jamesoni. Next base: position 26,123,816 of record JAOQGH010000077.1, on the reverse strand, counting down.
CAATAAGCCAGAGGTGTTACATGTGAGATTTAAATATATTAATTTATACAAGGAAATGCTCTTGATGTGTATGCAAAATGGTCTTTCAGACCAACACAAAATTTCACATAATTCCTGTATATAGAGCCTAGATCATTGGCTATAAATTCCACCAAAAATTAAATGCATGTACATTTAAATGATTAGTGTATATCAGAGTTAAGGAAGCGTTTAGTACAAAACCGTTTTGTATGTTGGAAGACTTCTTTTGTCAGTAAATCTGGAGAGTCAGAGCTAACGTTGGGCTTCATTTATTTATTATTTGATTGGGAAGTCAGATCCTATTCTTAAGAACAGCATAACATTTCAGGTGAAAAAAATATACCTGGAAAAAATATTTCTTTTTTCTTAAATCACACAAATTTCTTAGTAAAAGCATGAAATCTGAATAGTTACTGAGGTAAAAATCCCCTTTTCATTTACAACAGCTCCTCAGGGTGCAGCAGTCGTCCATGCACAAATGAAATACTGAAAATGAATGAGCAGTGTCAGAAAGTTAATATCATACATGAATGGCAAACCCTTAATTGGAAATGTATTTTTTTTATGTAGTTGCTAGTGGAAGAAATCGCTTTCATCGGGTCTATTGGCTCCAAAATCCCATTACAATCATCCTGTGTTTAATATGCAGATACACTGAGGTGTCGTGTGTGCTATGGTAATCTCATCCTTGAAAGAATAGAGGCTGGATAGGTGGCCAATGGGGTGGCTTGAAAACTGCTTGAACTGCCATGATCAGTGTCATGGTGTCCAGCTGGAGGCCAGTCACTGTTGGTGTGCCCCAGGAGACGATACTGGAGCCAATATTTTTTGACACCTTCAGTAGTGAGCTGAATGATGGGGCAGAGTGCGTCCTCAGCAAGTTTGCAAATACAAAACTGGGAGGAGTGGTTGATCCACTAGATGAGTTTTCTGCTGTTTGGTGGGATCTTGGTGGCTTGGAGAAATGGGCAAGCAGGAATTTCATGAAGTTCAAAGGGAAATGCAAAGTCCTATCAAACAGCCTTTCAAAAAACTAAGATGATAAACCTTTGGAAAATTTTTAGACACGCAGTTGGCATTCAGTCAATAGCCTCTAGAATAAAATCTCGATAGGTTCCTAACTGGTAAATTTTCCCTGAAACTGACATAGAAAATAGGTAGGTAGAAAACTTGGTCTTGGAGGTATGCCAAAATATGCCATGTCTTTTAATTACTCTGTATTTGTGCAGGATGCTATGCAGGCAAAAGTTTCTGGTGCAGATCTGGTCTAAATGTCTATGCTCTCATACCTCTCATCAGTTGTGCTTTCTGACTACCTTTTACTTATTTATTTTGATAACACAGCTTCAAGAAATATGAACTCTTAAAAAATCTATAGTATTTTTTTGAAACATTTTTTCTTTTCAGGATCACACTTCAAAATCTGAAAAATTGAAGTGAGAACTATCATTACAAAATAATTTCTTAGAAGAACATAAGGGCCCTGATATCTGCCTTTGGATTCATTGTATAAGCTAATTTAATTATCTTCTTGTCTGTGGGCCTCTGCAAGTGTGGGTAACAAAATATTGGTGGGAAACTGGGGAAAAGCCTGCACGTTTGTTTATAATAAAGTATTCACACAGCTGAAGAAAGGACTTCCATTCCTTTGGCCTGATGGTTCTACATCTGAAAAATACAATGCTTAATACATTGCACAGACCAAAGTAGAGGAGTTATGTAAGCATACACTCTAATGTGTAAATATCTGAAACACTGTATTTTTTTAGCTAATACTACTTCTCTCAGAGAATTCTGAGTGGTAGTAGTTCAAGATGAAAGTATTTTGTGTTTTTCAGTGTCTCTTTTAATAGAAGAGGTCACCAGAAATTGTTTTAATACATTTTTTTCCTTCGTAAAAGAAGATATAAGTGTTAACAAGATGGATTGTTTGTTCTGTTTCTGGTGACGCAAATATAATTGAATTTTTAAAAATCTACTAAAAATAAGGCATTGAAATCCAATATTCTGAGTTCTGTGTCCCCAAGTAAGGGATAGGAAGTTTAGTTGCACAAAAGAAAATGGTATGTTTGTGATTAACATTAGTCTGAAAAGCCAGATGGTCTACAGAGGTAGATCTGTGCATAAAATGTATTTTACTGGGAGGTTGTTTTGTATTTGTATTGGACTTATATTTATAATTAATAGACCTGCAGATGAAGAAACATCCAGCCACTCTTTTAGATGAGTTGATGCAGAATCAGATTGGCAGCTATTTGTCCTTTGTTGTCATTGCTTCATTTTAGCCATAGATATTATTTCATGTGTTTTATTGTCATTCTCTCATAGTGATATTTAGACATATATATTATATATAATACTAGAATCATCAGTATATGTTATTTTATGTTTATATACATATTGTATACTCAAAAAGGGTGTTTATTTTGCTTTGAATCAACTGTTTACTTTGTTCAATTTCAAAGATCCTGTGAATTGTACAAATTTAATTAGTGTTGTAGTTATCCTTGAAGTTTTGCAATGCCAGTGTACATTATCCTCAAAAAAAAAAAAAGAAAAGATGCTTTCCCAGAAGCATCCCCTCCAAATTCTGCCCCTCCAAACAATGAAGTGTAGAAGCAAAGAGCTCTTCCAAGAGTAGGTGTTAGGTTTATACGTAGACTAAGATCAGAGGGTTTCCCTGAGGAAGGACTGGGTTGGTATAAACCTGTTTAAATATAGGTACTGGTAATTACTCAGGCTGTTTATTAAAAACAACAACAAAAAAGCAGTCCTTCCACACAGACTTTGTATGTATAATCACTCATGTCATGTCTCACAAGCAGATGACTGATGCAGGCTGGTCTTACTTGCTTAAGTTGTCCTGTACTACCAGTGTGTATTTGGGAGTGACCGTCATTCTCCTTCCTTGATTGAATTGAAATAATGAGCTTTCATAGAGCTTGGATTTAAGCAGGAGTACATGTTGACACAAGCAGTTTGACCAGATTTTGAACAATTTTAAGATGTGGGGGAGGATGTCAGAATGACATCTTTTGCGATGTTCTTGGCCCTCTGTGTCTCCAGAAGGTCTCTGCTGGGCTGCCGTGTGGTCCACAGCAGCTGGGTGGCTTGACATAGCAAATCTCTTAGCCTTCTGATGTTTTTTTTTCCTGTGGTGATAAGGATGGCATTCAGTAGCTCAGCTGAAGTGGCTACAGAAACAGGCTCTTGATTCAATTTTTCATGCTTTGTGCTCGGCTGAACCTGTTGGATAACAGCCCAGCTCATGGAAAGCATCAGAAATTCATACATTTGAGTACAGTCCATCTACAGTTCTTTGAGCTACATTTCACATCATTGTGAAGTTTAGTCTGTGAGCAATGAAATGCAGCATATACAGTGTTGATGGAGCAGTCTTTGGCACAGGGTGAGGCCTTAAACTTCCTGTGTATTTACTGACAGAGTTCAGTTACAGATTTTAGCCCATGCATAAATTTTTTTTAGGATAGCAGCTTGTCCAAAGCGGTCACAGGAATGCTTTCGGGAAAGTTTTGGGATACAAGCTGTGGGAAGGGTTCTTCAAAGAACATTCCTTGATGGATCCGGCCAGACAAATCATCTATGCATGTGATATGTATGCGTTTTATCACTGAAAGTTGTTGGGAATTAAATTGTTACTGTGCTTCAGCTATTTAATTTTGGATCATGGAACTTGCATATTTTGGTTTACTACCAGCTGATTCCAAATCCATTTTCAGCACTTAATTGGTCCTGGCTCTGAAGCGTATTACAGAAATTGCTCTCCTTTTTCTCTGCATCACCATCAACTGTATGGGTAGATTTTCTGTTTTGTTAAAAGCAACAAGAAGCCTGTCTCCCACTTGACAAATGGCCTGATTTTGTTACCTGTTGAGTGTATGACATCTTCATTGTCATCAATGAAGCAATTATGACATTGCTTCATTGTCTGGATGCTTTTTGACTGAATATTACTTTCCAAATGCCATTTGATATAGGCTCCTTTCAAATTGTCTACTAGATTCAGCAATTTTCTTGAATGTTAAAGGGTTTGGCTGCATCTGGCTTGTGGTAAACATGACAGTACACATCTGCCCTGTGTTGCATCTCCTTGGTCCCTGGACACAAACAATGCACAATTTTTGCACCCCGTGGAGTACTTGGGTAGGCACGCTGCTTACCCGTTTTGCCCCTTTTTGCAGAAAAAAAAAAATCACAGATGCACTTTAGGGAAATTTCAAAACTTGCTCTAGCTCATATGTTCTCTGAAACAGGTAGTTTCTTGTCACTATTTATCATTGTTGTTTATTTAGTGTCAGGTGTAATTCAGATGATTGAAAGCACGGTAAAGTATATTAACTGACTGCTTCACTTGTAAATATTTTGGGAACTGCCACCTCCATACGTGAGATCATATAGTCTTCTTGTCCTATATTTCAAGATGGAATAATTTGGCGTGTTTAAATCATGGGTCAAAAACTGAATAAATGAAGAAGCTTACTAGTCAGTCTTTCTTCCTAATGAACATTCACTGCAACAGAGACAGAGCTGCCAATTACTGGCTGCTTGTTCTGGCGACTCATTAAGTATGTTTCAGCATGAACCTCTTATGTTTTGGCACATGGCCAGATCCAATTCAAACTTTCCCCATGTCCAGAATAATACTGTCATTATTTTGATAGACAAGTAAGCTGCAAGTTTCATATATCCACAGCAAACACTAATTTGGGCATGACAAAAGGGCATCTGCTCTTCTTACTGCCAAGAAAATTATTGCAGAAGTGACTGTACTGACAGTAGTAGATGAATTTCACTTTATTTAGATTGAATTATTACACTGAATAAAATATTTACTAGTTATCTAACATCATTCTACCCCTCAGAGCAGTTTTAGGGAAGTAACGTGTGCAGCAGCTATAGTCCAATATTGCCTCGCTAATTTGCTTTCAAGAGTTCATCACAGTCTGTGAAAACTGTCTCTTTAAGTACTTCAGAAAGGCAGATGAGAACAAATTGCTTTGTATGTATATCATATGTATGTATATGTGATTTTTAGGGATTTAAAAAAAAAAACATTCGTAATACCGCTGCACCAGCAGAACTGTGTGATCTAGACACAATTTCAATTTGATCTTTAAGTTGCCATAGTCAGGAGGTTGCATGGTACTGGAAGACTGAATTAATTTTAGTTAGGTATTATGTTTGAGAAAACTACTGTAGAGTTCTTTCATATTTGTCATAGCCTTTATCTGAAGCACACCATTCCTTAAAAGATTAACTCTTTTGGATACATATTACAGTATGCAAATGTCATCTGAGAATTCAAAATATTTTTCAGCATTATTTCCTGACTTCTAGCATAATCTTTTTAAAAGAAGTGTTGTTGAGAAATAATATTAGGACATAAGAAATTACACTTTAAGAAGTCCTACATAAGCAAAATAGGCTTTCCTATATCGGACCTAATGTTTATCCACCATAGATACGTACCAGCATACATTTGACTTTGTTGGTGTTACCTGTCTCTGTAGTAGCAATGTTATATATTTTGAGGATAAATGCAATGTTTTGAGTTCTCAGAGTGTATTTTAGACTTAGTTGTGGTTATTGGGAACTATATAATCTTCAGTTGGTTATTTGGTTTTGTATTCCTTTAATTTATGGAATCCAGCAGAGAGATGTTATGGTCTCTGTTGTATTGTTAGTGGTTCCTTGCAGAATGCCAGAATTTTATATTCACTTAAAATAACTGACTCAAGAAATACAGAGATTGGAGATATTATGTCCAACTCCTTATTTAAATAATGTCTTTATATGAAATGCTTACACAGGCAATTATGCCCACCAGTGTACAGAGCCCATTGGTATTTAATGAAGTCTTACGTAGCATTAAGATAATGACTTGTTAGATTAATTATTTGTGTTTTAAAAAAAAAAAGAATATCTGAAGGAACAAGTTTTTTGTAGATGTGAGAAGTGCTTTAGAGAAGCATTTTGAAGGAGGTTTTTGATTTGTCCAATGAAATGGGCCAAGTTCCTGTGTCTGGTCATTCTGTTGGAAACCCAGAGGTTGAGAGACTACTGGAGGGAGATTTTTTTTACCCTCAGAGCTGATACTTTTCACTATGTCTGCTTGACAGAAACTTCTGGTATTAATATTTTTTTTTTTATTCAAGTTTTGAGCTGGAAACTTTTACAAAAATTCTATATACGAGAGACTATGCTGTCACCTATGTCATGCACTGCATCCTTCCTAGTCCTCTCTATTCACACGTGAGTACTTGCACAGATATGCTAAACCTGTATTCTTCCAGCTACCATTTTGATTTATCTAAAATAAGGCAAGACATTTGTGCAAGGAATAAAAAGATCATAAGGCATTCTGTCAGTTTTATTGGTTTCTCCCATGAGTTTCGCTGCTCTCCAGACCTCAGAAGCCCTTATTTATCCCAGAAACCTTGGAATTTACAGACTGACTTTGCTAAAGCACTGCTGAACTTTAGAATCCTCATAAGAATGCTGGAAATCTTCAGAAAAGCCTTCTATGATATCAGCAAATATCTCCCATGAGAAGCCTTCCAGCACACTGGAAAGTGTTCAGCAGTGATAAAAGAGTGCATGATTCTCATTTAGAATTCTTGCTTGGAAAACATGAACTCTATGAAACTTTTTTATTTGTCCTGGTGTGACACATATTATGTTACATTTCCAGATCCAGTCAGATTGTGTGCATTTTGAAGGTTTCTTTTTTTTTAATATTTTTGTGGTTAATTCAATCATAAATGGTTTTAAACTAAAGCACATCAGACTTAGATACAAGGAAGACATTTTTTACTATAATACAGTGAAACAGGTTGCCTTACAGAAGGTGTGGATGCCTCATCTGCGGAAGTGTTCAAGGTCAGATTGGATGGGACTTTGGCTCTAGTGAAAGATGTCCTTGCCCATAGCAGTGAGTTTGGAGTTATATGATGCTTAAAGGTCCCTTCCGATCCAAACCATTCTATGATTCTGTAATCTTCAAGACTGTGCTGTTTTTTTTGCAGTAAATCCTTTTTCTTTGAAAAAAGAAGGGTCTGAAGTAATTTTCTTCCTTCCTATAGTCTTTTTTGGCAATGTTCATCCTCAAAATATATCTCTGTTTAAGGTATTTTCATTAGAGTAATCTTCCCACCCATGTTTGGTTACTACTTCAGATTTTATACTCTGGTTTCTACTTACTTTCTTTTTTTCATATACCAGTTCAGTGCTGCCTTGAGTTTAGCAGTTAACAATACTCTGCTGGACTTCCTGGCTAACTGTTTTGAGCAGTGCTGTTCTTCTAGAACAAGAAATTCTAGATGATAAAAGGCAGTTGCTAACACCAGTTTCAAAAAGGTTTAATGCATATGACATAGGGAAAGATGACAGACTGATTTCATCTTGTCTCCAGCTGTAAGTCGAGAAAGGCAGATACATATACAACGTCAGAATGAGAAGCAGAAAATATTTTATACTTAATTAAGCCTTTAATCAGTTATTATTCTGTGTCCCTGAATGACAGCATTGTTGGCAACAGCTTTATATATAATACCATTGCAATTTGCTTTTCATTTATCTCATTAATTTTTTGTAAGACTATAACCTTCTGTTTACAGAGAAGTTTATTGATATATTAATTTTTTTAAAAATGTTATGGAAAAATATTGAAAATACTTTCTTATGTTGTTTTGGTTCATAACTTTCCATGATAATTTTAATTCTAAAATCTCACCATTTTATATGTTACTCCTTCACCTCTATGTCATGTTTAATTTATTACTTTATTTATATTTAAATTCATCCTCAACTATGACCTAAACAGCATCTGGCTCACTTGAAGGAATTGAGGAGAAAGAAAACTGGAAAGAAGAGAGGAACTGATGGGAAATTAACTGAGCCTGCGAGATGCTGTAAAGTAGTAATTAGCAAGCAATTTAACCACAAGGGCCATTGTAGAGCATAGTTCAACCAGAAACTTCTAGTCTTCTAAGAGAAATAGCTGATTCTGAAGATCTCAGGTAAGAAGTGTATAAAAGTAGGGTACTTTCCAAGTGACTTTTAAATAAAATGAGGTATAAACCACATTTGGCTGAGCGTGGTAAGGAGAATGCAGCAATGAATGGAATACTGTAATAAACCAGCATTTCAAAAAGGAAGCAGAATGTAAACTTAACCTCTGAGTAAAAAAATTACTATACCTAACAAAAGAGTTAACAAAGATTTCAACCTAAATTGAGGCAACACTGCAGGGAAAATCAATTCACTTTATGAATTCTTTTTGGTCCACCTGCTGTTATTTTCCCTAAGTGAATGTGTTGAACAAGATGGTAAATGGGAGCTGAAGAAATGGTAGGTGAGGAACTCTAATTTATAAAATTTTCTTCTGAGAGTTTTGTCACTAATTATATTGGGAGAATACAAAAGCTTCAAAATAATGGTTTCTAGATGATGAATTTATTTATTGTATAGGAACAATACTTGTGCTCTCCACATACTGTAAAGCTTAAATGATTGTGTATATTGGTGTGAAATAATATAGTTCCTCAGCTTTATTCTCCATGTTTGTAAAGTAAAAATCTCAAATTCTAAAAGATTTCTCTTGAATTTAAACACCATGTTTCTAAGTATTCATTCCATTTCAGCTTTGTCAAATGTATTTTTCTAGATCTTATTTATTCTCTCGCTTCTCAGTAGCACAATTCTAAAAGACATCATAACTTAAAAAAGAAAAAGAAGATAAAAGAGAAGCCCTGAATTTTTATAACGTATTAATTTACCTTTGTTGCAGAGGCAAATGATGTCTCAATCTATTTTTAGGACAAAAGGACATTTAGGACAAAAGGACCCTTGTCCCTTTAGGACAAATGATGACAACTTCAGAAAGAAATGAAGGAATGTGCTTCATGCCACAATGATCACACAGAAAAAGCAGTATTAGAAGTTAAGTGGAGAAGTTATGACTCTTCCTTCCAGCTTCTATGCTTGGTACTACAGAATTGTTTTCTAAAACCTGTAGTTTATTTTTCCAAATCCTAAGTGGCAGATTTTCCCCTTTGTTTTGGGGAAACTCATTCCACTGTTCAATACATGCTGTGAGGTATTCAGAGTTCTAAGTAACTATAATCCATTTTACATAGCTTTCTTTTTCGGTTTGAACTTTTTCTTGAGTATAATTACTCTTTAAGTTTCAGCTGCCTGGAAGACTTTTTATGTTAAAAATAGAAGGGCAAAATAAAAGCCACACTTTCTCTTTAGATCTGCTCCCTAAAACAGAATTTCAGATACAGTTTCTTTTCCCTAATATTAGTCTTTTTTTCTCTGGGATTATGTTGATAGTGTAGGAGACCAAAGCCAAAGAGATTCCCTTGAATGTAGAATTATTAAAAGGAAGGGAAAAAAAAAAAAAAAGGAAAAAAGGGAATGTAAGGAAGTTGTCATATCACAGCTTGAAGAATGGACTTGCTCACAGTTCTCCATGGTAGTAGGGAATTTTACCACCTGTTTTCACAAATACCTGTAGAGTTTAACCAGGGCTCTGTTCTGCTCTGTTTAGCTCACAGAGACACTGTCATTGAGGCAGTAACCCAAAAACAGAGCATGCTGCTGCTGCTCCATTGCCATTGAACGATATTAAATCACCTTAAGCCTCTCTTTAGAGATGTCTTTCTGCATGTCATTAATTTATTTCTGTATTATGTAATGTTCAGAAATTATCCCGATGTTATTAAACAGTTTCTCCTGGTATTTCTGCCAGAAAGTGTTCAACACGTTATTAGTATAATTTACTAACTAAATTTATTTCTGCATAATTGCAAGTTGTAATGTCCTCATTTATTTGTCAACTGTACAAACTAATACTAATTTTCCTAAAAACTTTAGAATCAAATGACCTGACCAAGAAGAGGCTAGTAAGCGGGGCTAAATCCCCGTGTTGTGATCCATCACAACAAAGACAGTATTTGGATTAGAGGGTGAACAGTGCCAGTATGCTTTGTCCAAAGAGTATATGCTTGCCAGTACTATAATTTAATAGGAAGAGTAAGAAGGCTCTTTCAACCTATTTCCACTACACGGCTGTATAAAAACACAGACTTGGAGAGCACTAATATGTGTTTCTCTTCCACTGTATTTTTTCCTGCATTGTGTTAGTTCATGGTTGGACTTGATCTGAAAGGCTTCTCCAACATAGACAATTCTATGATTCTATGATAACTACCCATTTTTTTTCCTGCAACCATAGTACAATGGTGCAATTTATGGAAACTTTTGGACCCTTTCTAGTCTCTTTAGTGACTTCAGTCAGCTCAGAAAGAAAAAGAGGTATTTCGAGGCAGCTGAAACTTTTTCATAAAGACCACTTGAGAGCCCAGGCAATAACGATTTCCTACAAAGCTTACCAAGACTTGAAACAGGCATTCTAATTGAATAGTTTTAATTTAAGAAATTCAGACATTTTTATTTACTAGCATCTCCAGGCAGAGGTGCAGTATTTTGTGTATCTTTCTGTTGCTTTTTTGTCTTTTCAAATGTGGTAAGTTGGTGTTGTCTTTTTTAAACTAAAAATTTTTCAAAAGACCTGGTTCGCTTTACAGTGATATGAAATGGAACTTAGACCAGGTCTTGATGAAGTTGAGGCAGTATGAACAGCTCCTGCTTGAAAGGACTGAGGGTTGGTGCAGTAAAAGCATCACTTCCACAGAAAAAGTGTATTATAAGGGAACAATTAAGCTCTATTTAATAGAGGTTGGAAGCCTGATGACTTTTTAGGTTGCTGACCATGTATTATTGCAAAGAACAGAGAAAGCTAGATTAAACAAAACTTGATGGATAAAACAATAAGGGCAAAACAGTGAACAGATGGAGAGGGAAAGAGTCATACTATTTAGTATTGAATGCAAAAATCCAAAGGCTATTGCTGACCTAGCCTGGAAAGCTTGTAGTGCTGTTGCAGTCAAACACAGCAATGTTGTCTCTGGTCTTGTGGAAATTCTCAAAGAGTAAGCAACAGTTTCTTACTATGAGGTACATGAACCAGGAGCTTCAGTGAGCTGATAGAAAATGAGATTGGGTTCTTGAAATTTGTGGATAACCGAGATTAGACTGCAGTTGCTATAGTACCATGCTCATCAAGAGGGCACAGTTTGAAATAAAAGTGTTTTCAAAGAGATCTCCTACTTTCTCCTACACCCTTTCTCTTATACTCTAGAAGACTTAATTTTGAGCTGAAATGATTTCTTCTTGGTCAGTGACTGTTGTGTGCTTTTAGAGTGCAAAAATTTCCTTCACTGTTTTTGGTGTGAGATCCTATTATTTGGGTTGGGGTTTTTTTGTCAAATAAATACTTAGCAATTGCAATTGAAGATTTGTAATAGAATACTGAAAAGAATATTTTGTGTTTGTGGACTTGCATGAGTGCCATGTATGCTGATGAAGCAGAAATAAGTATTACTTTCCTGTGATGACCATGAGTATTGTGAGGGTGTGGGAATATGATGTATCACTAGATATCATTGTAGCTTTTGAGACCATTTGTAATAGCTCAGGATGTTACATGTTTAGAGGAAAATACAGCAGCTGTTGAATGTTAGAAGTCGAGAAAAAGGCTTCATTTTACTAGAGGTATAAACGCTCAGAATTAATATTGTAGAAAGAGCTCTATCAAAGGAGAGTCTGCTGTTGTCAGTATGAGTCACTGTGCAAGCTGAATACTTTGGAAATTACAGTGGATTTTTAATACACAGAACTTTTTTCCATCTAAAATATTATATAGTTACTGATGATGTTCCCATTCCCTTCATGTTACTTCAAAGCAGTATCTGTGGATATGTATCTTCAGATTTCACAATGGAAATAGAGATTATTAGTAGTAACTATTTTACAACTGTGTTGTTCATCTGTATTATATAATGTATGAAATACAAATATTTTTAAAGGATTTGATGAGTAGTGTGTTTTACTAGGAAATATTAGTTACCAATTAAAAGAAATGAATTTTCAGGAGAATTCTCCAAACATTCTAAAATAAGACAGTGATTTACTGCACATGATTTTATTTTCAGAGAATGACCTGCCTAGACAGCTCTCCCAACACCAAATTAATTGGTGTGCACTTTTAAAATGTTCAGATTCGCTTATTTTTACATATACTAACAAATTTTGTTAGATAGATACTGAAAAAAGAATTTGTTGTCTGCCAGGATAGAAAAAAGAGATTGATGGCTGACATCTGAAAGTACAGTTTGAATCCTCATTCATCAATAGCAACATATTAGCTTTCTTAATTATGGGCGAAGAGAATAGCTTGACCTATGGTAACCCATTACACCAACATGAGACTAACCCTGTCTTTGGGGGTATGTCTTAGAAGTTCTCAGAAACACCTTTTCCTCTGTTCTTTTCTTTATGATCCAGCAAAATTAGACCCTTTTTGGTCTCATTCTCTCTTAATTATGTCACAAACTTTCATGTTGCTGAACACGAAAGATGTCGCCTCTTTTTTCTGGTTGCCTGTATGGATATTTCTAGCCTTTTAGGGAGCTCAGCCAGATTTTCCAGTGAATCGTTAAGGAACATTTAAAATCTGGAGTATTTCCTTCATTTTTAAAGGTTAGAAATTTATGAGGGGAAAGGAAGTGGTTTTCCCTATTTCTTTACCTCTGGAATTACATGTCTGTGGTTAATACAACTTGGGTTTGTTCACATGTATGTTTTTTTTCTTTTATGCAAGAGTGTTACCTCATATATTGACAAAAATACTATTAACTATATTTAGATGTATATTTCATGAAGAAACATCTGGAAAATCCTAAGACATCTATAATTCTGTAATACTTAATTGTAGAAGCTTGCTTTTAAAATAAGGTTATATCATACAGGTATCATATGCATTCTCAATAGTTTATAATTTCTCTATAACCTATTAAACCTTATGTAGATTTTCTGCTAATTGTCTTCTGGGTATTCCAAATGTAGATGCTTTCTTTTTTTAATGACAACATTAGTAGAATATTAAAAGATGTCTAAAGTAATTAGAGGTACATTTGGCCTTTACTTGATAACATTTAAAACTATTATTTTAAACTCCATAATGCAGTAAGGATTCTTCCAGCAGACTTATAATAGATTAATACTAATGGGTTTTTTTTGTTGGTTTTTTTGTTGTTTTTTTTTTTTTGTCAATATCTATAAATCCCTAAATCTTTGCTTTAAAATTAGTGTATGAATCTCTCAGCTTGTAGTTATGAACAATGGGCTAGTATATTTTTTAACTTTTAAAAGTGAGATAAACTGTTATTTTTCTTTGTTTCCCCTTCCCATAGCTGAAATAAAAACATGCTGCAGGCAAATTTGTGGTCAGAAGTTGGAAGGTGAAAAAGTGGTTGGAGTAGCCATATAGGTGTGGTCCCTCTGATAAGCCAAATTTTGTCAAAGTCAGACCACAAGAACCCTGGTTCTTTTATGCCCTCTGCATGAAAGTGATTTCCTTTCTGAATTGAGACTTATAAGTTTCCACAACCCTAGAATAGTTTTTACCCTATAGATCATTGCTTTTCAATAGTATCTGGAAAAAAAACCACTAGACCTCAACATTAGATCTACACTAGATCTCTAGTGTCTTACAACACTTTACGAGGTTGTAAGAATATGAACTTCCCCACCCTCAACTCTCTCGCTTTAAAGATTTCTCATATTCTTAGGGTCCAACAGGAATTTGAAATGTTCTTTTTAGGTGTCAGCCCAGTCTGTACATTTGAATTGGATTTCAGCCTTAATTCTACTCCCAAGTTTAATGATATTTTAATGCCATTTTAGTTTGGTTGATTTGCTTAAGCGCGCGGCATGATTTAAATGCTCTAAACACCTTTCCACAGTTGAGTTTTATGCTGCAGATGAATGTGTGGTAAGAGTTTTTTGCAAGTGGCTGACCTAGGGAATACTGCAGCAGTTTCCCCAGCGCTGCCCTAGCCACCTTCTCATTTTCACATTTTGAACCATTTTGTATTTGATTCTTTCCTATGCCTTATTAGATTTCCTTTAACACTAAAATAACTTCTGTGGCTAATGAAATAATGTTATGCTGATTGAGGAAAGTTTTCACTCATGTCTGCAAAGTTTCAACAATATGCATGGCTCCTGAATAGCAGCCCTGCCATTTACTATTGAATTACAGGTTTACCACAAGGGAAGCATTAGCAGTCTTTGAAAATAATCTCTAATCTTATTGTTTGTTGTGATAGGATGTGTTCAGATACTTCAAATACTCTAGTTCATCTTTATGAAAGGATTTGCAGAAGTGAGGCGTATCAGGGAACTTGTGTTTTGGGGAGGAAGCAGCACCTGTGGATGGCTTTATGTTATGGTTCAACAGCATATCAAAGTGGAGTCTGCCTTTGTATTTTAGGTCCTGATATCCTAGATCATGTCATTTCATTGCCCTATTCTGCAACATCATCAGGGAGCTACTGGAGAGAGTCCAGCGTAGGGCAACCAAGATGATTAAGGGATTAGAGCACCTCCCTTATGGGGAAAGGTTCAAAGAGCTGGGGCTCTTTAGCCTTGAGAAGACTGAGGGGAGACCTTATCTATGTTTACAAGTTCCTAAAGGATGAGTGGAAGGAAGCGGGGGTGGGGAGCTGGAATCTTTTCAGTGGTTTCCAGCAACAGGATGAGGGGCAATGGGCACAAGCTGGAACAGAGGAAGTTCCATTCAAATATGAGGAAAAACTTCTTTACAGTGAGGGTGACAGAGCCTTGGGGCAGGCTGCCCAGGGAGGTCATGGAGTCCCCTTCTCTGGAGGCTTTCAATACCCGCCTGGATGCAGTCCTGAGGGACGTGCTCTAGGCGTTCCTGCTTTAGCAGGGGAGTTGGGCTAGATGATCTCTAGAGGTCCCTTCCAACTCTGTCAAATCTGTGAATCAATCAAAAAAAAAAAATAGAAAAAGAAAAAAGAGTTGAGTATTGGCCTTCTTTGAATACATCAAATCACCCTTCTGCGATACTTCATTTTTGTTATTCAAAAACTCAATAACTGACTTTTGCTATTAATTTTTTTCTTGTTGTGAAGTTATTTAAAATAATGCAAACAAAACACATACCTTATGAACCAATAAAAATCTGCAAGGATAGAAGTTTGTCTGAATTAGTATTTCTGCTCATTTTCTAAATGAGATGTCAAAAATAGAAATAAATCTATGTAGATTGTTAAACATAAATTACATTTATGTTTTTGCTTTATCTTGTCACACTAAGGATGTCAGAGAATTTAAAATTTTCTAAGCTTCGATATTGTTCCACAAAATGCAGCAAGCTGATAACTAATCTGTTTTATTGTTCATTCTGGGTTAATCAAAAATGTAATTATGACTTTTAATTAGAGCAGAAAAAGTGTCTGCTACTAGCTCATAAAAATAGCTTTTTTTCTGGCTTGTCACCACAGGTTATGAAAGACAAAGAAAGCTTTCAAAGTAATAACAAGGAGACAATCTAGCCTCAAATTACTCATAATTGAAGTTAATATTTGAAACTACATCTAAATATATTGGAAGCTGAAAGCTGTGAATTTATATTCTAATTTAATTTTAAAGCATGAAATTTAGTGGTACCTAGAAAACCACACTTTTTTTGCCATCATCTTTTCAAACTGTTTCACAGTTCTGGTTCTAAATTCCATGCTACTTTAAAAAATTCCTTGAAGACAAGTCAACAGGCCCTATGCTTAAATAACAAACCAGGTTTAGCAGTAGGGAACTGTATAAGCTTAAGAAAATGATAAAAATGTATTTCATAATACTCAGGGTTTGGGTAGATGAGTATGATAAATAGATACCTGCATGAGCGCATACACACACACACATGCAACATACATAAAATAAATATACAGAAACTGTTAATAATCTTAAGAAACAAAATTCCCTTTGGATTTGTTTATTATGTCTATTTTAAAATAGCACATAAGGTAAAAAGAGGATATGTAAACCAGAAGTAGGTGATTATTATAAATTGACAGGGGAAGCTAAGTGGTACAGGGAGAAATCTGTGGTTGTCATAGTTAGTGTAATAAAAGCCTGAGATTTATTTTGAAAAAAATTCTGACAGTGTATTTTATCCATTTTGAGAATATAATTGCCATTTCTCTATAATTATTTCTATTCTGTATCTTGGAAATACTTCTATGAATATAACATACTTTTGCTGTAGTTCTTCGAGGAGATGCTAAACAAACCTGCACATTGGGACCGTTAAGAACAGTAGTTTTGATTGAGATATATTGAAGAGTTTTGGAAGAGCTGAATTAGGATCTCTCCAGGCCACTAGTGATGATTTTTAATAAATCTGGAGGCATGAGCAAGGACAAATTTTTGGTATTGTGTAAGCAGAATGACCCAGGTAATTTTAAGGTTGTCCACCTTGCATTGCTCATTGAGGGCAAGGGTGAAATTGCAAATATGGAACTAGAAACATATGAATAAAAGATTTTTTTGTTGGATGTTCAAACAAACAAAATGCCTTCTCATTTTTTCTCCCACAAAAATATACTTTGAGTCAAATTAATAATAAAATTATAGTGCATCAGTTGAATCAGTATATTTCTAAAATGCCACTGGGATTTGGTTTGAGTATTATTAAACTTGCAAAAGTCAGAATATGCAAAATGACCACCAAAACACTAAAAACTGATTAATTCATTAGCGTTCATTAGATGAAAGAGGATGTTTCCAGTAAAGTCCTTATAATGTGATTTCAAGAATGAATTTTTATCATTTTGCTCAATGAGCTGGGAATATCAGAGAAGTATTACTGTAATTGTGCAGCTGGTTTGAGTGAAAAATAACGAAGGGAACAGTTTTGATTTAGAAATCTTGAAAATCTGGGCATAAGCAAACACTAAGTAGCTCAGTGTGGCCAGGAAGGCACAAAGACGTCAGGCCATAGCACAGAGCAGTGGCAGACAGATACCAGGAAGAGGCACACCCCAGCCTTTTGAACTGAAAGATGCTGTCACTCTAATAATCCTCCTGTAAATCTTGCACTCTTCTTAATTTCAAATATTAATGCTTTTCATTTTCAAGGTCATGTGATTCCATAATTTGGAAAGCACTGTCCAAAAGTGTTTATGTTTGTTTGCTTTTGATATATCAGAGTACTTCTATAGATAAGTTCTTCTCTACTTGGTTGAAATACAGTATCTTGTGGATTTAAAATGTACTAGTATGGCAATAGTTGGAAACTAAAGAGTAACTGCCCCGCTTTCACAGATGACTCAAAACTAACTTCCAAAAATGCAAAGCCATTGATAGCCCTCATTCCAAGAACACATCAACAATTTCATTTTTTACTAAATGTCAGGTAACTGCAAGAACATATTGGTTCAGCTTTTATCCTCAATGTCCAAGTCCTGTCCATGCTTGCTCCTCTAATTATTTCTGAAAGTGTTTAGAAAATCTGTTATAACAGTAATTAGCATGTTAGTCCTTAGTTAGCCTTTGGATAGTCAAATATTTGTCTTTTTCTCAAAGTGTAGAGATTCCACCGGGGACTAGCCAAATTTCATACTTATGAATAGACTTATATCTCATTCTCTTGAGGAGATGATTGTAAAACTGTCATGGATTTTGGGGAGCATTCCAGTAATGGCCAGGTGCAGCAGGACTTCTATGGACTTGTCATTCCCCATCATAGAAAAGGAAACAAACCATGTGAGTCCTCTGGGAAAAAAAAAAAAAAGTGATTTTCGAGGCCTTGAAACATACATGCCACTGGCATTTTGGTGCTTGAAAATAGAGTGAGTTTCTACACCTGAAAGGTAGACCTATGTGAGGTCCCTAGCATTTCATTTTAGTTGTATTTACTTTATTTGGTAATTATGAGAGTTACTTTATGGAGGCTATATGTGTCTTAGAGGGGCTGTTTTTCATTTGTACTGGTGTTTACTTGAAGGAGAGGCATGCCCAGGAAAGCAGTAATATAGCTGTGGTGGTTACCTAGAATATCAGTGCCTTTAAGGTTACGGGTGGTTGTTGTTATTATTTTATCAACCCAGTCCATTTAGAAAGCCACTATGTTAAAAGTGAATTATCCCAAGAGAGCTGACAGGAGCTGTTCTCAGGTATTAGGGGGGTGCCGTAGCCATACCCCATCCAGGGGGTGTATGACCAAGCTCTCCTGGTAGATGAAGGTACAGATGAAAGGTATAATTGTTCATGACTATAAACTAGCTGGAACTATGAATGTTTTAGTTGCTTTTTGTGTCAGCCCCACTGGGAGATACCTTTTAAAAGTTCCCATATTGTGGAGCGGGTGCCCCTCTGCTGCGTATCCTTAAATTTTGACGTGGGAGAAAGATAAGCCCCCAATCTCATTCATGCCTTGTCTCAAAGGAAGCGCTTACAGCTAGGTGAAACAAATTTGCCTGCAGTGTTTAGTGTCAAGTTTCCCAGATGAGGAGGAGATCAAAGCTGAGAGATTAGGACATGCTGGTTAGAGGGGAAAATTGCAGTTTAGCTGTGCTGCTATTTTTAAAACTTGTCATATTTCCCTTCTGTCAGGTGAGCCGAACTCTGATTTGTTGTGAAACATGGATGCGTTACAGCTCTGTGCATGGATCAGACAGCATAAGGAACAAAAGGTAGGTTGCTAAATAAATGCCTTAGCTTCATTTCCTATTGGGTCCTGATTAAAACAAGAAATCTCAGATTTTTGCAAATGTAGTCCTGTTACATTCCCTGGGAGAAATGCCACAAAGAGAAAATGGTGTTCTCTTTCGCTTTCTTTTAAATAATAATAATAATTCTTTCAACTGCACACACTTGCAGTTCTGCCACAAATATCACTAAGGTAATTCTGACTTTCCAGAAACACCCTTACAGTACAGTTTTCAACCGTACAGTATTTTGTTTTCTTCTCTGCTTTCCTATACATTCTTTCCTTCTCTTAGTGAGTTTCCACTCCATGCATGCTTTCACCTTGTTCTTCAAGCAGTACACCTATCCCATAGCATCTCTACCTTTCAGTCTGTATTTTACCTCTGTACCTGCTCTCCTTTCTTTCCAAAATCTTTCCAAATTTTTTTTTTTAAATCTTCCTCTCATCATTGTAAAAGCTGAATTTTCTGTGCTTCTTCAAAAGCAATTAGAAAGCTGCTTAAAAAACCCCAATTTGTCTGTAAATACCATAAATAGGTTAGAAATTTAAGTGTTGATTAAGTTATTTAACACTTTTATTTTTATACTCGGTAGTTAAGGTTTTCTTGTTTGGGTGTGATTAGAAATTGGTGCCTCTCAGGTGTCAAAGTCCTGTTGCACAAATATTTTGTGAAACAAAGAGGTAGTCCTGTCCTGAAGAGTTTACAAAATCAAGTATAATTTCTTATACAGGAATTGATTTTATATATAATTTTTTTAGATTGAATTTCAAGACAATTTATTTATCTATGACTGGAATATTAGTTTTCTACTATACGTATTTCCTCTCACCAAAAATTTACTTAAGTGTGTAAATAGAAATAGAAACAAAAGATGCACAAACATTTAATGTTGATAAATGATCAAACCTGTGCATATCTGACATTCCCTAGCTTTTATTTTTACATATGTGTGCATGTGCTTTTTCTTACTGATTTAAAGAAAATACGTATTCCATAAAATGGTAAGGATTTGGGATATGTTTGATCAGATTTTTGTGTTTTCATTAAAAACTTTTGAGGAGGAAAATGGAAGTTGTATTTCTCAAAATTAGAATAATCTTTGTTTGAGATGGATCAAACTTTACATGACTGTAACTTTGATTTCATTAGAGTTGAATCTGATATAAACTTTGAGGCAAGATTAATAATGTCTATAATGATAGCTAATAAATGCGCACATATTATGTATACTGTAAAAACAGATCTACGTCGCTTTATTTCCTTTTCACAGTTTTATCTACCTGTAACAAAGGCTGGTGTGTGGTTCACAAAAGTCCTCATTATTAAAGCCAGAAGTATATTGCTGCTTAGAAAACTAGCATATACGTCCCTGATGTAAAATATGAGCCCTGTTCATTAAATATCACCATGTAGACCTGAGATTGCTAGCAGAAAACTATATTCAGTATTGATAGATTATTCTCACTCAGTACCAAATAACAAAAATGACCTGTGGAAAAGGGAACTCTTGAGAAATAATTTCATTCTGTAAATTAGCTTAGATTAGCATGATTCTGATTAGATGCAGAAACTTCTGTTGTTAAAAGAATCTATCTCGCAATGCAGCGATCAAACCTCTGGTTTTGGAGTTCAAGTGCCTGAAAGCTTAGGTTCAAAAAGGAAAAACAATAAAAGTTATTTATATATACTCTTGAGGTCTAATTAGGCTTAGTATTTCACATGCACGTGTATATTATCAAGCTGGATATTGTAATGTTTATGGAAATTGACACTTAACTTTGAATTGCTTCTATTTGCATATGCAGATTAGCAAAGCAATTCAGTGCAAACGGATTTTAGAGACCTGCCAACAGTTGTTTATGGAGAAAGGCAAGGAAACCTGGAAACAGATCTTTAAGAATTAATGGCTTTGTTTCGCTGAGAACATTTGAAATGTTCATGACCAGGGAACGTTTGAGGTTCCTGCCGTGTAACAGCTGTAAATGCAGACCAAGACCAAGATATAATTGTGCCCCACGAACTGCTTTATGGACAGCAGGCACCTGTAAAATCAAGCTGGTTTCTAGTGGCCACGTGTCCTTCCTAAAACAAGCCACCAACCCTGCGCTGGCAGTACCGTTGGCGCCGCACACAAAGGTTCAGGAATCAAACTTCCTTCTGAAGTCTGACAAATTAGTGCCAAAGTGGAAACGGAGGAGGCAGGATTTAGAGGGGCACAACACGTGGGAATAAGACATTAAGTGGTTTTAGGCTCTTAGTACAAAATAGAAAATGAGTGGGTTCCATCCAGCCAATTGTTTTATGTTTATTTTTGTTCAGGCAATCTCACATTCATGTTTTTCATGAACTGCGATACCGCAACATAAATCAATGTTTGACAGAGCTTTTGCGGGTACTGTTCAGTCTCTGTTCTCTTTGTTAGAGAAGTTAATGAGAATAAGCTGTTCTAATTTGTGTCAGTATATTCAACTGTTGTTGTTCTCTTCATAACAAAAGAAGAATAAAAGACATAAAAGAGTCAAAAATGATGACGTCCATAAATTTGAGGGATGCTACAAAGAGATCATTCCATAACAGAGCCATCAAAATCTTCTAATTCAGATTGTTATAATTATATCAAGATCAGATGGTGAAGACAAAATAGTGCATATTCTCTTGTCAGTACCTCAGATGTGTGCAAAACACAGAATTTCAGGAGGAAGAGAAGAGATATATTAACAAAGAGCACTTTCAGTTGCCTTCAGAGATGCTAGAGTGGATTCTGAAAGCTGCTTTGGGGAGGCAGAGCTCTCCATGCACTGAGAAACCTGGCTATAACGTCTTTGTATGCAGAAAACCCTGCATTTCTGTGTCACAGACCTCTTACTCTTTCCTACAAGAATGCTGTGTAAAATATCTTCCTGTATCAATTAACAGTTAGTGGGTCCGTTTTCAAGGTCCCACGGTTCTGTGGGACCCCCAGAGGTTTGTCGTTATGCATTATAAAGTGTGTCTGGTGCATACCCTGTAGTGCTTGACACTATTTTTCAGGACACAGAACTCTAGCATGAGCCCTTTTGTGACCTGTGGGAAAGCAAGTGGGGAAAAATGGGAATTTACACCCCATTTTTCATGTGTCTGCCACATCCACGTGAGGGTCAGAAAGTATTTGGTACTTTATATTTGAAACAAATGACTTTGTGATTTATTTTTTTTGTCATGGTGCAAGGTCAACTGTGTTAATATTTTCTTTGGTCAGTGATACTTACAGTGTAAATAAGGCAATACCAACTGAAAAACCAAAGCCCAACACTAATAGCCAGAAATGCTTCTTCATTAAATAACCTTGCTTTTTTAAATTTGAAAACCATACAGTTGCATGTTTTATGCTGCTGCAAACTGTAATGATTAGTATTACAGAGAACTCAGTAAAAAGACAGAAAAAACATGAGTACCTAATGCTTTCTATCTGGGATTCAGGGTAGTTTTATATAGCCTGTGGTAAGTTACTTTTATTTATAACAAAGACTGCTGAAGTTAAATGCAACACTAAGCAGCTGTATTGTCTGAATTAATCTAAATCAGATTCCTGAGAACTCAGTATACCTTAATCATTAATTCTGTTACATGCTGCTCTGGAATACTTAAAGAGGTGTTTTATTTCATTTTTTAAAGGAATTTGGCTTTTGCTGTTTTGTATTTGTTACCAGACTAGACACACACACATCTGAATAAGTAAGCATGCCAGATAGGCAGACAGAGAACTGTAGGTACACACACACATTTATACATATATGTATGCTTCTGTGTAGCACCATTTGAATGCATGAATATTCAGGATAACGTGTATTAACATCCAGATCAACACTCAAGATTTAGTCAGACTGTTGTTAGACAGCTGTGAGAGAAACCACTTACCTCAGTTTAACATCAGTGATCAGTTTAAAGACCACCTCTTGCTTTTAAGTGCTCGCCAAAAGAAAATTTTGACTTCAGTAAATATATCTGTATTTATGAAAACATGCTGTGGGTGGTTTTGGGAAGTGGGTACTGATCAGACATTAAAGCCCATCATTGATGGCAGAGCAGTTATCTGATAAGGAGAGAAGCGACTGCACAACTGCTAGCTCTGCAGAGAAGATTAGCAGCATATCCAGTACTTTAGGACCTTATCTCTGAACGAACAAGTAATGATAGTACTGACAGTAAGGCAAATTAACAACTTCATTTTTTGTGTTAAAAATAATTCCAGCCATATTTATGGAGGCTTAGTATTTTGCATAAAATGTACTATGAAGCTGTTCAGACCTCTAAAATGTCTGTGTGAAGGCAGGATGCGCAATACTCTCAGCTAAATCTTCTTTGAGATCTTATATCCATGAAAGCAGAGTGCAGTGCAGCCTTTCCCCACCCTATCAGATTCAGTGGTGAGCATTTTAATGCAATGACAGTTCATAGATTATATTCGCACATCTTTTTCTAACATCAGATTTTTCCAAATTTATCTTTTTTGTTTTGTTTTGTTTTTTTTCCTTCCCTGAAGTGAGGAGGAGACTGGACAGCAACCAAGAAAACGGGTTGTGTTAGATGTCCCAGACTTATGGGAGACAGTTAACTGCTCAGAAAAGAATGAACATGTGTCCTCCTTATCCCTCGCAACCTCAGAATTATTATGAGTTCATTGTTTGTCCTGCCCTTTTCTCTGTGCCTGCTCCTTCCCCATAGGCACCTGGAACGTGATGGGGGTCTTTCTAGAGCTCCATAGACTTTCCTTCAGCCCACTCTCCCACCTCTACATCTGCTAAATGGGTTGGGGTTTGTTGCTGAATACAAGATAACCTAAAAATTGAATGGTCTGCTGTGAATGAAACTCTTTTTTCAGGACTTGAGGTGGTTGTTAGGGTTCAGAAGGGTAATTTGTATCTTATTTGCCTGGTCTTGATATTAGCCCCATGAGTCAACTTGCCACGTCTAAACTAGGACCTTTTTACAGTATGTAGGTGAAGATATCACTTCTCATGTGGAAAGCAGTTGCAAGGCTAAATTCATTCAGCTGAACATAGGCAGTGTTGAAGAGGCATGTCTGGGGCTTTAAGGCGTGAATTTGAGTTGGCAGCTTTTTCATTCTCCAGATGCTCTTTCCCTTCTCCAGGAGGTGCTGTGTAATTTGAAATAAGACTCTTTCCTTAAAACCAGCACAGAATGAAGAGGGAAAAAAAAAAATCATTAGTGCTATGTAGTAGGAGGAGCAATCTAGTAGTTCTTTCATTTTGATTTTTTTCTTCCCTGAATAAAGAATATTGAGAACTGACTTCATCTTGTTGTGTTGATCTGCATGAAAAGAAATGTAAATGGGATCCAGATGTGTTTTCTTCTCTAATAGTTTCATTCACTATGCTTTAGATATGAGAAAATGAAATGTATTCTGTAATAGGTTGGAGGAGAATAGACCAAAATTATAATTTTATAATATTCCCTAGGAATTCATAGAGGCCTAATGAATTAACTAGGAAACTCTGATGTCTAATGAACTCTGCATGGAGAAATATTTAATTTTGTTCTGACTGCCATAAGGCCACTGCATGGTGGGTTATTTAATCATCAGCTGTAGAAATATAACAGCAGTAGAAAATGGACTTGTCCCCAGCATTGTAGGGAAAGGTTTAACTGAGCTCCCCTTCAGTCTTTATTAGAGAGGTTGTAAGATCCTCTTCTAGGGGGCCACAAGACAGGGAGCAAACACCTATCTGGGCACTTAACACAAGAACATATCTTCATTTAACACAGTGGAAAAAGAGAGAAAAAATAAGTAGTGGAACATCTGAAGATGCAGCCTTGCTGTCTTTTGAGGTTATTGACTGTAACCCTTAAGTTACTTTCACATAGTGATGCAACTAATTGTATTAAAAGAGCACCATTAAATTTTTTGCTTATTTTATTTTATTTATTTGTAAATATAATTTGCAGTCAATATAAACCAAGGTCATGGCCTGTCTAGCAACTGTAGTGAAATACATAAGTATACCGTGCTCATTTTTCTTACATGCAAACATGTCTTACATGTTTCCTCTGTTCAGGATGGGACTCTTCAACTCATCTCTTCAACTTGCTTTTATCCCTTTACACTGCTCCTCAAATGATCTGTACTGTGAAGGAGACTGCACTTCAAAGTGAAACAGTCTGACCTAGCCCCATCGTACAGCAAGGATTTACTATGTTAGTCTATGGCATCAACATTTCTCTCATACAGACTGTATTTATGCCTTTAGCGCGTGCATTCCTGAATGTTGTTCCCTATCTCAACATCTTTAAAGCACCTTTTGTTAGGAGATAAGATAAACGGCCAAGGGTTGTGACCTAGAAGGCAAAATCCAAGTGGCAATGCAACGTTTAACGTGTGAAGGCTTGGAGAAATGCAGCATTTTGTATAAGCACATGGCTTAATACACCATAATGTCTCTTTCATTAATGGCAATTTTCTCATAAGTGTTAATCCTCTCCAGAGCTCTGTAACAGATCTCCCCTCCTGCCCAGGCACTCCCTGCTGCAGCAGCCCTGGAGCAGCTAGTCTCTTCTGACTAGCAGAAGATTACCTTTTCGTAACTGCAAAGATCTTCTGAACATCATATTATAGAAGAGGATGTCAAAATATAACCTGTGAGCCCCCTTTCTTCTTATGGGCTTCTTGAGCCAAAATGCTAGATTTCAGCTCCCCATATTTCTCTTTGTCCCCCACTTTTCTGATGTGTTTGTTTGGTTTGTACTGAGCAACTTTGTTTCATTAGTAGTGAAATGAGAAACCAGATTTAAACCCTATTATTTACCAGGCCTAGACTCACTCTTGCAAAATTTCTATTCTGCTTAGTAGGGTTGATTCTGTAGCCCCAAACTCTGAAGCCTGCTGCAAGATAGATGTATGAAACTAGGTTCAGTCTCTTATACAGGGTGAGCTTATGATTGTATCTTCTACCTTGCAGATGATCACACAAGTCACTGGGCTCACTATACAGAAAGAAGGATTTTTTTTTTTTTATCTTCTCTTTCCCAAGCTCCATCTTCCCTGACACAAATACAATGAAAAAAATCTGAAAAAATCTCTTTGTTATTACAGAATAGGAGGGAAAAATGCTGAAACGTTAACAATTTTGAAAAATAGGATTCTTAATTTCCAGGTAGTTTACCCATTAAAATACCATGTCTAGCAGTAAATACAACATAGTTATACTCTCATTTGGAGCAGTCTTCCATTACATTGGATTTTTGGTACCGTGTTTATTCACTCTATCCTCATTATAGAAATAATCAACAAAATAGATCTGTGCCCTTTCAAATCCCTACAGAAGTCAGTCATGTCTCCAAACATATGGTCTGTTTACCTTCCCAAAAGCAAAACGTCTTCATAATATCAAAAACCAAAGACCCCTCTCTGTTCCAGTGCAGCAGACCTGGAAATTCATTGAGTTTTTGCTGAGTGTTTTGATCCCCAACTGGTATTTGAGAGCAGAAGGCCAGAGCACTAACCAGGATACATTAGGCTGTCGAGCCACCGTGCTACAGTGGTTCTGACATTATTTTTTAATGAGAGAAAAAATAACTGACCTTGTAGGGACTTGCACCCGGAAACCTCTGGCTGCCGCCCAGCCATAAGAGCACTTCAGGAGCAAGTGTGCCACGGTTAGGGCTAGTGAACAATACCTATTTTTTTTCGCCATTGTGACTACTTGTTCCCCAGAGACTTTTGTTCTCACTCTGCACAGCTCTGTCCTTGGTTGAAACACTCTGCACCTATGTCGGAGAACTGATGCTGAAATACTTGAAAACAATCCCTCTTCTCACTGAAAAACCATATTTTGTAAATATTATTTATCACAGAAGTGTGTGTTGCTGTCAGCGTACTTTCTGATGTCGCAGAGGCAGCACAAGCAGTCTTACAAAACATGAAGGAAGGGGGTAATATATTGTAACTTTGCTCAGCAAATCCCCCATTGCAGTTAGAACTATAACAAAGAGTGTGAAACAACAATAACATCTGTAAAAAAACTGGAGAGGTTATAATAAGGAAAAATGAATTTAAATTGCACACAAAAGTCTTTTCTCTGATGCAGACTTTTACCACAGCTTACTTAAAAACCCATAAAAAAGTACGCTGAATGAATCTCCACAATATTATCAGAACCCTGATAAAATTCCATTTTATTAGGTCTGTGATAATTAGTGGTCTTCTCTCTTTCCTTCCTCTTTGTATATTCCTCACTACTATAATTGCAAAATTAGTTCTATTTGATGCAGCTGTTTCTTTCTTCACATGAGAGATAAGGTAGTGGTCATGGAAAATCCATTCTGCCCATGGTTAGCTATAAGAAGGTGTTAATCTCTGAAGCAGCTATTTGGGTTTTTTTCAGCAAGTTCTTTCAATCCAAATAATGTGGGCTGCAAGTAAAATTGCACGTAATCCCAGTGCCCAAATAATCAAGCATATAGAGATTCTGACACTGGAAAGTCTCTAAATAAGGCTGTTATGCTTCCATATTTTGTGTAAGGCAATGACAAATGAAAGCATTGAGCACTGCTGTTATTTGAAAATAAGTTCAGTACTTATTAAAATCTTGCAGAGTTTATAAAGTTATTTTGTTGCTAACCTTCCAATACAGATTGCTTTTCTAAAAATACCCTTCTTTTCTGCTTGAAGGACTATTCTCTTTTTCTTTCTTTGGCTAAATTAACCTCAAAACGTAATTCAGCTCCTAATAAAGTTTTTAAAAGTGTAACGTCTCCCAGTTTTCATACACTTTTTTTTTTCTATAATACTACTAAAAAGAACTAACATTGTCAAGTATTTATTTTAAATTTTTTGCAACCCACACGCATATATACCCCATGAAACTCTACCCACGATACTGACAATCAACCTGACAACATAATCAGTCAAATTTTACCCAGTGACTGTTTCTTAGGTAACCAAACAGTTGCAGAAATGAATTGCACAATACAGAAATAAAACCCAAATTGACGTGTGACACTTCCATTATTTTTCAGTAAAGTCTGAAAATGTTATGAAGGCTCAGTGCAAAGGTGAAGCACGTCTGGTGCACAGATTGTGAATGTACTGCTTCTGGTGGGAGTGAAATTCAACCTAGTACCAACAGAAGGACTGCTGGGACTCCCTAAAATAGAACTCCATCATTTGAGATGTAGGTGATGCGTAAGCCCTCTGTCAAAGCTTTGTAGTAGGACCAACTTGACTGTTGAGGAGGCAAGGCCAGAAGGAACGCATCCCTTCTGTAGCTTTGTTTTTTCATGTTGGTTTTATTACTCTTCCTTACTCCCATTCTAAAAAGTTTCCTAAGTAATAAATCTGTCTGAAGTAAATTTTTAAGAAATGAATAAGCACGACATTGCTTAAAACAGTAAGTAGACTCTCTCTAAAGTATCTATTCAGAAAAAAAAACTCAAGACAAAACTGTATCTTTGATTTCTCTCTTTTTTTCTTTTTTTTTTTTTTCTTGTAAGAGGTTGTTGCAGATATAACAAACTTTCCTCAGGGGAAGGCCTTCCTCTGCTAGAGCTCTGCACACTCACAGTCACCATTGAAATCAAGGGTGGAAGATAAATTGTTATCTTCATGCCAAAGTCAGCATGAGTGAGATGTCATCAGTGCCATGTTTCATTGCTGTAGTTAGTTAAAGTGTATCTAAGTCTTTGGAACCATCTTACTAGAGTTGATGACTTCTTTTATAATTTGAGACTTTAACCTGGTAATATTGACTCAGGGTTAATGTACTGCCTACAAAATGCAGATGGTGTTTGTCAAGACACTGTTCCAGGGGTCAACCAGTGTAAGCAAGTTTCTGCTGCTGGCCACAAACACAACTGCCTTTTTGTTAAATTACAGGCAAGCAAATAAATCTGTTTTAAACCAATTAGTTATTTGCCTAAGGGAATATGCAAATTAGTGACTGGTGAAGGACAGTGGTAACTGTCCTTCTAACTAACGGACAGGAGCATTTTGGGCAGTAGAGACTTACCAGACAGGTGCACTGGGTGGCCACTTAGAGACATTCAATAAAATTGGCTGGATGGAGCTTTAAGAGTGTGAGAAGGTGTGTTTGGACAGAAAGGGATAATATTGACAGTATCTGAGAGCGTCAGGGTCTCCAAGATGTTATTGTCTATTGACACTTAAGTGTCTATTGAACACATTAAGTGTCTACTGAAAAACAGGGCACTTCAGATGGATGTAGGGGGTAGAAAGTGGGAGGGGAGGGTAACTGGGTTAAAGACTTGGATGTGGCAGCTTGGTTTACCCTTCTTTTCCTGCCTGGCTGGGTATATGCTCTGCCTGCTGCACTGACTTGGGCACTGCTGACTGCAGAAGAAAGGTGACTTGGAGAAGCTGCGACACGCACCTCCTTTCTCTTCAGCAATCTAGAAAAATATAGTAGCCCCTTCAAAAAAGCCTGACCAATGCTGTGTTGCCATATAAAAAAAAGTAAATATGTGTATGCAGACACCTGCACATGAGAAATCGATCTGGAAAGAGAATGTTAACAACTGGAATGAAATACCCAGCTATACCGAAATTTTATAGCTTCATTTCTTTCTGTATATTTTCATGGCGAGAGATTCTCACTTTTCTTTTTCTCATCTCAGCTCAATATCCATAGCTGACCACAAGGAATTATCATGGCTGCTGTTTATTCAACTAAAACTGATTTTTTTTATGTTTGGGGTGTTATTCTTCCCCAGCTGGCCCTTCTGACCTATCTTTCTGTTTTCCTTTTGGATTATTATATTTGTAAGTAAGTTCAGTTTGTCCTGAGCTGTGCTATGAGCATTCAGCTTGACTCATACCCAAATTGGAGCACTCACAGCAAAAATATAAAGGTCCTATAAACATTTTAAATTGCTTTTGACTATGAAAAGTGTGTTGAAATTATTCCATTGCCTCAAACCTTTTATATGTACTTCATTCTGAACCTTCTCAGTGAGGGCGTTGGAGTGTAACATACAGATTTCCATAAGGCTTCTTCTGTGACACTATAAACTCTGCAGGTAGTTTTAGTTTCTAAATAGTAATAAAAATCATATAGAAAGTTAATATATAAAAAAATGGCTTTGAGAGTTTAAGAGCAAGGAAAACAGATTGCTTCTATTCTATGATCAATGTAATATCCTGACAGGAGATCAAAACCTTGGTCTAGAAGCACTGCAAAATCATTCCCTGAAACAAATCCAGTGATATTAGAGAGAGAGAAGACCCTGCTATTCCTGAACCCCAGAGGACTCAACAGTGACATTTACCTTTTCTTTCCTAAGAACATTTTTTGTATTAATAGAGTGCCAGGGATTATGTGAAGGCACAAAGAATGTTGCTGCTGGTTTGATTTTAATTCATTAATTATCAGTCAGGCATAAATCCTTTAAATATATTCTTGTCCATAACTTCCTGAGGTCTACAGCATTACTCTATCATCTGAAAAAACTCCTGTGGACCAGGTGGCAAAAAAATTCTAACTGTGAAGCATAAATATCCTTGTAGGAAAATCAACGGATCCAAAGGCTGTAATGAGGAATAAAGAAAGAAAAGAACAAAGACGTGTGCATGTAATTCTCCACCACAGACAACTTTCAATAAATCTCCAGTTTACCATTGCTTCTGCTGTGAATAAGATTGACAGCAGAAGAGCTTTGTGCAAGTAAGAGGCAAACCTGAAGCATATGCAAGAGAGAGAAACACATTTGGGACATTTTTGTTAGATGATTTACTTCTCTAACTGGCAAGGAAATAAGCAGGATGAATACCATGTAGAGGCTAATTAAGCTGTGTTCTCCCTGGGAAAACAATTTCATATCATGTACCAGCTGATTAGGGCAGTTATAAACTTGAAAGAGCAAAAGAACAAAATGTAATGTTAGGAAAAAAAGGCAGTGGAAAACATGTTGTGTGTTTATAGAGTAAGTCCAGGGATCTGTACAAGGATGTGCTGTGCCATTTTAGAATTATTTGGTCCCTGTGTGTTTTGTTGCTGTGGTGTACCTTGTCTGCTAGATTAACTTAATAGACTCTATACTACTTCTCTCATGTGAAAAGAACACATGCTCATCATTCTGGATATTATTTTATAATCTTAATTCAATTTTCTCCTACATTTTTCTGATCATTAAGGTAGGCACTTGAGGTGGGAAGGAGAAATGGAAATAACTCGCATTGTTGTAATGTGAGGAGCTGGAGCCTCCCAAAAATATGTGACTTCACCAAAAAACCAGTGTGTTACCTCATCAGACATGCTACATGTTTAAAATATGTACATAGTTTGAGAGTGGCCCAAGAAATACTTTAGAAGACCATTCCCAAGGAATCTTGGAGAGAGGTCTTGGTTTATTTGTAGGTAGTTCTGAGGTGTTATGAAGAAAAATCCCTTTTCCTGACAGAGCCGGCAAAAGCTTGAGATAGGAAAACATGGGGGTATAAGTACAAAATAATATTTTGGAATAATTTAGAACAAAGGCACAAATATTGCACCAAACCATATTGCCATCTCAGAAATGCATGAAGCAACTCCGTAGTGAAAAAGCATGGTTCTGTGGCGCCGTGGTCACCTTTACAATGGGATGAAAAAAAGCCCTGACCAGTTTAGTGAGTGTTTATAATTCTACCAGAAGCTGTATGCAGATTTGGAGATCTGTTGCTGTTTCTGCCATTATAAAGCAAGGTTCTGCCTGTTATAAGTGCACAAGTAAGTAGCACTTTACTGTAAAGGCAGATGTTTGCCTCAAAGTCATAGACTGAGATTTCCCTTTTTGTGGTACTTTATAAAATCTAGTAAGATAATTATTGGTCCAAACCAAGTTCATAAAAAGCCTGACTTCAAAGTGCTTGGAATTGCAATGGGAATGAACCTATCACATTCTGGTCATGGTCGTCTAGTGTAGCGTATATAGGTTAAAATGCTGCCTTTGTTAAAAACTCTGTGCTATCCTAATACCAGTTTCCAAGTCCCAACTAAATCAGGGCAGATTTCCCATAGCTCCCATTTAAAACAAAAATAAAATATGTTGTGCAGTTCTTTGACATAAAAATCAAACACAACACTTCAGAAAAATTATAAGGCAAAAATGTGCTACATCAAAATAAAGCAGTTAATTTGGGCAGAAACAGCACTTAAAAAATATAGCTTCCCTTTTTGTTGTCCTAATTGGATGGGTTTATAATGACAGATTAAAACCACTGTGAAAGTAACACGCAAATGATATTTTATAACCTGCTTATTATTTCAGCAAAAGATTTTCTTTGTGCCAACCAATGAATCATAGATTGCTGCACACAGAAAGTAGCAATAACTTGTTTTTAAGATATGTTGACATTTTCGTTGTTATTACTTTTAAATTCATATGGGGTACTGGAAGACATTTCAGGTGTTACAGTACATTACTGCTCTTCCAGTACATTACTGCTTGGGCTAATTGTTCTCTTTTCTAATTGAACAAGAGGTTGTTAGAAAGAAATACTGTGAGAAATGAATGGAGAATGAATGTACAACACAACCATGCATTTGAAGAAAACCAGGTCATAATAATTAAAGATACATGGAAAAAGTCTGTAATTTGTATTGGTGTTTGAACACTTAAAAATAATTCATGTGAAAAATCGGCCTGGTCTAGAATGAAATATTCTTTCCTTAGATCTTTTTTTCTAAAATTAGTGTAGATAAATGTAGTCTCAAAACATTGTTTCAAAATAAGAAAACAGAAATTCTCCATCTAAAAAAAAAGTTAAATATTTTTAGTTCTGTTATTCTTTGCTTCCCCCTCCCCCCAGTAAAAACTCTGCCAAATTTAAGCTGCTCTCACAGAGTGCTAGACATCCTTTATTTTTTCAGCAAATGAATTATTCATCTTAAAGATTTTCATCCAGCTAATAATACAAATGACCAGAACAGACCATTTGCATTAGAGCTTCTCACTGTAGGAGGTACATTTCTGATTATGCTTCTAACTACAGAGTAAGGAGCTTCGGACCTTGGATCTAGTGAAATTCTCCCCCCACCTATCCTATCCCTTGAATTTAAAGGAATAAGAAATTAATTCTTTTTGTGACAGATTATATGGATTAACAACAAAATTTTGCTGTAGTTCCAGGCTTCTCCTAACCTTACTGAAATTCAGATTGTAGTGGGTTACTGTGAGATATCCCACACAAGTCCCTCTCTATCTGTGTACCTCTGGATTGGTGACCTTGGCTTTGCCCCATTTCTCTCAGGGCAAGCAACTGTGGAAAAAATTCAGTCCCCTGTGCTGTATCATTGCAATGCAAAATATTACACTCTTGTCTGCTTAGCAGGTGGAAAGGTGAGGGTTTCGCTGGATTGTATTTGCTACCAATGTGCCATTCTGAACCTAGGGATGGGATAGGCACACATCATTTAAAACTGTATCTTTCACACTTCCTTTTTTCAACTGTTTTAGAGATTTTCTCTTAGCCATATTAGAGAAAAGTCCTGCGTTGATCCTGGCAGGCGTCCCCAGTTTCAAGCCTACTTTCCACCAATCTAGCATGAGAAAGTAGCTGGAAAGCATCCAAAATTCTGAACGTTTGTTTCCATGGAAGGCTTGTAATATCCAGCTGCTTTGACTCTGAATTTAATGGCATGTTTGTATTTGAAAAAAATCAATAAAGTTTATGAACTGAAAAGAGAGATCCACTGCAACCAGTTCTGTCAGTTCTAAGGACACCTCATGCAATTCTTCGTGACACAGAAATCAGGCTATAGAAACCATCCTACGCATTCCTGCAAAACAAGATTTAACATTGTAAACCTCACCAGAGCAGCTCAAGCTCAAGGAGAGGCACAATGATAGAGAACAAAGGAGAGCTGTGAGAAACAACCTACCACTAATCAGCCTAGAAGGCCAATAAGATCTGATAGGTTTCTGCAATAAAACTACCCTAAACCTCCCAGTGGATTTTCATACAATAGAAATCAAAAGGGCACATTAGTCATACGACAAGAGAGACACCAAGGGAAAACTTCCTGCTCTCATACTTTAAACAGCTTTCTTCTTCAGATAAAATAGCTATCATGCAAGGTTCATAAAGAATAAAACTTTTCACTCTTTGTTGAGGGCCAGTCCAAGGTCTATGCAGCATTTAAGTCATACTATTATGAGGCCATAAATGGGGCACTAGTTGTAAATTATTTCTTACTGCTATTATTACCTCTGAGACACCATAATACATAATGATCTATCATCCACGTTTATAAAATGCTTCTATTGGAATAGGCAGACCTTAGTTCCTTTTCGGAATAGTTTGCTGAATTCAGTCATGTCTATGACATTCAATTTGCTTTTCACTCAACAAATGTCTGCACTTCATTAGGTTATCTGGTACCTCTGATCACAGAGGCGGAAAGATACAGTGGGAAATAGATGGTGTAATTCCCTTCTCTCCCATGACTATTTGTGCTGTATTCTAAAAAGTGTACGTTGGTTAGTGTCACCAGCAAAGTCCTCCCAACGTAGTGCTGGAGCATGCAGTCACTTGAGGATGTTCATTAGAACTCCTTATGAAGCTCAGGCTGTGTGGCCACTTATGCTTAGCATAAGCTGATGCATTATTCCATTCCAAAATGCAAAGCCTCCTCTTCTGTGTGAGCATTGGCCCCTCATGCATCTGTATAAGCTCTTCTCCCAAATTCAGCAGGCTACAGGAGACCCGTTGTTAAGGCTCATCCTGTCCTGCTTCCTGGGAAGTGGTAGGGTAGGATTCTGCAGAGCTGCACTTTTCTAGTTCTTTGGCCTGATACTATGATTCCTTTTCCTTTTAATTGGCTTCATCTTTGACTCTCCAACTGTTTCTGTAGTGCTATATTGCATATAACTAGTTGTATATAATGTATTGATATAACCATATACAGAATATAGCAGTGTAGCTATATGAAATTATATCAAGGGTGCTTAAGCTTTTGTTAGGTGCATGCAGAATAGTATTTCTTCCTCACAGAAAGAGTCTCATACTGTGTTAATCATTCTGAGCAAGTGCTGTGATTACTTGAATCCTGTTCTAATCTGAAATTCAAAACTTCTCAAATATCTGCTAGGATTATAACACACAACTGCACAAAATTTTTTCTTTTGTTTCATGTGGGAAGCATCAAAGCTTATGTAAGGACTGTTCATCTGTTGAGAAAAATTTTAATTTTGTAACACTAAGAACAATGTGGCTGTTGTCCTCAAAACTTCCAAAGGAAGTCTATTTTTACACTTAGTTCCATTAAAAAAAAAAATATATATATAATCTAATATCCTGCTGAAATTAGTGATTTTTTTCAGTGCCTTTTATAAAGATAAAACATATACATTATCTGTTTTATTAAGATGACAATAAAATGGTACTAAATGTCTGAAAAAAATTGAATGGTATCTGTATGTCCATTAATGGAAAATCATATTTGGTATTTTTTTTATTTTATTGGATTTTAGACTTCAAGTATGAAAGGCAGTGCTGAATCACAGTATTTATTTAGAAATATTGCCTTTTTTTCTTAAATAAAAGCAATTAAAGACTCTGTCTCCATCAAGCAACCTTGACTTCTGAGACAATGTAGACTTACTCTCTGTATATACATTTAATGGCATATTCTAATTATATATTCTATTTAAGGAGCCTCATGACATTTTTAAGAATAGCTTCTAGAAACTGCTAAACATATCTTAATTGCCAATTAATGATTAACAATGAGTGGCTTATCTAGTAACATCCTGACAACAAAAATTTGCCATCTGCTACGTTATCAAATCTGTGCCTCACAGTAACAGTGGCTTTGGTGAGCAGTGAGGAGTGGACAGCAAAAGCATCTCCAGATTCTGCAGCTGTTTTCTCTACTGGAGTCTGGGACACCTGGAAAAAAAAGTGGTTGAGCTTTCAGGCTCAACAGACTCTTCTAAAAGAGGAGTAGCAAACTTCAAAGGGAAATAGAAGTTGTGAACAAATTGCATGCGAGTTTTAAGTGGATATGTTAGTCAGTCAGAGGAAAAAAAGGATTTGTTAACTGAATAATTAAGTAAAGGGAAGGAGAGTGAGGTTAAGGGAAAGCAATTATTTGTACAGGAGAGAGAAACAGCTAAATTATCTCCTAAGGAACATTGGAGGGACTGTGGGGAAAGGACCAAGATAGGGAAGGTTATAAATTTCCATAAGAATAGTATCTCTCCCAAGTCTGTAATTTTGGTATCCAACAGAAGCTGAAAAATTCTTGTGTATCTGACAGCTTGTCTATTCTTTGGTTGCATTAGTTGATCTAAGAAAAGATATTCCCTCCCTC
Organism: Gallinago jamesoni; assembly: GCA_025769975.1. Lineage (NCBI taxonomy): Eukaryota > Metazoa > Chordata > Aves > Charadriiformes > Scolopacidae > Gallinago > Gallinago jamesoni. The sequence goes on along the minus strand of JAOQGH010000077.1, from coordinate 26,087,827 downwards.
TGCAAACTTTGACTCAAGCCTATCCTGAGGCTGTGATGGCTGCAAGAGCATTATCAATAAGACATATCGTTCTGCCCAGCTGGAAAGCTGACACATTCTTCTCATGCCTCTCTCAAGACACTGACAGTGCAGCACAGACTCGTTCTGTATTAGCCTTAGTGCTGTATGTTTTCCTGATGGAGCCTGCTGGACTGATGAGCATCCCAAGGAGGATGAGTGTGCCCCATCCGACTGTGGTGTCTAGTATCAGTGTAATGCTAAGGGTGTGCGTGTTCCCCAGGACTGGGCACCAAGAGACAGCCAGACCTACAGAGGGGCTCTCCTGTAGGCCTGCTTGAAAGCTATTAGCCATTAAAAAAAAAGAAAACCCAACAAAAAAAAAAAAACAACACATTGACTATGATGCATATTTTCCTCCTAGGAAACAGCTTAGACTGTTTTATAAGTACTTTTTCATCTTGTTCCATAACACGTATAAAATTGGAAATGTATATTTTTCAATCAGTCCTTCACAACATTTCATTAATTGTTTGAAGTAAAGTAGCATTTTCTTTTGTAGAGTGAAGAAGGCAAATGTCACTTAGCCCCAGGATGCTTGTGCTAAGTGCAAGATGTAGAGCAAAAATGTGATCTCTGCTGCCAGGAGCTCACAGTGAAGTGTTATATTTTCAAAAACGGTATCTTGCTAGTATAGACATTATGTGAATATCATTGCATACGTGTAAGACTAGATAGAATAAGAGATATGGCTGTTCTAGCTATAACCATGTCTTAGCTTAAAAATAAAATTATTGTATTGATCTGTTCCCACAGGAAAAATGTACATCATTTTTGAAGTATTCCTAGTGAATACTCTATAAATCTTATTCTTTTGTTCTTTCTGTCTGCCCTTAGGCAGACACAGAAATCAATAGTTTTAATCATTCTGATGTTGTATAATTTCATAATTCATGATGTATGATTTATTCAAATACACATGTAACTTTTGTTTATCAACTTGAATGCAAACACAACTAATCACTTCTGTCACTTTTATCTCCATTTTAAACTGATCGAGCCATACATAGAAAACCATTTAGAAATACTGCAGGTCGTCTTAGTCTGTTGAATTCTCTGTTAGATGTACCAGGTTATAAATTTACTGTCCTGTGCTATACAGGCCTGTTGCACCAATCCCTCTTGACCAAAAATGCCAATACATACTGAATGTTCACTATGGTTCACTAAAGAGTTTTACGAAAGTGCAAGTAACATACACTTGTTTGAGCAAAACTTTTCATGACTTTCATGGCAACATGCTAAATAGCCTTGTGTTTCAGTGCTATTTATGGCTCTGCAGCCTACTGCATGATTTATAACTAATATTTTTAATGTAATTAATCTTACCTAACACTTATTTGCATGTTCTGGGCAATATCCAGCTAGTATGTAATTAATTCTCCGTGTGTAACTAATTCTCACAACCTCCATAGGAATTGTTTGGAGACAACTGAGGTAAAATGTAGGGAGGACCTACATGAGAAGTTATCACCAAAAGAACCTTAGAATGTATCAGTGGATCCCTAGGGTGTTGGTGTGCATGTGCTATGTGTGGAATTGGGTCAGCAAAACGGGAAGGAAGGTTTTTCGGTTTTTTGATTGGTTTTGTTTTAGGGTTTTTCAGGACACAGTTTCTGGATGGGTGAGTTCAGGGCGTTTGTGCATCTCAGAATAGTTGAGGTACTTGGACCGCGAATATTTTAAAATCGGTCTCTCTGTGAATCTCTCAACTGTTGTATTTAGTAACACGAAACAACCTCAGTGCCTAACATGATACTGTAGCCAACGAATTTAGGTTTGGGTGTTTGTTCACCCTGCCTCTGAAACGTGGATTACTCTGCTGTCTAGTCAAATGAGTCTGGGTCATTATTTATTTCCCTGTTGTTCAGTTGGAAAGTGGAAAGGTCTCATTTTCATTTGTATTTGGGACAAAAGCAAAATCTGGTGTGCCTACTCTTCATTCTTTCAGAGCCTCCTTTGTAGAATCTGTTTTCCTTCCACCATTAACAATATCTTGCTATGTCTCATGTACACATGCTTCAAACTTCTATGAATATAATTGATAAAGTAATATTTACCTAATAATCAGAACATCCATTACTGGTTTACTGGAGCATACTTACTGTAAACATCTGTCATAGACACAGAAAGCAACTATATTTGGTAAGATAATCACAGTTTTAAAATATATTTTATAAGGTATTTTAGCTAGTCTGTTAATTGCTGGTAGTTCCTGTCCAATTTTTTATTTTGTTTGCACCCAAAGTTGTTTTAGATAAGTGTTTAGAAGGCTATTTAACACTGCCAAAAGTGAGGCAACTTGTATTCCTGAAATAAGAAATCAGATTGATGCTCTTCATTTATTTATGACATTATTACTGAGGGAAAAAAAGTCATTCATACGTCTGTGTCCTACTGGTATTTTATTTGCCGTCTTCCATTGTTCCTTCTGCTGACAATAAATTCTCCTCTCGGGGATGTTTATGGTAAATGATACAGGATTACACAAGAGAGTATCCTCTAACACCCCAAAATTGTGTGAAGTCCAGTGAACAGAAGATATTTAGGATGTCCCAGAACCGGTCAGCATAGGGTTTAGTTACTGCACAGCCCTGGACTTGCGCTATGATGTGACCTGACCACCTCAGGAGGCCCATCACATAGCAAAGGAACCTGGCTTCAAGTAGCTTCTTGAGAGCCTCCCTTGTCTTGGGCTGCACCCACAAACCCTGGGCAGAGGGGAGGGCAGGGGATGGGGAGGGCAGGAGGAGAAACCCGAGTGTCTTTATCTGTCAGCCCTCTCTCTCCCCAGCTTCCTGCTGAGCTTTGCCCATCACAGCACATTTGCAATTCTACCAGATGCTTCAGTTCCTGTCGCAGCATCAGTTTCTTGAAATGCGATAGTATCTCAGGTCATTGAATGAACTGCAACCAAAAAATTTTGCCTTTTCTAATAGTTTTTGACTGCCTACAGTTTCCTTCAGGCTTAAAACTTATCTAAGCACTTGGTAAAATTAAACCCATTTATGAGAGAAAATAAAATCATATCTAATGCAAACATTGTACCATTTTTTTCACAAAAAAATAGAAATATTTTATTACTGTAGCTAGAGAAAATATCATATTTGCTCCATTTGTTTTCAAGTTCTTGGCAAAATGGAAACAGAAACAGAAGATAAAACTGGGAATGAACTGGTGCTGTATGCTCCCCTTAATCAGCTTAAAATCAATTACTTGATGTCTTCTGGTACGAAGAAAGCACCGCTGCAATTGAAATAAATAGGAGTCGTGTTCTTCTCCGTGGTACCAAGGCCATAACAAGAACAGTAGATGAAGGCTGATTTTGTGACTTGACTGTAATACCCACACGACAATACTCTGACTATTTATATAATAGTAGTTTTAGTTTTAAAGACATTTCAGATTATGGATAAAATTTGTAGCCAGTAGAAATACTTCTACTGGTCTTTGTTGTCTGAGCTTGGCTATACAGCATGTTCAGCAGTAGAACAGTAGATGTGCTAATAAGTATTACATGCTGCTGTTGTTTATTGCAATTTTTTTTTTTTCATCTCTCCTTTCAGATTTGTTTGTAGCAAAGGTGGTCAGCAGGGCTGAATATTGAGTAATAAAATGTGCGATCATGGGACGTGTTGACTGCAGTAGTTTCACTTGTTCATAGATTGACAGGAAGCTTTCTTTGTGTTGTACAGCTATTAATTTTCTAACACTCTGGGGAGGGCTTCACCTTGAACCAGAAACTTAGTTTTGGTAAACAAACGTAGCTACCTGACTCCTGTAATATGACACTGAAGTTTAAATAGGTGCTGCTTATTTTCATACTCAGTGTTTAAAATTGGTGTGCTTTTTTTTTTTAATTTTGCATCTTTCTAGTTATAAACTTTTAAAATTAAGTAGCTTTATAGTAATAGATTTTTTAAATTTTCTTTTCAGTTTCAGGATATAGGAACTTATACTCAGGTACACTTAAAGCCCTTGAACAAACTGAAAGAAAAATTTATGAGTTTCTTATTTGGAAATGTTACGGCGTGGTAGAACATTTGAGGGTTTTCTTTAATAGTACAGGCTAAAATTATTATTTGTATAGCCTTTCATTTTCGCTGTACCAAATATATTGCTTGTTAGTTAAGCTGTACGTTTTATGAGTGTGTGCTTTGTGTGTGTGTATGTTTTTATAAATGTGCGTATTTCATATAGTGAACAGCAGACCTAGAGAAACTAGAAAGATATTTGCAAGGAACAAAATTGTATCCTTGACAATTTTTGGAGAAGGCAGTGGTGGGTTGAGTGGTGTGTCACTGGGTAGAAGGTTAGGAGAGAGAATAAACTAATAATTTATTATTGTGGTAGTAAAGTTATTGTATGGGTGAGTCAGGGTAAAAGAGAGGTAGTGAATGAAACAGTAGGCAACACAATTGAGGTGCAAACAACAAGCACTTTGTTGTTTGGAGCGTGGGTGCCTCTTAATCTCCCTGTTTGCATGGCTCAGGAAGGAGTCTGCCCAGGCCCAGGAATGAACCTGTCCATGTGCCCAGACCCTCCTGTGTCCTTTCTTCACTCAGTGCAACCCTACTATGTGCCCCATCTTCTCCCAGGGCCACCTCACTACCGGGGTTTGTCATGCTCTGTGTGGGTATAGGAGAGATGTGCATTGGCTCTAAGCTATTAAGTCAGCTTGAGATTTGTCATTTGATTAAGTGGAAGAAGAATCATGGCTGTTCAGAAGATGGGTTAATGCAGGGGAACTGAAACCAGAGCTCTTGAATTACCGTAAAATGTAAGTCTGGGCTTCAGAAGATTTGGTTTCAGCACGTGTATCTTCATGTGTTGCCTTAGGCATTTTATTTCAGTGCTCGACATCCTGTCTCCCACTTTTGTCAAATGGAAATAGCACATCTTTTCATGTTTGCATCTCATCTTTGCTTTGTCATAATAGTCTTGTGGACTTTCTCATCCTATGTTAAAGAATGATCTCTGCAGCATAATATGATAGTTAAATTTGTGTTCAGACCATATTAGTTGTTATGGTACTTTGGTAATACCTTCTGTCTCTGCAATTTTGGTACACAGTAACCCTTACACTGAAAATACTATTTTCTTAAATCTGTTCAGAATTTCTGATGTCCATTGCCTTTTCACCTACCATTGAGCATTTCTGGGAAGAGCCTGGCTCTGTTTTCTCTACACTATCATGTTAGGTAGTTGAAGGCAACAATATATCCTCCCTTAACTTGCCTTCTTAAGGCTGAACAAGGTTCTCCTTGAGAACCATATCTTTCAGATCCCTGACTATCTTGGTCACCCTCACTCACTCAGTTATATTGAAGTCCTCTTTCTACTTAGCAGCCCAAAATAGGACACAGCATTCCCAATGGGAGTCATGTCCTGTGTGATAAAAAAAAATGATATAATGATTTTACTCATATTTTATAGATCTACTGCATTTATATTTTTAATTTACTATTTTAAATCTATGCTTACATTTACAATATTTATAGTAAAGTCATGATATAATACATTTTAAAAAAATAAAGCTTGTATTACATATTTGATAAATGCAGCATTTGATTAAAACAGCTATATTTGATTAGAACAGGTATATCTTTGCTATATACCCCCAAGAATACTAGCAAGCAAAATGATTATTGAGCTGTTTTCTAAGGGGACGTATATGTGGCACTTTCACTAAACAATTTTAAGGTAGCATTGGAAACCATTACATTTTTACTTTGGAAAACAGTTCTAAAGAACAAATGTCCACTGAACTAGACAACAGAATAAAAATAAAATGGAATAGGCAAAAAAAAAAATGTTGCTAATGTTATGAGTGACAATATTTAATTGGTTTAGACTTCCAAAAATCCATTACACATTTGTCTTACAGAATTAATCCTGTTATAAAATTTATTTACGAAGTTTTATAAGGAAGTTAAAGTTACAAAGGCAGCAATGTGCCCTTGTGGCCAAGAAGGCACTTACCTGGATTCAAGCATGTCAATACTTACCTGGATGCATCGCTGGGCAACCTGACCTAAGTGGCACTGCTTTGAGCATGAGGTTTGACTAAATGAGCCCTTCCAGATTCTGTGATACATATATAAATAAGCAAACACAAAATGAAGTTATTTGAGTTCAGTGATGTAATAAGCTATAATTATATAAAACTTGATTGTAGCCAGAATAAAAGGAATAAACTAACAGGGAAGGTATTTCTTATATACATTGTTTTAAATAGGTCATAGAATCAGTTAATTATAAATCAAAGGAGAGTTTACCCATAGATACCAACATTTACTGACAAGAGTAGCAGAAACATCTGGAATTCTCTCTGGGACACCAAACATCTTGTCTTACCCATTGTGTGCAGAACGACTGTTTAATAAAGAATGATATATATCTGGGCACTTAAAACCTCTATTTAAGCATACAGTTTTGAAAACCTCGGTCAAAGATTGCTGTTCATTTTATAAATTAGTTTCCTGGCACTCTCATCTTTCTTCTGCAGAAAGCTGTTTCTTGAATGTAAAATGCTGTCTTTGATACGATGTGATGGTGTAGGACTGTCAACTGAAAAATATCAGAGCTCTTTATATGTTCTTCAGAATTTCATAGCCATTATACGTTCAAAATATTCTTTTATCAACTACCCATGTAATGGTATTAGTTATCTGTACAGTGATAGATGGATGTGTAAATCTGTATTGTAGGTATCCTTGTGAAATTACATTTTGAGAAAAGTATTTGTAGAATACTCAACATAGAAATAAAATTATTTAAAAAAGATAAATGCACAAAAGCAGCTATCTTTGATATGAGTAAAACTGCATCCTAAACATGCCTTACAATAACCCAATTTTAACTCTTTCAATATTTTTGCATTTTGTGTGAAATATAAAATATAAACTGGAAACTAAACAGAATTTATAGCCCAATTCCATTATTTAAATCACTCTGGGTTCTGACATTGAAAGCTACAATTCTGTCTGGAATCAAATTGTAAGGATGAATTATAATTCCCTAATGGAAACACTGACTAATCTCAGACTATATAGATGCTAATGGTGCCATGTAATGCATTAGCGAACATGTTACTGATAAATAGGAATGAAGTATTATTGGGCAGTCTCAAAGTTCAGCTCAGAAAAGATCTCAATTATAAAGTGTCACAGAAAGAACTAATTGGGTTTTTCCATCACAAAAGGCTGAGCCATGTGCATGCCTGTTGTACCTGTAAAGACGGGAAGGACTGTGAGCATTTTATTTTTGAAGAAACAGCTAAACAAGGTCTCTGCCTGAAAGTTCAGAGATCCGTACAAAGCCAATGGCATAGGAGGAATCTTCAGCCTCTGTTATTTCCACTGTTTTGTTAGTGGAAGGCATCATTTATCTCACACTTCTGAATCTCAGCCAGTCAGCAGCAAGGATTAGGTGGGTTTACCCGTGTCCTGGAGGACTGTGGCAGGCTGAAGAGTGTTTCAGGTTGTGTCCATAGATTCCTACCATTCTGTGGTGACATTAATAGAAGATAAATCCATCCTCACCTCTGCCCTCCCACTGCCAGGGAGAGCCAAACTCTCCCTCCATGCACTTTCCAAAGGCAGGCTTCCTAACTTTATAATCTTGCAAGCAAAATTGCAAATATCATTGTGCCTCTCTTTGAAAAATGCAATTAATGACAGCTCTCATACTACCTACACATACAAATGGCATAACCATGGTTGCTGATGCACAAAAAAACAGATGACAGAGCTGGAAAAAAAGGGCTTCCTCACATAACATGATATATGTTAACATATATAACAGTATATTACATGTCCTTGATAGGACATGTAATGCTATGGGCAAAGCACAGTCTCTTGCCATGGATTTAGACTGATCATATTTATCGTTCCATTAAGAAAACAACTTTTTAAAAAAAAGCTTTAAATTGTGCTTGGAAGTGAAATGTTATTACAATAAAAATTGCATGATGGTTGGTTGCTAATGATTTCTCATCTAAGCAGAACCATTGTTAATGTTAGAATAAATAGGAATGGCCAAAAATTATTGCAAAATTGTGCCTGGAAAGAAATATAAACTGTATTTGCTAAAAAAAAAAAAAAAAGAAGTTTTCAAACAGGATATTTATATGAAGTGAGATAAATTTAAAAGTGCATTTTACAGCAGAGTTAATCACCACCCCAGCTTTGCTCAGAGCTGTACCTGCCCTGAGGTCTCGCCTGTGGATGGGCCAGGTTCCATTGTGGCTGTGCAGGCAGCCTCTCCTAAGAGCAAGGATGTTTTGTAATCACAATATGCTACAGCACTGGTAAAAGCTGTTAAGCTCAAGATTAAATTATTTAACCAAGATGCTACATGCTCCTGGCTGATTATTATTTGAGATACAATTCTTTCCTTTTCAGATTGACTTTTTGATACCTGTGTCCTGAAAAACAAGAACACTTCTTTTTCTTGGCAGCGTCAGTCACTTGGTTTTACAAAACCAGCATTTTGCCCTGATCTTTTCCAAATTCCTCAAACTTTTTTTAGCTTGTTGTCAAGGGAGAGTTTTGCAAATGAGTGAATAAATGTACCCTTTGTGAGCTAACTGTTGCAGATTCTGTTTAAAATTGCTGTTCTTCTGTAGAACTGACCCAGAAGTGACTTAGTGAAGTTAATGCCAAGCAGATTCATTGTACTGTTAAAATTATGTATATATTATGTTGCTGCTGACATTTACTAGAAGTTTTTGTGTGTTTCTGTGTACAAGCCAATTTCAGATCTAGGAAAAGAATTTCAAACTGTCTTGAAGGTAAAATATTGAGCCAGAAAATTTGGTTGTAGTAGGTATCTTCTTATGGTAGGCCAAAGACAAGCACTTGATGAATCCTGCAGAGTTCCTGTGAGCATCCAGATTTTCAATTACTCTTCCAGAATGGAGCTGGATAATCAGTATGAACAGGAGAGAAGGAGGAGAATTGTTAGTTTCTTTTTAGTTTTTAAAATCTTTGTGTGTAAGACCATTGTATAAGTGCTTCTCTGGAAGCCTGGCTGTTGGCTGCCTTCCAGCAAATATATGATTAATATACACCTGTGTTAGATATAAATAGTGACAAATATCCTCATGTAGCATTGATCTTCATGTTGATACCACCCACATGCCAGTTGTGTTACTTCCAGCTGGTTGGGATGGACATCTATGAAATAAATCAACTTTGCAGCTTTATTTTTCCATATAAAAATAATCTGCTCTGTCTGATAGTTTAAGTGTAATCTTTCTAGAACTGAACCTGTCTGCATCCTCATCTTTAAAGCATGATACAATGATAATGGAGAAGGAAAATGACAGAGGAGTGTTTTGGAGAAGCTGCCCCCAGAACACAGCGATAGGTAAAACAATGAGGGCATGTTGTTAACCTCAAGAAAAAATTAGAAGACTGGCAGTGCAGGTGGGAGGATTATGAGTTTCTTAGCTCCAAAGCCACCCTTAATCTTGGTGAAACCTACAACCTGGCTTACATTTCCCTCTCTTTCTTTTCTTTGCTTACTTTCTCCTTCTTCTTTTTTTCTTTTTGCTCTTTGTTCCAGCAATAAGAGTGTAAATTTGTAGTAATATCTTAAGTCTTATTTTTAATAACAATAGCAGTTCTAGTTTTGACTTTACTTGACCTTCCTGAGCTCTGCTCAGCTAAGAAGAAGAAAAAGACAAATCGTGTTCCTCAGATGCTGAAAGTATTGAAAATAGGAAGAAAAAATAAATCAAGGACTGGTAAAAAGGAGCCGTATCTATTAATCTGAATCACTTCTGATGAGCAGATATAAAAAGAAAATGAAAGTTAAAGACAAAGTAATCTAGGCCATGTGAGTAAATCATAAATTTGAGGATTTTTTCAGATCAGGGTCGGTAAGATTTTAAAGGTCAGTTCTAGACTTGCAAGTGAGTGCACTGATCAAGAAAGATGTATAGAGAAGATTGTTAGTTTTTCAGATTAAATGTTAATAAGAGTTTAAACAGAGGAGCGTGTGCATGGTGGCAGGTAAGAGGGAGCCATAGTGGTAATAAGGGTTGACAGCAGAAGAATCAATCTGGGCTGCTCTGAAAGAAAAAGAGAAAAGGGAGAATCAATGCAAAGTGCAGGAAGCCAGCAAAATCAGTGCTTTCTCACGCATGCTTCAGCAGCATGAGAGGAGGAGCAGAAGGAGAATCAGACCTTGGGATATGATGGTGCCATGATGTCAGTAACAGAAAGGACAGGTTGTCAGAGGTGACAGGAGAAACTGTATGATTTTTAAAAGGGAGAGAGGATTGTGAAAGACGGATGTGAAAAGTGTCTGACAGGGTGAAAAGAGAAAGCCGATGAAGCTGAATTAAAATAGGTGATTGGTAAAGGGAACTAATTCAAAGAGTGAAAGGGGTTTGGAGGTGTCCATAGCAGGAGAGTGATGGTATGCTGAACAGATGGAAATTTTGAAGACGTTTTAAGAAAGATGTGAAAGGTCATAATCATTATAGACAATGAAGGATCCTAGTAAGACTTGAAGTGCAGAGGTCTGCAAAGGGCAAGAGGAGCCAGAAGCCATCAAGTTGTAAGGGAAGAAAGCACCCCTACGGAGGGAAGCCAAGAGGAAAGGATGGACACTGAACTGGCCTAAAGCCACCAAAACACAAATGTCCTGCAATAGATGGAGGTAGCCAGCTGGGTGCAAGTGGCAGGAGGGGAAGCACTCCTACGGCTTTGGAGGTTGTCTGCTTGGACCAGGCATTGACTACAAACTTGAAGAAGGCTCTAGAGATGTATTTCTGGAAAAGTCTTCCTTAAGGTATACTTGTAGAGCCAAAATAGAATACAATTGGTGTTAATTAGGCCAGATGAAGATAGTAGTCTTCCTCAAAGCTGTGTTACGTGTCTTCTAGTTATTTCCATGTGAATTTCCTTCTCCCCTCTGATACTGTTTTTGACTTGTGTTCCTGACTCCTAACATCTAATCATTTTCCTAAACAGGCATGAATTAGTTTAAAAATGTGAATCGCTCTATGCATAGAATATCCTTGGCTAATAAACACTGTGTTAAATTTCTTCCGTTTTGCTTCTTTCTTCAGTTCATTTTAAGTGTCACTTCTTTACTACATCTTGACATTTAATATGAAGCATTTCATCTACCAGAAATACATCTGATCTTCAGCTCAAGAGTCCAATTAAGAAAATGCTCCCATGTGCATGCATTTTCCTTTATTGAACTTCAAGTTCTCTGCAATGTCATATACAAGTTTAAAACCAAGGCTTTTTGTGGGAAAAACAGTTCTAATCTAAAATATCACCTTGCCTCTTCACTGCATTGTTCTACCCTCAAAAAACCAAGCTGTCTTTTAGTTATATATTATCTAATTTTTTCTTAATGCCATTTTTAACAGAATAGGCATCAGAAATGCCTTTTTGTTGATGAAAGTGTTGATATCCTCCTGCTTTAATGCTTAAGTGGTTAAATAGGGTAATGGCAATTAGAAATGTAATACTGCTTAATGTATTTGTAAAAAATCTTTTTTCTTTTACTTTTTAAAATTAATTTGATACTGGTGTAAATGACTGATGCTGAACTAAGATCAGGCTTTCTCCTCTAGATGGTGTAATACAAATTAAAGGTGCACAGCAAGAAATAGATAATCTACGTTGTGCCAACACCCAGGCCATGAACTGTTGGTTTCTCTAAAGCTGTTCAGGTCTTTTCTCAGAGGCTGGTGGGATCCATTCATAGGGCTCTGCTTGTGATAATATGGCTTTGTGCTGCTGTGGCTTTTCAGTGCAAAGTCATGAGGACTGAGAATGAAAAGGCTCATATCTTTTAATCTGAGGATGTGTCATTGTAGAGAAATTGCTTATTGTGTTTGATTGTAGCAAGCGAGTGAAGCAGTTCTATTGCCAACAGGAGGTTAGGTGGTTTCAGTTCCCTTGCCATGCCATGTCCTTCCAGCAGGGCAACTCTGTGCTGATCTAGAGGGGAACCTGTCAGTTGTTTCACTGTGGACACGTCAGCACTGCCTGTGACAGAGGACACATAATACTGGTTACTCCCATTGAACACCATCGTATAAAACAGTAAGGCTTCTCATCTCACGTAGAAGATTTTGTTAAAACACTTTAACATAGGGAGGATTTTTGCATAGTCTAGTATCTTAGCAGCTACTTCATGTTATTTGCAGACTGTTCTATTGGGATTATTAAGCTTTATATTGATTAAATGTAAGTGTGTGTGACTTTTCATGGATGGATAAATGCGAAAATTTTTCAGTAGAGGGATCTTTCTTTTCAGATGTATACGCCAGAGAGCCTACTGCAGTCTCATTGACATTCCCCTCACCCAGGTGAGGTATATAAAATGGAAGCAGTAACAAGCAATCTTATCTTTCCAAAGAGAAGCTGTGGTGATTTTGTAATGTCTTGGGCTTGGGCTTTGTAAAGCCTTTCTAGTGGTTGCTAGTCTTTTAGGGCTTTGAGCAATTTGGCTTAAGGTGGACAACTTCACAGCACCAGAACTTCAGAGCCTGTTTGAACAGCCTGAAATTGCAATGATGGAGATAACAGAACAACATAGAGACCACTTAGGGTATTCAAACCCAGACAGGCATGAATGCCAAATGAATCAGAATGAGATTTGGTTTTATTTATTACTCCGAGGTAGCTGAATAAAAAGCAGTTTTCTTTCTGCAGGCCAACTCTAGTTAATATATCTGTGTTGGTCATAATTTCACATACACAACTCAGCAACCACTCTGTTGCAAGTATGTAATTGGAAGGACACTCTTTGACTTTCATCTGCAGTTTGCTGCAATCGGGGTGCATGCTTTGCTACCTGCTGGGCCACTTCATGTAAAGCTTCTGTTCGGGAATGGTGTTAACAGTTGTTCCAACCATAATGATTAATCTGACTTGCAGGAACCCTGCTTACAGCACTCTCCCTGTTATATCTTGCACTGAGGAAAATGTCTGATCTGGTATATTGGCTGCTTCACATGGCTGTGCTCAGTCACTTTCCCACTGACTCTTGCCCAGCTGAGCTGGAACGTTTCCATCCATCTTCGGCATCTTGAATTTTCATTAGAATGGGAGAATATTTTAGTTTCTGACTATGTTCACTTACAAGTCTGTCTGTAGAGAGGTGTGAAAACAGTGTATTGGAAAGGTGAGGGGAAAGTAAAAGTGAAATAAGTGTAAGTAAAGTACATCGTACATCTGGGAGCCTTAGCTGATGCCTGTGAAAATACGAAGTAAGGAGGCAGGTGAACTTGCCTTCCTGAGACCAAGCCCTTTGTTCCCCTCCAAAAAGAATTGGAGACAGAGACAGGAGGTGGGATGTCTCCGGGACGTGGCTGGGTAAAAGCTAGTGCAAGCAGACTCAACGTGATTTTTTTTTAATGAGCCTACAGGGATCATTGCATTTTTAAACACCATGAATAAGGCTGCAGACCTGTTGTTGGGTTTGAGGTTTTTCCTTTCTTCTACATGCATTTAGCTATGTCAAACAAATCTACATTAGTATTTATTTGCAATATTGTAGTTGTACTAAACTGTTCTTCTTAATGAAATGAAAGTAAGTTGGATTGGAGCATCTCCCTTATGAGGAAAGGCTGAGAGAGCTGGGACTCTTTAGCCTGAAGAAGAGAAGGCTGAGGGGAGAC